>CM077506.1:13984676-14631513 GCA_039654745.1 Houttuynia cordata
TTAATTAGGAAAATGATGCAACACGGGCATTCTATATTATACTACTGTAGTCGTGGATATCCTTTCTTGTTTCTAGGCATATTGTCTGTGACCTGTGACCTTTTATTTATGGAAGCAATTTACATGCTCTAGAGAATATTTAAAAATACTGCTTCCCTCTGTCCATCGGAAAAAAGTCAGTCCTGTTTTAGATACTCCCATCTAGTCAATTTAAGTTGATTTTGAATCTCTTCTTCCCCGGGGTTTCTACCATCTAATAAAAATCAACAATTTTTCAGATGGATCTGAACAGGACAGGGGAGGCATAAAACAGTTAATATGTGCCAGATATCCAACCGCTTGCATATAGGAGTGGCTGGCAGGGGTGGCGAAACATGCTTTAAAATCATGCTGCCCGATTGAAATTGGGCGGCTGGGAAGTGTGCATATAAACGGGTTTTCTATTTATTCAATTTGTTGATATATTCACAGGTGGTTTTGGAAGGTGAGCATGCCTGAATGTGAGTCATTGTTCGGAGTGAGGGCAGGCGACACATGCTTCGGTGCAGGGGCGGACGTAGGAATTTTTGTCAATGGGGTAATAAGCTGATGCAATTCTAAATCATTATTCTTTATAACAAAATAATAAGGCTAAAGGCGTATTAAGTAAAAAACACAGATAAATTAGACAAATATAAGTAATTGTGATAAATTACTAAAGTGAATATTACCTGCGGTAAATGCAATACCATTCTGTATCTTATAGACTTTACCAACAAAAATTTCCACAAAAGATGTACCTCAACGCCAAAAACCTACAATTGCCTCCTGTTCAAAAAAAAAAAAACTTAATAAGAGAAAAGAAAAAAAGATAATGTTTCATCAACATATCGAGTAAATTTGCCTTAACAAATAAAAAAACTACATTAATGCAACGTAAAATTAGAAAATGGATTCATGCAACTGAGAATAACAACTAAAAATATAATGAGAATAGGAAGAAAAGAATTGTATACTAATTAGATGGCAGTTGTCCTCGATGAGATTTCATATTTTGGAAGCGTTTCAATGATCTTCTTATTGCCAATTTCATTGAAAATGTCATTTTCAATGTATGTGATTAGAGAATCACTCATCAACTCATCTCCCATTCGATTTCGTAGCTTGTTCTTCACAATATTCATTGTAGAAAATGCTCTCTCAACTGTTGTAGTTGCAACTAGAAGTGTTAATGCCAACTTTATAAGCAAAATAAACCAACAGAAATCATAAGTTCTTTTTCTTCTCCACCATTTTTTTTGCAAAGATTAGAAATCCTAATTAAGTTGGAGAATTCACTATCTGACCGCATGTCCACAATATAAACATCTAGTTGATCGTGAAGTCTTGAGATATCCATTGTAGAAACTCGCATGGATAACTTTGAGTAAAGCTTAATAATCTTTGTTTGTCATAGGTTGAGAAATAATATTTTTGGATCAAGACATGCTATTCATAGGAGCAATTCTGTACTCTCTTCCATGAAACGACTATTTAGCTCTTGGACTTGCATATCAATGGCAGTGAAAAAATAAGTCAACACGATAATAATGGAGGTTTGTAATTTGTTCTCCACGTCGTGGCCTTCTAGCCCTATATACTTGTCATCCATAGAAGGAACATCTATATCATGCTTGTTACAAAATATAAAAATTTATGTCATTATAGAGTCCCATCCATTGTTTCTTAGTTCTTGCAATGTTTTCCTAGATGATTTAACCAAAGCCATTGCATTCACAATATCTTGATCCTCAACTAATGCTTTTGATAAATCATCGGTAGCCCCCAAAATCTTCTTCATAATGTGCAAAGTGACCACAAATTCAAAAGATTGCATAAGATAATTAAAGAATTTATTTTGGCTCTCAATTGAGGCTCTTTAGCATCCTCATCAATAATCTGAAGTACTTGAATCACAGCATAAAACATGGTTAGAAAACTTTGCAATGTACCATAATGCGAGCCCCAACGAGGGTCACATGGCCTCCTCAAGCTAGTTTCTGATTAAGTCCTTTTCCAGTTGCTAAGTCACCACTCTCAACTGCTTTTGTAATAATACTAAGTTGTTGCTCTCGAAGATTATCTCTACGCTTACATGATGCTCCAACGACATTCATTAGAGTGGAGAGCAAGTAAAAAATTACTTATTTGCTTGTGATTTTGGAATATGGCAACACGTGTCAATTGGAGACGGTGCAAAACAATGAATGTAATGTGTATATTCATTCTCATCCAAAATAAGTGTTTTTAATCCATTAAACTCATCTTGCATATTACTTGCACCATCGTAGCCTTGTCCAAGCAATCTTTGTAAACTTAATCCATGCTTGGAAAATAGTTCTTCAACCGCCTTTTTAAGTGTTACAGTTATTGTTTCTTTAACATGTATAAAACCAGTAACTCGCTCCATCACACAACCTCGTTTATCCACATAATGTATAACAACAACTAGTTGTTCCTTTATGGATATATCACGAGACTCATCAACTAAAATAGAGAAGAAACCATCCTCAAGGTCATTGATGATGCTTGCTACAATCTCCAGTGCAAATGAATTTATTATATCCCTTTGAATACTTGGTGCTATCACTATGTTATTATGAGGACTATTTTTTAGCACAACCTGCCTCACATCTGCATTTTTATGTGCAAGCCATTGTAGAAGTTCGAGAAAATTTCCTTGATTATTTGAACCTTCTGATTTTAAGCTACTGGGTTATAATTTGTAAAAGGTGCTTTTGCACACAAATATTGATATCAACATAAAGAACACCTTTTTCTTTGTACTTGGTTAATTTTATAGAAAAAAAAGATTAGGAAAGAAAGGGAAAAACAGAACATGGGCAAGAATGAATTGGCCAAAATGTGAAGGGAATACTGACCTGCTTGTTCAAGGCGAAGGTAATTGACTGATCGGGATCAAGGATTCAAGATCAGGACCCACAGGAATTTCCTAGGCCTGCTGCTACTGGGATATCTTGGGGCGTAGCCGACGGACCATGTAAAACAGGACCAAGGTCTGGGCAACAAGGGGAATAAGATAAGAAGTGCCACGACGATTCTCGCTTTAGTAACAGAAGACATTGTACGGATGAGCTCAAAAAAGAGGGGAAAAGAGTGCGAGATATGGGAGAGAGGAGCTTGACGAGGAGCTTGAGGTAGATATCATCGGCAGGATTTGGGGGTGGTTCATCAGACCAGCAGCCACCCGATTAGAGTTGAGGGTGACGGAGTTGAGGGATTGGCATAGGGTTTTTTGAGATTGGGTAGAGTTTTTTTGAGATGGGTCAGATTGGGGTCAACACATTTTTCCATTGCCCATTTTAACTCAAAACCCATTGTCCAACCTAATGTCATTTTCCATTGGGGTAATGGAAAAATCGAAAACCCACTGGGGTCATCTGACCCCGGAGCATTGCACGTAGGTCCGTCCCTACTTCGGTGTGACCCAACTCTTCAACTTGACCACTGATTTCTTCAATGAAATCAACCCCAACCTCAACTGCAGCAAGCTCTTTGTTGGCCAATGGCTCTGCGTTGCTGGGACTCTCTAAATTTGGCCCCAAAGTTTGAATTGGTCTCTAGTGTCTTATGATAAGAAACTGCAGTATCAAAGAAACTGTACAAGTATCAAAATTACGTCTCATTTATCAATTATTATGCTGACAATAAAAGGCTGAAGAAAATTAAGTATTACTGCTTAATTGTTTTTCTTCTTCTAATGACTCATCTTTGTGTACTCATTACCCTCGTGGTTGTGACGTGATAAATGACAAGTTTCCCAAAAGCTGGAGCCCTCCCCCCACAAAAGCATCACCAAAACTTACCACGATAAATAAAAAGAGGAGAGGTGGATAAAACAGGACCTTTGGAAAAAAAAGACCCGAAACATAAATGGCTCCGATACCATGTGAAGAGGAGTTTTTTTTTGGGGGAAAAATGGCTCCAAACAAAGTGCTTTACATTCCCAAATGTGCACGGCCCTAGTATAACTTCTTTTTTTCCTTCTAAGAAAGGCCCTTATACATTGTTAAGAATTGTCTAACTAAAGCTAGCTTTGTCAAAGTAGTGTATTAAACCCGGTGTATGTTCGATAAAGCTCTATGTTAGCCTCACGTTTGCAGCTCTAAAAAAGGGAGAAACAATACTTCTTTTGTCTCTCCAGGATATGATCCGTTCTAGAGAAGGTCTATGTCCTTGTATTTGAATACTAAGAAACTGATAAGTGAGAACTAGGAGCTGAGAGAGGATATATAATACGTTTGGATTTTGGAAGGTTTATATCTCCTTACTAGGAGATACTTCTAGCTTTTGTACTTTTCAGATATGCTTATGGTTTTCGGGAATCAATTGATTAGCTTTATGATCATTTAGCTCGTGGTTAAGCCCATTACCAATTCCTCTGTTAATTGAATTTGAATTGTTTTTTCGATTTGGAATTGATTTTATATTTTAGTCTCTCATATCATTGCTTTAATGCACTTTGCCCGTGGAGGCATTATTCTCTCGAGGAAAAAAAATCAAAAATGTTTTCCTGACCAAGCACCCTTAACATAGTACATATTCCTTGTGTCATATTACTTGTCTAAATTGGAAAGCCAGAATGAAATAAATTCCATTTTTATTTTCTAATTCCAACAAGTAATATAGAACAGAGGGAATAATAAACATCTATGTGCTAACATAGTACATAGACATCATATGCAGTTTGGTCAGGAGAATTTCTCCAGGCTCGCCGGTCAGGCTAGATCACTCGCAAAAAAACTGAAGGTTTTCAAGGACTATGGATATGGACTGAAAAAAATGTGTTCATTCTCAGTTAAGCAGCTCATAGCTCCTCTTTTAAGTAGAAATGGAGGTCCTTTACAATGTTCATACTTCATACACATTCTCGACGAGGTAAACCTTATTTACATCAAAAAATTAGTAGAGTTTTAAAACCTAAATGCCGGCTTTTCCATTGCTGCTTCGTCAACATCAATGGTTTGTCTTTTAGTGACATTAATACCGACTATAAATGAAGATACGTCAATCAAGTACAAGCACAATCAGAGAAACTTGAATCAAGAAGTAATTGGAGCATTAGGGGCTATTGGGTTAGTGAATTTTAATGAATTTAAAGCTTAATTAAGAGAGAATTTATTCGGGCTGAATTTGTGTAAAATGATAATGTTGTTTGGTTGTTGAAGTGAAAGTTTATAATTCAATCTTAATTTAATGAATCTTCAAATTAAGCCTGAATTGAGGAGAATCCCCTTTTAAGTTGAATTTTAAATTCAGCTAAATTCATGAACCAAACAAGATTCAGTTACTTATCTACAAATTCAGGCTGAATTTGTTGCCAAATTCATGAACTGAACAGCCCTCTTAGACACAATAGCCAAAGATGTCTTTTGTGAACACAAAAACAGCAATGTTCTAAAACTTGGCTGCCATGCTCTCCCTTCTTATCATTTCCATGGCTGATAGCAGGCTGTTTGGCTATAAGTCCCTCCCACTCTTCATTTGCAATTAAATTAGGAAAATGATGAAACATGACCATTGTATATTATACTATGGTGTCGTAGGTGTCCTTTCTTGTTTCTAGGCATATTGTGTGTGACTTGGTGACCTTTTATTTATGGAATCAATTAACATTCTGTGGGTCACATCCTGTTTTAATAGCTCCATCAGGAAAAAATACAATCCTATTTTAGATGCTCAATCTGGGTCAAATTAAGTTGATTTTGAACCTTTTCCCCCAATTAACTGAGGTTTTCGACTATCAAACAAAATCAACATTTTTTCAGATGGATCTATTAAAACAGGATGGAGGAAGTACAAAACAGTTAACATGTGCCAGGAGGAAGTACAAAACAGTTAACATGTGCGAGGTATATGACCGCTTGCGTTTAGGGGCGACTGCAGAGATGGCTAAGGAATTCCGTATCGGGATATCGGTAAAATATTCGGTCGACCTAAGAGACAAAATTTTGGAGAGATATATCGGAGATATTTGTAAAAAAATATTGGTGGTTGAAAACTAATTTTTACCATATATTTTCACAATCTAACTTCTAAAATGATTTCAAAATATGCATAAAAATGTATATTAGGATGGGAAACAAATGGAAAAGTTGTTTTTTTTTAAATTTTTTTGCCCAATTTTTTTTGAAAATGTTTTTTTAAATTGGCTATATATTGGTACAAAATCGAAATTTTTCCGGTATTATAAAAATTTTAAAAAATAATATTTTGTGGTTTCGTTTTATCGGGTAGGGGCCCGATATCGATATATCGGCGAAATTAGGAATTCCTTGGAGGTGGCTAAATATGCCTTAAAAACAAGCTGCCCGATCAAAATGCGACTGGTGGACCCCCTTCCCTCTACACCTTCCATAATATAATGCCAGATAAGATGATTTTCTTTTACTAAAAAGTCCTCCATCTCCTTGTTCAATAGTTGCAGGCTTCTCTTGTTAGAGCCACAGAATCTGACGACGGAGGGACACTACAGCATGTTTAGCATCGTTGGAGGAGGAGACGATTGAGAGAATGTTCTTCAAAGTCTTTCTCCAGTTCATTGCAAGTAGTTGTTTTTCATTATGGAAGAACCAGATTCTGGCTGCTGTTTGTCGTCTCCAATATGTGATGAAGAAAAATTTACTCCCTCCGTCCAAATTTATTGTTAATATAAGTAGAAAATATGTGTCCGAAAAGTATACCACCCCTACAATTCCTGCCAGTCAAAAGGCGTCTTACTGGCTTCTCTCTTTTTATATTCTCAATTTCCCTTCAAATATTGGGCATTTACTTTTTATCTTAAAAATTATCAACAAAGGTGATTTTCTGACTTGGAATTATGAACAAAGATGATGGGATTTAAATGTGCACCATGTCTCAGGGGGCATTGGGTGGAAAAGCATGACCTGGGACCCATTTCCTTAAACACAACAATTTTCAGTTATGGTCATATTAAATCTGTACAAAGGGAGTATTTCCTTTTTGGTAAAAGTGATGAGGAGTAGAGATAAAAAATGATGAACAATAACTTAATTATTGTTATTGTAGTTAGTAATACAGTCCCTGTTTGTAGTAGGGAAATTACCCTCTTATTCTTTTTCTTTTTTTTTTTCTTTTATGTCCTTGATTTCACCGTGAATTTATTATGCCTTGGGGGCCCTCCCAGAAGATGGTCAAAGAGAATGGGTGCCTGCAGAAGAAAAGAATTGATCTATTTTTTTTTTTCTAAACTTTCCAAATGAAGCTAACAATTTGCCCCCCCCCACCCCCCCCCCCCCTGCAAAAAAGGTGGGTGGCATGATAGGCAACCGATCAAAATTGGGTGGCTGGAAAGCGCGCATATTAACGGGCTGTCTATTTATATAATTTGTTGATATACTCACACGTGGCTTGTTTATAGAGTTAACAATCAATGGGTTTATACATATGTTGACAATCTCTTGTTTATAGAGTTTTTGCAGTTTTCTACTAGCCTCAGAGCTAACGCCATTCTCAGTGGGAAATTCAGATTTTCCTACACACATACACCAAACCTGTTTGATGGCTATCCAGGCTGATCAATTAGAGGGTTTTCTGTATATCACTGGCGATCGATCGGCTCTTTAGCAATCAATCGGATTTCTCATTTGTTTCTGTATTTCTTTTTGGTGCCTGGGATTTATTGTAACGGTTTAAACTCTTTGTAATCCCCCTTTATCTCTTGTAATATATTTTTCAATTATCCAAAAAAAACTATTATGTTGACAATAAAAGGTTGAATAATATCAATTATTGCTTCTTCATTGTTCTTTTCTTGGAATTACTCATCGTCTTGTACGCATTCACCCTCATGCGTGTTATGTTCAAGTCTCTTCCATTTTCATATACTCCCTATTTATATCCCACATTAACTGTTCTATTTGGTTTAAATTGAGTTCATTTAGAAAAACCAAATAGGACACTTACTGTGGCATACACAGAGAGAGAGAGAGAGTTACAGCCTGAAATGGTCAAGCATGGCATGTTTGTCCATGGGGAAGTGCAGAATATGAGAGATTATATATATGATGTGTAATCAGATCCGTGTGAGTGCCCAACACATGCTTCCATGTATGAAAATATTGGACCGTGTGGTCAAAGATGGACGTGGAAAATTTGACAAGGGAACAACACAATAGGCAAACTATTTGTGTGGTCTAGTAAAATAGCCTCACGATAAAAATATTGTTCTTTCTACCATATTGTGGTCACAAAAACATAAGATGCTCTCTCATAAAACCCCTGAGATACAAACACTTAATACTAAGCCCTTCTTCAACCTTGAGCACACCTTAAGTCTCTCAACACTCAAACCCTTGAACAACCTTAGAAGTCCTAAACTTTTATATATCCCTTGGTCATTAACTTATCATTTTAGTCTTATTAGAGAAAGAGTTCCATAGAAAGCTAGTTTGGAAATGAAATTCCGGAAGCTACTGCAACTGTGCAAACGATCACTAGCTCTCATCGAGCCTGTGACCTGAACTGTAATATTGTTTTATTGCAAATGCTCGCTCAAAGAGCTCGAACATTCGTGGCCTCAACTTTTTAGTTCTTGAGCCCGTTGCTTCGAAATTGACTCTTCCCTCCACAAAGGAGTTCAAGGAATCCGCCTAACAGAAAAAGTGTTGTTTATTGATGACACAATTTTATACCCATTTTCACGGTTTTGCCACATGGAAGCGTATAATTGGGCACTCACATGTGAGTATCCTACCACATCGGAACCGTGTAACAGTGTATAATGATTGTTTCTGAGATATTACATATGAGAAATACTGTGTAATTTGTGAAATTGTACATCAATCACCACAAGCTAACATGGACACATCAGGTAAGCTTTTATTTCTTACATACTATCTTCAGTGTATGGGTTGAATAAGTTTGAGCAATATTGGAAACTTTATTATACAGGTGAACCTATGCAGTTAAGGGAGTTAGGTGCTACAAATCAACCTTTTAACCTACAACAAATTTCAATTACCTTTAACCCAACGTTATATCAATTTGTTCTACCTATAGGTGAAGGTTTTGACAACCCGGTAAGGAGAGAAGTTGTTATCATTGTATGGTGCATTTATTATAACTATATGTCTAAAGGTTCATCCTCTTTTGTAGGTTGTTGATACTAATGACATACTCGAAAGTGAAAGAAAATAATGATGTTTGTAGTACGTGCATCACAGTGACATTGTTGAATTAGGCGTAAGAAAATTGTTATGCATGAAAAATACACATTTTTATATGCCTTTTTACCTGTTTGTTAGTTATAATTTCTAGTTAAAATAAGGATTAAAGTGAGTTTAGTAATTAGTTGAGTAATTAGGAATTGAATAAGTATTTTGCTTTAAATGACTCAATTTAGATATGTTATGTAATTTTATAAATATTTGGTGCGTCTAATTTGGGACATGTTTTATTTTGTATAGGTTCGCGTGCTCGTACTGCAGAATAGCCAAAAGTGAAGCCATTAGACGGGTTTTTGAAGTGCCAAAGTGACCCAAGAGCTAAGATCAAGAGCGTCAAAAATCTGAACCGTTGATGTTCACTGATGAAGAAGACGGGCGTGGAATTAATGTACGGGCATTCAGATTTGATCAAGCGGATGAGATTGTTATAATGAGTTTTAACTAAGTCAAAAGAAAAAAAAATGAAAAAGAAAAGAGAATCGGTTCGATATGTGGGTCGGGTCGAAAGAAAAAAAAAGAATTAAAAGAAACAACCCGAGCTGCTGCTCAGGTGTTCTTTTCTAGAGCAGAGCGGTGCTCATGGGGGAGAGAACCTGACGGCGAGAGCTTTGATGACGGTCGACGGCGTGGAGGCGCCGGAAGACAGAAGAGCGACGGCAGTTCGATGGTCGATGGCGAGGCCGATTACAACGGAGACGGAGAAGACAGTGAGGAGCTCGAACAGCAGATCGTGAACAGAGAGAAGGAAGAAATCTCGATTTGGAAATTACCAAATCGGGAAGGTTGCGAGGCGAATCAGGCAAATTGAGCTTTGAAGCTATTTCGGATTGGTAAGTTGCTACAATTTCTGTTTCAATTGAGGATTGAAAAGGGGCAGATTGGTGCTAGATTTGGAAAACTTCATTTTGGGTGATCTCGGTTCTGTTCGAGAAGAGTAAAGTTGGGTTTTTTTTTTACAAATTTGGACGCGAATTGGAGCTGCAACCTTCTGAACTTAGGAAGAACTGATGGTTTGAGTTTGGAAGATTGCTGATTTGGGAATGGAAGAACTGTCGGCAGTTCATGTATAAAAAACAGGATAGAGCAGGACGTCTGATCTATACATGAAATATGCATTTTATTATCTCTTAAACTTATGTTTCTGTTAGTGTTTGTTTAGAATTTATGCTACTTTAATATAGTTTTTGGTTTTTGTAGGAAATAAGAGTAAAACGCAGAAATGGGGTGAAACACGACTCTAATGATTGAATATTTACAACTTCGATTGCATATCTCTGATGGGACTGATTTAAGCTTCATGTTAAAGTACACGAAGTCAGATTTCCAACGCCACTGACTGTTCGCAATTCGGAGTTCTGAGCAAAAAGTTATGATCATATGAAATATTGCGCGCGAAAGAGACACAATTAAAGAGAAGATCCGTTCAGATTATATCCGGCGGCTGAGAGCAATACGACGGGTTTTAAAGAAGAAAAAGAAAAAAATAATAATGACCGGTTCAAAATCCGGTCCGGTTCAGTAAAAAAAAGAAAAAAAAATAATAAAAAAAACCCGGCCCGAGCCGAAGCTCGGGCGCTCGGGTCTTCCGTTCCAGAAAACAGAGCGATGCTCTGTTTTGGAGCTCGCCGGAAAAGATGAGCTGGGGCGGTGGACGGCGGACGGCGGCAAGATCAGGCGATGCTTGAATCGGCGGCGGCCTGGGCGAGGTCACGGCGGAAGAGGGAGCTCGGATTCCGGCGGCTTCGACAGGAAATCGAAACGGCAAGCTCGAGACGGCGACGGCAGAGAAGCGGCTTTCATGGCGGGGCGAGCATGACGATGCCGGAGAAGATGAGATTATAGGCGAGGTCCGGTGGCGGTGCAGAAGATGAAGTCGATGCTGGAATAGGATTTGGAAACGAAGAGCCGTGCTCAATAGTAGGGATGGAACCGGGGCGGGTTTGGGCCGGGTATTGGCATACCCGGCCCCGGAACCATTTTAATTCTTCAAACCCAGAACCGTCCCAGACCCACTACGGGTCCAGTTTCAAGGACCCGGACCCGCCCCGGTACCAGAACTTGAAACCCGGACCCGCCCCGCCCCGACCCGGTACCAGTTTTTTTATATTTTTAATGTCATATACATTAAACTATTAACTCCTTTAATTTTTTTATTAATAATATATATCTATAAAAATCCAAACTACTCAAATCAAGAGATATGAGTGCTTTCGCCCAAAAAAAATATTCATAAAAAAAAATAAATATGGGTCCAAGTATATGATATATATATATCTATCATATACCCGGGTCGGGTTCGGGTTTTACATGAAAACCCGGACCCGACCCGACCCGATGGGTCGGTTCCTCTTTCAGACCCGGAACCGGAACCGGGTATTGCATAAGCAATCCCAGAACCGGCCCAATAAGGCCGGGTCTTGTCGGGTCGGGTAAAAACCCGACCCAAGTTCCATCCCTACTCAATAGGGACTCATACGAAACAGAACTGTGTTCAACTCAGAAACTATAGGAAAGATTAGATTTTTTCAGGCGGATTTGGGCTCATCTCAAAGAGGAAGCAGGGAGAAGGACTCTCTTAGTCGAGGTCTATAAAAACAAGGAGTTTTTGGACAGAGAAGAACAGAGCTATTCCGGGAGGCAAAACAGACGTTTTTCCGGCGTGATTTTTAGCGGAAAAATCTGACTTTCCGGTGTGATTTTCGCCGGAGGAAGAAGAGAAGAAGGAAGGGAGGAGAAAAGGCCGGATTTTGGGCAAAAATCTCAACTGCTACAGTAATTTCGAAACGCTACAGTACACGGATTTTTGGAAGAGACGATGAATAGTGTTTTGTGAACAGTACCGTGAATAGTGATTTTGTGAGCAGTGTTTCGATGAATCCGACAAATCAGGCTATTTCTTTCTCTTATTCTATGTCTGGCTAGTTTTCTTATCAAGGCTAGATGAAGCCCTAAATTTGTATTTACTACTCTTATTTGTTTAATTTAGTGAAAGTTGATAATGATTCTTTATGCTTAATGCGATTTCGTTATTGTTCCTCTTAAGTGCTTTGACCGAGACTTAATGAAAGATTAATGGAATTTGATTTTGATATATCCTGTGTCTAGATAATAACGGGATTATAATTGATTCTATGCTCGGCCAAGGATAGAGTTAGTTATATTAATTTATAGTGGATGAATTTTTCGTATCTGGACAAGAACGTGTAGTTCATTCACTGGTAATTTGTGTGTCCGGCCAAGAACATAAATTACTGTATCTTATCAATTTGTGGAGATAATAATTGAGAGTAGTAATTGCATGTTTAGTGGTGGATTCGACGCTTTGATATTCTTATTCATCTGATTTCTTATTAAATTTTATTTTCTTTAGTTAATTAAATCATTAAAATTCAATCTTTTCATTAGAATTAGATTAATCTTTCAAGTCCTTTGGGTTCGACCTCGTTACCACTAGACTATACTGAGTTTCGTGCGATTGCGAGTAAATAGTAAAAAATTCAATCAATCAATTTGAATTCTCCTCTGTTTTTCGTCTCAAAAACTCTTAAACTTATGTTTCTATACATGAAATATGCATTTTATTATCTCTTAAACTTATGTTTCTGTTAGTGTTTATTTAGAATTTATGCTACTTTAATATAGTTTTTGGTTTTTGTAGGAAATAAGAGTAAAACGCAGAAATGGGGTGAAACGCGACTCTAATGATTGAATATTTACAACTTCGATTGCATATCTCTGATGGGATTGATTTAAGCTTCATGTTAAAGTACACGAAGTCAGATTTCCAACGCCACTGACTGTTCGCAATTCGGAGTTCTGAGCAAAAAGTTATGATCATATGAAATATTGCGCGCGAAAGAGACACAATTAAAGAGAAGATCCGTTCAGATTATATCCGGCGGCTGAGAGCAATACGACGGGTTTTAAAGAAGAAAAAGAAAAAAAATAATAATGACCGGTTCAAAATCCGGTCCGGTTCAGTAAAAAAAAAGAAAAAAAATAAAAATAAAAACCCGGCCCGAGCCGAAGCTCGGGCGCTCGGGTCTTCCGTTCCAGAAAACAGAGCGATGCTCTGTTTTGGAGCTCGCCGGAAAAGATGAGCTGGGGCGGTGGACGGCGGACGGCGGCAAGATCAGGCGATGCTTGAATCGGCGGCGGCCTGGGCGAGGTCACGGCGGAAGAGGGTGCTCGGATTCCGGCGGCTTCGACAGGAAATCGAAACGGCAAGCTCGAGACTGCGACGGCAGAGAAGCGGCTTTCATGGCGGGGCGAGCATGACGATGCCGGAGAAGATGAGATTGTAGGCGAGGTCCGGTGGCGGTGCAGAAGATGAAGTCGATGCTGGAATAGGATTTGGAAACGAAGAGCCGTGCTCAATAGGGACTCATACGAAACAGAACTGTGTTCAACTCAGAAACTATAGGAAAGATTAGATTTTTTCAGGCGGATTTGGGCTCATCTCAAAGAGGAAGCAAGGGAGCCGTTTGAGAAGAAGACGACCGGGAGTTTTCTGTGTTTTTCATTTTTTTCATTTCGAGAGTAATTTCCAGTAAAAGAATTTTTGTGTTTTTTCTGTTTCGTTCAATTTGCTCTGCTGCTGTTGGAGCTGTGAACAGTAACTCTTCGAGAAGAAGAACAGTAACTCTTCGAGAAGAAGAACAGTATTTTTCTATTTTTCTTTATTCCAAAATACATGTAAGTTGATTTTATTTTAATTCAAATGACTTCCTTTAAGTTTGTAGTTAAATTCTTTAGTATGAGTAGCTAATTCCATGTCTAGGGCTAAGATGAAGCCATGATTAGTTGTAGGAATAGTATTCATATGACGCAATTGTTATATCTAAATTAATGCGTTATAACGATTGTTATTCTCAATGTAAATTGCATTGAGTTATATGTTTAATATGCTATTTGGATATTAGTTGTGATTTATCTATTGATGGATACAATTAATGATTTGAATCTCATCTGTTGATATGCAAGAGAATACAAAATTCTATTTAAAAATCTATATGCTTTAATGCTGAAATCTTCCGTAGGAGAATAGATTGAATTCCAATTCTCTACGAGATAATCGTGAGAACAATTGCTGATTTTAAAAGAAATATTCCTATGATTGTCAATTAGTTTCTGATTCTTATGCCCTAGTGTTTTAAATTCCTTATTAAAGTTCCAATTATTATTTATCAATTAGTTTCTTTTTCATAGATTACTTAATTGCTTTTAGATTAATTTGTTAGTTAAAGTTGTTTAGTTACATTGAGTCTTCGATTAGTCATAGTTGTAGTGAATCAAATCAATTTAATTCTTCAACAAGGGTAATAATCTGATCTTCGAATTAGAATTCCAAAAACACAAGTCCCTATGGGTTTGACCTCGTAAGAATTGTGCGACTATACTCCAAACACGATTCGTACACTTGCGAGTAAAATTAAGAAGATTAAGTAAAACAACAACAAGTTTTTGGTGCTGTTGCTGGGGACTTGTAGGAAATCAAATTCTAAGACTAATTTTACCCTTGCAGTTAATTTTAGGTCAAAATAAAAAATAATAATAATCAAAAATTAAAAAATTAAAAATTTTAAAAAAAATTTAAAACACGTGAGAGTTGATTGACAGTGTATGACCACGTGGACACGTGATCACACACTGCCTCTGGTTAGCAATAATTCTAACCCTTTAGAGAATAGTGAAACTAAAATTGATCTTTCATTCAAAATGGAAGATCAATCTGAGAAATCTCTGAGGGAGTTATTTTCTCCAATCACAATCAACCCTCCATCTTGCATAGTGTTGCCTGCAACCTCTGCAAAGCATTTTGAACTAAAACCTCAGATAATTCAACTCTTGCCCAATTATCATGGTCTTAACAGAGAGGATCCTTACATGCATATAAAGGATTTTTTAGAAATTTGTGCAACTTTTAGGTTCACAGACTTCTCTGATGAGTCTGTTCGTCTGCACCTTTTCCCCTTCTCTTTGAAGGACAAGGCCAAGGCATGGTTAAATTCTCTTTCCGCTGACTCTATCACAACATGGGATATGTTGGTGAGTAAATTTTTGTCAAAATTCTTCCCAATGGCTAAAACCAACGAATTAAAGAGAGAAATCACTGACTTCATGGAAGATGAAAATGAAAAATTTTATGAGAGTTGGGAAAGATTTAAAGACCTTTTACTAAAATGTCCACATCATGGGTTTGAAACATGGAGGTTAATTCAACACTTTTACAATGGCTTAACTCAAACACACCGCAACATGATTGAATCAATGAATGGCGGTGCTTTCTTAGACTTAGGAGGTGAAGCAGCTTATAATTTCTTAGAGCGATTAGCTGAAAGGTCCCAACAGTGGGATTTTGTAAGTCATAGGGAGAGACAACATCAAGCTCCTAAGAAGGGAGGTATCTACGAGATTAAAGAAGACGTAGATGTTAAGGTTAAACTCGATGCGCTAACCAAGAAAATAGATGCCCTGAGTTTGAACCGAAGCATCAATGCTCTCAACATGAATGAAGCATGCTCTGTGTGTGCTAGCCCGATGCATACATCTCTGAATTGGCCTTCTATGAATACTTATCCAGAGTGTTATGCAGAACAAGTCAATGTCCTGAATAATTATGGGAAGCCGGCAGGAAATCCTTTCTCTGAAACTTACAATTCAGGATGGAGAAATCATCCAAATTTCTCTTGGAGACAGAATCAACCACCTCTGAATGTAGATGATCAGCCCTTATGATGAATGATAGCTGAGGACTTAAATGATAAGAAAAACCTGACTAATAAACCTAGATGGTTTAGAGACTTAATCATTTCATGAAAGATAATAAAATGATGACTTGAGGGCTGAGCTTGAGGGTTGGGAAGAACCTAATCAAAATAAAGACTAAAATACCCTTGGGATTGGAAGTCAGTGTATGAGTGTGAGTGACTTCCAATCAAGCGACCGAATGACTATTAAGTCAAAGGTCAGGTTTTCTGTTGAGCTATTAAGCCAACAGTTGTGAATGATATGTTATAACTCTAAGAAGGGTTCATACTAGTAATACCGTGATACCTGTTAAGGATCACAAGGTATAGATTGGGGTGGTGTTGCATCTTCCGACTGGTGGAAGCTCTGCCGTTTGTATCTCTCTATGGATTTTAGAGAGTATTCACATCTTCCGACTGGTGGAAGCTCTGTGTCATGGTACCTAATAAGGACCAACTTCTATTGGCTAGGCTTAAGCTGTTAGATCTTTCTATGGATTTTAGAGAGAGCTTTTGCATCTTCCGACCGGTGGAAGCTCTGCACACGTCCTGAGCCTTGGTTGCCAGGTGGTTTACTGTGCACATTGGAGACGTTTGCATCCTAGAAGGCTGCGTTTCCCGACCCACGTCGAGTCTAGGAGCTGATGTGGATCCAGACCCTTCCGACGGTCATACCTTTTAAGGTAAGGAATGGGCGAGGCAGTCACCCTTGAGGGATTCAGGGCATGCCGTGATTACCGGTATTAACCGGAGTGATAGTCACGGTATTTTCGTGCTGTCTATCATGTAGGTATGACATTCATTGAGTCTGTCTATATGGGACAAAGACTTAATTATTGAACTTGAACTTGGGAAGCAATAAAAGACTAGCTTGAAAGATTAATAAAAGATTCAAGTGGAATCCTGTAATAGGTTGCATAATATGTTAATGCAAATCCTGGATTATTGTAATATTGATGACTGTGTTATGGTATCCCACTGAGTATTTTTATACTCAGCATCCTTATGTGATGTAGGTGCTGCCGTGGAGGATTGACTTCACGTGCACTTGGGAGCTAGGCGGTGAGGACGTTCAGATTGCTGAGCATATATCCTGCTTCGGGTTTGCTCTAGACTCTGTTGTAAGGTGTGAGCGCCAACTATTTCTAGTTTATTTTGAGATGGATGACAGATTTGTACTTAGAGGACTTGCGTTGGTTTAATCGACTTTGCATCTTGTAGTACTATATGTATATATGGTTTTATATCCATATTTGTGAACCCCAGTTATCACGGCCTAGATGCTTAGTCGAAAATTTTTCAACTCATGATTTATCGTATAGAGGAGTAATCCTATGGTTTTCCGCTACCACTCTGATTTAAAAATCCGGGCCGTGACATATTTCATCACATAAATCCCACAATCATGGCTGAAAAAAATGAAAATGTAAGAATTATCAAGTAAGAGATCAGATATAAGGAAAGGGTGAGGAACTATTGGATTATGATCAGTAAATGGGGAGCAAAAGACTGTAGCAGGAACTATTGTCATTTTTGTCGCTTGATCAATTAAAATTTTGACTTATGTTTCTTTGAACTTGAATCGTAGACAGCAACCTATAGAAATAAGATACATTACTATTGAAGAACAATACATCACATAAAAAATTGGGTAAAGGAAATCTAGGAACCTCATTTAGATCTATTAAAGTTTGTCTTTCTTTGGTAGAAAAGATTCTACGAATAAAAGTAACGCAATTTGACTGTATTTTTATTAGACTTACAACGCTTAAAAGCTGAAAAAAACATCATCTTTAATAACCATTTTCTTGCCTTTAAAATTTTTTTCTCTTGAAGGACTCCGTGGCATAGGCTGAATGCTAATATTGCATCGTGTAAACTTTAACCACCAATATAAGAGCAAAATCAAGCTGAGAGAACTCAATGGATATGTTGCCTATTACAAATGTCATTTCAGACACATTTCTAACTAATATATGATGAACTACTGGTCCCACATATGTGAATGGAGGCAAATTGATCAACCTTTTAAAACATGATTATTTAAAAATGCGCATCTTATTTTCATTTTTTCTAAAGTTCTCTTGAATATGTTTAATATACTTCGTTGAACATTCTGCATGAGAAACCCTTCTCCATGTTTCTAAATTATTTTATGCAATTTAAGATAACACCTACAAACATGCAAAAAAAAATAACTAATGTTCTGGTAAAGTATAAGTTGATAATAAAGATGTTGAATAATAATTTTAGCATTCAAAAGCATATTCTAACACGTTGAATATTTTGCACGTTAGTGAGAAGTAAAAAAAACAAAAAGCAATGTTAGAAACTAGAAATTAAGTGCATCTACCTTCTTGAATAAATTGGTAAAGAACTTAAAAAAAGACATTTCAGCATTGCATAAAAGTCGTTAACATTGTTTCTTACACGTTCAATATAAGAAACCTTAGTTGTAAAATGTTTCTTGTATGCTATTATTAGAAACAAAAAACAACAATTACCAAAAATTGGGAACCTCTAGACATTTCCTTTGAATAACAACTAAACGGTGAAACCTTATATTTTGCATATTAATGAGTACAAAAAATTATTTATCTAATGGAGAAATGGAATTTTAATTCCAAGTTTCAATATTATTTGTAATATTACCCCTTGTCTTTGGTGATTTTTGGGAACATATGTAGAATTTTCAGATCTCAAGGCAATGATAGCAGCTTGAGTAAACAAAGACAACAGAGAGAGAGAGAGAGAGAGAGAGAGAGAGAGAGAGAGAGAGAGAGAGAGAGAGAGAGTGGTGGAAGCCTGACACAGCAAAGGTTGCCGTAGCCAAAATAGAAGGATTTTTTTAGATAAATTATCTAGAAACCAAATGATAATTCGCAAATAAATCCTACTCCGTCCGTCTGGCTGTAGTAGCTAAGTGAAGTAAAATCAGTTGGTTCAATTTGGAGAACGAAATGTTACTACTAGTTCCGGATGGAGAGAGTATATTTGAAACTAAAAGAATTAGATCTAGAGCAAATGGGGATAAAACGAGGAGATGAAGCATGCTAGTGTAATACCCGGAAAATTTTCAAATAATAAAGCGGAAAATTTTGCTCAAGGTAAGTATTTAATTTCCTTAAATTGTTGAACCTTAGGTTGTGGTTTGAAAAAGATTTGAAAAGGACTCGAAAATTCAAAATTTTAAAATTTTGCTAGACTTGCGATCGTTTGAGAGTGGCACGCGGTGTATGCGATAGCCGATCGATCGCATTTGGGTTGCCGATCGATCGTCGTATTTTGTGAGATTTTGAATGCGATTTCTTTTGAGATGTTTTTAATGGGATTTATTAGAATTTTTGGTCATATGTCCTACCTGATTGGCCCACGAATTAGGGACTAAATCTTGGGGAAATTGGAATAATTTTCCTAGTTTAAACCCGGTTTGATTTGAATGGAAATTGGACTTTTCAAATTTGGAAATTGAAATAATTAAGATCAGGCTATCTGTTGAGCTATTGAGCCAACAGTTGTGAATGGTATGTTATAACTCTAAGAAGGGTTCATACTAATAAAACTGTGATACCTGTTAAGGATCACAAGGTATAGATTGGGGTGGTGTTGCATCTTTCGACTGGTGGAAGCTCTACCGTCTGTATCTCTCTATGGATTTTAGGGAGCATTCACATCTTCCGACTGGTGCAAGCTCTGTGTCATGGTACCTAATGAGGACCAACTTCTATTGGCTAGGCTTATGCTGTTATATATTTCTCTTGATTTTAGAGAGAATAACTATATGTTATTTTGGCCCATGTTTGCATCTTTCTATGGATTTTAGAGAGAGCATTACATATTCTATTGGCCAGGCTTAAGCTGTTACCTCTTCTCTATGGATTTTAGAGAGAGCTTTTGCATCTTCCCAAGTGGAAGCTATGCACTCATCCTGAGCCATGGTTGCCAGGTGGATTACTGTGCACATTTTAGACGCTAGCATTTGGGAAGGCTGAGTCATTCTGACCCACATCGTGTCCAAGAGCTGATGTGGAGCCAGACCCTTTCGACGGTCATACCTTTTAAGGTAAGGAGTGGGCGAGGCCGTCACCCTTGAGGGATTCAGGGCGTGCCGTGATTATCGGCAGTAACCGGAATAATAGTCACGGTGTTTTCGTGCTGTCTGTCATGTAGGAATGACATTCAGTGAGTCTGTCTATATGGGACAATGACTTAATTATTGAACTTGTACTTGGGTAACAATAAAAGACTTTGCTTGAAGGATTAATAAAAGACTCAAGTGGAACCCTGTAATAGGTTGCATAATATGTTAATACAAATCCTGGTTTATGTTAATGTTGATGACTGTGATATGGTATCCCACTGAGTATTTTTATACTCAGCATCATTATGTGATGTAGGTGCTACTGGTGAAGATTGACTTCGCACGGCACTTTGGGATTTGGAGCTCGGTGGCGAGGACGTTCTGATAGCTATTTAGCATATCTTATTCTGGTTTGTATGTTGACCTTGTATTAAGCCGCGAGTGCCAACTATTATTTAGTGTATTTTGAGTTGGAATACAGACTTGCACTTAGAGGACTTGCATTGATTTAATCGATTTTGCATCTTGTAATATTATACGTATATATGGTTTTGTATCCATATTTGTGAACCCCAGTTATCACGGCCTTGATGTTTAGCCGAAAATTTTTCAACTCATGATTTATCGCATAGAGGAGTAATCCTCTGATTTTCCGCAACTACTCTGATTTAAAAAGAGTTTTAATAACCCGGGCCGTGACAACCACAGAACAAAACATTACCCACCTTATCATAAGAAAATCTACCAAATCAATGAAATTTATAATTCTGACTCTGCACTTGAACTTGAACCCAAACTTCATAAACAAAGGAGATAATCTACGAATGTGTTTCCAGGCAGCTACAAAGAATAAAGTCCATTTGTTTTTCTTTACTAAAGATTCTGCAAAGGCCGGTTAATTAATTTTTTATTGGATCCTATCTACTAGGTAAACCGGCGCTATCACAAGGCTTCATTATCCATAGAAGGATAGAATTCGAAGTTTGAAGCCGGCGTCGGCCTCTGATGCTGCTGCATTAATACCAACGGTATTTATGTCCTCTAGTTTCATGCAGAAGTATTATAAATAGAGAGACATCAATGAGAGTAAATGCAACCCAAAGGATACAGATAGCTAAAGATGGCCCTGACAAGCAAAACAACTGCAATGTTCTTCTACTTGATTTCCTTGACTTCTTTCCTTCTCATTATTTCCATGGCGGATGGCAGACTATTTGGTAAGTCTCTGAAATGCTGCTCGTACTTCTAGAGTCTGTTTTAACCAGTTAAAAGCTGATAAATGTACACCGAATCTGTATATACACCTATGTTTTTGTTGGACAGTGAAAGTGAGCCTCAGTAGCTCATTTTATCATTGTCCGACAAAATCCTCCAACTCACGGGTGTATGGTTTTGGTGTCCACATTGTTGGGATTTTCGAAACAATAAGAATAAAAGTGCTTTGAGCATTGCACGTCCGGTGCTTTTGTGGGACGTCCGGTACAACTACAGTAAAGTTGCAATAGTATAGCGGACGTCCGGCCAGAGCACTACCGGAAGTTCGGTACAGACCGTCCTGATCTGTAGTGTCTCCGGACATCCGCCGAATGAGCCGAATGTCTGGTAGTGACATTGGTCTTTGTCATAGCATTATCATCTTCCTTGACATACCATTCTATTAGGCCTTTTTTTGGGTGGAAGACTGTTCCATTAGTTTGGTGTAATAGTATTTATGAGCTTAGTCAATTTAACACTTACTTTTATATCCACAGATGGCTTTGTGAAGGCGAGCACTCCTGAATGTGAGTCGGTGTTTGGAGTGGGCTCAGGTGACACCTGCTTCAGTGTGACCCAACTCTTCAACTTGACCACTGAATTCTTCGATGGAATCAACCCCAACCTCAACTGCGACAAACTCTTTGTTGGCCAGTGGCTCTGCGTTGCTGGGACTGTCTGAGCTTGCCCCACAATATGAGTTGACTTCTATTGTTTTATGATTAGCAGCTGCTGTAATATCAACATGATGTACTAATAATCGACTATTATGTTCACAATAAAAGGCTCTGCTCTATAAGAACTTTTTCTTTAACAAGTGTTCATAGTCTTTTAGTCATATTCTCCCTCCATCCAATAAAGCCTGGCTGCATTTGTAAAAACACAGGCTCCTAATTATTACATGGCCGACTTTGCTCCCTCATTTGAATGGAAGAGGGTGAGGGGGAAACTCTGTTTTTTCTCCAATAAATGTAGCTCATTTTCAAAAGCAGACAGGTTTCATTGGATAGAGGGAATGCATGGCTTGCCCCTGCAGTTGGCAGCTTTGCCATATTTGGCAGATGAGAGGAGGTGATATTTACTTGAAAAAAATTCAGTTAAAGATGTTAAAGGGGTGAGGTAAAATAAGCAGAATTTTCTATTTTAATTGTAATAAAGGGCTAAGATAACCAAGTTTCGCAAAGCTCGAGCTGTCAGGAGGAAACGGAAATCCTATTCATGTATTTCATACTCCAACACCCTCCTCACGCACAAGCGTCCACTAAGTGCGGCAAGTGGAATACAATTTGGGTATAAATGCTTCCCAATATGAAAATTCTATTCATATATTTCATATTCAATCCAACAAAGGAAATACATGTCAGCTCAATTACATTACCAACAAGAAGAAGACCAATCAATCAAGTCCTAATAATTAATTACTCATGGCCAACGCCAAGACCAACCGAGCAATTTAATTAATCTCTTATAGTGGCGATATACGCATAATTACAGATCAAGAGCTTCAAGCAAGCTCATTCTTAAGAGAAGATATAGTAAATGTCCCATCAGGCTTTAAGAAAGCACTTTTCCTAACTTTCCTCAAGAAGAGTTTTTTCGGGGAAAATGGCATCAAACAAAGTGCTTTAAGTTCCCAAATGTGCACTATTCTCGTATATAAACTGTTCTAAGAAAGACCTTATGCATTGTTAAGAATTGTCCAACTCAAGCTAGCTTTGCCAAAGTGTATTAAACTCGGTGTACGTTCAGTGAAGCTCTTTGTTAGCCTGACGTGCGGCCCTAAAAAAGGGAGAAGCAAGACTTCTTTTGTCTCTCCAGGATATATATGATACTTTCTAAAGAGAAAAAGGAGTTTATCTCAAAATGGCTTACCAAATGGACTCCTTAATTACTAAAGAAGTTTCATTTTTTTGGGGGTGTGGTGGGAAGCTTTCGTATGCTCCCTCTTCCCACATTAGTAGTTCCTTTTGTTTTTTTTTCAAATAGAACTAATTTTAATTTTGAAAAACCAAATGGGACTATTAATGTGCGACTTACATCATTGATGACAGTGCATATAGCAATGTAACATGTAATCATGCTTGCATTATGGAATATCTATTGTAACTTTTTACAGACTCACATCTTGCATTTTGTAGAATGTGTAACTGTATATTTGAGTGTGATTTCAGCATAGATAAATCTAGTGTGTAGATAACCTTACTAATTGAATATTTGATTGTTTTTTCTTCCAATGTATCTGTTTATTGACTTGCTTCGCCTTGTACAACCCATGTTAAGCAATCTGAATACTATGTTGAACTTGATCCAACAATGAATGAACAGCTAAACAATCTTAGCATAATACGTGAAGACTCTGGAAAAGTAAGAGTAGTAAACTTTTAGGAGTAATTAACGGAGGTAGGATGAAGGCCATCACATGGATCTATCATAGACTTTTTTTTTGGATAATTAAGATCTATCATAGACTTGTGAGAAGGTCTAATACCTTGTATTTGCAAAATAAGAAACTGATAAGCGAGAACAGCTGAGAGAGCAGATATAATATGCTTGGATTAATTTGGAAGGTGGGTTATATCTCCTTACTAGGAGACACTTTTAGGTTTTCTACTTTTCTGGATGTCTGGGGGTTTTGGAAATTGATGAGGTTTATGATCATTTTGCTTGTGGATAACCCCATTACCAATTCCTCAATTAATTGAATATGTATCTCAGTCTCTTATCTCATCGCTTTAATGCACTTTGGCTTGGTGGTACTGTTCTTTCGAGAAAAAAGAGAAGATTTCCTGACCAAGCACTGCGGCCATAGTACATATTGCCTGTGTGTCATATTAGTTGTCTGCATTGGAAAGCCAGAAGGAAATAAATTCAGAAGGAAATAAATTCAGTAATTTTCACAAGATGTCTATGTACTAGGTTAGATCCTATGTGTTAACGTAGTACATAGACATCATATGCAGTTTGATCAGGAAAATTTGGTTACACTGCTGGTCAGGCTAGTTGCACTTGAAAAAAGAATACTGAAGATTTTGAAGGACTATATATGTGGAATGAAAATATGTCCATTCTCAGTTAAGTAGCAACTCATAGCTCCTCTTTAAGTAGAAATGGAACTCCTTTGCAATGTGCATGCTTCATACTTTTTTAAGCCGGCTCCTTTACAATGTGCATACTTCATAACACTTTCTCGACGAGGCAAACCTTATTTCCATTACAAAATTAGTAGAGTTTTAAAACCTAATGCCGGCTTTTCCATTGCTGCTTTGTCAATATCAACGGTATTGTCTTTTAGTGACATTAACATCCACTATAAATGAAGAGACTTCAATCAGGTTCAAGCACAATCAGAAGAAATTTCACTCAAGTAACAGAAGCAGTAGACATAAGATGTCTTTTTCTAACACAAAAACAGCTATGTTCTTAAACTTGGTTGCCATGCTCTCTTTCCTTCTTATTATTTCCATTGCTGATGGCAGGCTGTTTGGCAGTAAGTCTCTGAAACCTCACTCTTCATTTCCACTTAATTAGGAAAATGATGCAACACGGGCATTCTATATTATACTACTGTAGTCGTGGCGAAACATGCTTTAAAATCATGCTGCCCGATCGAAATTGGGCGGCTGGGAAGCGCGCATATAAACGGGTTTTTTATTTATTCAATTTGTTGATATATTCACAGGTGGTTTTGGAAAGGTGAGCGCGCCTGAATGTGAGTCAGTGTTCGGAGTGAGGGCAGGCGACACATGCTTCGGTGTGACCCAACTCTTCAACTTGACCTCTGATTTCTTCAATGGAATCAACCCCAACCTCAACTGCAGCAAGCTCTTTGTTGGCCAATGGCTCTGCGTTGCTGGGACTGTCTGAACTTGGCCCCAAAGTTTGAATTGGTCTCTAGTGTCTTATGATTAGCAACTGCTGTAGTATCAACATTATGTACTAATGATGAACTATTATGTTCACAATAAAAGGCCAAATTAATGAATTAATAAAAGGCAGAAACTTGCAATGTCGTTCTGTTTTCTTCTGTGAGATACAGAAACTCTCACTTGTAGTCTTGCTCCTACTATCTGATCCTGTTCTACGAACGGCCTTATAAATTGTTAAAAATCCTCCAACTCATGCTAGCTTCATCAAATTAGTTTATTAACTGAGATCATATATTTAGTAAAGCTACAAAAAAATTTCAGCCTTCTTAAAAATAATATTTCACCCCATACATTTGGACCCCTAAAAAGGGGGAAGAAATATATCTTTTGTCACTCCAGGAGATGATATGCTCTAGAGAGCGAAAGGAGGATAACTCAAAATGACTTAGTTATTGTACTACTTGATTGCTGAAGAAGTTGGGGATGGGGGAGGGAAGTCTTTTGCATTACTGAAGGATTTCTCACACATGCATGCTACCTCCGTGATAATGCTCTTGATGTATTTCGCAATGTGGCACATAATCATGCATGCTATTCATTACGGACTTTTTTGTGCGTACTCAGGATATTTCTTTTTTTCACAATATAAGCACTGAAACAATCTAAGTCTAACCTATACTCTAAACCCCACCCCCTAACTAAAGATACCTTAGTTAGGGTTCGAACAAAGGACTTCTTCTACTTGGTAGTTTTTACCACCACACCAACAGGTTAGTAGACTTAGGATTCAGCATAGTATTCCCTTGTGTGTACAGAGCCTTTCTAAGTGAGAATTTGATTGATTTTTTCTTGGAAACTCTATATATGTTTATAACCATATCCTGCCGCCAATGAAGGGACCACATCTTTCCCTGTAAGCTTAGGAATTTCCTCCATTGAAACTAAATTATGAGTTGTTTCCTTATGCATGAAGGAAAACTAAGGACAGAAAACTACATTATGAATTGCGAGTTGGATAGAGCGTATAGATGTATGACATGGTCAATATAGAAATACTTCATCTGTCTAATGAAAGCCTGTCTGTGTTAGAAAAAGCACAGCTCCATCATTACATGGCCGACTTTGCTCCCTCACGATAAAAAACTTAGAAGAGGGAGGAAAAACTGTTTTCTTTTGTACTGGACTTGAGAGTCCAATAAATTTAACTCATTTTCAAATGCAGACAAGCTTCATTGGACAGAGGGAGTAGTATAGATATATAATTTTTTGGTAATTAGTAGTGTGGATATATCTAAATACAAAGGAAATTATTATTATAAACGTATAGATTAAGTCCTTCATAGACATAAAAACTACTTATGAAATCGATTTTTATAAATTCAACAAAATCATATGCATAGAATGTGCATTCTTATAGAACAAAACACATCCACCTTATTGTAAGAAAATCTACCAAATCAATGAAAATTATAATTCTGACTCTGCACTAGAATTTGAACCCAAACTTCATAAACAAAGGAGATAGATACGAATGTGTGTCCAGGCAGCTACAAAGAGTAAAGTCCATTTGTTTTGCTGCACTAGAATTTCACTAGATTATTATGCTGCACTAGAATTTCATTTGCAATTAAATTAGGAAAATGATGAAACATGGCAATTGTATATTATACTATGGTGTCGTAGGTGTCCTTTCTTGTTTCTAGGCATATTGTATGTGACTTGGTGTCCTTTTATTTATGGAATCAATTAACATTCCGTGGGTCACATCCTGTTTTAATAACTCCATCGGGAAAAAATAAAATCCTATTTTAGATGCTCCATCTGGTCAATTTAAGTTGATTTTGAACCTTTTCCCCTAATTAACTGAGGTTTCCACTATCAAATAAAACTCAACATTTTTTCAGATGGATCTATTAAAACAGGATGGAGGAAGTACAAAACAGTTAACATGTGCCGAGTATCTAATCGCTTGCGATTAGGGGTGATTGCAGAGATAGCCAAGGAATTCTGTATCAGATATCGGTAAAATATCGGTAGAGAGACACAATTTCAGAGATATATCGGAGATATTTGCAAAAAAAATATCGGTGGTCGAAAACTAATTTTTACCATATAATTTCACAATCTAACTTCTAAAATGATTTCAAAATATGCATAAAAATGCATATTAGGATGGGAAACAAATGAGAAAGTTGTTTTTTTCTTTTTAGATATTTTTCCCAATTGTTTTTGAAAATATTTTTTTTTTAAATTGGCGATATATCGGTCCGAAACTGAAATTTTGCCGATATTGTAAAAATTTAAAAAAAATGATATTTTGTGGTTTCGTTTTATCAGGTGGGGCCCGATATTGATATATTGGCGAAATTTCGCCGATATGGAATTCCTTGAGGTGGCTAAACATGTCTTAAAAACAAGCTGCCCGATCAAAATGGTCGCCTACCCTGCCACCCACCCTTTTTGCTGGGCCCCTAACTTATGGGGGCACCCACTTGTCCTATTCAATAGTTGGAGGGGCACCTATGTAAGGACCCTAATCTTTGAACCGGTTTATTTTAATATTAGTCATTGGTTAATCGAGTGGTTTAAGTGATTTTCGATTTAAGTGAGTCGTTTTAAAAAATAAATGAATTTATAATAGTTTTAATCAAAACTGATTTCACAATAATGAGTTTCAAGTGATTTTAGATCAAACCTGCATTTTTGAAATTTTTTAGATTTTTCACTAATTTTCTGAAAATTAGGGTTTGACGGGACCCCCGCGGGCCCCAGCCATTGAAATTAGGTTTTTGTGACCAAAACACCCCAGACATTATAGAAAGTCATTATAAATTTTTTTAGAATTTTCTGAACTTAATTTCGGATTAAAATCGCCAAATTATCCAATTTTAGCCAAAAATCTTATTTTTACTCCAAACTTTAATTAGGGTTACACCAAATTTTTCTATAAAAGGAAAGTGTTGTGCCCTTTCCTAATTTGGGAAAAAGGCTTGGCTGAGAGAATTAAGAGCCTCTTTTCCCTTGCTTAAAGAGGAAGGGATTAAAGGTATTTAGCCTAATCTTTGTTATTTTCTTTAAAAATCTTTTAATAATTTCTTAATCTTGATTCATTCAATGTTTTAATCCATTTTGAAAGCATAAAAACTACTATTTTATACTTATCTACTAAGCCTAATCTTCAAAATCATATGTCTATGTTTTTAAAAGGCCCTAGATCTAAGGTTTAGCATTTGTTTTTCAAAGCTTAATAATGATTAATAGAGTATTAATGTCACGGCCCGGGTTTTAGAAACCATTTTTAAATCAGAGTGGCAGCGGAAAACTCGAGGATTGTTCCTCTAAGCGATAAATCTTTCGATGAAAATTTTTCGACTAAGCATCTAGGCCGTGATAACTGGGGTTCACAAATATGGATACAAAACCATATATACATATATTAATACAAGATGCAAAGTCGATTAAACTAAAGCAAGTCCTCTAAGTGCAAGTCTGTCGTCCATCTCAAAATAAACTAGAAATAGTCGGCGCTCGCGCCTTAATACAAATCTAGGACAAACCTGTAGTAGGAGATATACTACGAAATCAGAACGTCCTCACCACCAGGCTCCCAAGTGCCACGTGAAGTCACTCTTCCACAGCAGCACCTACATCACATAAGGATGCTGAGTATAAAAATACTCAGTGGGATACCATAACACAGTCATCATCACATCAAATTAGGATTTGCATTAACATATTATGCAACCTATTACAGGATTCCACTTGAATCTTTTATTAATCTTTCAAGCAAGTCTTTTATTGCTTCCCAAGTTCAAGTTCAATCATTAAGTCTTTGTCCCATAGACAGACTCACTGAATGTCATACCTACATGGCAGACAGCACGAAAACACCGTGACTATCATTCCGGTTAATATCGGTAATCACGGCATGCCCTGAATTTCTCAAGGGTGACTGCCTCGCCCATTCCTTACCTTAGAAGGTATGACCGTCGGAAGGGTCTGGCTCCACATCAGCTCCTAGACTCGATGTGGGTCGGGAAACACAGCCTTCTAGGATGCTAACGTCTCCAATGTTGTGCACAGTATACCACCTGGCAACTAAGGCTCAGGATGTGTGGCTCTCTCTAAAATCCATAGAGAATAAGCACGCTCTCTCTAAAATCCATAGAGAAGAGGTAACAGCTTAAGCCTGGCCAATAAAGTATGTAATACTCTTTCTAAAATCCATAGAAAGATGCAAACATGGCCAAAATATCATATCATTGTTCCCTCTAAAATCCATAGAGAGATATAACAGCTTAAGCCTGGCCAATAGACGTTGATCCTTATTAGGTACCATGACACAGAGCTTCCACCAGTCGGAAGATGTGAATGCTCTCTAAAATCTATAGAGAGATACAAATGGCAGAGCTTCCACCAGTCGGAAGATGCAACACCACCCCAATCTATTCCTTGTGATCCTTAATTGGTATCACAGTATTACTAGTATGGAACTATCACATACCATTCACAACTGTTGGCTTAATAGCTCAACAGGTAGCCTGACCTTTGACTTAATAGTCATTCGGTCGCTTGATCGGAAGTCACTCACACTCACACACTGACTCCCAATCCCAAGGGCATTTTAGTCTTTATCTTGATTAAGTTCTTCCCAACCCTCAAGCTCAGCCCTCAAGTCATCATTTTATTATCTTTCATAAAATGATTATGTCTCTAAACCATCTAGGTTTATTAGTCGGGTTTTTTCTTTACATTTAAAATCCTTAGCTATCTGTCATCACAACATAAGGGACTAAGGCCCTTAATACTATAACATCACAACCATGTACCATTAACATGCCAATTAGGGCTTGAAATTAATTAATAAATAGCCCAAAATCAGTAACAGGAACCTATATACCAAACTGGCTCTGTATGTACCACACTGCACGTAAATACACAGACGGTCAAGCCTGACCGTCAGTTATAAACAGATTTTAACTGTCGGTTAAGGTCCACCGGCAGTTCAAAATCTAAACCGGCTTATGAACCGGGTTTATTGTTGAACCGGTTCGATTTATATCTGGACTGAACCGGGTTCGGTCTGCCTGAACCGATTGATTTATTAGACCGGGTTCGGTCTAATCATGAACCGAACCGAGTTTGGTTAAATATTACCAAACCGGGTTCGGTTCGGTTTAATGGTTCGGTCCGGAAATTTTTGGACCGAACCGGTCGTCTTCCCTAGGAAGACGACCTATTCGGTCGTCTGCTCATGCATGGGTGGCGGCCGATACAGCTGCCGTCGTCGGCCACCACCGCCCCAGCCGGCCCGACCTCGCCTCCTCCTCTCCTCAGCCATGGCCTGGCCGTGGTTCGGCCGAAACTAAGGAGGGGAAGAGGAAATGGCAGCAGCAAAAAGCTGCTGCCTTTCTCCTTCCACCGTGGCCGGCGGCCTGGCGGAGGTCGATTCGACCTCCGCCGACTCGCCGTCGGCCCCTCATCTCCTCCTCCTACCTTTCCGTCACCTCCAGAGACACAAAAACCCAAGAAAAATTAGAGCTTTGATGCATGGCATGGGATCCTACCTCGTGCGCCGTCGATGGCAATCCGCCGCTCGTCGGAGTCGCCGGGGAGGTGATCGGTGCTGGAGCTTCGTCGGTGTCGAGTTCGCTGGAGAGTCGCCGTCGCCGATGTCGTCCGAAGTCACAGTCGTCGCCGAAATTTGCAGTCGCCGCCGGACTTGCCGTCGAGGTCGTCGGGATTGTTGTTGTCGCCGACGCCGCCCAAGGTCGCCGGAAGTCGATTGATGCCAGAGGTTCGCCCCTGTTTCTACTGGCTTGAAGTTTTTGCTGAGTGAAACAGGGCGAACTGGTTTTGTAAGGGAGTTGGGGAAGGGGACCTCCACTTGGGTTCAGCCTAACTGCAGCTGGCAACCAAAGCCACACCTGGCAATACAAACTGCCAGGTATGACAATTAATATAAAATCGTTTTGTTTGAAAGATGTTCAAGGTGGTTCAAGGTTTCTCTCATCAAATCAAGGTAATGGGTTCTTCAATCTCAGTTTTGGGTAGTGAATAGCTTGTTTTAATGGTTTTTACTTGAATGAGTGTTCTTGTTTAGGGCACTAATGGTGGGTTTAATAAATGCTAATCTTTTGTTATGATTTCTTAGGGTTTCATCTTTCGAATGATATGTGGATATGTTCTGGAATATTTGATGGATTTTTATTAATGTTTGAGGCATGTATTAAGCTTTCAAGATGTGTTAATAGAGTCTCGATTTTTGAAATTTTGAAAATGGGAGAGATGACCCGCGATCATCTTCTCAGTTTTGATTTACAGCCTGATTTTCAAATGGGTATAACTTTTTACTCCAAACTTCGAATTGAGCGTGGTTAGTGGAGTTGAAAAGCTGACTTCGTGAAATTTTACATGAACTTTGAATCAATCCAATATGATATCTATGCACGAAGTTATGAATATTCAAATATTAAAGTTACTTTTTACCCCATTATTGCATCTTACTCTTATTTTTCTGTAAAAACAAAAAACTACATTAAAGTAACACTAATTCTAATCAAATACTAACATAAACATAGGTTAAAGGACATATGGAATATATAATTCATGTGTAGGTCATATGGCTTATGAGTAATTAAGGTGATCATGTTATGTTTTATTGTATGGTAAAAGAGCATGCTTGTAGGAGTAAGCCTTCAACTCTACATTGATGGATTTAAACTTGATGATAGAAATTGCTTTGATTTCAGTTAGAATCGTTATTTTGGAAGGTATTTAAGTGTGCAAATATTGCTCAGTGAGTTTATGTCGAAGCATAAATCATGTGATTAGAATATGCATGAATATACACACACATAGGAATCTATTATAAGATTTTAGTTGATTATGCTTTGATTATGATGCATGAGGGGATGGACTGGGAGCACGTTCCATGTGTTGGAACACATGTAGGATTGCTCACGGATGTATCATGATAGCATGCATCATATATCGGACTTCATGGATGAAGTTTTATCGTTGTTTAAATAGAATTGATCGATTGTATGCAATGTGTGAGATTGTATGCCGCATTAATCGATCGCTGGATTAATTGAAACTTGGTTGGTCCGAAAGGACATGTTTTCGATTTTGTTCCCTCCTGGAACAGGTTCACTCCCCGGGTTGAGTTTGATTGAGATATGTGGGGGCGAGGGATGGACTCGCCTTGTGGAGTTGAGAGGTCAAAAACCGGACACTGAGCACCCGGGTGGTAGGCTATTGTGCACTAGCTACTACGTGTTCTAGTTTCTCAGGATGATTCGGGCTCTCCCCCACCGCAGGAGACTACCCAGGGCGAACATACCTGCTCTAGTTTCTCTATTTGAGATTCGGGCATCCTTGGCCAGGATTGTCCAGGGCGAGCAGCACGTTGGGATTGACCACCCCCTTGTTCCTGTGTAGGAACTGGACCATGATACGCCTTCGGGCCTTGATTGTATCCCACCTTTATGGCAGATTGTGTTACTCCTTGATGGAGGCATTCACCGTTGTGATGATATATGCTTATTGCGATGTTATGCATGATTGTACTATGTTTTGGTTACATTGGACATGCAGGGTGAAATTTTGAGATGTGAAAGCATAAATGTGCCAAGCTGGGCTACTTTGGTTATGTAGGGTGAATGTATGAGATATGAATGCCTGATCAAGATGAAAGTATGTGAATGAGATATCATTATGCAGGATTATTTGATGGATGCGCGATATGATCGCATGTGAATGTGATACGGCTATGCAAGATCATGTGTATTACATACATGACTAGATAATGGGATAATCATGTTGATTAGGGATTTTCAGCTATGTTATGATGCCTTATGATTTCTGATTATTGTCAATTATATAAAAACTATTACTGAGTTTTATACTCACCCCTCTTTCTTTGTTTTGTTTTGGGGCTGCGTAGTGCGACACGCAGACGGACAGGATCCTCTATTTGAGGAGCGATCGTAGAGAGAGCAGGATTGGGCGTGGATGCCTTAGACTTGATTAGTTTATTTTTTGGAGTTGTTATATTTGGTATGTTGAGACTTGTAGACCCTTTTGATTCGAGCTGGTGTGTTGGCTCAAATTTGTATTTTGTGGGTTTAATGACTTGTCAATCTACTTTGAGTTAGACTCTACATTTATTCCTCTTATTTACTATTGCTCAAAACTGTTTATGCGTAACTCTGTTAGTGAGACCGCCCATAAGAGGGGCATAAGTCTTCTGCTATATCTCTTAACGTAGCCCTCGTGTGCCGGTTCGACTCTTGGACCGTTTTCGGTTTGGATCGGGCGGTGCCTGGGGCGTGACAACCTATATGCGAGAAGTTATTACCTGTGCGCTGCGCAGGGGAAGAGTGTGCTCATCACCAATGGGTGATGGGCACGTCTCCCTTGCTTGTGGGTCCCTTGTGGCAATCATTACAAGCAGGGGAGAGGTGCCCATCACCCATTGGTGATGAGCACACTGTTCCCCTGCGCGGCGCGTAGCCAATAATTTTTCCCTATATGCAAAGAAAAAATAAAATGCGACTGGTAGACCCCTTCCCTCCCCACCATCCATAATATAATGCTAGATAAGATGATTTCTTTTTACTAAAAAGTCCTCCATCTCCTTGTTCAATAGTTGCAGGCTTCTCTTGTTAGAGCCACAGAATCTGGCGACGGAGGGACACTCCAGCATGTTTAGCATCGTTGGAGGAGGAGACGATTGAGAGAATATTCTTCAAAGTCTTTCTCCACTTCATTGCAAGTAGTTGTTTTTCATTATAGAAGAACCAGATTTTGGCTGCTGTTTGTCGTCTCCAATGTATGTGATAAACAAAAATTTACTCCCTCCGTCCAAATTTATTGTTAACATAAGTAGAAAATATGTGTTCGAAAAGTATACCACCCCTACAATTCCTGCCAGTCAAAAGGCGTCTTACTGGCTTCTCTCTTTTTATACTCTCAATTTCCCTTCAAATTTTGTCATTTACTTTTTATCTTAAAATTATCAACAAAGGTTATTTTCTGACTTGGAATTATGAACAAAGATGATGGGATTTAAATGTGCATCATGTCTCAGGGGGCATTGGGTGGAAAAGCATGACCTGGGACCCATTTCCTTAAACACAACAATTTTCAGTTATGGTCATATTAAATCTGTAGAAAGGGAGTATTTCCTTTTTGGTAAAAGTGATGAGTAGTAGAGATAAAAAATGATGAACAATAACTTAATTATTGTTATTGTAGTTAGTAATACAGTCCCTATTTGTAGTAGGGAAATTACCCTCTTATTCTTTTTTTCTTTTATGTCCTTGATTTCACCGTGAATTTATTATGCCTTGGGGCCCCCCCAAAAGAGGGTCTAAGAGAATGGGTGCCTGCAGAAGAAAAGAATTGATCTATTTTTTTTCTAAACTTTCCAAATGAAGCTAACAATTTGGCACCCCCCTGCAAAAAAGGTGGGTGGCATGATAGGCAACCGATCAAAATTGGGTGGCTGGAAAGCGCGCATATTAACGGGCTGTCTATTTATACAATTTGTTGATATACTCGCAGGTGGCTTTTTTATAGAGTTAACAATCAATCGGTTTATACCTATGTTGACAATCTCTTGTTTATAGAGTTTTTGCAGTTTTCTACTAGCCTGAGAGCTAACGCGATTCTCAGTAGGCAATTCAGATTTTCCTACACGCATACACCAAACCTATTTGATCGCTATTCCAGTTTGATCAATTAGAGGGTTTTATGTATATCACTGGCGATCGATCAGCTCTTTAGCAATCAATCGGTTTTCTCATTTGTTTCTGTGTTTCTTTTTGGTGCCTGGGATTTATTGTAAAGCCTTAAACTCTTTGTAATTCCCCTTTATCTCTTGTAATATATTTTTTAATTATAAAAAAAACTATTATGTTGACAATAAAAGGTTGAATAATATATCAATTATTGCTTCTTCATTGTTCTTTTCTTCGAATCACTCATCGTCTTGTACGCATTCACCCTCATGCGTGTTATGTTCAAGTCTCTTCCATTTTCATATACCGCCTATATCCCACATTAACTGTTCTATTTGGTTTAAATTGAGTTCATTTAGAAAAACTAAATAGCACACTTAGTGTGGCACAGAGAGAGAGAGAGAGAGAGAGAGTTACAGCCTCAAATGGTCAAGCATGGCATGTTTGTCTATGGGGAAGTGGAGAATGTGAGAGATTATATATATGATGTGTAATCTGATCCGTGTGAGTGCCCAACACATGCTTCCATGTATGAAAATATTTGACCGTGTGGTCAAAGATGGACGTGGAAAATTTGACAAGGGAACAACACAATAGGCAAACTAGAACAATCGATCCGTGTGGTCTAGCAAAATAGCCTCACGATAAAAATTATTGTTCTTTCTACCATATTGTGGTCACAAAAACACAAGATTCTCTCTCATAAAACCCTTGAGACACAAGCACTTAATACTAAGCCCTTCTTCAACCTTAAGCATACCTTAAGTCTCTCAACACTCAAGCCCTTGAACAACCTTAGAAGTCCTAAAACTTTTATATATCCCTTGGTCATTAACTTATCATTTTAGTCTTATTAGGGAAAGAGTTCCATAGAAAGCTAGTTTGGAAATGAAATTCCGGAAGCTACTACAGCTGTGCAAACGATCACTAGCTCTCAACGTGCCTGTGACCTGAACTGTAATATTTTTTTATTGCAAATGCTCGCTCAAAGAGCTCAAACATTCGTGGCCTCAACTTTTTAGTTCTTGAGCCCGTTGCTTCGAAACTGACTCTTCCCTCCACAAAGGAGTTCAAGGAATCCACCCAACAGAAAAAGTGTTGTTTATTGATGACAGAATTTTATACCCATTTTCACGGTTTTGCTACATGGAAGCCTATAATTGGGCACTCACATGTGAGTATCCTACCACATCGGAACGGTGTAACAGTGTATAATGATTGTTTCTGAGATATTACATATGGAAAATATTGTGTAATTTGTGAAATTGTACATCAATCACCACAAGCTAACATGGACACATTAGGTAAGCTTTTATTTCTTACATACTATCTTCAGTGTATGGGTTGAATAAGTTTGACCAATATTAGAAACTTTATTATACAGGTGAACCTGTGCAGTTAAGGGAGTTAGGTGCTACAAATCAACCTTTTAACTCACAACAAATTTTAATTACTTTTAACCCAACGTTATATCCATTTGTTCTACCTATGGGTGCAGGTTTTGACAATCCGGTACGGAGAGAAATTGTTATCATTGTATGATGCATTTATTATAACTATATGTCTAAAGGTTCATCCTCTTTTGTAGGTTGTTGATATTAATGTCATACTCGAAGGTAGAAGAAAATAATGATGTTTGTAGTACATGCATCACAGTGACATTGTTGAATTAGGCGTAAGAAAATCGTAATGATAGAAGAGAAAGTTCATTTTTGGGGGCGGAGGATGTGTAAAGTGATGCATATGTATTTTTTGAATGTGTGAATAGTCAATGTAAAAACTTTTAATTTTATTTTGGGAATATATAAAATTAATGTGGATGGTGAACATATCAAGTTCAAATGAAAATTTTATTTTGTGAAGTAGGATATCTGCGCGTTGGTGTAAAGGGCCGCAAGATTGTTTCTGATAGGTTATATGTAAGAAAGTCTGGTTAAGTTATGTTTATCATAAGTCAATTATTAGAAACAAAAGACCTCATAAATGTTTCTCACAAGTTTCATATGAGAAAGCTGACTTTTCATATATTTCTCACATGGTGATTATTGGAAACATAATTGTCAATATCCATAATAGGGTGGAAGCTCCGCACTTTTCCCATATAATTAGTAATAAATAGGTAAAACCTTGCATATTCGAATATAAAAAGAAGTCAAATTTTCAATGTAAGTTAAGAAGTTGATATTATTTCTGAGTTCAATATGGGAAACCTAGTTAACTATTTGTTTCTCCAATAGTAATTGTTAGAAACATAATATCAATATCTATAAAAGGATGAAACCTTGCACTTTCTCTATGTGATTAATAATAAATATGTGAACCTTGCATATTCAAATATGAAAACTTATATAATAGTTATGAAATTGAAAAAGAAATAAGATTTTTTAATGATAACGTCCTCGATATTGTTTCTTCCAATTTCACTATGAGAAACCCGGTTTTAAAAATGTTTTTTACAATGTAATTGTTAGAAATAACATATCACTAACGATACAAGATTGAAACCCTTAGATATATATCACAATCGAAACAACAAATAAGTCATTGTGAACATAATCAATATAACAAATAAGTCATTGTGAACCCTGGACTTTTTATACCACTTTCTCCACATTATTGAAAATGCTTTCGCATTTTTAAAATAATCAGTTTACTATATTAGACTTCTAACCAACGTCTTTTAAGATAGTTTTGTTAACGAGTGTAATACAAAAGTGTATGAACTGTTTACTTTCTAGTCATCATAAATCCATTGTGAACATAATCATCTTACAATAATAGACTTTCTTTTTACCTGCTTAATTTCACATTAAAGAGTACCATCATAAATCAATTTTCTGTTCACACCCGTTTTGTTAATACTAACATGTACATACACATAAGACCTGTTTAATTTTATAGAAAAATGCATTGTGACATCAAATCCACTTTCATTGCTTTCATCTTACACTACTAAACTTTCTTTTCACCTGTTTAATTTCACATTAAAGAGCACCATCAGAAATTCATTTTCAATTCACACTTGTTTCATTTCCAACAAAAATATACATAGTGGCAAGATTACCACTTTCATTTCAGAATAAATAAAATTTTCACAACTGTACATACACATAGGACCTGTTTCATTTTACAGAAAAATGCATTATGACATCAAATCCACTTTCATTGCTTTCCATTAGTGCTATCAACAAAAATTATTTTCAGTTGATGCTACATGTGTTGTTTGCAAAAAATATCTTACATTTAACAAATCTTCTAAAATACAATAGGAAAGCTTAAGCTGTTAAGTCAAGGTTCTATGTCTATGGGGTAACTTCATCCTTGTAAAGCTGTAAAGCGATTCTTTCCCGAAAGTACGGCATTTCATCTTGAGATACACGAAAAACATCATATTTAGACAACATAATTAATAATTACTAGCGCCACAAGAGTACTTAAAGGATAATTACCTGCGTTAATTTTAATTTTTGCCTCGAGCACATGTAGTCTATGTATTTCATCACAAAAATCCCACAATCATGGCTACAAAAAAATGAAAATATAAGAATTATCAAGCTAGAGATCAGATATAAGGAAAGGGTGAGGAACTATTGGATTAGGATCAGTAATGGGGAGTAAAAGACATCAGTAGGAACTATTGTCATTTTTGTCGCTTGATCAATTCAAATTTTGACTTATGTTTCTTTGAACTTAAATCGAAGACAGCAACCTGTAGAAATAAGATACATTACTATTGAAGAACAATACATCACATAAAAAATTGGGTAAAAGAAATCTAGGAACCTCATTTAGATCACTTAAAGTTGGTCTTTCTTTGGTAGAAAAGATTCTACGAATAAAAGCAGCGCAACTTGACTGTATTTTTATCAGACTTACAACTCTTAAAAGTTGAAAAAAACATCCTCTTTAATAACCATTTTCTTGCCTCTAAATTTTTTTCTCTCAAAGGACTCCGTGGCATAGTTTGAATGCTAATGTTGCTTGGAGTAAACTTTAACCCCAATATAAGAGCAAAATCAAGCTGAGAGAACTCAATGGATGTGTTGCCTATTGTAAATGTCATTTCAGACACATTTCTAACTAATATATGATGAACTACTGGTCCCACATATGTGAATGGAGGCAAATCGATCAACCTTTTAAAACATGATTATTTAAAAATGTGCATCCTATTTTTATTTTTTCTAAAGTTCTCTTGAATATGTTGAATATACTTCGTTGAACATTGTGCATGAGAAACCCCTCTCCATGTTTCTAAATTATTTTCTGCCATTTAAGATAACACCTACAAACATGCAAAAAAATAACTAATGTTATGGTAAAGTATAAGTTGATAATAAAGAAGTTGAATAATAAGTTTAGCATTCAAAAACATATTCTAACACGTTGAATATTTTGCACGTTAATGAGAAGTAAAAAAACAAAAAAGAATATTAGAAACTAGAAATTAAGTGCATCTACCTTCTTGAATAAATTGGTAAAGGACCTAAAAAGAGACATTTAAGCATTGCATAAAAGTCGTTAACATTGTTTCTAACACGTTCAATATAAGAAACCTTAGTTGTAAAATGTTTCTTGTATGCTAATTGTTAGAAACAAAAAACAACAATTACCAAAATTTGGGAACCTCTAGACATTTCCATTGAATAACAACTAAACGGTGAAACCTTATATTTTGCATATTAATGAGTACAAAAAATTATTTATCTAATAGAAAAATGGAATTTTAATTTGAAGTTTCAATATTGTTTGTAATATTACCCCTTGTCTTGGGTGATCTTTGGGAACATATGTAGCAATTTTCAGATCTCAAGGCAATGATGGCAGCTTGAGTAAACAAAGACAACAAAGAGAGAGAGAGAGAGAGAGAGAGAGAGAGAGAGAGAGAGAAATGGTAGAAGCCTGACACAGCAAAGGTTACTGCAGCCAAAATAGAAGGATTTTTTTAGATAAATTATCTAGAAACCAAATGATAATTCTCGAATAAATCTTACTCCGTCCGTCCGGCAGTAGTAGTAACATTAGTTATCCTAAGTGAAGTAAAATCAGTTAGTTCAGTTTGGAGAACAAAATGTTACTACTAGTTCTGAACGGAGAGAGTATATTTGAAACTAAAAGAATTAGATCTAGAGCAAATGGGAGTGGAAGCACTCAAACATTCCATATAACGAAGAGATGAAGCATGCTAGTGTAATGCTCGAAAATTTTTCAAATAATAAAGCAGGAAATTTTGCTCAAGGTAAGCATTTAATTTTTTTAAATTGTTGAACCTTAGGTTGTGGCTTGAAAAAGATTTGAAAAGGACTCGAAAATTCAAAAATTTTGCTAGACACGATCGATCGCGTCAAAAGACACGATTGATCAGGTCAGCTGTAGTATGGTTATCGTTCCAGGCGATCGATCGTGAAATCGACGATCGATCGTATCTACTGGTTGAGAGCAGCACGCGGTGTATGCGTATAGCCGATTGATCGCGTATGTGTTGCCGATCGATTGCCGTATTTTGTGAGATTTTGAATGCGATTTCTTTTGCGATCTTTTTAATAGGATTTATTAGAATTTTTGGTGATGTGACCTACCTAATTGGCCCACGAATTAGGGACCAAATCTTGGGGAAATTGGAATAATTTTCCTAGTTTAAAACCGGTTTGATTTTGAATGGAAATTGGACTTTTCAAATTTGGAAATTGAAATAAGTAAGAGGTCTACAATTGAACGTGATTAGTGGTCAGTTACCAAGATGGTTTAGTGGCGCTATGTGGCAAGGTTAAAGATCGAGTTAATTGCTTTTAAATTGGAAAGTTACAAACCTTATTTTGGGTAACAACCTGATTTGGCCAAGATCTCTCTACCTTAATGGGAGTGTAACTGATTTGGCAAAGGGATATTGACCACCTCCTTAATGGAAGATCTTCCCTTTTTGGAGGTCAAGAATGGCCCTTGGATTGAAGGGTGATCTACGGTGGAGATTTAATCAAGGTATTTAGGCTTTTTCTATTTAAGCACCACAAAGGAGTAGACGACATCCTTTTGGAGCCTTGGGAGTCGTGCTATCAGTGGAGTGCTTTGTCCACTTCTTCTCCTCTCATCCAGCAGCAACCGTGGTGGTTGTGCAAGCCGTGGTTCATGGGATCTCAAGAGCAAGGGAGGTGATACGAAGAAGAGTCACTTGCGTAAAGGTTTCGGTTCGTCAAAACAAGTAGGATGCTCATTTTCCCACAAAATTCATAGTTTGATATGTCTTATGAATGAGTATGCATCATGAATGAATTATGAAGCCTTCAAGACTATGTGGAAGCTATGTGCATGAATTTTATTCCATATTCCATGATTCTATTATTACATGTTTGAGATATTACATGTGATCAAGTGTTTACTTCAACCCATCACCCAATCTAGCACTTAGATGACATCCCCGACTTGTCTAGTGTATAAAGTTGTGATCTTTCTCACTTTTGAATGCTTTGTATGATCTGTCCAACTCGTTGATCATGTCTCTTGTTCATTATATTTCGACATTGGGACAATGTCAATTCATCTCACTTCATTAACCCTAAATTGTTGATTGTTATCCTTTGAAATTGCTACTGATTTGTTGATGATTCTCCATGATCACGACCCTGATGTTGTAAGTCAGAATTTTGGAGTCATGTCTCAGTCTAACATAGTGGTTTCGTGTCTGCTATTAGTTGTCCATTTCAATTTGTATGCCATGTGTAGTACCTTAGGCGATTAATACATTGTGTAATGTAAAACTCTTTACATAATGTAATAATCTGAGAATTCCAGAGCCTTCTAGGTTCTGTAAATAACTTAAGGAATGTGTAATAAGTGCTAATAAGTGTAATTGATCAGCTAATTAGGTTTGATTAAACAACTAATCAAGATATATGTTGATAATTGCTCTCGGCCAGGACTGTTCCTGCACTGATGAGCAGTGATCAGAAAATGATAAGTAATTGTACAAAACTCATAAAAATACGATATTGGTTGGGTTAAAAACTAGACATTTAGGGCTATAGGGTATAAAAATTTCAGAGAAGAATTCGTGCTGTGTAGTCAAAGGTCTATTTTACATAGGGCAGAATATTGTATTTTGTATTAAAATCCTAATTCAGCTTACCACTATATATTATAAGCATATATGGTATTAATGATCTAATTTTAGGATGTAAAACATTGATGGTACAGGGTAAAACATTGATGGTACAGGGTACAGTAATATTACAATATGGGTATGAGTAGTGAGTTGTGGGTTTCTGTCCAAAATAAATTGTCCTAAGTATCCTAGTTCTTGAACGGCTTGTTGTCCAAGAAATTCTCTATTTCAGATTCAACACCTTGTACACCACGGTTGATCTATTTCTGATAATGAATATCTTGTATCCTTATTCTTGGGGGATTGTCATATCTAGGGCTAGGTACGGTGATGCGGTTTAGTGTTCCGATTCTTGATGAGTCATAATCTGAGTTATCCGATGTTGATCACTCACAAAGTTTCAAATACTCCGATGTGAGTCTATTCATATGATATCAAAAAGATTGTTGTCTTACTCCTTTGAGGTCTAATTTTGAATATTATAGTCTGGGTCTCTAGATGAGAGAACCCTTATTACTTTTAGATTGATTCAATTCTATGTAAACTGTTTCTCCACGAAGAGTTATTGATGAACGCTCTTAGAGTGGAATCATAGTATGCTCACGAGCTATTGCTAGATCCTCTATGATCGCAGATTAATTAATGAACCTATGTAGTTCAGCCGATGATGGCAACGCGTGCGCTTTAGACTGTATGATATTACGGAAGGTCTGTATTCTCAGCCCATTGTGCCCGTAAGCACCGATGGGGCTAGCATCCCTAGACGCATGTCCGGGTTCCTCTAAAGAACCTCTAGGATGTTCTCGTATTGATGTTCATAGGGGAAGTAGACTGAACAGAGAACAAAAATTGTTATCTCCGACACTCTGGATGTTTGGAGTCAGTATTCATTTCTATTTTCTCCCTATGCACTGTTCGTTTGGAGTCTTGAGTTTAATGCTTATCTATTCCTTGACCGTTGGTGGTTTTTGATGATGATTATTATCCAGGTGAGTAAACCCTGTATTTGTTCATCCTGACATTATTAAACGTCTTCGTTTCTTATTACCATATTATCAGTATTCCTGTTGTTATCTTGTTTGTGGGTTTTCTTGGCTCCTACTGGGTATTTCGTTCGAAATACTCATATATCTCTTGATGCAGAAATCAAAGAGGAAAAGAACTGACAAGATACGTTTGATGGAGCTTGATGGTGGATTGCTGATTGAAGTGGATTTAATTTTATTTGCATTAATATATTGTTCGTGGTGAACTTATCAGCCTGTAATATGCTGAGTTATGATTTATCCTTTATAATCTGTTGAGACTTGTTTATTGTAACAAATTAGTAAACTCGAGATTTTATTATTTAAGATTTTTGTTAGCGGATATTGTTTATCATTCTAGATCCTGTAATTATCCCAGTTCATGTCAATGGGAACAAAGTTGATTGAGTATTCGGTCACGTCCCGGGTTTCAACCTCACGACCTTTGTTGTGTTGGTGCTTCTGTGCTCTTATAGAGGTTTTGAAATTTGGGGCGTGACAGCTAGTGCAAGTTGTAGGGGTATAAATTTAGGAGCTCAGATTCAGAGCTTTCAAATTTGTTCAGCTAAATAAAAAAAAACAAGCAACTCAACAAATCAGCTGAAAATCAAACAAATATTAATAGTAGCAAACTTCTCCAACGACATGAAATGCCTAAACAGTTAAAAAGCAACAGATTTTCACAAGTGAAAAAAATACCATTTTTTAGAGTCCAATGTTAGTAGAGTACCTGCTGTTGCCAAGATAAAGTCTCTCAGCTTCATTTCCATGGCAGATGGCAGACTATTTGGTAAGTCTCTGAAATGCTGCTCGTACTTCTAGAGTCTGTTTTAACCAGCTAAAAGCTGATAAATGTACACCGAAGCTGTATATACACCTGTGTTTTTGTTGGACAGTGAAAGTGAGCCTGACGTATCCCATTTTATCATTGTCCAACAAAATTCTCCACCTGATGGGTGTATGGTTTTGGTGTAGAGATTGTTGGGATTTTTGAAACAATAAGAATAAAAGTGCTTTGAGCACTGGACGTCCGTTACAACTATAGTAGAGTTGCAATAGTATAGCGGACGTCCGGCAGAGCACCACCGGTCGTTCGGTTGAGACCGGCGAGAGCACCGTCATTCGATACAGACAATCCTGATCTGGAGTGTCTCTGGATGTCCGCCAAATGAGCCGGACGTCCGGTAGTGACAATTATTTGACTCTTGCGACGAAAACATGCATCTTTTCATTGGTATTTTCACCACCTAAACCTTTTTCTACATATGGTCTCCGTTAAAAGACAAACTAGACAAGTTGAGAGATTAATTAAGAAAGTTTTTGCCTAGTTCTTTTTTGGTTTTCTTTGCTCTAAACTCTGGATTATCTTTTGATTGATTTTATCACATTATAGTTCCTTAAGAAACATCTTAGGTGAAAGAAAGAGTGCTTAGGTCAGAAGCATCTATTTTCCAGTGACTTTACAAAAGTCAAAGAAGTTATTTTCTTAGTAAAGTGGTTAGGCTCCTCAATCATAAAGAAAGAAGTGACGCTCGTCAATCAAGGTAAGTGTTATCAGCCTCGCCTGTATGGTACTTAATTAATAAGGGCAAGCCGGTCGAACTCCTTTCCGTCCCTAAGCCAATCCTGCTCTCTTAGAGTAGAGCTTTGACTAGAAGTTAGACTTGTCTTCCATGGTGTGAATCGTAGACAAGAAAGATAGCTTAATTATATTTTGACTGGAAATTTGCGGAGCTCCCAATTAAACACCATATTCAGGAAATGGTGAGTGCGAATATTATTTTCAGGAAAATAGACTTGATCGCGTCTTTGAAAAAAAATTGTTAGAGTGTGTGTCTTGCGATAAATCTCACAAATTACCTCCATTCCTAATCCCCACATCTCACATAGATTTGTCATTGCAATATCATCTTCCTAGGCTTACCGTTCTATTAGGCCTTATCTTGGGTGGAAGACTGTTCCATTAGTTTGGTGTAATAGTATTTATGAGCTTACTCAATTTAACACTTGCTTTTATATCCACAGATGGCTTTGTGAAGGCGAGCACTCCTGAATGTGAGTCGGTGTTTGGAGTGAGCTCAGGTGACACCTGCTTCAGTGTGACCCAACTCTTCAACTTGACCACTGAATTCTTCAATGGAATCAACCCCAACCTCAACTGCGACAAGCTCTTTGTTGGCCAGTGGCTCTGCGTTGCAGGGACGGTCTGAGCTTGGCCCCAAAGTTTCACTTGGCTTCATTGTTTTATGATTAGCAACTGCTGTAGTATCGACATCATGTACTAATGATGTACTGTTATGTTCACAATAAAAGGCCGAATTAATGAATTAATAAAAGGCAGAAACTTGCAATGTCGTTCTGTTTTCTTCTACGACATACAGAAACTCTCACTTGTAGTCTTGCTCCTACTATCTGATCCTGTTCTACGAACGGCCTTATAAATTGTTAAAAATCCTCCAACTCATGCTAGTTTCATCAAATTAGTTTATTAACTGAGATCATATATTTAGTAAAGCTACAAAAAAATTTCAGCCATCTTAAAAATAATATTTCACCCCATACATTTGGAGCCCTAAAAAGAGAGAAGAAATATTTCTTTTGTCACTCCAGGACATGATATGCTCTAGAGAGCGAAAGGAGGATAACTCAAAATGACTTAGGTATTGGACTACTTGATTGCTGAAGAAGTTGTACAAGCACAATCAGAGAAACTTGAATCAAGAAGTAATCGGAGCATTAGCGGCTTGTTGGGTTAGTGAATTTTAATGAATCTAAAGCTTAATTAAGAGAAAATTTATTCGGGCTGAATTTGTGTAAAATGATAATGTCGTTTGGTTGCTGAAGTGAAAGTTTATAATTCAGTCTTAATTTAATAAATCTTCAAATTAAGCCTGAATTGAGGGAGAATCCCCTTTTAAGTTGAATTTTAAATTCAGCTAAATTCATGAACTAAAGAGGATTCAGTTATTTATCTACAAATTCAGGCTGAATTTGCTGCCAAATTCATGAACTGAACAGCCCCCTCAGACACAATAGCCAAAGATGTCTTTTGCTAACTCAAAAACAGCTATGTTCTTAAACTTGGCTGCCATGCTCTCCCTTCTTATCATTTCCATGGCAGAAAGCAGGCTGTTTGGCTATAAGTCTCTCCCACTCTTCATTTGCAATTAAATTAGGAAAATGATGAAACATGGCCATTGTATATTATACTATGGTGTCATAGGTGTCCTTTCTTGTTTCTAGGCATATTGTATGTGACTTGGTGACCTTTTATTTATGGAATCAATTAACATTCCGTGGGTCACATCCTGTTTTAATAGCTCCATCGGGAAAAAATAGAATCCTATTTTAGATGCTCCATCTGGTCAATTTAAGTTGACTTTGAACATTTTCCCCCAATTAAATAACTGAGATTCTCACTATCAAATAAAAATCAACATTTTCTCAGATGGATCTATTAAAACAGGATGAAGTACAAAACAGTTAACATGTGCCAGGTATCTGACCGCTTGCATTTAGGGGCGACTACAGAGATGGCCAAGGAATTCCGTATCAGATATCGGTAAAATATCGGTCGACCTAAGAGACAAAATTTCAGAGATATATCGGAGATATTTGTAAAAAAATATCGGTGGTCGAAAACTAATTTTTACCATATATTTTTACAATCTAACTTCTAAAATGTTTTCAAAATATGCATAAAAATGCATATTATAATGGAAAACAAACGGGAAAGTTATTTTTTTTCTTTTTAAAATTTTTTTCCTAATTTTTTTTTTTCCTAATTTTTTTTAAATTGGCGATATATAGGTCCAAAACCGAAATTTTGCCAATATTGTAAAAATTTTAAAAAACGATATTTGTGGTTTCATTTTATCGGGTGGGGCCTGATATCGATATATCGGCGAAATTGAAATTCCTTGGAGGTGGCTAAACAGGCCTTAAAAACAAGCTGCCCGATCAAAATGGTCGCCTACACCCACCCTTTTTGCTGGGCCCCTAACTTATGGGGGCACCCACTTGTCCTATTCAATAGTTGGAGGGGCACCTATATGCCAAAGAAAAAATAAAATGCGACTGGTAGACCTCTTCCCTCCCCAGCTTCCATAATATAATGCCAGATAAAGATGATTTCCTTTTACTAAAAAGTCCTCCATCTCCTTATTCAATGGTTGCAGGCTTCTCTTGTTAGAGCCACAGAATCTGGCTACGGAGGGATACTACAGCATGTTTAGCATCGTTGGAGGAGGAGACGATTGAGAGAATGTTCTTCAAAGTTTTTCTCCACTTCAATGCAAGTAATTGTTTTTCATTATGGAAGAACCAGATTCTGGCGGCTGTTTGTCGTCTCCAATGTGTGTGATGAACAAAAATTTACTCCCTCCGTCCAAATTTATTGTTAACATAAGTAGAAAATCTGTGTCCGAAAAGTATAGCACCCCTACAATTCCTGCCAGTCAAAAGGCGTCTTACTGGCTTCTCTCTTTTTATATTCCCAATTTATTGGGCATTTTACTTTTTATCTTAAAATTATCAACAAAGGTGATTTTCTGACTTGGAATTATGAACAAAGATGACGGGATTTAAATGTGCATCATGTCTCAGGATTCTCAACGGAAAAATCTCTGCTTGAACCACTAGGGCGTTGGGTGGAAAAGCATGACCTGGGACCCATTTCCTTAAACAAAACAATTTTCAGTTCTGGTCATATTAAATCTGTACAAAGGGAGTATTTCCTTTTTGGTAAAAGTGATGACTAGTAGAGATAAAAAATGATGAACAATAACTTAATTATTGTTATTGTAGTTAGTAATACAGTCCCTGTTTGTAGTAGGGAAATTAACCTCTTATTCTTTTTCTTTTTTTCTTTCATGTCCTTGATTTCACCGTGAATTTATTATGCCTTGGGGGCCATCCCAAAAGAGGGTCTAAGAGAAGGGGTGCCTTGCAGAAGGAAAAAAATTGATCTATTTTTTTTCTTCTAAACTTTCCAAATGAAGCTAACAATTTGCCCCCCCTGCAAAAAAGGTGGGTGGCATGATAGGCAACCAATCAAAATTGGGTGGCTGGAAAGCGCGCATATTAGCGGGCTGTCTAATTATACAATTTGTCGATATACTCACATGTGGCTTGTTTATAGAGTTAACAATCAATCGGTTTATACATATGTTGACAATCTCTTGTTTATAGAGTTTTTGCAGTTTTCTACTAGCCTCAGAGCTAACGCCATTCTCAGTGGGCAATTCATATTTTCCTACACACATACACCAAACCTGTTTGATCGCTATTCCAGGTTGATCAATTGGAGGGTTTTCTGTATATCACTGGCGATCGATCGGCTCTTTAGCAATCAATCGGTTTTCTCATTTGTTTCTGTGTTTCTTTATGGCCTAAACTCTTTGTAATCCCCCTTTATCTCTTGTAATATATTTTTCAATTATCCAAAAAAAAACTATTATGTTGACAATAAAAGGTTGAATAATGATGTTTGTAGTACGTACATCACAGTGACATTGTTGAATTAGGCATACGAAAATCGTAATGAGAAGAGAAAGTTCATTTTTGGGGGCGGAGGATGTTTAAGTTGAATGATGCATATGTACTTTATGAATGTGTGAAAAGTCAATGTAAAAACTTTTAATTTTGTTTTGGGAATATGTAAAATAAATGTGGATGGTGAACGTATCAAGGTGAAATGTAAATTCTATTTTGTAAAGTAGGATATCTGTGTGTTGGTGTAAAGGGCCACAAGATTGTTTCTGATAGGTTATATATAAGAAAGTCTGGTTAAGTTATGTTTATCATGTATCAATTATTAGAAACAAAAGACCTCGTCAATGTTTATCACAAGTTTCATATGAGAAATCCAACTTTTGATATATTTCTCACATGGTGATTGTTAGAAACATAATTATCAATATCCCTAATAAGGTAGAAGCTTTGCACTTTTCCCATATAATTAGTAATAAATAGGTAAAACCTTGCATATTCAAATATAAAAAGAAGTCACATTTTCAATGTAAGTTAAGAAGTCGATATTATTTCTGACAAGTTCAATATGGGAAACCTAGTTAACTATATGTTTCTCCAATGGTAATTGTTAGAAACATAATATCAATATCTATAAAAGGGTGAAACTTTGCACTTTGTCTATATGATTAATAATAAATATGTGAACCTTGCATATTCAAATATGAAAACTTATATAATATTTATGAAATAAAAAAAGAAATAAGATTTTTCAATGATAAGTAAAGTCCTCGATATTATTTCTTATAATTTCACTATAAGAAACCCGGTTTTAAAAATGTTTCTTACAATGTAATTCTTAGAAATAACATATCTCTAGCGATACAAGATTGAAACCCTTAGACATATATCACAATCGAAACAACAAATAAGACTTTGTGAACATAATCAATATAACAAATAAGTTATTGTGAACCCTGGACTTTTTATACCACTTTCTCCACATTATTGAAAATGCTTTCGCATTGTGAAAATAATCAGTTTACTATACTAGACTTCTAACCAACGTCTTTTAGGATAATTTTGTTAACGAGTGAAATACAAAAGTGTTTGAACTATTTACTTTCTAGTCATCATAAATCCATTGTGAACATAATCATCTTGCAATACTAGACTTTTTTTTACCTGTTTAATTTCACATTAAAGGGCACTATCATAAATCCATTTTCTGTTCCCACCCGTTTTGTTAATACTAACATGTATATACACATAAGACCTATTTCATTTTAAAGAAAAATGCATTGTGATTGTCACGGCCTGGTTTTTTTAAAACCATTTTTAAATCAGAGTTGTAGCGAAAAATCAGAGGATTATTCCTCTATGCGATAAATCATTAGTTCAAAATTTTCGACTAAGCATCAAGGCCGTGATAACTGGGGTTCACAAATATCTTGAAAGATAATTATTACAGATACAAAGTCGATTAAACTCATGCAAGTCCTTCATGTACAAGTCTGTCATCCATCTCAAAATACACTAGAAAAGAAAGGAGACTGATGCCTACTTTGAAGCCGTCAAGTCATCGTCACTCTCGATCGTCTACCACCAGGAGCAACGTGAAGATAGTCTTCTACTAAAGAACCTGTATCACGAGTGGATGCTGAGTATAAACATACTCAGTGGGATATCGTAACATAATCATCAATAATAAAAAGTCAATAGATAGTACCAAGCAAATCTCACCAATATCACTGCGCTAATCCACATGCAATCATCATAGCCATGTCAGATGGTTTCCAATGCTGGAGCTAAGTGGTCCCAACTGCATTCAGGATAACCACTACCCCTTCCAGCCGCGTGGAACAAAGGCCCTCTATGGCTGTGGGAATATGCTCACGTGGCAGCCCTCACACCCTCACGCCGAAGTATGGTAGCTTACCCTTATTTGCCTTCAGACCCAACATGCTCCGATTATGGAACTCATGGCCATAGTTCTGAGTCACTGCCACTCGTCGCCTCCATCGGCGGAAATACGCGCCGTCATCGCCTCCATTGGCGCACAATAACACAAAGAATTGACGAAAGAGGTACGAAATCTGACCTCTACATGCGTTGGGACTCGATCCTCCATCGGCGGAAAATACGCGTCGTCGTCGCCTCCATTGGCGAAAAATACGCATCGTCGTCACCTCCATCGGCGGAAAGGACACTCAAAGGACACAAAAACACTAGAATAATGATGAAAGGGTACAAGATCCGACCTTTAAATGCGTTGGGGCTCGATTCACCACTCGCCGGAAGGTCGCCAGACTTCTCCTCCTACCGGTGCGTCATCGCCGGCGTCGCAGCCAGTCGCCGGCATCGCATGGGTTGCCAGATGGTGGCTCCCGGCTACCCTTCTCTCCTTCACATCTCCCTCTATTTCTTTCCCATTTCCCCTTTACTGTTCAACTTCTCACTCAGCTCCCCATTTATAAACATCGCAGGGGCTGCTGAGTCACCATAGCCCTTGACAGATGTTGTTTTTCCTCTACCATATGTTACACTTCACCTCAGCACTCAGCAGGTGTTGCCTCATAGGACACCTGCTGAGGTGAGGGTCGTTACAATCTTCCCTTCTTAAAAGAATTTTGTCCTCAAAATTCGGTTAAACTTAACCTCGAACTACTGTGAGAAGGAAGTATCTCAACCACAAAGTCTATGGTAATGTACTTCCACTTTCACTAGGAAATCTATGAGAGTCGTGCAGGTCTTTGGTGTTCCATTTTAGCCTACTGGTAGGTGAGATACATAGCCACAATTGTCCAGTATCCTTCTTCCTTCGATTTGGTAACTACAGTTCTGGCTGCACGTCAAGCAGCTCATGCTCCTATGAGTAGGTGTCATTGCACACTACTTACAACCGCAACTGTCCACTAACTCAACAAAACCCACAACTCTAACTAATCATATTTTGAGAGGACTTCCAGACTTACAGATAAAGGTTATGCTCTGATACCAACTGTCACAGCCCGGTTTTTTTAAAACCATTTTTAAATCAGAGTTGTAGCGAAAATTCAGAGGATTATTCCTCTATGCGATAAATCATTAGTTCAAAGAAAGATGGTTTCCTTAGGATATATCCTTATTTGTGAGGGTCATTACAGTGACATCAAATCCACTTTCATTGCTTTCATCTTACACTACCGAACTTTCTTTTCACCTATTTAATTTCACATTAAAGAACACCATCAAAAATTCATTTTCTATTCACACTTGTTTCATTTCCAACAAAAATATAGATAGTGGGAAGATTACCACTTTCATTTCAAAATAAATAAAATTTTCACAATTGTACATACACAAAGGACCTGTTTCATTTTACAGAAAAATACATTGTGACATCAAATCCACTTTCATTGCTTTCCACTAGTGCTATCAACATAAATCATTTTCAGTTGATGCTACATGTGTTGCTTGCAAAAAATAACTTACATTTAACAAATATTCCAAAATACAATAGGAAAGCTTAAGCTATTAAGTCAAGGCTTTATGTCTATGGGGTACCTTCACCCTTGTAAAGCTATGAAGCGATTCTTTCTCGAAAGTACGACATGCCATCCTGAGATACACGAAAAATATCATATTTAGACAACATAATTAATAATTACAAGCGCCACAAGAGTACATAAAGGATAATTACTTGCGTAAATTTTAATTTTTGCCTCGAACACATGTAGTCTATGTATTTCATCACAAAAATCCCACAATCATGGCTGTAAAAAAATGAAAATGTAAGAATTATCAAGCCAGAGATTAGATATAAGGAAAGGGTGAGGAACTATTGGATTAGGATCAGTAAATGGGGAGCAAAAGACTGCAGCAGGAACTATTGTCATTTTTGTTGCTTGATCAATTAAAATTTTGACATATGTTTCTTTGAACTTGAATTGAAGACAGCAACCTATAGAAATAAGATACATTACTATTGAAGAACAATACATCACATAAAAAATTGGGTAAAGGAAATCTAGGAACCTAATTTAGATCTGTTAAAGTTTGTCTTTCTTTGGTAGAAAAGATTCTACGAATAAAAACAGCGCAATTTGACTGTATTTTTATCATACTTACAACGCTTAAAAGCTGAAAAAAACATCATATTTAAAAACCATTTTCTTGCCTTTAAAATTTTTTTCTCTCGAAGGACTCCGTGGCATAGACTGAATGCTAATATTGCCTGGAGTAAACTTTAACCCCAATATAAGAATAAAATCAAGCTGAGAGAACTCAATGGATGTGTTGCCTATTGCAAATGTCATTTCAGACACATTTCTAACTAATATATGATGAACTACTGGTCCCACATTTAAAAATGCACATCCTATTTTCATTTTTTCTAAAGTTCTCTTGAATGTGTTCAATATACTTTGTTGAACATTGTGCATGAGAAACCCCTCTCCATGTTTCTAAATTATTTTTTGTCATTTAAGATAACACCTACAAACATGCAAAAAATAACTAATGTTCTCGTAAAGTATAAGTTGATAATAAAGATGTTGAATACTAATTTTAGCATTCAAAAGCATATTCTAACACGTTGAATATTTTGCACGTTAGTGAGAAGTAAAAAAACAAAAAGGAATGTTAGAAACTAGAAATTAAGTGCATCTACCTTCTTGAATAAATTGGTAAAGGACTGAAAAAGAGACATTTCAGCATTGCATAGATGTCGTTAATATTGTTTCTAACACGTTCAATATAAGAAAACTTAGTTGTAAAATGTTTCTTGTATGCTAATTGTTAGAAACAAAAAACAACAATTACCAAAAATTGGGAACCTGTAGACATTTCCTTTGAATAACAACTAAACGGTGAAACCTTATATTTTGCATATTAATTAGTACAAAAAATTATTTATTTAATGGAGAAATGGAATTTTAATTTCAAGTTTCAATATTATTTGTAATATTACTCCTTGTCTTAGGTGATCTTTGGGAACATATGTAGAATTTTCAGATATCAAGGCAATGATAGCAGTTTGAGTAAACAAAGACGAGAGAGAGAGAGAGAGAGAGAGAGAGAGAGAGAGAGAGAGAGAAATGGTGGAAGCCTGACACAGCAAAGGTTGCCGCAGCAAAAATAGAAGGATTTTTTTAGATAAATTATCTAGAAACCAAATGATAATTCGCGAATAAATCCTACTCCATCCGTCCGGCAATAGTAGTAACATTTAGTTATCCTAAGTGAAGTAAAATCAGTTAGTTCAGTTTGGAGAACGAAATGTTACTACTAGTTCCGGATGGAGAGAGTATATTTGAAACTAAAAGAGTTAGATCTAGAGCAAATGGGAGTGGAAGTACTCAAACATTCCATAAAACGAAGAGATGAAGCATGCTAGTGTAATACCCAAAAAATTTTGAAATAATAAAGCGGGAAATTTTTCTCAAAGTAAGCATTTAATTTCCTTAAATTGTTGAACCATAGGTTGGGGTTTGGAAAAGATTTGGAAAGGACTTGAAAATTCAAAATTTTAAAATTTTGCTAGACACGATTGATCGCGTCAAAAGACACGATCGATCAGGTTAGCTGTAGTTTGGTTATCATTCCAGCGATCGTCGCGATCATTTGAGAGCGGCACGCGGTGTATGCGTATAGCCGATCGATCGCGTATGGGTTGCCGATCGATTGCCATATTTTGTGAGATTTTAAATGCGATTTCTTTTGAGATCTTTTTAATGGGATTTATTAGAATTTTTGGTGATGTGACCTACCTAATTGGCCCACGAATTAGGGACCAAATCTTGGGGAAATTAGAATAATTTTCCTAGTTTAAAACAGGTTTGATTTTGAATGGAAAATGAACTTTTCAAATTTGGAGTCCCAACCCTTTGCACAAATCCCAAGACTTCTTGTCTGCGCTCCCCAGGACTAGGCTTCCACCATTAGAGCTCAAACCAGGAGGAGCACAAGTTGGGAAAAAACAGGGTGAGAAAGGAGGAAATGAATGTGATTGGACAAAATTGGCCATTTTATGTGAAGGAAACTACGAATTTGCCACTGTTTCTACCACAAGGTTTACGCGAGTGCTGTGGAAGCTGCCTGGGAAGGCATTAAATGAAGAGAGATGGAGGGAAATGAACATTTAATGATGAGAGAGGGAGAGGGCATCATTTAATGACTGTGAAGGGAAGGAGAGAAGAAACGGACCTCTACTGTTTAACCTCTTAACGTCGTCATCTAATGCTAGCCGTCTGGGATTGTGGGCCCCAATGGCCACGTGTCTGCTTCAGGTTGGTGGCCATAAAATTGACGTGGACTGGTGTTTGTACCCAATAACTTCTCCATTACATGGCCGACTTTGCTCCCTCACGATCAAAAACTTGGAAGAGGGAGGAAAAATTATTTTCTTTTGTACTGGACTTGAGAGTCCAATAAAATTTAACTCATTTTCAAATGCAGACAGGCTTCATTAGACAGAGGGAGTAGTATAGATATATATTTTTTTGGTAATTAGTAGTGTGGATATACCTAAATACAAAGAAAATTATTATTATAAACATATAGATTAGGCCCTTCATAGACATAAAAACTACGTATGAACTCTATTTTTATACAATATTCAACAAAATCATGTGCATAGAATGTGCACTCTTACTAGCATGACCTAATATATAAGTGCTACCACAGAACAAAACACATCCACCTTATCATAAGAAAATCTACCAAATCAATGAAATCTATAATTCTGACTCTGCACTAGAACATGAACCCAAACTTCATAAACAAAGGAGATAATCTACGAATGTGTTTCCAGGCAGCTACAAAGAATAAAGTCCATTTATTTTTCTTTACTAAAGATTCTGCAAAGGCCGGTTAATTAATTTTTTATTGGATCCTATCTACTAGGTAAACCGGCGCTATCACAAAGAGGCAGGCTTCATTATCCATAGAAGGATAGAATTCGAAGTTTGAAGCCGGCGTCGGCCTCTGATGCTGCTGCATTAATACCAACGGTATTTATTTCCTCTAGTTTCATGCAGAAGTATTATAAATAGAGAGACATCAATGAGAGTAAAAGCAACCCAAAGGATACAGATAGCTAAAGATGGCCCTGACAAGCAAAACAACCACAATGTTCCTCTACTTGATTTCCTTGACTTCTTTCCTTCTCATTATTTCCATGGCGGATGGCAGACTAGTTGGTAAGTCTCTGAAATGCTGCTCGTACTTCTAGAGTCTGTTTTAACCAGTTAAAAGCTGATAAATGTGCACCGAATCTGTATATACACCTACGTTTTTGTTGGACAGTGAAAGTGAGCCTCAGTAGCTCATTTTATCATTGTCCGACAAAATCCTCCAACTCACGGGTGTAAGGTTTTGGTGTCCACATTGTTGGGATTTTCGAAACAATAAGAATAAAAGTGCTTTGAGCATTGCACGTCCGGTGCTTTTGTGGGACGTCCGGTACAACTACAGTAAAGTTGCAATAGTATAGCGGACGTCCGGCCAGAGCACTACAGGACGTTCGGTACAGACCGTCCTGATCTGTAGTGTCTCCGGACATCCGCCAAATGAGCCGAATGTCTGATAGTGACATTGGTCTTTGTCATAGCATTATCATCTTCCTGGACATACCATTCTATTAGGCCTTTTTTTGGGTGGAAGACTGTTCCATTAGTTTGGTGTAATAGTATTTATGAGCTTAGTCAATTTAACACTTACTTTTATATCCACAGATGGCTTTGTGAAGGCGAGCACTCCTGAATGTGAGTCGGTGTTTGGAGTGGGCTCAGGTGACACCTGCTTCAGTGTGACCCAACTCTTCAACTTGACCACTGAATTCTTCGATGGAATCAACCCAAACCTCAACTGCGACAAACTCTTTGTTGGCCAGTGGCTCTGCGTTGCAGGGACTGTCTGAGCTTGCCCCACAATATGAGTTGACTTCTATTCTTTGATTAGCAGCTGCTGTAATATCAACATTATGTACTAATAATCGACTATTATGTTCACAATAAAAGGCTCTGCTCTATAAGAACTTTTTCTTTAACAAGTGTTCATAGTCTTTTAGTCATATTCTCCCTCCATCCAATAAAGCATATCTGCATTTGAAAAAACACAGGCTCCTAATTATTATATGGAAGAGGGTGAGGGGTGTTGGTGGGTGGAATGGGTCTTGAAAACCACTCCAAACACTCTCCCAAGATCTCCACAAGTCAATCAATCACCACCCACATATGTAGTAATAAATTGAAAAGTGAAATAGGTTGGAGATGAAGGAAGAAATCACAAAGAGCACATAAATAACATCAAACCACAAAGAGAAACACAAGAGATTAGTAGTTCACCAATTTGACTACACCACAAGGAAGAGCAAGCTTTCACTATGAAGTTTTCAAAGCACTTACAAGAGTTTGACACTCAAACCTCTTCAACCTTCCTTCACCTTCATTCAAGAAAGCTCTCACCTTTCCCCATTTGGCTCCCACTATCTTCTTCTCCCCTTTTGGTTTTTGTTCCTCCTCTACATTGGAGAGAAAGAAGAGAGAATACATATTGGTCTAAGGTTTCAAACTTATTCCCTAGAATTACAAGTTTACCTTTACTCTAGACCCAACCCAAAAGAAAACATTTCTTTACTTAGAGTTTTGAACCAAACCCAACAAGGGGGAAACTCTGTTCTTTCTCCAATAAATTTAACTCATTTTCAAATGCAGACATATTTCATTGGATCGAGGGAATGCATGGCTTGCCCCAGCAGTTGGCAGCTTTGCCATATTTGACAGATGAGAGGAGGTGATATTTACTTGAAAAAAAATCAGTTAAAGATGTTAAAGGGCTTGAGGTAAAATAAGCAGAATTTTCTATTTTAATTGTAATAAAGGGCTAAGATAACTAAGTTTCGCAAAGCTCGAGCTGTCAGGAGGAAACGGAAATCCTATTCATGTATTTCATACTCCAACACCCTCCTCACGCACAAGCGTCCACTAAGTGCGGCAAGTGGAATACAATTGGGGTATAAACCTACCAAATATGAAAATTCTATTCATACATTTCATATTCAATCCAACAAAGAAAATACATGTCAGCTCAATTACATTACCAACAAGAACAAGACCAATCAATCAAGTCCTAATAATTAATTACTCATGGCCAATGCCAAAACCAATCTAGCAATTTAATTAATCTCCTATAGTGGCGATATACGCATAATTACAGATCAAGAGCTTCAAGCAAGCTCATTCTTAAGAGAAGATATAGTAAATGTCCCATCAGGCTTTAAGAAAGCACTTTCCCTAACTTTCCTCAAGAAGATTTTTTTCGGGGAAAATGGCATCAAACAAAGTGCTTTAAGTTCCCAAATGCACACGATTCTCGTATATAAACTGTTCTAAGAAAGACCTTATGCATTGTTAAGAATTGTCCAACTCGAGCTAGCTTTGCCAAAGTGTATTAAACTCGGTGTATGTTCAGTGAAGCTCTTTGTTAGCCTGACCTGCGGCCCTAAAAAAAAGAGAAGCAGGACTTATTTTGTCTCTCCAGGATATATATGATACTTTCTAAAGAGAAAATGGAGTTTATCTCAAAATGGCTTACCAAATAGACTCCTTAATTACTAAAGAAGTTTCATTTTTTTGGGGGTGTGGTGGGAAGCTTTCGTATGCTCCCTCTTCCCACATTAGTAGTCCCTTTTGTTTTTTTTCAAATAGAACTAATTTTAATTTTGAAAAACCAAATGGGACTATTAATGTGCGACTTACATCATTGATGACTGTGCATATAGCAATGTAACATGTAATCATACTTACATTATGGAATATCTATTGTAACTTTTTACAGACTCACATCTTGTATTTTGTAGAATGTGTAACTGTATATTTGAGTGTGATTCCAGCATAGATAAATCTAGTGTGAAGATAACCTTACTAATTGAATTCTTGATTGTTTTTTTTTTCCAATCTATCTGTTAATTGACTTGCTTCGCCTTGCACAACCCATGTTGAGCAATCTGAATACTATGTTGAACTCGATCTGAACAATGAATGAACACCTAAACAATCTTAGCATAATACGTGAAGACTCTGGAAAAGTAAGAGTAGTAAACTTTTAGGAGTAATTAACGGAGGTAGGATGAAGGCCATCACATGGATATCTATCATAGACTTGTGAGAAGGTCTAATACCTTGTATTTGGAAAATAAGAAACTGATAAGCGAGAACAGCTGAGAGAGCAGATATAATATGTTTGGATTAATTTGGAAGGTGGGTTATATCTCCTTACTAGGAGACACTTTTAGGTTTTCTACTTTTCTGGATGTCTGGGGGTTTTGGAAATTGATGAGCTTTATGATCATTTTGCTTGTTGATAACCCCATTACCAATTCCTCAATTAATTGAATATGTATCTCAGTCTCTCATTGTAACACCTGGCCGCTGGTATTGGCCAGGTGTAGTACTATGGAGGCCAGATGTTTGCAATACGGGTAACAGATGGAGGGAATACAAAAAGTGCTTATGTGCAATACGGCCAGTCTGGGAGAAGCCCAGCTATGATTTGTTCGAGTCGGAGGCGAGCAAGAACCTCTGTTGCAGGAGATTTTCCACTCGCCGAAAACCTTCCGTTCCTCTCACCATTTGCAGTGCCATGCACTTCACCCCCTTTCCCCGTCGCTATGAAATAGTTGCTCGCTAGCAGCACGAACGTCGATCCTCCCAGCATCCGCTCGTCAATGATGTTGCATAGCTCAAGGTGGGTGAGGAGGTAGGTGCTGGGCAGTCTTTCAGCCAGCCCAGCGAGCTCGACGACTCCGGCAGACGGCGACTCGATGGCATGCACGAGGTAGGATCCCATACCCCTCTCGTCAAGTTTTGTTTTTTTTGTTAGGATCTTCATCCATGGAGGTGATGGGGGAGGTAGGGGCCGATGGCAGGCCGACGGGGGGGTCGAATCGACCTCCGCCAGGCCGCCGGCCATGGTGGAGGAAGCAAAGGCAATAGCTTTATGCTGCTACCAGACTATTTTTTTTGCCCCAAATCTACCGGACCACGGGCAAACGGCGAGGGGAGTCGAGGAATAAAAAGGGAGGAAGTGTTGCCTGGCCGGTGGCAGTGCGACGGCGGCCGTCATGGCGGACTGGTCTGGTCCAATGGCAAGCCGGACTGGGCCGGTCTATTATTAGACCAAACCCGGTCCAATAAATCACTTGGGTAAGGTAGATCGAACCCGGTTCGGTCCAGATATAAACTAAACCCGGTTCAACAAATAAATCTGGTTCACTAATAGACCGAATCCAGTTCATATCTAGATCAAACCCGGTTCATACTCAGACCGGTTCCGGTCTAAGAAATAAACCCGGTTTATAAATCGATTTAGATTTTGAACTGCCGGTGGACCTCAACCGACAGTTAAAAATGCCTACAACTGACGATTGAACTCGACTGTCAGGTATTTCTGTGCAGTGTGGTACATACAGAGCCAGTTTGGTACACAGGCTTCTGTTATTGATTTTGGGCTGTTTAATAAATAATTTCAAGCCCTAATTGGTGTGTTATTGGTATGTGTGTGATGTTACTGTACTAAGGGCATTTGTCCCTCATTTTATGCTGACTGATAGCTAAGGACTTAAATGGTAAAAAAAAACCCGACTAATAAACCTAGTTGGTTTAGAGACTTAATCATTTTATGAAAGATAATAAAATGATGACTTGAGGGCTAAGCTTGAGGGTTGGAAAGAACCTAATCAAGATAAAGACTAAAATGTCCTTAGGATTGGGAGTCAGTGTGTGAGTGTGAGTGACTTCCGATCAAGCGACCAAATGACTATTAAGTCAAAGGTCAGGCTATCTGTTGAGCTATTGAGCCAACAGTTGTGAATGGTATGTTATGATTTCATACTAGTAATACTGTGATACCTATTAAGGATCACAAGGTATAGATTGGGGTGGTGTTGCATCTTTCGACTGGTGGAAGCTCTGCCGTCTGTATCTCTCTATGGATTTTAGAGAGCATTCACATCTTCCAACTGGTGGAAGCTCTGTGTCATGGTACCTAATAAGGACCAACTTCTATTGGCCAGGATTAAGCAGTTATATCTTTCTATGGATTTTAGAGAGAGCATTTACATGTTATTTTGGCCTATGTTTGCATCTTTCTATGAATTTTAGAGAGAGCATTACATATTCTATTGGTCAGGCTTAAGCTGTTACCTCTTCTCTATGGATTTTAGAGAGAGCTTTTGCATCTTCCGACCGGTGGAAGCTCTGCACACATCCGAGCCTTAGTTGCCCAGTGGTTTACTGTGCACAACATTAGAGACGTTAGCATCCTAGAAGGCTGCGTTTCCCGACCCACATCGAGTCTAGGAGCTGATGTGGAGCCAGACCCTTCCGATGGTCATACCTTTTAAGGTAAGGAATGGGCGAGGCAATCACCCTTGTGGGATTCAGGGCGTGCCGTGATTACCGGTATTAACCGGAGTGATAGTCATGGTGTTTTCGTGCTATCTGTCATGTAGGTATGACATTCAGTGAGTCTGTCTATATGGGACAAAGACTTAATTATTGAATTTGAACTTCGGAAGCAATAAAAGACTTGCTTGAAAGATTAATAAAAGATTCAAGTGGAATCCTATAATAGGTTGCATAATATGTTAATGCAAATCCTGGTTTATTGTAATGTTGATGACTGTGTTATGGTATCCCACTGAGTATTTTTATACTCAGCATCTTTATGTGATGTAGGTGCTGGTGTGGAGGATTGACTTCACGTGCACTTGGGAGCTAGGCGGTGAGGACGTTCAGATTGCTGAGCATATATCCTGCTTCGGGTTTGCTCTAGACTCTGTTGTAAGGCGTGAGCGCCAACTATTTCTAGTTTATTTTGAGATGGATGACAGACTTGCACTTAGAGGACTTGCGTTGGTTTAATCGACTTTGCATCTTGTAATACTATATGTATATATGGTTTTGTATCAATATTTGTGAAACCCAGTTATCACGGCCTAGATGCTTAGTCGAAAAGTTTTCAACTCATGATTTATCGCATAGAAGAATAATCCTTTGGTTTTCCGCTATGACTCTGATTTAAAAATAGTTTTAAAAATCCGGGCCGTGACACTCATCTCATCGCTTTTATGCACTTTGGCTTGGTGGTACTGTTCTTTCGAGAAAAAAGATAAGATTTCCTGACCAAGCACTGCGACCATAGTACATATTGCCTGTGTGTCATATTAGTTGTCTGCATTGGAAAGCCAGAAGGAAATAAATTCAGTAATTTTACAAGGTGTCTATGTACTAAGTTAGATCCTATGTGTTAACGTAGTACATAGACATCATATGCAGTTTGGTCAGGAAAATTTGGTTACACTGCTGGTCAGGCTAGTTGCACTTGAAATAAAAGAATACTGAAGATTTTGAAGGACTATATGTCCATTCTCAGTTAAGTAGCAACTCATAGCTCCTCTTTAAGTAGAAATGGAACTCCTTTGCAATGTGCATGCTTCATACTTTTTTAAGCCGGTTCCTTTACAGTGTGCATACTTCATAACACTTTCAAAATTAGTAGAGTTTTAAAACCCAATGCTGGTTTTTCCATTGCTGCTTTGTCAATATCAACGGTATTGTCTTTTAGTGACATTAACATCCACTATAAATGAAGAGACTTCAATCAGGTTCAAGCACAATCAGAAGAAATTTCACTCAAGAAGTAACTGAAGCAGTAGACATAAGATGTCTTTTTCTAACACAAAAACAGCTATGTTCTTAAACTTGGTTGCCATGCTCTCTTTCCTTCTTATTATTTCCATTGCTGATGGCAGGCTGTTTGGCAGTAAGTCTCTGAAAGCTCACTCTTCATTTGCACTTAACTAGGAAAATGATGCAACACGGGCATTCTATATTATACTACTGTAGTCGTGGCTATCCTTTCTTGTTTCTAGGCATATTGTCTGTGACCTGTGACCCTTTTATTTATGGAAGCAATTAACATGCTCCAGTGAACATTTAAAAATATTGCTTCCCTCTGTCCTGTTTTGATAGCTCCATTGGAATAAAAGCCAATCTTGTTTTAGATACTCCATCTGGTCAATTTAAGTTTCACCATCCAATAAAAATTAACAATTTTTCAGATGGATCTGAACAGGACGGGGGGAGCATAAAACAGTTAACATGTGCCAGGTATCCAACCGCTTGCGTATAGGAGTGGCTGGCAGGAGTGGCGAAACATGCTTTAAAATAATGCTGCCTGATGGAAATTGGGCGGCTGAGAAGCGCGCATATAAACGGGCTCTCTATTTATTCAATATTTGTTGATATATTCACAGGTGGTTTTGGAAAGGTGAGCACGCCTGAATGTGAGTCAGTGTTTGGAGTGAAGGCAGGCGACACATGCTTCGGTGTGACACAACTCTTCAACTTGACCACTGATTTCTTCAATGGAATCAACCCCAACCTCAACTGCAGCAAACTCTTTGTTGGCCAATGGCTCTGCATTGCTGGGACTGTCTAAACTTGGCCCCAAAGTTTGAATTGGTCTCTAGTGTCTTATGATAAGCAACTGCAGTATCAAAGAAACTGTACAAGTATCAAAATTACGTCTCATTTATCAATTATTATGTTGACAATAAAAGGCTGAAGAAAATTAAGTATTACTGCTTAATTGTTTTTCTTCTTCTAATGACTCATCTTCGTGTACGCATTTACCCTCGTGGTTGTGACGTGATAAATGACAAGTTTCCCAAAAGCTGGAGCCCTCCCCACACAAAAGCATCACCAAAACTTAGCACGAGAAATAATAAGAGGAGAGGTGGATAAAACAGGACCTTTGGAAAAAAAAAGACTCGAAACATAAATGGCTCCGATACCATGTGAAGAGGAGTTTTTTTTTAGGAAAAATGGCTTCAAACAAAGTGCTTTACATTCCCAAATTTGCACGGCCCTAGTATAACTTCTTTTTTTTCCTTCTAAGAAAGGCCTTATACGTTGTAAAGAACTGTTACATTGTTAAGAATTGTCTAACTAAAGCTAGCTTTGTCAAAGTAGTGTATTAAACCCAGTGTATGTTTGATAAAGCTCTATGTTATCCTCACGTTTGCAGCTCTCTAAAAAAGGGAAAAACAACACTTTTTCTTTTGTCTCTCCAGGATATGATCCGTTCTAGAGAAGGTCTATGTCCTTATATTTGAATACTAAGAAACTGATAAGTGAGAACTAGGAGCTGAGATAGGATATATAATACGTTTGGATTTTGGAAGGTTTATATCTCCTTACTAGGAGATACTTCTAGCTTTTGTACTTTTCAGATACGCTTTTGGTTTTCGGGAATCAATTGATTAGCTTTATGATCATTTAGCTCGTGGTTAAGCCCATTACCAATTCCTCTGTTAATTGAATTTGAATTGTTTTTTTCGATTTGGAATTGATTTTATATTTTAGTCTCTCATATCATTGCTTTAATGCACTTTGCCCGTGGTGGCATTATTCTCTCGAGGAAAAAAAACTAAAAATGTTTTCCTGACCAAGCACCCTGAACATAGTTCATATTCCTTGTGTCATATTACTTGTCTGCATTGGAAAGCCAGAATGAAATAAATTCCATTTTGATTTTCTAATTCCAACAAGTAATATAGAACAGAGGGAAGAATAGATGATATCTATGTGCTAACATAGTACATAGACATCATACGCAGTTTGGTCAGGAGAATTTCACGAGGCTCGCCGGTGAGGCTAGATCACTCGCCAAAAAACTGAAGGTTTTCAAGGACTATGGATATGGACTGAAAAAATGTGTTCATTCTCAGTTAAGCAGCTCATATCTCCTCTTTTAAGTAGAAATGGAGGTCCTTTACAATGTTTATACTTCATACACTTTCTCACGAGGTAAACCTTATCTACATCACAAAATTAGTAGAGTTTTAAAACCTAAATGACAGCTTTTCCATTGCTGCTTCGTCAACATCAACGGTTTGTCTTTTAATGACATCAATGACGACTACAATTGAAGATACTTCAATCAAGTACAAGCACAATAAGAGAATCTTGAATAAAAAAGTAATCCGACCAGTAGGGGCTGTTGGGTTAGTGAATTTTAATGAATCTAAAACTTAATTAAGGGAGAATTTATTCGGGCTGAATTGGTGTAAAATAATAATGTCGTTTGGTTGCTGAAGTGAAAGTTTATAATTCAGTCTTAATTTAATGAATCTTCAAATTAAGCCTGAATTGAGGGAGAATCCCCTTTTAAGTTGAATTTTAAATTCAGCTAAATTCATGAACCAAACAGAATTCAGTTACTTATCTACAAATTCAGGCTGAATTTGCTGCCAAATTCATGAACTGAACAGCCCCCTTAGACACAATAGCTATGTTCTTAAACTTGGCTGCCATGCTCTCCCTTCTTATCATTTCCATGGCTGATAGCAGGCTGTTTGGCTATAAGACTCTCCCATTCTTCATTTGCAATTAAATTAGGAAAATGATGAAACATGGCCGTTGTATATTATACTATGGTGTCGTAGGTGTCCTTTCTTATTTCTAGGCATATTGTATGTGACTTGGTGACCTTTTATTTATGGAATCAATTGACATTCCGTGGGTCACATACTGTTTTAATAGCTCCATCGGGAAAAAATACAATCCTATTTTAGATGCTCCATCTAGTCAATTTAAGTTGATTTTGAACCATTTCCCCCAATTAACTGAGGTTTCCACTATAAAATAAAAATCAATATTTTTTCAGATGGATCTATTAAAACAGGGATGGAGGAAGTACAAAACAGTTAACATGTGACCGCTTGCGTTTAGGGGCGACTGCAAAGATGGTCAAGGAATTCCGTATCGACCTAAGCGACAAAATTTCGGAGATATTTGTAAAAAAATATCGGTAGTCGAAAACTAATTTTTATCATATATTTTCACAATCTAACTTCTAAAATGATTTCAAAATATGCATAAAAATGCATATTAGGATGGGAAACAAATGATAAAGTTATTTTTTTCTTTTAATTTTTTTTTTGCCAATTTATTTTTAAAGCATTTTTTTTAATCGGCGATATATCGGTTTGAACCCGAAATTTCACCGATATTGTAAAAATTTTAAAAAACGATATCTTGTGGTTTCGTTTTATCGGATGGGGCCAGATATTGATATATCGGCGAATGGAATTCCTTGGAGGTGGCTAAACATGCCTTAAAAACAAGCTACCCGATCAAAATTTTCGCCTACACCCACCCATTTTGCTGGCCCCTAACTTATGGGGGAACCTACTTGACCTATTCAATAGTTGGAGGGGCACCTATATGCCAAAGAAAAAATAAAATGCGACTGGTAGACCCCTTCCCTCCCCACCTTCCATAATATAATGCCAGATAAGATGATTTCCTTTTACTAAAAAGTCCTCCATCTCCTTGTTCAATAGTTGCAGGCTTCTCTTGTTAGAGCCACAGAATCTGGCGACGGAGGGACACTACAGCATGTTTAGCATCGTTGGAGGAGGAGACGATTGAGAGAATGTTCTTCAAAGTCTTTCTCCACTTCATTGCAAGTAGTTGTTTTTCATTATGGAAGAACCAGATTCTGGCTGCTGTTTGTCGTCTCCAATATATGTGATGAACAAAAATTTACTCCCTCCGTCCAAATTTATTGTGAACATAAGTAGAAAAGCTGTGTCCGAAAGGTATACCACCCCTACAATTCCTGCCAGTCAAAAGGCATCTTACTGGTTTCTCTCTTTTTATATTCCCAATTTCCCTTCAAATATTGGGCATTTACTTTTTATCTTAAAATTATCAACAAAGGTGATTTCCTGACTTGGTATTATGAACAAAGATGATGGGATTTAAATGTGCATCATGTCTCAGGATTCTCAACGGAAAAATCTCGGCATTGGGTGGAAAAGCATGACCTGGGACCCATTTCCTTAAACACAACAATTTTCAGTTATGGTCATATTAAATCTGTACAAAGGGAGTATTTCCTTTTTGGTAAAAGTGATGAGTTAGAGATAAAAAATGATGAACAATAACTTAATTATTGTTATTGTAGTTAGTAATACAGTCCCTGTTTGTAGTAGGGAAATTACCCTCTTATTCTTTTTCTTTTTTTCTTTTATGTCCTTGATTTCACCGTGAATTTATTATGCCTTGGGGGCCCTCCCAAAAGAGGGTCTAAGAAAATGGGTGCCTGCAGAAGAAAAGAATTGATCTATTTTTTTTTTCTAAACTTTCCAAATGAAGCTAACAATTTGCCCCCCCTGCAAAAAAGGTGGGTGGCATGATAGGCAACAGATCAAAATTGGGTGTGGGAAGCGCGCATATTAATGGGCTGTCTATTTATACAATTTGTTGATATACTCACAGGTGGCTTGTTTATAGAGTTAGCAATCAATCGGTTTATACATATGTTGACAATCTCTTGTTTATAGAGTTTTTGCAGTTTTCTACTAGCCTCAGAGATAACGCCATTCTCAGTAGGCAATTCAGATTTTCCTACACGCATACACCGAACCTGTTTGATCGCTATTCCAGGCTGATCAATTAGAGGGTTTTCTGTGTATCACTGGCGATCGATCGATCGGCTATTTAGCAATCAATTGTATTTCACATTTGTTTATGTGTTTTATTTTGGTGCCTGGGATTTATTGTAAATGCCTAAACTCTGTAATCCCCCTTTATCTCTTGTAATATATTTTTTAATTAAAAAAAAATTATTATGTTGACAATAAAAGGTTGAATAATATATCAATTATTGCTTCTTCATTATTCTTTTCTTCGAATCACTCATCGTCTTGTATGCATTCACCCTCATGCGTGTTATGTTCAAGTCTGTTCCATTTTCATATACTGCCTATATCCCACATTAACTGTTCTATTTGGTTTGAATTGAGTTCATTTAGAAAAACCAACTAGGACACTTACTGTGGCAGAGAGAGAGAGAGAGAGAGAGAGAGAGAGATACAGCCTCAAATGGTCAAGCATGGCATGTTTGTCCATGGGGAAGTGGAGAATGTGAGAGATTATATATGATGTGTAATCAGATCGGTGTGAGTGCCCAACACATGCTTCCATGTATGAAAATATTGGACCGTGTGGTCAAAGACGGACGTGGAAAATTTGACAAGGGAACAACACAATAGGCAAACTAGAACAATTGATTCGTGTGGTCTTGTAAAATAGCCTCACGATAAAAAATATTGTTCTTTCTACCATATTGTGGTCACAAAAACAGAAGATGCTCTCTTATAAAACCCTTGAGATACAAGCACTTAATACTAAGCCCTTCTTCAACCTTAAGCATACCTTAAGTCTCTCAACACTCAAGCCCTTGAACAACCTTAGAAGTCCTAAACTTTTATATATCCCTTGGTCATTAACTTATCATTTTAGTCTTATTAGGGAAAGAGTTCCATAGAAAGCTAGTTTGGAAATGAAATTCCGGAAGCTACTGCATGCAACTGTGCAAACGATCACTAGCTCTCAACGAGCCTGTGACCTGAGCTGTAATATTGTTTTATTGCAAATGGACGCTCAAACAGCTCTAACATTCGTGGCCTCAACTTTTTAGTTCCTGAGCCCGTTGCTTCGAAACTGACTCTTCCCTCCACAAAGAAAAAGTGATGTTTATTGATGACATAATTTTATACCCATTTTCACGGTTTTGCTACATGGAAGCCTATAATTGGGCACTCACATGTGAGTATCCTACCACATCGGAATGGTGTAGCAGTGTATAATGATTGTTTCTGAGATATTACATATGGAAAATACTGTATAATTTGTGAAATTGTACATCAATCACCACAAGCTAACATGAACACATCAGGTAAGCTTTTATTTCTTATATACTATCTTCAGTGTATGGGTTGAATAAGTTTGACAAATATTAGAAACTTTATTATACAGGTGAACCTAAGCAGTTAAGGGAGTTAGGTGCTACAAATCAACCTTTTAACCTACAACAAATTTTAATTACCTTTAACCCAACGTTATATCCATTTGTTCTACCTATGGGTGTAGGTTTTGACAATCCGGTAGGGAGAGAAATTGTTATCATTGTATGATGCATTTATTATAACTATATGTCTAAAGGTTCATCCTCTTTTGTAGGTTGTTGATACTAATGTCATACTCGAAGGTGGAAGAAAATAATGATGTTTGTAGTACGTGCATCACAATGACATTGTTGAATTAGGCGTAAGAAAATCGCAATGATAGAAGAGAAAGTTCATTTTTGGGGGCGGAGGATGTGTAAAGTTGAATGATGCATATGTATTTTTTGAATATGTGAAAAGTCAATGTAAAAACTTTTAATTTTGTTTTGGGAATATGTAAAATTAATGTGGATGGTGAACGTATCAAGGTCAAATGTAAATTTTATTTTGTGAAGTAGGATATCTGCATGTTGGTGTAATGGGCCGCAAGATTGTTTCTGATAGGTTATATGTAAGAAAGTCTGGTTAAGTTATGTTTAGCATATATTAATTATTAGAAACAAAAGACCTCGTAAATGTTTCTCACAAGTTTCATACGAGAAACCTGACTTTTCATATATTTCTCACGTGGTAATTGTTAGAAACATAATTGTCAATATCCATAATAGGGTGGAAGCTCTGCACTTTTCTTATATAATTAGTAATAAATAGGTAAAACCTTGCATATTCAAATATAAAAAGAAGTCATATTTTCAATGTAAGTTAAGAAGTTGATATTATTTATGACAAGTTCAATATGGGAAATCTAATTAACTATATGTTTCTCTAATGGTAAATGTTAGAAACATAATATCAATATCGATAAAAGGATGAAACCTTGCACTTTCTCTATATGATTAATAATAAATATGTGAACCTTGCATATTCAAATATGAAAATTTATATAATAGGTATAAAATCAAAAAAGAAATAAGATTTTTTAATGATAAGTAAAGTCCTCGATATTGTTTCTTACAATTTCACTATGAGAAACCTGGTTTTAAAAATGTTTCTTAAAATGTAATTGTTAGAAATAACATATCTCTAACGATACAAGATTGAAACCCTTAGACATATATCACAATCGAAACAACAAATAAGTCATTGTGAACACAATCAATATAACAAATAAGTCATTGTGAACCCTGGACTTTTTATACCACTTTCTCCACATTATTGAAAATGCTTTTGCATTGTGAAAATAATCAATTTACTATACTAGACTTCTAACCAACGTCTTTTAGGATAATTTTGTTAATGAGTGAAATACAAAAGTGTATGGATTGTTTACTTTCTCGTCATTATAAATCCATTGTGAACATAATAATCTTACAATACTTGACATTCTTTTTACCTGCTTAATTTCACATTAAAGAGCACCATCATAAATCTATTTTCTGTTCACACCCGTTTTGTTAATACTAACATGTACATACACATAAGACCTATTTCATTTTAAAGAAAAATGCATTGTGACATCAAATCCACTTTCATTGCTTTCATCTTACACCACTGAACTTTCTTTTCACCTGTTTAATTTCACATTAAAGAGCACCATCACAAATTCATTTTCAATTCACACGTGTTTCATTTCCAACAAAAAAATACATAGTGGCAAGATTTCCACTTTCATTTCAAAATAAATAAAATTTTCACAACTGTACATACACATAGGTGCTGTTTCATTTAACAAAAAAAATGCATTATGACATCAAATCCACTTTCATTGCTTTCCACTAGTGCTAGCAACATAAATTATTTTCAGTTGATGCTACATGTATTGTTTGCAAAAAATAACTTACATTTAACAAATCTTCTAAAATACAATAGGAAAGCTTAAGCTGTTAAGTCAAGGTTCTATGTTTATAGGGTAACTGCACCCTTATAAAGTTGTAAAGCGATTCTTTCTCGAAAGTACGGCATTTCATCCTGAGATACACGAAAAACATCATATTTAGACAACATAATTAATAATTACAAGTGCCACAAGAGTACATAAAGGATAATTACCTACGTAAATTTTAATTTTTGCCTCGAGCACATGTAGTCTATGTATTTCATCACAAAATTCCCACAATCATGGCTGCAAAAAAAATGAAAATGTAAGAATTATCAAGCCAGAGATTAGATATAAGGAAAGGGTGAGGAACTATTGGATTAGGATTAGTAAATGGGGAGCAAAAGACTGCAGCAAGAACTATTGTCATTTTTGTCGATTGATCAATTCAAATTTTGACTTATGTTTCTTTGAACTTAAATCTAAGACAGCGACCTATAGAAATAAGATACATTACTATTGAAGAACAATGCATCACATAAAAAATTGGGTAAAGGAAATCTAGGAACCTCATTTAGATCAGTTAAAGTTTGTCTTTCTTTGGTAGAAAAGTTTGTCTTTCTTTGGTAGAAAAGATTCTACGAATAAAAGCAGCACAACGCTTAAAAGTTGAAAAAAACATCCTCTTTAATAACTATTTTCTTGCCTCTAAAATTTTTTTCTCTCAAAGGACTCCGTGGCATAGGCTGAATGCTAATGTTGCTTGGAGTAAACTTTAACCCCAAAATCAAGCTAAGAGAACTCAATGGATGTGTTGCCTATTGCAAATGTCATTTCAAACACATTTCTAACTAGTATATGATGAACTACTGGTCCCACATATGTGAATGGAGGCAAATCGATCAACCTTTTAAAACATGATTATTTAAAAATGCGCATCCTATTTTTATTTTTTCTAAAGTTCTCTTGAATATGTTCAATATACTTCGTTGAACATTGTGCATGAGAAACCCCTCTCCATGTTTCTAAATTGTTTTCTGCCATTTAAGATAACACCTACAAACATGCAAAAAAATAACTAATGTTCTGGTAAAGTATAAGTTGATAATAAAGATGTTGAATAATAATTTTAGAATTCAAAAGCATATTCTAACACGTTGAATATTTTGCACGTTAGTGAGAATTAAAAAAAATAAAAAGGATTGTTAGAAACTAGAAATTAAGTGCATCTACCTTCTTGAATAAATTGGTAAAGGACCTAAAAAGAGACATTTAAGCATTGCATAAAAGTTGCTAACATTGTTTCTAACACGTTCAATATAAGAAACCTTAGTTGTAAAATGTTTCTTGTATGCTAATTGTTAGAAAAAAAACAACAATTACCAAAAATTGGGAACCTCTAGACATTTCCTTTGAATAACAACTAAACAGTGAAACCTTATATTTTACATATTTATGAGTACAAAAAATTATTTATCTAATAGAGAAATGGAATTTTATTACCCCTTGTCTTAGGTGATCTTTGGGAACATATGTAGCAATTTTCAGATCTCAAGGCAATGATGGTAGCTTGAGTAAACAAAGACATTAGAGAGAGAGAGAGAGATGGTGGAAGCCTGACACAGCAAAGGTTGCCGTAGCCAAAATAGAAGGATTTTTTTAGATAAATTATCTAGAAACCAAATGATAATTCTCGAATAAATCCTACTCCGTCTGTCCGGCAGTAGTAGTAACATTTAGTTATCCTAAGTGAAGTAAAATCAGTTGGTTCAGTTTGGAGAACAAAATGTTACTACTAGTTCTGAACGGAGAGAGTATATTTGAAACTAAAAGAATTAGATCTAGAGCAAATGGGAGTGGAAGCACTCAAACATTCCATAGAACGAAGAGATGAAGCATGCTAGTGTAATGCCCGAAAAATTTTCAAATAATAAAGCGGGAAATTTTGCTCAAGATAAGCATTTAATTTTCTTAAATTGTTGAACCTTAGATTGTGGCTTGAAAAAGATTTGAAAAGAACTCGAAAATTCGAAATTTTAAAATTTTGCTAGACGCGATCGATCGTGTCAAAAGACACGATTGATTGGGTCAGATGTAGTATGGTTATTGTTCCAGGCGATCGATCTTGACATCGACGATCAATCGTATCTACTGGTTGAGAGCGGCATGCGGTGTATGCGCATAGCCGATTGATCGCGTATGGTTTGCTGATCGACTGTCGTATTTTGTGAGATTTTGAATGCGGTTTCTTTTGCGATCTTTTTGACGGGATTTATTAGAATTTTTGGTGATGTGACCTACCTAATTGGCCCACGAATTAGGGACCAAATCTTGGGGAAATTAGAATAATTTTCCAAGTTTAGAACCGGTTTGATTTTGAATAGAAATTGGACTTTTCAAATTTGGAAATTGAAATAAGTAAGAGGTATGCAATCGAACGTGATTAGTGGTCAGTTACCAAGATGGTTTAGTGGTGCCATGTGGCAAGGTTAAAGATCGAGTTAATTGCTTTTAAATTGGAAAGTTACAAACCTTATTTTGGGTAACAACCTGATTTGGCCAAGATCTCTACCTTAATAAAAGTGTAACTGATTTGGCAAAGGGATATTGACCACATCCTTAGTGGAAGATCTTCCCTTTTTGGAGGTCAAGAATCTCCCTTGGATTGAAGGGTGATCTACGGTGGAGATTTAATCAAGGTATTTAGGCTTTTTCTATTTAAGCACCACAAAGGAGGAGACGACATCCTTTTGGAGCCTTGGGAGTCGTGCTATCAGTGGAGTGCTTCGTCCACTTCTTCTCCTCTCAGCCAGCAGCAACTGTGTTAGTTGTGCAAGCCGTGTTTCGTGGGATCTCGAGAGCAAGGGAGGTGATACGAAGAAGAGTCACTCGCGTAAAGGATTCGGTTCGTCAAAACAAGTAGGATGCTCTTTTTCCCACAAAATTCATAGTTTGATATGTCTTGTGAATGAGTATGCATCATGAATGAATTATGAAGCCTTCAAGAGTATGTGGAAGCTATGTGCATGAATTTTATTCCATATTCCATGATTCTATTGTTACATGTTTGAGATATTACATGTGATCAAGTGTTTACTTCAACCCATCACTCGATCTAGCACTTAGATGACATCCCCGACTTGTCTAGTGTATAAAGTTGTGACCTTTCTCACTTTTGAATGCTTTGTTTGATCTGTCCAACTCATTGATCAAGCCTCTTGTTCATTATATTTCGACATTGGGACAATCTCAATTCATCTCACTTCATTAACCTTAAATTGTTGATTGTTATCCTTTGAAATTGCTACTGATTTGTTGATGATTCTCCATGATCACGACCCTGATGTTGTAAGTCAGAATTGTGGAGTCATGTCTCAGTCTAACAGAGTGGTTTCATGTCTACTATTAGTTATCCATTTCAATTTGTATGCCATGTGTAGTACCTAAGGCGATTAATACATTGAGTAATGTAAAACTCTTTACATAATGTAATAATATGAGAATTCCAGAGCCTTCTAGGTTTTGTAAATAACTTAAGAAATGTGTAATCAGTGCTAATAAGTGTAATTGATCAGCTAATTAGGTTTGATTAAACAACTAATCAAGATATATGTTGATAATTGCTCTCGGCCAGGACTTTTCCTGCACTGACGAGCAGTGAACAGAAAATGATAAGTAATTGTGCAAAACTCATAAAAATACAATATTGGTTGGGTTAAAAACTAGACATTTAGGGCTATGTGGTATAAAAATTTCAGAGAAGAATTTGTGCTGTGTAGTGAGAGGTCTGTTTTGCATATGGTAGAATACTATATTTTGTATTAAAATCCTAATTCAGTTTACCACTATATATTATAAGCATATATGGTATTAATAATCTAATTTTAGGATGTAAAACATTGATGGTACATGGTATAGTAATATTACAATATGGGTATGAATAGTGAGTTGTCAGTTTCTGTCTGAAATAAATTGTCCTAAGTATCCTAGTTCTTGAACGGCTTCTTGTCCAAGAAATTATCTATTTCAGATTCAACACCTTGTACACCATGGTTGATCTATTTCTGATAATGAAGATCTTGTATCCTTATTCTTGGGGGATTGTCATATTTAGGGCTAGGTACGGTGATGCGGTTTAGTGTTCCGATTCTTGATGAGTCATAATCTGAGTTATCCGATGTTGATCACTCACAAAGTTTCAAATACTCCGATGTGAGTCTATTCATATGATATCAACAAGATTGTTGTCTTACTCTTTTGAGAGTTTAATTCTGAATATTATGGTCTGGGTCTCTAGATGAGAGGACCCTTATTACTTTTAGATTGATTTAGTTCTATATAAACTGTTTCCCCACGAAGAGTTATTGATGAACGCTCTTAGAGTGGAATCATAGTACGCTCACGAGCTATTGCTAGATCCTCTGTGATCCCAGATTAATTAAGGAACCTCTATAGTTCAGCCGATGACGGCAACGCGTGCGCTTTAGATTATATGATATTACGGAAGGTCTGTAGTCTCAACCCATTGTGCCCGTAGGCACCGATGGGGCCAGCATCCCTAGACGCATGTCCAGGTTCCTCTAAAGAACCTCTAGGATGTTCTAGTATTGATGTTCGTAGGGGAAGTGGACTGAACAGAGAGCAGAAATTGTTATCTCCAACACTCTGGATGTTTGGAGTCAGTATTCATTTCTATTTTCTCCCTACGCACTGTTCGTTTGGAGTCTTGCATTTAATGCTTATCTATTCCTTGACCGTTGGTGGTCTTTGATGATGATTACTATCCAGGTGAGTAAACCCTGTATTTGCTCGTCCTAACATTGTTAAACATGTCTTTATTTCTTATTACCATATTGTCACTATTCTTGTTGTTATCTTGTTTGTGGGTTTTTTTGGCTCCTGCTGGGTATTTCGTTCGAAATACTCATTCATCTCTTGATGCAGGAATCAAAGAGGAAAAGAACTGACAAGATACGTTCGATGGAGCTTGATGGTGGATTGCTGATTGAAGTGGATTTAATTTTATTTGCATTAATATCTTATTTGTGGTGAACTTATCAGCCTGTGTGCTGAGTTATGATTTATCCTTTATAATATGTTGAGACTTGCTTATTGTAATAAATTAGTAAACTCAAGATTTTATTATTTAAGATTTTTGTTAGCAGATATTATTTTTCATTCTAGATCCTGTAATTATCCCAGTTCATGTCAATGGGAACAAAGTTGATTGAGTATTCGGTCGCGTCCCTGATTTTAAACCTCACAGCCTTTATTGTGTTGGTGCTTCTGTGCTCTTATAGAGGTTTTGAAATTCGGGGCATGACAGCTAGTGTAAGATGTAGGGGTATAAATTTAGGAGCTCAGATTCAGAGCTTTCAAATTTGTTATGCTAAATAAAAAAAACAAGCAACTCAACAAATCAGCTGAAAATCAAACACATACTAATAGTAGCAAACTTCTCCAACGACATGAAATGCCTAAATAGCTAAAAAGCCATAGATTTTCACAAGTGAAAAAATACCATTTTTTAGAGTCCAATGTTAGTAGAGTACCTGTTGTTGCCAAGATGAAGTCTCTCAGCTGCTGTCTCCCAATTCTCATCAAAATCACCAAACAGACAAGCTGAAGCCATCGAAAGGATGAGACTTGTCTGCCATTGCCTTTGGAAAGGTACAAACGATGGTGGAAAAAGTCGCAAAAAGGAAGAGTGAGAACCCAACCCTAGAACTAGGATCCAAAGCCAGTCTTGTAGGTCCCAACCCTTCGCTCAAATCTCAAGACTTCTTGTCTGCTCTCCCCAGGACTGGACTTCCACCATTAGAGCTCAAACCAGGTGGAGCACAAGCTAGGAAAAAATAGGGTGAGAAAGGAGGAAATGCATGTGATCGGACGAAATTGCCTATTTTATGTGAAGAAAACTATGAATTTGCCACTGTTTCTAGCACATGGTTAACCCGAGTGCTGGGGTAGCTGCCTGGTAAGGCATTAAATGAAGAGAGATGGAGGGAAAGGAACATTTAATGATGAGAGAGGGAGAGGGCATCATTTAATGAGCTGTGAAGGGAAGGAGAGAAGAAATAGACCTCTTCCGTTTAACCTCTTAACATCATCATCTAATGTTAGCCTTCTGGGATTGTGGGCTCAATGGCCACGTGTATGCTTCTAGTTGGTCGCCATAAAACTGACGTGGACTACCCAATAACTTCTCCATTACATGGCCGACTTTGCTCCCTCGCGATCAAAAACATGGAAGAGGGAGGAAAAATTATTTTCTTTTGTACTGAACTTGAGAGTCAAATAAAATTTAACTCATTTTCAAATGCAAACAGGCTTCATTACACAGAGGGAGTAGTATAGATAAATATTTTTTTGGTAATTAGTAGTGTGGATATACCTAAATACAAATAAAATTATTTTTATAGACGTATAGATTAAGCTCTTCATAGACATAAAAACTACGTATGAACTCTATTTTTATACATTCAACAAAATCATGTGCATAGAATGTGCACTCTTACTAGCATGACCTAATATATAAGCGCTACCACAGAACAAAACACATCCACCTTATCATAAGAAAATCTACCAAATCAATGAAATCTATAATTCTGACTCTGCACTAGAACTTGAACCCAAACTTCATAAACAAAGGAGATAATCTACGAATGTGTTTCCAGGCAGCTACAAAGAATAAAGTCCATTTGTTTTTCTTTACTAAAGATTCTGCAAAGGCCGGTTAATTAATTTTTTATTGGATCCTATCTACTAGGTAAACCGACGCTGTCACAAAGAGGCAGGCTTCAGTATCCATAGAAGGATAGAATTAGAAGTTTGAAGCCGGCGTCGGCCTCTGATGCTGCTGCATTAATACCAACGGTATTTTTGTCCTCTAGTTTCATGCAGAAGTATTATAAATAGAGAGACATCAATGAGAGTAAAAGCAACCCAAAGGATACAGATAGCTAAAGATGGCCCTGGCGAGCAAAACAACCGCAATGTTCTTCTACTTGATTTCCTTGACTTCTTTCCTTCTCATTATTTCCATGGCGGATGGCAGACTATTTGGTAAGTCTCTGAAATGCTGCTCGTACTTCTAGAGTCTGTTTTAACCAGTTAAAAGCTGATAAATGTACACCGAATCTGTATATACACCTATTTTTTTGTTGGACAGTGAAAGTGAGCCTGAGTAGCTCATTTTATCCTTGTCCGACAAAATCCTCCACCTCGCGGGTGTATGGTTTCGGTGTCCACATTGTTGGGATTTTCGAAACAATAAGAATAAAAGTGCTTTGAGCACTGGACCTCCGTTACAACTATAGTAGAGTTGCAATAGTATAGCGGACGTCCGGCAGAGCAACACCGGTCGTTCGGTAGAGACTGGCGAGAGAACCGGCATTCGGTACAGACAATCCTGATCTGGAGTGTCTCTGGATGTCCGCCAAATGAGCCGGACGTCCGGTAGTGACAATTATTTTACTCTTGGGGCTAAAACATGCATCTTTTCATTGGTATTTTCACCACTTAAACCTTTTTCTACATATGGTCTCCGTTAAAAGACAAACTAGACAAGTTGAGAGATTAATTAAGAAAGTTATTGCCTAGTTATTTTTTGGTTTTCTTTGCTCTAAACTCTTGACGATCTTTTGATTGATTTTATCACATTATAGTTCCTTAAGAAACATCTTGGGTGAAAGAAAGAGTGCTTAGGTCAGAAGTATCTATTTTCCAGTGACTTTACAAAAGTCAAAGAAGTTACTTTCTTAGTAAAGAGGTTAGGCTCCTCAATCATAAAGAAAGAGGTGACGCTCGTCAATCAAGGTAAGTGTTATCAGCCTCGCCGGTATGGTACTTAATTAATAAGGGCAAGCCGGTCGAACTCCTTTCTGTCCGTAGGCCATTAATCCTGTTCTCTTAGAGTAGAGCTTTGACTAGAAGTTAGACTTGTCTTCCATGGTGTGAATCGTAGACAAGAAAGATAGCTTAATTATATTTTGACTGGAAATTTGCGGAGGTCCCAATTAAACACCATATTCAGGAAATGGTGAGGGCGAATATTATTTTCAGGAAAATAGACTTGATCGCGTCTTTGAAAAAAAATTGTTAGAGTGTGTGTCTTGCGATAAATCTCACAAATTACCTCCATTCCTAATCCCCACATCTCACATAGATTTGTCATTGCAATATCATCTACCTAGGCTTACCGTTCTATTAGGCCTTATCTTGGGTGGAAGACTGTTCCATTAGTTTGGTGTAATAGTATTTATGAGCTTACTCAATTTAACACTTGCTTTTATATCCACAGATGGCTTTGTGAAGGCGAGCACTCCTGAATGTGAGTCGGTGTTTGGAGTGAGCTCAGGTGACACCTGCTTCAGTGTGACCCAACTCTTCAACTTGACCACTGAATTCTTCAATGGAATCAACCCCAACCTCAACTGCGACAAGCTCTTTGTTGGCCAGTGGCTCTGCGTTGCAGGGACTGTCTGAGCTTGGCCCCAAAGTTTCACTTGGCTTCATTGTTTTATGATTAGCAACTGCTGTAGTATCGACATCATGTACTAATGATGAACTGTTATGTTCACAATAAAAGGCCGAATTAATGAATTGATAAAAGGCAGAAACTTGCAATGTCGTTCTGTTTTCTTCTACGACATACAGAAACTCTCACTTATAGTCTTGCTCCTACTATCTGATCCTGTTCTACGAACGGCCTTATAAATTGTTAAAAATCCTCCAACTCATGCTAGCTTCATCAAATTAGTTTATTAACTGAGATCATATATTTAGTAAAGCAACAAAAAAATTTCAGCCAGCTTAAAAATAATATTTCACCCCATACATTTGGAGCCCTAAAAAGGGAGAAGAAATATTTCTTTTGTCACTCCAGGAGATGATATGCTCTAGAGAGCGAAAGGAGGATAACTCAAAATGACTTAGGTATTGGACTACTTGATTGCTGAAGAGGTTGGGGATGGGGGAGGGAAGTCTTTTGCATTACTGAAGGATTTCTCACACATGCATGCTACCTCCGTGATAATGCTCTTGATGTATTTCGCAATGTGGCACATAATCATGCACGCTATTCATTACGGACTTTTTTGTGAGTACTCAGGATATTTCTTTTTTTCACAATATAAGCACTGAAACAATCTAAGTCTAACCCATACTCTAAACCCCACCCCCTAACTAAAGATACCTTAGTTAGGGTTCGAACAAAGGACTTCTTCTACTTGGTAGTTTTTACCACCACGCCAACAGGTTAGTAGACTTAGGATTCAGCATAGTATCCCTTTGTGTGTTCAGAGCCTTTCTAAGTAAGAATTTGATTGATTTTTTCTTGGAAACTCTATATATGTTTATAACCATATCCTGCCGCCAATGAAGGGACCACATCTTTCCCTGTAAGCTTAGGAATTTCCTCCAGTGAAACTAAATTATGAGTTGTTTCCTTATGCATGAGGGAAAACTCAGGACAGAAAACTACATTATGAATTGTGAGTTGGATAGAGCGCGTATAGATGTTTGACATGGTCAATATAGAAATACTTCATCTGTCTAATGAAAGCCTATCTGCGTTAGAAAAAGCACAGCTCCATCATTACATGGCCGACTTTGCTCCCTCACGATAAAAAATTTAGAAGAGGGAGGAAAAACTGTTTTCTTTTGTACTGGACTTGAGAGTCCAATAAATTTAACTCATTTTCAAATGCAGACAGGCTTCATTAGACAGAGGGAGTAGTATAGATATATAATTTTTTGGTAGTTAGTAGTGTGGATATATCTAAATACAAAGAAAATCATTATTATAAACGTATAGATTAAGTCCTTCATAGACATAAAAACTACGTATGAAATCTATTTTTATAAATTCAACAAATCATGTGCATAGAATGTGCATTCTTATAGAACAAAACACATCCACCTTATCGTAAGAAAATCTACCAAATCAATGAAATCTATAATTCTGACTCTGCACTAGAATTTGAACCCAAACTTCATAAACAAAGGAGATAATCTACGAATGTGTGTCCAGGCAGCTACAAAGAGTAAAGTCTATTTGCTTTTCTTTACCAAAGATTCTGCAAAGGCCGGTTAATTAATTTTTTATTATTAGGTAAACCGGCGCTATCACAAAGAGGCAGGCTTCATTATCCATAGAAGGATAGAATTAGAAGTTTGAAGCCGGCATCGGCCTCTGATGCTGCTGCATTAATACCAACGGTATTTATGTCCTCTAGTTTCATGCAGAAGTATTATAAATAGAGCGACATCAATGAGAGTAGCAACCCAACCGATACAGATAACTAAAGATGGCCCTGACAAGCAAAACAACCGCAATGTTCTTCTACTTGATTTCCTTGACTTCTTTCCTTTTCATTATTTCCATGGCGGATGGCAGACTATTTGGTAAGTCTCTGAAATGCTGCTCGTACTTCTAGAGTCTGTTTTAACCAGTTAAAAGCTGATAAATGTACACCGAATCTGTATATACACCTATGTTTTTGATGGACAGTGAAAGTGAGCCTGACGTACCCCATTTTATCATTGTCCGACAAATTCTCCACCTCATGGGTGTATGGTTTTGGTGTAGAGATTTTTGGGATTTTCGAAACAATAAGAATAAAAGTGCTTTGAGCATTGCACGTCCGGTGCTGTTGTGGGACGTCCGGTACAACTACAGTAGAGTTGCAATAGTATAGCGGACGTCCGGCCAAAGCACTACAGGACGTTCGGTACAGACCGTCCTGATCTGTACTGTCTCCGGACATCCGCCAAATGAGCCGAATGTCTGGCAGTGACATTGGTCTTTGTCATAGCATTATCATCTTCCTGGACATACCATTCTATTAGGCCTTTTTTTGGGTGGAAGACTGTTCCATTAGTTTGGTGTAATAGTATTTATGAGCTTAGTCAATTTAACACTTACTTTTATATCCACAGATGGCTTTGTGAAGGCGAGCACTCCTGAATGTGAGTCGGTGTTTGGAGTGGGCTCAGGTGACACCTGCTTCAGTGTGACCCAACTCTTCAACTTGACCACTGAATTCTTCGATGGAATCAACCCCAACCTCAACTGCGACAAACTCTTTGTTGGCCAGTGGCTCTGCGTTGCAGGGACTGTCTGAGCTTGCCCCACAATATGAATTTTCTATTGTTTTATGATTAGCAGCTGCTGTAATATCAACATTATGTACTAATAATCGACTATTATGTTCACAATAAAAGGCTCTGCTCTATAAGAACTTTTTCTTTAACAAGTGTTCATAGTCTTTTAGTCATATTCTCCCTCCATCCAATAAAGCCTGTCTGCATTTGAAAAAGCACAGGCTCCTAATTATTACAAGGCTGACTTTACTCCCTCATTTGAATGGAAGAGGATGAGGGGGAAACCCTGTTTTTTCTCCAATAAATTTAGCTCATTTTCAAATACAGACAGGTTTCATTAGATAGAGGGAATGCATGGCCTGCCCCTGCAGTTGGCAGCTTTGCCATATTTGGCAGATGAGAGGAGGTGATATTTACTTGAAAAAAAAATCAGTTAAAGATGTTAAAGGGCTTGAGGTAAAATAAGCAGAATTTTCTATTTTAATTGTAATAAAGGGCTAAGAAAACCAAGTTTCGCAGAGCTCAAGTTGTCAGGAGGAAACGGAAATCCTATTCATGTATTTCATACTCCAACACCCTCCTCACGCACAAGCGTCCACTAAGTGTGGCAAGTGGAATACAATTGGGGTATAAATGCTTCCAAATACGAAAATTCTATTCATATATTACATATTCAATCCAACAAAGGAAATACATGTCAGCTCAATTACATTACCAACAAGAACAAGACCAATCAATCAAGTCCTAATAATTAATTACTCATGGCCAATGCCAAGACCAATCCAGCAATTTAATTAACCTCCTATAGTGGCGATATACGCATAATTACAGATCAAGAGCTTCAAGCAAGCTCATTCTTAAGAGAAGATATAGTAAATGTCCCATCAGGCTTTAAGAAAGCACTTTTCCTAACTTTCCTCAAGAAGAGTTTTTTCGGGGAAAATGGCATCAAACAAAGTGCTTTAAGTTCCCAAATGCGCACGATTCTCGTATATAAAGGGTGGGTTAGGGGTTCTTGAAAATAAAAATTTTTAATGAAAATACTTTTCTCCAGAAAAATAAACTTCCATGGAAAAATGGATTTTCAGGTAAAAAACTGTTAGGGGTTATAGAAAGTATTCATGAAAATTTCACCGAAAATCAATTTTTCAGCCTAGTTAGGGGTTCCAGAAAATGTAAAAATGAAAATGTCCTAGAAAATCTGCTACTAATCCATTAGAACTAATATGAAATTGAAAGTGCCCCTATGTTCCAAAAAGACCAAAATAATGTGTCCCGTATTAATTGTTCTATTTCACAAAAACATAAAAGCACATCTGTATAATGGCCCAACAAATTTTTCTCAAGGCTTTATGACATCAATATAATCTATCTTACTGGCAAGGGTACTTAGAACCGAATATTTTTTGTTCCATTCCCCAATCAACAATCCATGTGCTTTTGCCGATGCCATGTTTATGGTTTCCGTCAACTCCCCCTATAAGTCATTGACACCACTCCAAGTAAGCAAGTATTCTGTTTTTTTGTCCTTGGGAATAAGCCATCTCCTGTATCAGCAGAATAGAAATACCTATCTTTCTCTAACCCTCCAAACCACATTGAGATCACCACAAAGACATAAACGAATTCACAACCTGATATGTATATGAGGACGATCTTTGCTTTTACACAACCAAACATTTGAGATGGTCATTTCATGTGTCAGATGGCAACAACCCACTACGAAGGGACTAGGAAGAAACAAAAAGAAAGCAAATGGGAAAGAAAAGCAAAGCCATGTCCACATATATTGCCTATGTTAGTGGTTGAAAACTCCATTCCCTGTCTGGAATGGTCTAAGCACATGCATTTTTCAAAGTCTCTTTAATCGAATCTTTCATCATTCCTCAAAAGAAAAAGGTTAAAAGGAAGAAATGTGAAGCAACCACTTTATAATTAGAATCATGAAAGAAATCCACCTTATAGGATCAATGAGAAGAAAAGAAAACAGGAGAAAGAATTTGGAAGAACCAGACAAGAAAGTAAAAGCTAAAGAGAAGCAAAAACAGTACTTCGATTCTCCTGTAGCTGTGAGTGCCTTTGCTTTTCGTTTACAAGATCTCCGAGTGCCTTCCACATATAAGTTTCCAGTTTTGTGCTGTGACAAGTCTTGCTCTTTAAGACATACTCCGTCATCCCAAATAATAATAAAAAAAGACATTCCCCATCATCACAAGTATCAAACGTAGTTCTCATCCATCAAAGAACCAACCCATTAAGCATCCACCAAATTTGATCAAGTAATATTAGTGGGGTATCTATTTTACTGACACGGAGAAAATAACAACATAATCCAAAGTATGACCAATTCTGCTGAAAAATTTCCATTAATTCCACTTCTCCTCGAGTGCTGCCATTTTATGCCATCTCTTACTTGGGGCAATGCCACTTGTAAATTTAAGTCACCAAGAACATACTGGTAAGAGCCCATTGAAAAGCATCTCCTTGCATCCAAATTATTGCTGCTTGTTTCTCCTACTGCTGCTTCTACTGCCTGTTCTCCATCATTCAAGCTTCTGAACTTACCAAGCCTCACTAAAAAATTCTTCTTCTCGCCCACAATCTCCTCGTTTTTGATAGGTTTCTGAATACAGGAAAGCTCATCCACTACATAACTTGAGAACCTATCTTCTTCTCTGGAAACAGAGTACTCAAATACTGGATTTTCAAATGGAAGGCCAGGGACCAACAGGGTCCCTCTACATAAAGGGCAAGTCGAATTCGAGAGAAGCCATGTGTCTATACAATGAAGATGAAAGCTACACATTGGAAGCAATCTGAGCTTATCATTTTCAGAAAATTCACTAAGACAAACAGCACAATAATGAACAAAACAGCAAGACTAATCTTGTTACCAGAAGAAGATGTTGGCGTTGGAGACAAAATTGAATCTTTGGGATGCACATTACTGTAAGGAGTAAATGAAGTAGTAGCAGGTAGGTAAGAAGGTGAGGAGGCCGAAAAATCAATTCTTTCTTCCATCTGAGCCACAACCCAATTCATTCTCAAAGACAAGCACACCAAAATTATCATCTAGCTTCCTCCTCTAATCCCAAACTCAAATCTACCATTTAAACACATATCGTTGCCTCTCAATATCCCCCTTAATCTGAATTGAACACATCACTGATTCATCAAAAATTTTCCAATTTCATTGATGGGCAGTTTTAAAAGTATCAAATTATTCTCTAATAGCGGAACAGTTTCCATACAAAGCAAGGATAGTTGGTAAGAAAAAAGGATGGTAAATGCAACCTACCTCAGTCCTGCAGAATCAGCCATTAATGCCATTGTTTAAGTGACATCCGTTGCAGACAGCAGACAGGAAACCACGAAGAGGAGAGATCAGAAAATAGAGGAGAGGGAGAATTCGGAAACACGAAGAGGAGATATCAGAGAAGAGAGGAGAGAGAGAGGGGTTCACCTGGAAGATGGAGAGAAGTGGGAGCCGAGAGAATGGAAGAACTTCTGTAGGGAGGACAAGGTCGGACGATCGTCGCCAGATAAAACTCCGGCGAGGTCGATTCGCCCTCAGAGGAGCGGCCAGGGCAGGGAAGGAGGTCGATTTGCCGTAAGCCCCCGACATTTTTTTCAGTCCGAAAAAACAAATTTCGTACCCTCTGAGGTATGAAAAATTTGGGCCATTTTCGGGCCATTTTTCAGGGCCATTTTCAGGCCCTCCAGAAAAGCAAATTTTCAGGTCCTTCTTTTTCCTGAACCCCTAACCCAGTGAAAAAGTTATTTTCATGTAAAATAATTTTCCATTTCTAATTTTCATTAACCCCTAACCCATCCAAACTGTTCTAAGACCTTATGCATTGTTAAGAATTGTCCAACTCAAGCTAGCTTTGCCAAAGTGTATTAAACTCGGTGTATGTTCAGTGAAGCTCTTTGTTAGCCTGACGTGCGGCCCTAAAAAAGGGAGAAGCAAGACTTCTTTTGTCTCTCCAGGATATATATGATGCTTTCTAAAGAGAAAAAGGAGGTTATCTCAAAATGGACTCCTTAATTACTAAAGAAGTTTCATTTTTTGGGGGGTGTGGTGGGAACCTTTCGTATGCTCCCTCTTCCCAAATTAGTAGTCCCTTTTGTTTTTTTTTTGCAAATAGAACTAATTTTAATTTTGAAAAACCAAATGGGACTATTAATGTGCGACTTACATCATTGATGACTGTGCATATAGCAATGTAACATGTAATCATACTTACATTATGGAATATCTATTGTAACTTTTTACAGACTCACATCTTGTATTTTGTAGAATGTGTAACTGTATATTTGAGTGTGATTTCAGCATAGATAAATCTAGTGTGTAGATAACCTTACTAATTGAATATTTGATTGTTCTTTTTCCAATCTATCTGTTTATTGACTTGATTCGCCTTGCACAACCCATGTTGAGCAATCTGAATACTATGTTGAACTTGATCCGAACAATGAATGAACACCTAAACAATCTTAGCATAATACGTGAAGACTCTGGAAAAGTAAAAGTAGTAAACTTTTAGGAGTAATGAACGGAGGTAGGATGAAGGCCATCACATGGATCTATCATAGACTTTTTTTTTTTGGATAATTAAGATCTATCATAGACTGGTGAGAAGGTCTAATACCTTGTATTTGCAAAATAAGAAACTGATAAGCGAGAACAGCTGAGAGAGCAGATATAATATGTTTGGATTAATTTGGAAGGTGGGTTATATCTCCTTACTAGGAGACACTTTTAGGTTTTCTACTTTTCTGGATGTCTGGGGGTTTTGGAAATTGATGAGCTTTATGATCACTTTGCTTGTGGATAACCCCATTACCAATTCCTCAATTAATTGAATATGTATCTCAGTCTCTCATCTCATCGCTTTAATGCACTTTGGCTTGGTGGTACTGTTTTTTCGAGAAAAAAGAGAAGATTTCCAGACCAAGCACTGCGACCATAGTACATATTGCCTGTGTCATATTAGTCGTCTGCATTGGAAAGCCAGAAGGAAATAAATTCAGTAATTTTCACAAGAAGTCTATGTACTAGGTTAGATCCTATGTGTTAACGTAGTACATAAACATCATATGCAGTTTGGTCAGGAAAATTTGGTTACACTGCTGCTCAGGCTAGTTGCACTTGGAAAAACAATACTGAAGATTTTGAAGGACTATATGTGGAATGAAAATATGTCCATTCTCAGTTAAGTAGCAACTCATAGCTCCTCTTTAAGTAGAAATGGAACTCCTTTGCAATGTGCATACTTCATACTTTTTTAAGCCGGCTCCTTTGCAATGTGCATACTTCATAACACTTTCTCGACGAGGCAAACCTTATATCCATTACAAAATTAGTAGAGTTTTAAAACCTAATGCCGGCTTTTCCATTGCTGCTTTGTCAATATCAACGGTATTGTCTTTTTGTGACATTAACATCCACTATAAATGAAGAGACTTCAATCAGGTACAAGCACAACACAATCAAAAGAAATTTCACTCAAGAAGTAACAGAAGCAGTAGACATAAGATGTCTTTTTCTAACACAAAAACAGCTATGTTCTTAAACTTGGTTGCCATGCTCTCTTTCCTTCTTATTATTTCCATTGCTGATGGCAGGCTGTTTGGCAGTAAGTCTCTGAAACCTCACTCTTCATTTGCACTTAATTAGGAAAATGATGCAACACGGGCATTCTATATTATACTACTGTAGTCGTGGATATCCTTTCTTGTTTCTAGGCATATTGTCTGTGACCTGTGACCTTTTATTTATGGAAGCAATTTACATACTCTAGAGAATATTTAAAAATTCTGCTTCCCTCTGTCCATCGGAAAAAAGTCAGTCCTGTTTAGATACTCCATCTAGTCAAATTAAGTTGATTTTGAATCTCTTCTTCCCGGGGGTTTCTACCATCTAATAAAAATCAACAATTTTTCAGATGGATCTGAACAGGACAGGGGAGGCATAAAACAGTTAATATGTGCCAGATATCCAACCACTTGCGTATAGGAGTGGCTGGCAGGGGTGAAACATGCTTTAAAATCATGCTGCCCGATCGAAATTGGGCGGCTGGGAAGTGCGCATATAAACGGGTTTTCTATTTATTCATGAATTTGTTGATATATTCACGGGTGGTTTTGGAAAGGTGAGCACGCTTGAATGTGAGTCAGTGTTCGGAGTGAGGGCAGGCGACACATGCTTCGGTGCAAGGGCGGACGTAGGAATTTTTGTCAATGGGGTAATAAGCTGACACAATTCTAAATCATTCTTTTCTATAACAAAATAATAAGGCTAACAACAAAGGTGTTCGAATCCACGTCGTGACAAAGTAACTGGAACTTGGGATAAAGGCGTTGACACATGACTGCATTTCAATGCTTCAACAGTTTCAGTATGTGGAAGAACCGGCAAGCGAACTGGCATGCTTGATTCAAAAATCAGACCATTCCTGCCGGACTGATCCCAACCACTTTAGGAGTAGCCGATCCTAGCCTAGGGTATTAAAGTGAAAAACACAGATAAACTAGACGAATATAAGCAATTGTGATAAATTACTAAAGTGAATATTACCTGCGGTAAATGCAATACCATTCTGTATCTTATTGACTTCACCAACAAAAATTTCCACAAAAGATGTACCTCAACGCCAAAACATCAATTGCCTCCTGTTAACAAAAACTTAATAAGAGAAATGAAAAAAAGATAATGTTTCATCAACATATCGAGTAAATTTGCCTTAACAAATAAAAAACTACATTAATGCAACGTAAAATTAGAAAATGGGTTCATACAACTGAGAATAACAACTAACAATATAAGGAGAATAGGAAGAAGAGAATTGTATACAAATTAGATGGCAGTTGTCCTCGACGAGATTTCATATTTTGGAAGCGTTCAATGATCTTCTTATTGCCAATTTCTTTGAAAATGTCATTTTCAATGATAGAGAATAACTCATCAACTCATCTCCCATTCGATTTCGTAGCTTGTTCTTCACAATATTCATTGTAGAAAATGCTCTCTCAACTGTTGTAGTTGCAACTGGAAGTGTTAATGCGAACTTTATAAGCAAATAAACCAACAGAAATCGTAAGTTCTTTTTCTTCTTCACCATTTTTTTGCAAGATTAGAAATCCTAATTAAGTTGGAGAATTCACTATCTGACCGCATGTCCACAATATAAATATCTAGTTGATCGTGAAGTCTTGAGATATCCATTGTAGAAAACTCGCGTGGATAACTTTGAGCAAAGCTTAATAATCTTTGTTTGTCATAGGTTGAGAAATAATATTTTGGATCAAGACATGCTATTCATAGAAGTAATTCTGTACTCTCTTCCGTGAAACGACTATTTAGTTCTTGGACTTGCATATCAATAGTAGTGAAAAATAAGTCAACACGATAATAATGGAGGTTCGTAATTTATTCTCCACGTCGTGGCCTTCCTAGCCCTATATACATGTCATCCATAGAAGGAACATCTATATCATGCTTGTTACAAAATATAAAAATTTATGTCATTATAGAGTCCCATCCATTGTTCCTTAGTTCTTGCAATGTTTTCCTAGATGATTTAACCAAAGCCATTGCATTCATAATATCTTGATCTTCAACTAATGCTTTTGATAAATCATCGGTAACCCCCAAATCTTCTTCATAATGTGCAAAGTGACCACAAATTTAAAAGATTGCGTAAGATAATTAAAGAATTTGTTTTGGCTCTCAATTGAGGCTCTTTATCATCCTCATCAATAATCTGAAGCACTTGAATCACATCATAAAACATGGTTAGAAAATTTTGCAATGTACCATAATGCGAGTCCCAACGAGGGTCACATGGCCTCCTCAAGCTAGTTTCTTGATTAAGTCCTTTTCCAGTTGCTAAGTCACCACTCTCAACTGCTTTTATAATAATACTAAGTTGTTGCTCTCGAAGATTATCTCTACGCTTACATGATGCTCCAATGACATTCATTAGAGTGGAGAGCAAGTAAAAAAAATTACTTATTTGCTTGTGATTTTGTGATATGGCAACAAGTGTCAATTGGAGACGGTGCAAAACAATGAATGTAATGTGTATATTCATTCTCATCCAAAATAAATGTTTTTAATCCATTAAACTCATCTTGCATATTACTTGCTCCATCGTAGCCTTGTCCAAGCAATCTTTGTAAACTTAATCCATGCTTGGAAAATAGTTCTTCAACCGCCTTTTAAAGTGTTGCAGCTATTGTTTCTTTAACATGTATAAAACCAGTAACTCGCTCCATCACACAACCTCGTTTATCTACATAACGTATAACAACAACTAGTTATTCCTTTATGGATATATCACGAGACTCATCAACTAAAATAGAGAAGAAACCATCCTCAAGGTCATTGATGATGCTTGCTACAATCTCCAGTGCAAATAAATTTATTATATCCCTTTGAATACTTAGTGCTATCACTATGTTATTATGAGGACCATTTTTTAGCACAACCTGCCTCACATCTGCATTTTTATGTGCAAGCCAATGTAGAAGTTTGAGAAAATTTCTTTGATTATTTGAACCTTCTGATTTTAAGCCACTGGGTTATAATTTGTAAAAGGTGCTTTTACACGCAAATATTGATATCAACATAAAGAACACCTTTTTCTTTGTACTTGGTTAATTTTACAGAAAAAAAATTAGGAAAGAAAGGGAAAAACAGAACATGGGCAAGAATGAATTGGCCAAAATGTGAAGGGAATACTGACCTGCTTGTTCAAGGCGAAGGTAATTGACTAATCGGGATCAAGGATTCAAGATCAGGACCCACAGGAATTTCCTGGGCCTGCTGCTACTGGGATATCTTGGGGCGTAGCCGACGGAGCACGTAAAACAGGACCAAGGTCTGGGCAACAAGGGGAATAAGATAAGAAGAGCCACGACGATTCTTGCTTTAGTAGCAGAAGACATTGCACGGATGAGCTCAAAAAAGAGGGGAAAAGAGTGCGAGATATGGGAGAGAGGAGCTTGACGAGGAGCTTGAGGTAGATATCGTCGGCAGGATTTGGGGGTGGTTCATCAAACCAGCAGCCACCCGATTAGAGTTGAGGGCGACGGAGTTGAGGGATTGGCATAGGGTTTTTTGAGATTGGGTAGGGTTTTTTTGAGATGGGTCAGATTGGGGTCAGCCTATTTTTCCATTGGGGTCAGCCCATTTTAACTCAAAACCCATTGTCCAACCCAATGTCATTTTCCATTGGGGTAATGGAAAAACCGAAAACCCACTGGGGTCATCTGACCCCGGAGCATTGCACGTAGGTCCGTCCCTACTTCGGTGTGACCCAACTCTTCAACTTGACCACTGATTTCTTCAATGGAATCAACCCCAACCTCAACTGCAGCAACCTCTTTGTTGGCCAGTGGCTCCGCATTGCAGGGACTGTCTCAGCTTGGCCACAAATTTGACTGTAGATTATCGGAAATGGTGAACTCTGGAACGCGTGGTAGACGACCAAATGCTGCAGCAAATCTTTCACAGGAAGAAGGAGGTAGCCAAAATATGACGGAAATGATGAGACAGTTGGCTGCTGAAATTCGGAATGGAGGAGGAACTGGAGGAAGTGAGAAAGCACCTACACTTGAGCGATTTAAGAGAGCCGGACCTGAGTTCTCGGGTGAGGACAATCCGGAGAAAGCTGAACGTTGGATGGTGGAGGTAGAAAGACTGTTTAAGGGAATGAAGGTGCCTGCTGCTGATCGTGTCATTTTCGCGACTTATCTGTTTGTGGATGAAGCAGTATTCTGGTGGGAATCTGCTGAGCGCAACAGCTTTGCGAACAGCCAAGATATTTTGTGGGATGAGTTCAGGCAGGTCTTCAATAAGAAGTATTTTCCACCACATATCCAGTGCAGGAAGGAGAAGGAATTTCTGGAGCTTGTTCAAGGTTCAATGACAGTACTCCAGTGCAGGAAGGAGAAGGAATTCTCCTCCTCATGGGTGTATGGTTTTGGTGTTGAGATTGTTGGGATTTTCGAAACAATAAGAATAAAAGTGCTTTGAGCATTGCACGTCCGGTGCTGTTGTGGGACGTCCGGTACAACTACAGTAGAGTTGCAATAGTATAGCGGACGTCCGGCCAAAGCACTACAGGACGTTCGGTACAGACCGTCCTGATCTGTAGTGTCTCCGGACATCCGCCAAATGAGCCGAATGTCTGGCAGTGACATTGGTCTTTGTCATAGCATTATCATCTTCCTGGACATACCATTCTATTAGGCCTTTTTTTGGGTGGAAGACTGTTCCATTAGTTTGGTGTAATAGTATTTATGAGCTTAGTCAATTTAACACTTACTTTTATATCCACAGATGGCTTTGTGAAGGCGAGCACTCCTGAATGTGAGTCGGTGTTTGGAGTGGGCTCAGGTGACACCTGCTTCAGTGTGACCCAACTCTTCAACTTGACCACTGAATTCTTCGATGGAATCAACCCCAACCTCAACTGCGACAAACTCTTTGTTGGCCAGTGGCTCTGCGTTGCAGGGACTGTCTGAGCTTGCCCCACAATATGAGTTGACTTCTATTGTTTGATTAGCAGCTACTGTAATATCAACATTATGTACTAATAATCGACTATTATGTTCACAATAAAAGGCTCTGCTCTATAAGAACTTTTTCTTTAACAAGTGTTCATAGTCTTTTAGTCATATTCTCCCTCCATCCAATAAAGCCTGTCTGCATTTGAAAAAACACAGGCGCCTAATTATTACATGGAAGAGGGTGAGGGGGAAACTCTGTTTTTTCTCCAATAAATTTAGCTCATTCAAATGCAGACAGGTTTCATTGGATTGAGGGAATGCATGGCTTGCCCCTGCAGTTGGCAGCTTTGCCATATCTGACAGATGAGAGGAGGTGATATTTACTTGAAAAAAAATCAGTTAAAGATGTTAAAGGGCTTGAGGTAAAATAAGCAGAATTTTCTATTTTAATTGTAATAAAGGGCTAAGATAACCAAGTTTCACAAAGCTCGAGCTGTCAGGAGGAAACGGAAATCCTATTCACGTATTTCATACTCCAACACCCTCCTCGCGCACAAGCGTCCACTAATATCATAGACTTGTGAGAAGGTCTAATACCTTGTATTTGCAAAATAAGAAACTGATAAGCGAGAACAGCTGAGAGAGCAGATATAATATGTTTGGATTAATTTGGAAGGTGGGTTATATCTCCTTACTAGGAGACACTTTTAGGTTTTCTACTTTTCTGGATGTCTGGGGGTTTTGGAAATTGATGAGCTTTATGATCATTTTGCTTGTGGATAACCCCATTACCAATTCCTCAATTAATTGAATATGTATCTCAGTCTCTCATCTCATCGCTTTAATGCACTTTGGCTTGGTGGTACTGTTCTTTCGAGAAAAAAGAGAAGATTTCCTGACCAAGCACTGCGACCATAGTACATATTGCCTGTGTGTCATATTAGTTGTCTGCATTGGAAAGCCAGAAGGAAATAAATTCAGAAGGAAATAAATTCAGTAATTTTCACAAGATGTCTATGTACTAGGTTAGATCCTAAGTGTTAACGTAGTACATAGACATCATATGCAGTTTGGTCAGGAAAATTTGGTTACACTGCTGGTCAGGCTAGTTGCACTTGAAAAAAGAATACTGAAGATTTTGAAGGACTGTGTATGTGGAATGAAAATATGTCCATTCTCAGTTAAGTAGCAACTCATAGCTCCTCTTTAAGTAGAAATGGATCTCCTTTGCAATGTGCATACTTCATACTTTTTTAAGCCGGCTCCTTTACAATGTGCATATATACTTCATAACACTTTCTCGACCAGGCAAACCTTATTTCCATTACAAAATTAGTAGAGTTTTAAAACCTAATGCCTGCTTTTCCATTGCTGCTTTGTCAATATCAACGGTATTGTCTTTTAGTGACATTAACATCCACTATAAATGAAGAGACTTCAATCAGGTTCAAGCACAATCAGAAGAAATTTCAGTCAAGAAGTAACAGAAGCAGTAGACATAAGATGTCTTTTTCTAACACAAAAACAGCTATGTTCTTAAACTTGGTTGCCATGCTCTCTTTCCTTCTTATTATTTCCATTGCTGATGGCAGGCTGTTTGGCAGTAAGTCTCTGAAACCTCACTCTTCATTTGCACTTAATTAGGAAAATGATGCAACACGGGCATTCTATATTATACTACTGTAGTCGTGGCTATCCTTTCTTGTTTCTAGGCATATTGTCTGTTACCTGTGACCTTTTATTTATGGAAGCAATTTACATGCTCTAGAGAATATTTAAAAATACTGCTTCCCTCTGTCCATCTGAAAAAGGTCAGTCCTGTTTCTAGTCAATTTAAGTTGATTTTGAATCTTTTCTTCCCCGGGGTTTCACCATCTAATAAAAATCAACAATTTTTCAGATGGATCTGAACAGGACAGGGGAGGCATAAAACAGTTAACATGTGCCAGATATCCAACCGCATGCGTATAGGAGTGGCTGGCAGGGGTGGCGAAACATTCTTTAAAATCATGCTGCCCCATCGAAATTGGGCGGCTGATAAGCGCGCATATAAACGGGCTCTCTATTTATTCAATTTGTTGATATATTCACAGGTGGTTTTGGAAAGGTGAGCACGCCTGAATGTGAGTCAGTGTTCGGAGTGAGGGCAGGCGACACATGCTTCGGTGTGACCCAACTCTTCAACTTGACCTCTGATTTCTTCAATGGAATCAACCCCAACCTCAACTGCAGCAAGCTCTTTGTTGGCCAATGGCTCTGCGTTGCTGGGACTGTCTAAACTTGGCCCCAAAGTTTGAATTGGTCTCTAGTGTCTTATGATAAGCAACTGCAGTATCAAAGAAACTGTACAAGCATCAAAATTACGTCTCATTTATCAATTATTATGCTGACAATAAAAGGCTGAATAAAATTAAGTATTACTGCTTAATTGTTTTTCTTCTTCTAATGACTCATCTTCGTGTACGCATTTACCCTCGTGGTTGTGACGTGATAAATGACAAGTTTCCCAAAAGCTGGAGCCCTCCCCCCACAAAAGCATCACCAAAACTTAGCACGATAAATAAAAAGAGGAGAGGCGGATGAAACAGGGCCTTTGGTAAAAACAGACCCGAAACATAAATGGCTCCGATACCATGTGAAGAGGAGTTTTTTTTTTGGGGGGAAAAATGGCTCCAAACAAAGTGCTTTACATTCCCAAATGTGCACGGCCCTAGTATAACTTATTTTTTTCCTTCTAAGAAAGGCCTTATACATTGTTAAGAATTGTTACATTGTTAAGAATTGTCTAACTAATGCTAGCTTTGTCAAAGTAGTGTATTAAACCCGGTGTATGTTCGATAAAGCTCTATGTTAGCCTCACGTTTGCAGCTCTAAAAAAGGGAGAAGCAACACTTCTTTTGTCTCTCCAGGATATGATCCGTTCTAGAGAAAGTCTATGTCCTTGTATTTGAATACTAAGAAACTGATAAGTGAGAACTAGGAGCTGAGAGAGGATATATAATACGTTTGGATTTTGGAAGGTTTATATCTCCTTACTAGGAGATACTCCTAGCTTTTGTACTTTTCAGATATGCTTACGGTTTTCGGGAATCAATTGATTAGCTTTATGATCATTTAGCTCGTGGTTAAGCCCATTACCAATTCCTCTGTTAATTGAATTTGAATTGTTTTTTCGATTTGGAATTGATTTTATATTTTAGTCTCTCATATCATTGCTTTAATGCACTTTGCCCGTGGAGGCATTATTCTCTCGAGGAAAAAAAACTAAAAATGTTTTCCTGACCAAGCACCCTTAAAATAGTACATATTCCTTGTGTCATATTACTTGTCTGCATTGGAAAGCCAGAATGAAATAAATTCCATTTTTATTTTCTAATTCTAACAAGTAATATAGAACAGAGGGAATAATAGACATCTATGTGCTAACATAGTACATAGACATCATACGCAGTTTGGTCAGGAGAATTTCTCCAGGCTCGCTGGTCAGGCTAGATCACTCGCAAAAAAACTGAAGGTTTTCAAGGACTATGGATATGGACTGAAAAAAATGTGTTCATTCTCAGTTAAGCAGCTCATAGCTCCTCTTTTAAGTAGAAATGGAGGTCCTTTACAATGTTCATACTTCATACACATTCTCGACGAGGTAAACCTTATTTACATCACAAAATTAGTAGAGTTTTAAAACCTAAATGCCGGCTTTTCCATTGCTGCTTCATCAACATCAATGGTTTGTCTTTTAGTGACATCAATACCGACTACAAATGAAGATACGTCAATCAAGTACAAGCACAATCAGAGAAACTTGAATCAAGAAGTAATCGGTGCATTAGGGGCTGTTGGGTTAGTGAATTTTAATGAATTTAAAGCTTAATTAAGAGAGAATTTATTCGGGCTGAATTTGTATAAAATGATAATGTTGTTTGGTCGCTGAAGTGAAAGTTTATAATTCAATCTTAATTTAATGAATCTTCAAATTAAGCCTGAATTGAGGGAGAATCCCCTTTTAAGTTGAATTTTAAATTCAGCTAAATTCATGAACCAAACAAGACCCAGTTACTTATCTACAAATTCAGGCTGAATTTGCTGCCAAATTCGTGAACTGAACAGCCCTCTTAGACACAATAGCCAAAGATGTCTTTTGCGAACACAAAAACAGCTATGTTCTAAAACTTGGCTGCCATGCTCTCCCTTCTTATCATTTCCATGGCTGACAGCAGGTTGTTTGGCTATAAGTCTCTCCCACTCTTCATTTGCAATTAAATTAGGAAAATGATGAAACATGACCATTGTATATTATCTATGGTGTCGTAGGTGTCCTTTCTTGTTTCTAGGCATATTGTATGTGACTTGGTGACCTTTTATTTATGGAATCAATTAACATTCCGTGGGTCACATCCTGTTTTAATAGCTCCATCGGGAAAAAATACAATCCTATTTTAGATGCTCCATCTGGTCAATTTAAGTTGATTTTGAACCTTTTCCCCCAATTAACTGAGGTTTTGACTATCAAACAAAATCAACATTTTTTCAGATGGATCTATTAAAACAGAATGGAGGAAGTACAAAACAGTTAACATGTGACAGGTATATGACCGCTTGCTTTCAGGGGCGACTGCAGAGATGGCTAAGGAATTCCGTATCGAATATCCGTAAAATATCGGTCGACCTAAGAGACAAAATTTTGGAGATATATCGAAGATATTTGTAAAAAAATATCGGTGGTCGAAAACTAATTTTTACCATATATTTTCACAATCTAACTTCTAAAATGATTTCAAAATATGCATAAAAAGCATATTAGGATGGGAAATAAATGGAAAAGTTGTTTTTTTCTTTTTAAAATTTTTTTTGCCCAATTTTTTTTGAAAATATTTTTTTAAATTGGCGATATATTGGTACAAAACCGAAATTTAGCCGATATTATAAAAAATTTAAAAAGTAATATTTTGTGGTTTCGTTTTATCAGGTGGGGCCCGATATAGATATATCGGCAAAATTTGGAATTCCTTGGAGGTGGCTAAACATGCCTTAAAAACAAGCTGCTCGATCAAAATGGTCGGCTACACCCACCCTTTTTGCTGGGCCCCTAACTTATGGGGGCACCCACTTGTCCTATTCAATAGTTGGAGTTATTGAGGGGCACCTATATGCCAAAGAAAAAATAAAATGCGACTGGTAGGCCCCTTCCCTCTACACCTTCCATAATATAATGCCAGATAAGATGATTTCCTTTTACTAAAAAGTCCTCCATCTCCTTATTCAATAGTTGCAGGCTTCTCTTGTTAGAGCCACAGAAACTGACGACGGAGGGACACTACAGCATGTTTAGTATCGTTGGAGGAGGAGACGATTGAGAGAATATTCTTCAAAGTCTTTCTCCAGTTCATTGCAAGTAGTTGTTTTTCATTATGGAAGAACCAGATTCTGGCTGCTGTTTGTCGTCTCCAATGTGTGATGAACAAAAATTTACTCCCTCTGTCCAAATTTATTGTTAATATAAGAAGAAAAAATGTGTCCGAAAAGTATACCACCCCTACAATTCCTGCCAGTCAAAAGGCGTCTTACTGGCTTCTCTCTTTTTATATTCTCAATTTCCCTTCAAATATTGGGCATTTACTTTTTATCTTAAAATTATCAACAAAGGTGATTTTCTGACTTGGAATTATGAACAAAGATGATGGGATTTAAATGTGCACCATGTCTCAGGGGGCATTGGGTGGAAAAGCATGACCTGGGACCCATTTCCTTAAACACAACAATTTTCAGTTATGGTCATATTAAATCTGTACAAAGGAGTATTTCCTTTTTGGTAAAAGTGATGAGGAGTAGAGATAAAAAATGATGAACAATAACTTAATTATTGTTATTGTAGTTAGTAATACAGTCCCTGTTTGTAGTAGGGAAATTACCCTCTGATTCTTTTTCTTTTTTTCTTTTATGTCCTTGATTTCAGCGTGAATTTATTATGCCTTGGGGGCCCTCCCAAAAGAGGGTCTAAGAGAATGGGTGCCTGCAGAAGAAAAGAATTGATCTTTTTTTTTTCTAAACTTTCCAAATGAAGCTAACAATTTGGCCCCCCCTGCAAAAAAGGTGGGTGGCATGATAGGCAACCGATCAAAATTGGGTGGCTGGAAAGCGCGCATATTAACGGGCTGTCTATTTATACAATTTGTTGATATACTCACAGGTTGCTTGTTTATAAAGTTAACAATCAATCGGTTTATACATATGTTGACAATCTCTTGTTTATAGAGTTTTTGCAGTTTTTTACTAGCCTCAGCATGGAATGTCGTATCGGATATCGGTAAAATATCGGTCGGCCTAAGAGACGAAATATCGGAGATATATCGGAGATATTGCGTAAAAAAATATCGGTCGTCAAAAACTAGTTTTTATCATATATTTTCAAAATCTAACTTCTAAAATGAGTTATACTAATTTAAACAAAGAATAGATTTCAAAATATGCATAAAAGGATAGAAAACAAACATGAAAGTTTTTTTTTCCCAAAAAAAAAAAAAAAAAAATTTCAAAATTTTTTTTTAAAAAAAAAATATATTTTTTTTTCAAAAAAGGCCGATATATCGGTCCGAAACCGATATATCGGTCCGAAACCGATATATCGGCGATATTTGGAAAAAATGGAAAAATTGATACTTAATGGTATCGGAGTATCGGTTTGTGTCCGATACCGATATATCGGCGAGCTGGCATTCCATGAGCCTCAGAGCTAACGCCATTTTCAGTGGGAAATTCAGATTTTCCCACACATATACACCAAACCTGTTTGATCGCTATTCCAGGCCGATTAATTAGAGGGTTTTCTGTATATCACTGGCGATCGATCGGCTCTTTAGCAATCAATAGGATTTTTCATTTGTTTCTGTGTTTCTTTTTGGTGCCTGGGATTTATTGTAACGGTTTAAACTCTTTGTAATCCCCCTTTATCTCTTGTAATATATTTTCTAATCATCCAAAAAAAACTATTATGTTGACAATAAAAGGTTGAATAATATCAATTATTGCTTCTTCATTGTTCTTTTCTTCGAATTACTCATCGTCTTGTACGCATTCACCCTCATGTGTGTTATGTTCAAGTCTCTTCCATTTCCATATATATACTCTCTATATCCCACATTAACTGTTCTATTTGGTTTAAATTGAGTTCATTAAGAAAAACCAAATAGGACACTTACTGTGGCATACACAGAGAGAGAGAGAGAGAGAGAGAGAGAGTTACAGCCTGAAATGGTCAAGCATGGCATGTTTGTCCATGGGGAAGTGCAGAATATGAGAGATTATATATATATATGATGTGTAATCAGATCCGTGTGGGTGCCCAACACATGCTTCCATTTATGAAAATATTGGACCGTGTGGTCAAAGATGGACGTGGAAAATTTGACACGGGAACAACACAATAGGCAAACTAGAACAATAGATTCATGTGGTCTAGTAAAATAGCCTCACGATAAAAATATTGTTCTTTCTACCATATTGTGGTCACAAAAACACAAGATGCTCTCTCATAAAACCCCTGAGATACAAGCACTTAATAATAAGCCCTTCTTCAACCTTGAGCATACCTTAAGTCTCTCAACACTCAAACCCTTGAACAACCTTAGAAATCCTAAACTTTTATATATCCCGTGGTCATTAACTTATCATTTTAGTCTTATTAGGGAAAGAGTTCCATAGAAAGCTAGTTTGGAAATGAAATTCCGGAAGCTACTGCAACTGTGCAAACGATCACTAGCTCTCATCGAGCCTGTGACCTGAACTGTAATATTGTTTTATTGCAAATGCTCGCTCAAAGAGCTCGAACATTCGTGGCCTCAACTCTTTAGTTCTTGAGTCCGTTGCTTCGAAACTGACTCTTCCCTCCACAAAGGAGTTCAAGGAATCCACCCAACAGAAAAAGTGTTGTTTATTGATGACACAATTTTATACCCATTTTCACGGTTTTGCCACATGCAAGCGTATAATTGGGCACTCACATGTGAGTATCCTACCACATCGGAACCGTGTAACAGTGTATAATGATTGTTTCTGAGATATTACATATGAAAAATACTGTGTAATTTGTGAAATTGTACATCAATCACCACAAGCTAACATGGACACATCGGGTAAGCTTTTATTTCTTACATACTATCTTCAGTGTATGAGTTGAATAAGTTTGAGCAATATTAGAAACTTTATTGTACAGATAAAGCTATTCAGTTAAGGGAGTTAGGTGCTACAAATCAACATTTTAACCTACAACAAATTTGAATTACCTTTAACCCAACGTTATATCAATTTGTTCTACCTATGGGTGTAGGTTTTGACAATCCGGTAAGGAGAGAAATTGTTATCATTGTATGGTGCATTTATTATAACTATATGTCTAAAGGTTTATCCGCTTTTGTAGGTTATTGATACTAATGACATGCTCGAAGGTGAAAGAAAATAATGATGTTTGTAGTATGTGCATCACAGTGACATTGTTGAATTAGGCGTAAGAAAATCGTAATGATAGAAGAGAAAGTTCATTTTTGGGGGCAGAGGATATGTAAAGTTGAATGATGCATATGTATTTTTTGAATGTGTGAAAAGTCAATGTAAAAACTTTTAATTTTGTTTTGGGAATATATAAAATTAATGTGGATGGTGAACGTATCAAGGTCAAATGTAAATTTTATTTTCTGAAGTAGGATATATGTGTGTTGGTGTAAAGGGCCACATGATTGTTTCTGTTATGTTATATGTAAGAAAGTCTGGTTCAGTTATGTTTATCATATGTTAATTATTAGAAACAAAAGACCGCGTAAATGTTTCTCACAAGTTTCATATGAGAAATCCGACTTTTCATATATTTCTCACATGGTGATTATTAGAAACATAATTGTCAATATCCATAATAAGTTGGAAGCTTTGACTTTTCCCATATAATTAGTAATAAATAGGTAAAACCTTGAATATTCAAATATAAAAAGAAGTCACATTTTCAATGTAAGTTAAGAAGTCTATATTATTTCTGACAAGTTCAATATGGGAAACCTAGTTAACTATATGTTTCTCCAATGGTAATTGTTAGAAACATAATATCAATATCTATAAAAGGGTTAAACCTTACACTTTCTCTATATGATTAATAATAAATATGTGAACCTTGCATATTAAAATATGAAAACATATTTATGAAATAAAAAAAGAAATAAGATTTTTCAATGATAAGTAAAGTCCTCGATATTATTTCTTACAATTTCACTATAAGAAACCCGGTTTTAAAAATGTTTCTTACAATGTAATTGTTAGAAATAACATATCTCTAGCGATACAAGATTAAACCCTTATACATATATCACAATCGAAACAACAAATAAGTCAGTGTGAACATAATCAATATAACAAATAAGTCATTGTGAACCTTGGACTTTTTATACCACTTTCTCCACATTATTGAAAAGGCTTTTGCATTGTGAAAATAATCAGTTTACTATACTAGACTTCTAACCAACGTCTTTTAGGATAATTTTGTTAACGAGTGAAATACAAAAGTGTCTGAACTGTTTACTTTCTAGTCATCATAAATCCATTGTGAACATAATCATCTTACAATACTAGACTTTCTTTTTACCTGTTTAATTTCACATTAAAGAGCACCATCATAAATCTATTTTCTGTTCCCACCCGTTTTGTTAATACTAACATGCACATACACATAAGACCTATTTCATTTTAAAGAAAAATGTATTGTGACATCAAATCCACTTTCATTGCTTTCATCTTACACTACTGAACTTTCTTTTCACCTGTTTAATTTCACATTAAAGACCACCATCACAAATTCATTTTCAATTCACACTTCTTTCATTTCCAACAAAAATATACATATTGGCAAGATTACCACTTTCATTTCATAATAAATAAAATTTTCACAATTGTACATACACATAGGACCTATTTCATTTTACAGAAAAATGCATTGTGACATCAAATCCACTTTCATTGCTTTCCACTAGTGCTATCAACATTAATCATTTTCAGTTGATGCTACATGTGTTGCTTGCAAAAAATAACTTACATTTAACAAATGATAATTCACGAATAAATCCTACTCCGTCCGTCCGGTAGTAGTAGCTAAGTGAAGTAAAATCAGTTGGTTCAGTTTGGAGAACGAAATGTTACTACTAGTTCCGGACGGAAAGAGTATATTTGAAACTAAAAGAATTAGATCTAGAGCAAATGGGAGTGGAAACACTCAAACATTCCATAAAACGAAGAGATGAAGGGAGGTGATACGAAGAAGAGTCACTCACGTAAAGTTTTTGGTTGGTCAAAACAAGTAGGATGCTATTTTTCCCACAAAATTCATAGTTTGATACGTCTTGTGAATGAGTATGCATCATGAATGAATTATTAAGCCTTCAAGAGTATGTGGAAGCTATGTGCATGAATTTTATTCCATATTCCATGATTCTATTGTTACATGTTTGAGATATTTTATGTGATCAAGTGTTTACTTCAACCCATCACCCGATCTAGCACTTAGATGACATCCCCAACTTGACTAGTGTATAAAGTTGTGATCTTTCTCACTTTTGAATGCTTTGTATGATCTGTCAACCTCGTTGATCATGTCTCTTGTTCATTATATTTCGACATTGGGACAATCTCAATTCATCTCACTTGATTAACCCTAAATTGTTGATTGTTATCCTTTGAAATAGCTACTGATTTGTTGATGATTCTCCATGATCACGACCATGATGTTGTAAGTCAGAATTATGGAGTCATGTCTCAGTCTAACAGAGTAGTTTCGTGTTTACTATTAGTTGTCCATTTCAATTTGTATGCCATGTGTAGTACCTCGGGCGATTAATACATTGAGTAATGTAAAACTCTTTACATAATGTAATAATCTGAGAATTCCAGAGCCTTCTAGGTTCTGTAAATAACTTAAGAAATGTGTAATCAGTGCTAATAAGTATAAATGATTAGCTAATTAGGTTTGATTAAACAACTAATCAAGATATATGTTGATAATTGCTCTTGGCCAGGACTATTCCTGCTCCAACGAGCAGTGATCAGAAAATGATAAGTAATTGTACAGAACTCATAAAAATAAGATATCAGTTGGGTTAATAACTAAACATTTATGGCTATATGGGATAATAATTTCATAGAAGAATTCGTGCTATGTAGTCAGAGGTAGTAGATGGAAGTTGGCTGTTTTGCATAGGGCAGAATAGTGTATTTTATATTAAAACCCTAATTCAGTTTACCACTATATATTAGAAACATATATGGTATTAATCATCTAATTTTAGGATGTAAAACATTGATGGTACAGGGTAGAGTAATATTACAGTATGGGTACGAGTAGTGAGTTGTGGGTTTCTGTCTGAAATAAATTGTCCTAAGTATCCTAGTTCTTATCCAAGAAATTCTCTATGTCAGATTCAACACCTTGTACACCATGGTTGATCTATTTCTGATAATGAGGATCTTGTATCCTTATTCTTAGGGGAGTGTCATATCTAGGGCTAGGTACGGTGATGCGGTTTAGTGTTCTGATTCTTGATGAGTCATATTCTGAGTTATCTGATGTTGATCACTCACAAAGTTTCAAATACTGCGATGTGAGTCTATTCATATGATATTTACAAGATTGTTGTCTTACTCCTTGAGAGTCTAAGTCTGGGTCTCTATATGACAGAACCCATATTACTTCTAGATTGATTCAGTTCTATGTAAACTATTTCTCCACGAAGAGTTATTGATGAATGCTCTTAGAGTGGAATCATAGTATACTCACAAGCCATTATTAGATCCTCTGTGATCTCAAATTAATTAATTAACCTCTGTAGTTTAGCTGATGACGGCAATGCGTGCGCTTTAGACTGTATGATATTACGGAAGGTCTGCAGACTCAGCCCATTGTGCCCGTAAGCACCAATGGGGCCAACATCCCTAGACGCATGGACGGGTTCCTCTGAAGAACCTCTAGGATGTTCAGGTACTGATGTTCATAGGGGAAGTGGACTGAACAGAGACCAAAAATTATTATCTCCGACACTCTGGATGTTTGGAGTCAGTATTCATTTCTATTTTCTCCCTACGCACTGTTCGTTTGGAGTCTTGAATTTAATGCTTATCTATTCCTTGACCGTTTGTGGTCTTTGATGATGATTACTATCCAGGTGAGTAAACCCTGTATTTGTTCGTCCTGACATTGTTAAACGTGTCTTCATTTCTTATTACCATATTGTCAGTATTCCTGTTGTTATCTTGTTTGTGGGTTTTCTTGGCTCCTACTGGGTATTTCGTTCGAAATACTCATGCAACTCTTAATGCAGGAATCAAAGAGGAAAAGAACTGACCAGATACGTTTGATGGAGCTTGATGGTGGACTGCTGATTGAAGTGGATTTAATTTTATTTGCATTAATATCTTGTTCGTGGTGAACTTATCAGCCTGTGTGCTGAGTTATGATTTATCCTTTGCAATCTGTTGAGACTTGTTTATTGTAATAAATTACTAAACTCAAGATTTTATTATTTAAGATTTTTATTAGCGGATATTGTTTATCATTCTGGATCCTGTAATTATCCCAGTTCTTGTCAATGGGAACAAAGTTGATCGAGTATTCGGTCGCGTCCCGGGTTTCAACCTCACGACCTTCAATGTGTTGGTGCTTCTGTGCTCTTATAGAGGTTTTGAAATTCGGGGTGTGACAGCTAGTGTAAGCTGTAGGGGTATAAATTTAGGAGCTCAGATTCAGAGCTTTCAAATTTGTTCAGCTAAATAAAAGAAAAGAAGCAACTCAACAAATCAGCTAAAAATCAAACACATATTAATAGTAGCAAACTTCTCCAATGACATGAAATGCCAAAACAGTTAAAAAGCCACAGATTTTCACAAGTGAAAAAACACCATTTTTTAGAGTTCAATGTTAGTAGAGTACCTACTATTGCCAAGATGAAGTCTCTCAGCTTCTGGCTCCCAATTCTCACCAAACTCACCAAATAGAGAAGCTGAAGCCATCGAAAGGATGAGACTTGTCTGCGATTACCTTCGGAAAGGTACAAACGATGGTGGAAAATGTCGCAAAAAGAAAGAGTGAGAACCCAACCCTAGAACCGGGATCCAAAGCCGGTCTTCTAAGTCCCAACCCTTTGCTCAAATCTCGAACGTGGATGGTCATGAAAGTTATCTTCTTTATTCTGTTATGTCCTGATTTAATAGTCCAATATGATTAAGGGATGTATTAATAATGTTTATTAAAAGCTTAATTAGATCAAGGTTGATGCCTTGAATCTAGTTTGAGGTATTAGTATCAATTAGAATTATTATAATCATTAAGTCCCAGAACATACCAGAGTCTAGAATTACTCTAGGAGGGGAGTAATTAAGGGTATTAATGTTATATTATCATGATTAATGGGTATTAGTACGTGATTACCTATTATAAGTAAGTAATGTGCTCTCGGCCAGAACTGTTTCTGCGCCGACAGTGCTCAGTTTAAAAATCATAATTAAATGTATAAAAATCAAAAAAATATGCCGCTAGTGGTGTTATAAACTAGACCCATAGGGCTATCTGCTATTAAAATTTCAGAGTCACAGTTCTTCTGTGTTGACGGTGGGTTCAGTCGAAATTGGGCTGTATAGTATAAGTCAGTTTACTAGAATTAGGGTTTTAAAGCACTAATAAGTATTATTACTCATAATATGATATAATCTGATTAAAATAATATTAATACAGTATGATAAAATTACTTATGAGTCACTGTAATAAGTGAAGAAGTTTAAAAGAGTAAGACATTGGGATGAGTCAGCATGCACAAGAGTCAATTTGGTCTTGTTTCTATGGTTCATCGTGGTGTCGGTTTGAGTATCCCATTGGAGATCAAACTTTCCTAGAAAGGTATTTTGAGTAATACAATTCCATACTTAGAGATATCCTTATCAACGGTAAGACATGATGCATGACATGTAATCTAAGAGTGAAATTCATTACTCAGATTGTGAGTCTTCATTATTCTTTTCATTATTCGAGATATGTGAATCTTCTTGTTACTCCCTGAGAGAGAGCCATACATTGTTGAGAAACCTTGATTATTTGTTTCATACTCCATGAGTGAGTCATTGCGGTAAGAGTTACCCTATTCTCATAAAGATAAGACTTGTGCTTTTGTTGAATTATTGTCCAGTTTGACATTGACCTATTTCTCCACTTATTAAAAGGTGGAATCATAGTATGCTCACGAGCCATTGCTAGATCCGTGGAGATCTCCGATATTTATAAAACATGGTTTCCCTATTACCCGAAAGGAGGCAAATACGTACGTCTTACACTGGTTGACATTACAGAAGGCGTTCAGTCTCCGCTCATTGTGCCCATAAGCACAGATGGGGCCAGCATGACTAGACGCGTGGCCGGGTTCCAAAAAGAGAACCTCTTGGATGTTCTGGTATATATCTTACCTCTTGCGTATTGGTAAGTTCGGCGAGCAGAAATTGTAACTCCTTGCACTATAGATGCCTGGAGCCTTGAGTATCTTGACCATTCTCTCCTTACACCGATATTTGTTTGGAGTAATATTGAGATTATTCTTTCCTATACTTTTCCATTTGAACTGTTATCATTTGACCTTGCTATTCAGGCAACATAAACCTATGAGTGGTCTTTCAGAGAGTGTCTATTCCTATTTATCTGAGTGATCTATTATTCATAACCTATTTTATCTTCCTGGTGGGTTTTTACATCCTACTGGGTATTTCTACGAAATACTCACGTATCCTCTGATGCAGGCTTCAAAGATCAGTAAGTCAGGACTTTGCAGTTCAAAAAGGCGTAGCAGATGCGTGGGAGATGTCTTGAAGAATTGCTTTATTTATTCTATTGTATTTTGTTAGAACTTCGTTAGTGTTGGCCAGTGTGTGCCTGGATTTGATGCTTGCTTTATTTGATAGTTTTTATTTAATCTGCTGTAATAATTTTAGTAGGAATCATTTGCTACATTGACAACGTTATTTAAAATTTGATGAAGAAGTTCTTAGTTCTCAATTTCTAAGTTTCGTTATGAGTTCCTGGTGATGTCAATTACACGTCCTTTTGTAACGATCTAATTGACCCGAGTGATCGAGTATTCGGTCGCGTCCCAAGGTTCCTATCTCGGCTTTTATTTAGTTTACTTAAAGGCTTCTGCACTCCGATCGAGGTCAAGAATTTTGGGGCGTGACAGCGTGGTATCGGAGCTCTGAAACTTTTTAATTGGAACTTTTGACTTTTGGATCATCAAAAATAATATTGTAATGTTGTAGATCGTGGGTGAGATTAGAAAGACTTTAGGGGATAGAGTTGAACCTGTAGAAGAACCTATTAGAAATGAAAAGATTCATAGGTAGTAACTTAGATAGAGTCTTAATTCTTGAAGTCAATGGTAGAGAAACGTCATTAGTTTCTTGTATAGGTTTAAATGGCTAGAACAAGAAGCAGCAGAATCTATGAGAAAGACAAACAAGAAACTGTTAGGCAGTGGCTTGAAGAATGGAAGAAAATGGACATAGGTAGTGAAACAGAAGATGACCCGTTAAAGATTGATATAGAAGAAGTTCAGGAACCAATTGCTGAAGTAGAGCCTGTACCTGCCTATGACCCTTTTAGAGATGCCGACTATCCAGTTGAATGGGTGGATGGACATGGACCACAGACACCCGTAATCCGAATAGAGTATGGGGATGGATCGCCACCAGAGTCTGTGGCCATAGAAGACTTGATAGTGAGATTTCACCCGGTATATGTGCGGGCAGAGACAGATGAAGTGCTTAACGATATTTTGTATCACAGGTTTAAGTCGATGGGGTATAGATGGCCCTACATGACAGGATGGGAGATTTGTTGGCATCATGAGTTAAGGCTTGCTCCGACCCCAATAGCACTAATGATACTAGATGAATATCTTTGAAGATCAGAATTTGAAGGAGAGTTAGGATAGATTTTAGTTTTATAACTCTTTTGTAATAAAACCCTGGTATATAGGGCATCAGCTTAGAGAATCGTTGTAGGATTTCTTCAGAATTAATAAAAGTTCTTTGATTAAATGATTTAACTATTTGCTTGTTTGTTGTGCCTTGTTTTGTGGGTGTGTTTATCGCTTAGGAGTCAAAGGAATGAGGGATGAATTAAAATTGAACCTAAGAGTGAGATTCTAATTCATCTTCTTTCTTTGACTGTAGATTATCGGAAATGGTGAACTCTGGAACGCGTGGTAGACGACCAAATGCTGCAGCAAATCTTTCACAGGAAGAAGGAGGTAGCCAAAATATGACGGAAATGATGAGATAGTTGGCTGCTGAAATTCGGAATGGAGGAGGAACTGGAGGAAGTGAGAAAGCACCTACACTTGAGCGATTTAAGAGAGCCGGACCTGAGTTCTCGGGTGAGGACAATCCGGAGAAAGCTGAACGTTGGATGGTGGAGGTAGAAAGACTGTTTAAGGGAATGAAGGTGCCTGCTGCTGATCGTGTCATTTTCGCGACTTATCTGTTTGTGGATGAAGCAGTATTCTGGTGGGAATCTGCTGAGCGCAACAGCTTTGCGAACAGCCAAGATATTTTGTGGGATGAGTTCAGGCAGGTCTTCAATAAGAAGTATTTTCCACCACATATCCAGTGCAGGAAGGAGAAGGAATTTCTGGAGCTTGTTCAAGGTTCAATGACAGTACTCCAGTGCAGGAAGGAGAAGGAATTCTCCTCCTCATGGGTGTATGGTTTTGGTGTTGAGATTGTTGGGATTTTCGAAACAATAAGAATAAAAGTGCTTTGAGCATTGCACGTCCGGTGCTGTTGTGGGACGTCCGGTACAACTACAGTAGAGTTGCAATAGTATAGCGGACGTCCGGCCAAAGCACTACAGGACGTTCGGTACAGACCGTCCTGATCTGTAGTGTCTCCGGACATCCGCCAAATGAGCCGAATGTCTGGCAGTGACATTGGTCTTTGTCATAGCATTATCATCTTCCTGGACATACCATTCTATTAGGCCTTTTTTTGGGTGGAAGACTGTTCCATTAGTTTGGTGTAATAGTATTTATGAGCTTAGTCAATTTAACACTTACTTTTATATCCACAGATGGCTTTGTGAAGGCGAGCACTCCTGAATGTGAGTCGGTGTTTGGAGTGGGCTCAGGTGACACCTGCTTCAGTGTGACCCAACTCTTCAACTTGACCACTGAATTCTTCGATGGAATCAACCCCAACCTCAACTGCGACAAACTCTTTGTTGGCCAGTGGCTCTGCGTTGCAGGGACTGTCTGAGCTTGCCCCACAATATGAGTTGACTTCTATTGTTTGATTAGCAGCTACTGTAATATCAACATTATGTACTAATAATCGACTATTATGTTCACAATAAAAGGCTCTGCTCTATAAGAACTTTTTCTTTAACAAGTGTTCATAGTCTTTTAGTCATATTCTCCCTCCATCCAATAAAGCCTGTCTGCATTTGAAAAAACACAGGCGCCTAATTATTACATGGAAGAGGGTGAGGGGGAAACTCTGTTTTTTCTCCAATAAATTTAGCTCATTCAAATGCAGACAGGTTTCATTGGATTGAGGGAATGCATGGCTTGCCCCTGCAGTTGGCAGCTTTGCCATATCTGACAGATGAGAGGAGGTGATATTTACTTGAAAAAAAATCAGTTAAAGATGTTAAAGGGCTTGAGGTAAAATAAGCAGAATTTTCTATTTTAATTGTAATAAAGGGCTAAGATAACCAAGTTTCACAAAGCTCGAGCTGTCAGGAGGAAACGGAAATCCTATTCACGTATTTCATACTCCAACACCCTCCTCGCGCACAAGCGTCCACTAATATCATAGACTTGTGAGAAGGTCTAATACCTTGTATTTGCAAAATAAGAAACTGATAAGCGAGAACAGCTGAGAGAGCAGATATAATATGTTTGGATTAATTTGGAAGGTGGGTTATATCTCCTTACTAGGAGACACTTTTAGGTTTTCTACTTTTCTGGATGTCTGGGGGTTTTGGAAATTGATGAGCTTTATGATCATTTTGCTTGTGGATAACCCCATTACCAATTCCTCAATTAATTGAATATGTATCTCAGTCTCTCATCTCATCGCTTTAATGCACTTTGGCTTGGTGGTACTGTTCTTTCGAGAAAAAAGAGAAGATTTCCTGACCAAGCACTGCGACCATAGTACATATTGCCTGTGTGTCATATTAGTTGTCTGCATTGGAAAGCCAGAAGGAAATAAATTCAGAAGGAAATAAATTCAGTAATTTTCACAAGATGTCTATGTACTAGGTTAGATCCTAAGTGTTAACGTAGTACATAGACATCATATGCAGTTTGGTCAGGAAAATTTGGTTACACTGCTGGTCAGGCTAGTTGCACTTGAAAAAAGAATACTGAAGATTTTGAAGGACTGTGTATGTGGAATGAAAATATGTCCATTCTCAGTTAAGTAGCAACTCATAGCTCCTCTTTAAGTAGAAATGGATCTCCTTTGCAATGTGCATACTTCATACTTTTTTAAGCCGGCTCCTTTACAATGTGCATATATACTTCATAACACTTTCTCGACCAGGCAAACCTTATTTCCATTACAAAATTAGTAGAGTTTTAAAACCTAATGCCTGCTTTTCCATTGCTGCTTTGTCAATATCAACGGTATTGTCTTTTAGTGACATTAACATCCACTATAAATGAAGAGACTTCAATCAGGTTCAAGCACAATCAGAAGAAATTTCAGTCAAGAAGTAACAGAAGCAGTAGACATAAGATGTCTTTTTCTAACACAAAAACAGCTATGTTCTTAAACTTGGTTGCCATGCTCTCTTTCCTTCTTATTATTTCCATTGCTGATGGCAGGCTGTTTGGCAGTAAGTCTCTGAAACCTCACTCTTCATTTGCACTTAATTAGGAAAATGATGCAACACGGGCATTCTATATTATACTACTGTAGTCGTGGCTATCCTTTCTTGTTTCTAGGCATATTGTCTGTTACCTGTGACCTTTTATTTATGGAAGCAATTTACATGCTCTAGAGAATATTTAAAAATACTGCTTCCCTCTGTCCATCTGAAAAAGGTCAGTCCTGTTTCTAGTCAATTTAAGTTGATTTTGAATCTTTTCTTCCCCGGGGTTTCACCATCTAATAAAAATCAACAATTTTTCAGATGGATCTGAACAGGACAGGGGAGGCATAAAACAGTTAACATGTGCCAGATATCCAACCGCATGCGTATAGGAGTGGCTGGCAGGGGTGGCGAAACATTCTTTAAAATCATGCTGCCCCATCGAAATTGGGCGGCTGATAAGCGCGCATATAAACGGGCTCTCTATTTATTCAATTTGTTGATATATTCACAGGTGGTTTTGGAAAGGTGAGCACGCCTGAATGTGAGTCAGTGTTCGGAGTGAGGGCAGGCGACACATGCTTCGGTGTGACCCAACTCTTCAACTTGACCTCTGATTTCTTCAATGGAATCAACCCCAACCTCAACTGCAGCAAGCTCTTTGTTGGCCAATGGCTCTGCGTTGCTGGGACTGTCTAAACTTGGCCCCAAAGTTTGAATTGGTCTCTAGTGTCTTATGATAAGCAACTGCAGTATCAAAGAAACTGTACAAGCATCAAAATTACGTCTCATTTATCAATTATTATGCTGACAATAAAAGGCTGAATAAAATTAAGTATTACTGCTTAATTGTTTTTCTTCTTCTAATGACTCATCTTCGTGTACGCATTTACCCTCGTGGTTGTGACGTGATAAATGACAAGTTTCCCAAAAGCTGGAGCCCTCCCCCCACAAAAGCATCACCAAAACTTAGCACGATAAATAAAAAGAGGAGAGGCGGATGAAACAGGGCCTTTGGTAAAAACAGACCCGAAACATAAATGGCTCCGATACCATGTGAAGAGGAGTTTTTTTTTTGGGGGGAAAAATGGCTCCAAACAAAGTGCTTTACATTCCCAAATGTGCACGGCCCTAGTATAACTTATTTTTTTCCTTCTAAGAAAGGCCTTATACATTGTTAAGAATTGTTACATTGTTAAGAATTGTCTAACTAATGCTAGCTTTGTCAAAGTAGTGTATTAAACCCGGTGTATGTTCGATAAAGCTCTATGTTAGCCTCACGTTTGCAGCTCTAAAAAAGGGAGAAGCAACACTTCTTTTGTCTCTCCAGGATATGATCCGTTCTAGAGAAAGTCTATGTCCTTGTATTTGAATACTAAGAAACTGATAAGTGAGAACTAGGAGCTGAGAGAGGATATATAATACGTTTGGATTTTGGAAGGTTTATATCTCCTTACTAGGAGATACTCCTAGCTTTTGTACTTTTCAGATATGCTTACGGTTTTCGGGAATCAATTGATTAGCTTTATGATCATTTAGCTCGTGGTTAAGCCCATTACCAATTCCTCTGTTAATTGAATTTGAATTGTTTTTTCGATTTGGAATTGATTTTATATTTTAGTCTCTCATATCATTGCTTTAATGCACTTTGCCCGTGGAGGCATTATTCTCTCGAGGAAAAAAAACTAAAAATGTTTTCCTGACCAAGCACCCTTAAAATAGTACATATTCCTTGTGTCATATTACTTGTCTGCATTGGAAAGCCAGAATGAAATAAATTCCATTTTTATTTTCTAATTCTAACAAGTAATATAGAACAGAGGGAATAATAGACATCTATGTGCTAACATAGTACATAGACATCATACGCAGTTTGGTCAGGAGAATTTCTCCAGGCTCGCTGGTCAGGCTAGATCACTCGCAAAAAAACTGAAGGTTTTCAAGGACTATGGATATGGACTGAAAAAAATGTGTTCATTCTCAGTTAAGCAGCTCATAGCTCCTCTTTTAAGTAGAAATGGAGGTCCTTTACAATGTTCATACTTCATACACATTCTCGACGAGGTAAACCTTATTTACATCACAAAATTAGTAGAGTTTTAAAACCTAAATGCCGGCTTTTCCATTGCTGCTTCATCAACATCAATGGTTTGTCTTTTAGTGACATCAATACCGACTACAAATGAAGATACGTCAATCAAGTACAAGCACAATCAGAGAAACTTGAATCAAGAAGTAATCGGTGCATTAGGGGCTGTTGGGTTAGTGAATTTTAATGAATTTAAAGCTTAATTAAGAGAGAATTTATTCGGGCTGAATTTGTATAAAATGATAATGTTGTTTGGTCGCTGAAGTGAAAGTTTATAATTCAATCTTAATTTAATGAATCTTCAAATTAAGCCTGAATTGAGGGAGAATCCCCTTTTAAGTTGAATTTTAAATTCAGCTAAATTCATGAACCAAACAAGACCCAGTTACTTATCTACAAATTCAGGCTGAATTTGCTGCCAAATTCGTGAACTGAACAGCCCTCTTAGACACAATAGCCAAAGATGTCTTTTGCGAACACAAAAACAGCTATGTTCTAAAACTTGGCTGCCATGCTCTCCCTTCTTATCATTTCCATGGCTGACAGCAGGTTGTTTGGCTATAAGTCTCTCCCACTCTTCATTTGCAATTAAATTAGGAAAATGATGAAACATGACCATTGTATATTATCTATGGTGTCGTAGGTGTCCTTTCTTGTTTCTAGGCATATTGTATGTGACTTGGTGACCTTTTATTTATGGAATCAATTAACATTCCGTGGGTCACATCCTGTTTTAATAGCTCCATCGGGAAAAAATACAATCCTATTTTAGATGCTCCATCTGGTCAATTTAAGTTGATTTTGAACCTTTTCCCCCAATTAACTGAGGTTTTGACTATCAAACAAAATCAACATTTTTTCAGATGGATCTATTAAAACAGAATGGAGGAAGTACAAAACAGTTAACATGTGACAGGTATATGACCGCTTGCTTTCAGGGGCGACTGCAGAGATGGCTAAGGAATTCCGTATCGGATATCCGTAAAATATCGGTCGACCTAAGAGACAAAATTTTGGAGATATATCGAAGATATTTGTAAAAAAATATCGGTGGTCGAAAACTAATTTTTACCATATATTTTCACAATCTAACTTCTAAAATGATTTCAAAATATGCATAAAAAGCATATTAGGATGGGAAATAAATGGAAAAGTTGTTTTTTTCTTTTTAAAATTTTTTTTGCCCAATTTTTTTTGAAAATATTTTTTTAAATTGGCGATATATTGGTACAAAACCGAAATTTAGCCGATATTATAAAAAATTTAAAAAGTAATATTTTGTGGTTTCGTTTTATCAGGTGGGGCCCGATATAGATATATCGGCGAAATTTGGAATTCCTTGGAGGTGGCTAAACATGCCTTAAAAACAAGCTGCTCGATCAAAATGGTCGGCTACACCCACCCTTTTTGCTGGGCCCCTAACTTATGGGGGCACCCACTTGTCCTATTCAATAGTTGGAGTTATTGAGGGGCACCTATATGCCAAAGAAAAAATAAAATGCGACTGGTAGGCCCCTTCCCTCTACACCTTCCATAATATAATGCCAGATAAGATGATTTCCTTTTACTAAAAAGTCCTCCATCTCCTTATTCAATAGTTGCAGGCTTCTCTTGTTAGAGCCACAGAAACTGACGACGGAGGGACACTACAGCATGTTTAGTATCGTTGGAGGAGGAGACGATTGAGAGAATATTCTTCAAAGTCTTTCTCCAGTTCATTGCAAGTAGTTGTTTTTCATTATGGAAGAACCAGATTCTGGCTGCTGTTTGTCGTCTCCAATGTGTGATGAACAAAAATTTACTCCCTCTGTCCAAATTTATTGTTAATATAAGAAGAAAAAATGTGTCCGAAAAGTATACCACCCCTACAATTCCTGCCAGTCAAAAGGCGTCTTACTGGCTTCTCTCTTTTTATATTCTCAATTTCCCTTCAAATATTGGGCATTTACTTTTTATCTTAAAATTATCAACAAAGGTGATTTTCTGACTTGGAATTATGAACAAAGATGATGGGATTTAAATGTGCACCATGTCTCAGGGGGCATTGGGTGGAAAAGCATGACCTGGGACCCATTTCCTTAAACACAACAATTTTCAGTTATGGTCATATTAAATCTGTACAAAGGAGTATTTCCTTTTTGGTAAAAGTGATGAGGAGTAGAGATAAAAAATGATGAACAATAACTTAATTATTGTTATTGTAGTTAGTAATACAGTCCCTGTTTGTAGTAGGGAAATTACCCTCTGATTCTTTTTCTTTTTTTCTTTTATGTCCTTGATTTCAGCGTGAATTTATTATGCCTTGGGGGCCCTCCCAAAAGAGGGTCTAAGAGAATGGGTGCCTGCAGAAGAAAAGAATTGATCTTTTTTTTTTCTAAACTTTCCAAATGAAGCTAACAATTTGGCCCCCCCTGCAAAAAAGGTGGGTGGCATGATAGGCAACCGATCAAAATTGGGTGGCTGGAAAGCGCGCATATTAACGGGCTGTCTATTTATACAATTTGTTGATATACTCACAGGTTGCTTGTTTATAAAGTTAACAATCAATCGGTTTATACATATGTTGACAATCTCTTGTTTATAGAGTTTTTGCAGTTTTTTACTAGCCTCAGCATGGAATGTCGTATCGGATATCGGTAAAATATCGGTCGGCCTAAGAGACGAAATATCGGAGATATATCGGAGATATTGCGTAAAAAAATATCGGTCGTCAAAAACTAGTTTTTATCATATATTTTCAAAATCTAACTTCTAAAATGAGTTATACTAATTTAAACAAAGAATAGATTTCAAAATATGCATAAAAGGATAGAAAACAAACATGAAAGTTTTTTTTTCCCAAAAAAAAAAAAAAAAAAATTTCAAAATTTTTTTTTAAAAAAAAAATATATTTTTTTTTCAAAAAAGGCCGATATATCGGTCCGAAACCGATATATCGGTCCGAAACCGATATATCGGCGATATTTGGAAAAAATGGAAAAATTGATACTTAATGGTATCGGAGTATCGGTTTGTGTCCGATACCGATATATCGGCGAGCTGGCATTCCATGAGCCTCAGAGCTAACGCCATTTTCAGTGGGAAATTCAGATTTTCCCACACATATACACCAAACCTGTTTGATCGCTATTCCAGGCCGATTAATTAGAGGGTTTTCTGTATATCACTGGCGATCGATCGGCTCTTTAGCAATCAATAGGATTTTTCATTTGTTTCTGTGTTTCTTTTTGGTGCCTGGGATTTATTGTAACGGTTTAAACTCTTTGTAATCCCCCTTTATCTCTTGTAATATATTTTCTAATTATCCAAAAAAAACTATTATGTTGACAATAAAAGGTTGAATAATATCAATTATTGCTTCTTCATTGTTCTTTTCTTCGAATTACTCATCGTCTTGTACGCATTCACCCTCATGTGTGTTATGTTCAAGTCTCTTCCATTTCCATATATATACTCTCTATATCCCACATTAACTGTTCTATTTGGTTTAAATTGAGTTCATTAAGAAAAACCAAATAGGACACTTACTGTGGCATACACAGAGAGAGAGAGAGAGAGAGAGAGAGAGAGTTACAGCCTGAAATGGTCAAGCATGGCATGTTTGTCCATGGGGAAGTGCAGAATATGAGAGATTATATATATATATGATGTGTAATCAGATCCGTGTGGGTGCCCAACACATGCTTCCATTTATGAAAATATTGGACCGTGTGGTCAAAGATGGACGTGGAAAATTTGACACGGGAACAACACAATAGGCAAACTAGAACAATAGATTCATGTGGTCTAGTAAAATAGCCTCACGATAAAAATATTGTTCTTTCTACCATATTGTGGTCACAAAAACACAAGATGCTCTCTCATAAAACCCCTGAGATACAAGCACTTAATAATAAGCCCTTCTTCAACCTTGAGCATACCTTAAGTCTCTCAACACTCAAACCCTTGAACAACCTTAGAAATCCTAAACTTTTATATATCCCGTGGTCATTAACTTATCATTTTAGTCTTATTAGGGAAAGAGTTCCATAGAAAGCTAGTTTGGAAATGAAATTCCGGAAGCTACTGCAACTGTGCAAACGATCACTAGCTCTCATCGAGCCTGTGACCTGAACTGTAATATTGTTTTATTGCAAATGCTCGCTCAAAGAGCTCGAACATTCGTGGCCTCAACTCTTTAGTTCTTGAGTCCGTTGCTTCGAAACTGACTCTTCCCTCCACAAAGGAGTTCAAGGAATCCACCCAACAGAAAAAGTGTTGTTTATTGATGACACAATTTTATACCCATTTTCACGGTTTTGCCACATGCAAGCGTATAATTGGGCACTCACATGTGAGTATCCTACCACATCGGAACCGTGTAACAGTGTATAATGATTGTTTCTGAGATATTACATATGAAAAATACTGTGTAATTTGTGAAATTGTACATCAATCACCACAAGCTAACATGGACACATCGGGTAAGCTTTTATTTCTTACATACTATCTTCAGTGTATGAGTTGAATAAGTTTGAGCAATATTAGAAACTTTATTGTACAGATAAAGCTATTCAGTTAAGGGAGTTAGGTGCTACAAATCAACATTTTAACCTACAACAAATTTGAATTACCTTTAACCCAACGTTATATCAATTTGTTCTACCTATGGGTGTAGGTTTTGACAATCCGGTAAGGAGAGAAATTGTTATCATTGTATGGTGCATTTATTATAACTATATGTCTAAAGGTTTATCCGCTTTTGTAGGTTATTGATACTAATGACATGCTCGAAGGTGAAAGAAAATAATGATGTTTGTAGTATGTGCATCACAGTGACATTGTTGAATTAGGCGTAAGAAAATCGTAATGATAGAAGAGAAAGTTCATTTTTGGGGGCAGAGGATATGTAAAGTTGAATGATGCATATGTATTTTTTGAATGTGTGAAAAGTCAATGTAAAAACTTTTAATTTTGTTTTGGGAATATATAAAATTAATGTGGATGGTGAACGTATCAAGGTCAAATGTAAATTTTATTTTCTGAAGTAGGATATATGTGTGTTGGTGTAAAGGGCCACATGATTGTTTCTGTTATGTTATATGTAAGAAAGTCTGGTTCAGTTATGTTTATCATATGTTAATTATTAGAAACAAAAGACCGCGTAAATGTTTCTCACAAGTTTCATATGAGAAATCCGACTTTTCATATATTTCTCACATGGTGATTATTAGAAACATAATTGTCAATATCCATAATAAGTTGGAAGCTTTGACTTTTCCCATATAATTAGTAATAAATAGGTAAAACCTTGAATATTCAAATATAAAAAGAAGTCACATTTTCAATGTAAGTTAAGAAGTCTATATTATTTCTGACAAGTTCAATATGGGAAACCTAGTTAACTATATGTTTCTCCAATGGTAATTGTTAGAAACATAATATCAATATCTATAAAAGGGTTAAACCTTACACTTTCTCTATATGATTAATAATAAATATGTGAACCTTGCATATTAAAATATGAAAACATATTTATGAAATAAAAAAAGAAATAAGATTTTTCAATGATAAGTAAAGTCCTCGATATTATTTCTTACAATTTCACTATAAGAAACCCGGTTTTAAAAATGTTTCTTACAATGTAATTGTTAGAAATAACATATCTCTAGCGATACAAGATTAAACCCTTATACATATATCACAATCGAAACAACAAATAAGTCAGTGTGAACATAATCAATATAACAAATAAGTCATTGTGAACCTTGGACTTTTTATACCACTTTCTCCACATTATTGAAAAGGCTTTTGCATTGTGAAAATAATCAGTTTACTATACTAGACTTCTAACCAACGTCTTTTAGGATAATTTTGTTAACGAGTGAAATACAAAAGTGTCTGAACTGTTTACTTTCTAGTCATCATAAATCCATTGTGAACATAATCATCTTACAATACTAGACTTTCTTTTTACCTGTTTAATTTCACATTAAAGAGCACCATCATAAATCTATTTTCTGTTCCCACCCGTTTTGTTAATACTAACATGCACATACACATAAGACCTATTTCATTTTAAAGAAAAATGTATTGTGACATCAAATCCACTTTCATTGCTTTCATCTTACACTACTGAACTTTCTTTTCACCTGTTTAATTTCACATTAAAGACCACCATCACAAATTCATTTTCAATTCACACTTCTTTCATTTCCAACAAAAATATACATATTGGCAAGATTACCACTTTCATTTCATAATAAATAAAATTTTCACAATTGTACATACACATAGGACCTATTTCATTTTACAGAAAAATGCATTGTGACATCAAATCCACTTTCATTGCTTTCCACTAGTGCTATCAACATTAATCATTTTCAGTTGATGCTACATGTGTTGCTTGCAAAAAATAACTTACATTTAACAAATGATAATTCACGAATAAATCCTACTCCGTCCGTCCGGTAGTAGTAGCTAAGTGAAGTAAAATCAGTTGGTTCAGTTTGGAGAACGAAATGTTACTACTAGTTCCGGACGGAAAGAGTATATTTGAAACTAAAAGAATTAGATCTAGAGCAAATGGGAGTGGAAACACTCAAACATTCCATAAAACGAAGAGATGAAGGGAGGTGATACGAAGAAGAGTCACTCACGTAAAGTTTTTGGTTGGTCAAAACAAGTAGGATGCTATTTTTCCCACAAAATTCATAGTTTGATACGTCTTGTGAATGAGTATGCATCATGAATGAATTATTAAGCCTTCAAGAGTATGTGGAAGCTATGTGCATGAATTTTATTCCATATTCCATGATTCTATTGTTACATGTTTGAGATATTATATGTGATCAAGTGTTTACTTCAACCCATCACCCGATCTAGCACTTAGATGACATCCCCAACTTGACTAGTGTATAAAGTTGTGATCTTTCTCACTTTTGAATGCTTTGTATGATCTGTCAACCTCGTTGATCATGTCTCTTGTTCATTATATTTCGACATTGGGACAATCTCAATTCATCTCACTTGATTAACCCTAAATTGTTGATTGTTATCCTTTGAAATAGCTACTGATTTGTTGATGATTCTCCATGATCACGACCATGATGTTGTAAGTCAGAATTATGGAGTCATGTCTCAGTCTAACAGAGTAGTTTCGTGTTTACTATTAGTTGTCCATTTCAATTTGTATGCCATGTGTAGTACCTCGGGCGATTAATACATTGAGTAATGTAAAACTCTTTACATAATGTAATAATCTGAGAATTCCAGAGCCTTCTAGGTTCTGTAAATAACTTAAGAAATGTGTAATCAGTGCTAATAAGTATAAATGATTAGCTAATTAGGTTTGATTAAACAACTAATCAAGATATATGTTGATAATTGCTCTTGGCCAGGACTATTCCTGCTCCAACGAGCAGTGATCAGAAAATGATAAGTAATTGTACAGAACTCATAAAAATAAGATATCAGTTGGGTTAATAACTAAACATTTATGGCTATATGGGATAATAATTTCATAGAAGAATTCGTGCTATGTAGTCAGAGGTAGTAGATGGAAGTTGGCTGTTTTGCATAGGGCAGAATAGTGTATTTTATATTAAAACCCTAATTCAGTTTACCACTATATATTAGAAACATATATGGTATTAATCATCTAATTTTAGGATGTAAAACATTGATGGTACAGGGTAGAGTAATATTACAGTATGGGTACGAGTAGTGAGTTGTGGGTTTCTGTCTGAAATAAATTGTCCTAAGTATCCTAGTTCTTATCCAAGAAATTCTCTATGTCAGATTCAACACCTTGTACACCATGGTTGATCTATTTCTGATAATGAGGATCTTGTATCCTTATTCTTAGGGGAGTGTCATATCTAGGGCTAGGTACGGTGATGCGGTTTAGTGTTCTGATTCTTGATGAGTCATATTCTGAGTTATCTGATGTTGATCACTCACAAAGTTTCAAATACTGCGATGTGAGTCTATTCATATGATATTTACAAGATTGTTGTCTTACTCCTTGAGAGTCTAAGTCTGGGTCTCTATATGACAGAACCCATATTACTTCTAGATTGATTCAGTTCTATGTAAACTATTTCTCCACGAAGAGTTATTGATGAATGCTCTTAGAGTGGAATCATAGTATACTCACAAGCCATTATTAGATCCTCTGTGATCTCAAATTAATTAATTAACCTCTGTAGTTTAGCTGATGACGGCAATGCGTGCGCTTTAGACTGTATGATATTACGGAAGGTCTGCAGACTCAGCCCATTGTGCCCGTAAGCACCAATGGGGCCAACATCCCTAGACGCATGGACGGGTTCCTCTGAAGAACCTCTAGGATGTTCAGGTACTGATGTTCATAGGGGAAGTGGACTGAACAGAGACCAAAAATTATTATCTCCGACACTCTGGATGTTTGGAGTCAGTATTCATTTCTATTTTCTCCCTACGCACTGTTCGTTTGGAGTCTTGAATTTAATGCTTATCTATTCCTTGACCGTTTGTGGTCTTTGATGATGATTACTATCCAGGTGAGTAAACCCTGTATTTGTTCGTCCTGACATTGTTAAACGTGTCTTCATTTCTTATTACCATATTGTCAGTATTCCTGTTGTTATCTTGTTTGTGGGTTTTCTTGGCTCCTACTGGGTATTTCGTTCGAAATACTCATGCAACTCTTAATGCAGGAATCAAAGAGGAAAAGAACTGACCAGATACGTTTGATGGAGCTTGATGGTGGACTGCTGATTGAAGTGGATTTAATTTTATTTGCATTAATATCTTGTTCGTGGTGAACTTATCAGCCTGTGTGCTGAGTTATGATTTATCCTTTGCAATCTGTTGAGACTTGTTTATTGTAATAAATTACTAAACTCAAGATTTTATTATTTAAGATTTTTATTAGCGGATATTGTTTATCATTCTGGATCCTGTAATTATCCCAGTTCTTGTCAATGGGAACAAAGTTGATCGAGTATTCGGTCGCGTCCCGGGTTTCAACCTCACGACCTTCAATGTGTTGGTGCTTCTGTGCTCTTATAGAGGTTTTGAAATTCGGGGTGTGACAGCTAGTGTAAGCTGTAGGGGTATAAATTTAGGAGCTCAGATTCAGAGCTTTCAAATTTGTTCAGCTAAATAAAAGAAAAGAAGCAACTCAACAAATCAGCTAAAAATCAAACACATATTAATAGTAGCAAACTTCTCCAATGACATGAAATGCCAAAACAGTTAAAAAGCCACAGATTTTCACAAGTGAAAAAACACCATTTTTTAGAGTTCAATGTTAGTAGAGTACCTACTATTGCCAAGATGAAGTCTCTCAGCTTCTGGCTCCCAATTCTCACCAAACTCACCAAATAGAGAAGCTGAAGCCATCGAAAGGATGAGACTTGTCTGCGATTACCTTCGGAAAGGTACAAACGATGGTGGAAAATGTCGCAAAAAGAAAGAGTGAGAACCCAACCCTAGAACCGGGATCCAAAGCCGGTCTTCTAAGTCCCAACCCTTTGCTCAAATCTCGAACGTGGATGGTCATGAAAGTTATCTTCTTTATTCTGTTATGTCCTGATTTAATAGTCCAATATGATTAAGGGATGTATTAATAATGTTTATTAAAAGCTTAATTAGATCAAGGTTGATGCCTTGAATCTAGTTTGAGGTATTAGTATCAATTAGAATTATTATAATCATTAAGTCCCAGAACATACCAGAGTCTAGAATTACTCTAGGAGGGGAGTAATTAAGGGTATTAATGTTATATTATCATGATTAATGGGTATTAGTACGTGATTACCTATTATAAGTAAGTAATGTGCTCTCGGCCAGAACTGTTTCTGCGCCGACAGTGCTCAGTTTAAAAATCATAATTAAATGTATAAAAATCAAAAAAATATGCCGCTAGTGGTGTTATAAACTAGACCCATAGGGCTATCTGCTATTAAAATTTCAGAGTCACAGTTCTTCTGTGTTGACGGTGGGTTCAGTCGAAATTGGGCTGTATAGTATAAGTCAGTTTACTAGAATTAGGGTTTTAAAGCACTAATAAGTATTATTACTCATAATATGATATAATCTGATTAAAATAATATTAATACAGTATGATAAAATTACTTATGAGTCACTGTAATAAGTGAAGAAGTTTAAAAGAGTAAGACATTGGGATGAGTCAGCATGCACAAGAGTCAATTTGGTCTTGTTTCTATGGTTCATCGTGGTGTCGGTTTGAGTATCCCATTGGAGATCAAACTTTCCTAGAAAGGTATTTTGAGTAATACAATTCCATACTTAGAGATATCCTTATCAACGGTAAGACATGATGCATGACATGTAATCTAAGAGTGAAATTCATTACTCAGATTGTGAGTCTTCATTATTCTTTTCATTATTCGAGATATGTGAATCTTCTTGTTACTCCCTGAGAGAGAGCCATACATTGTTGAGAAACCTTGATTATTTGTTTCATACTCCATGAGTGAGTCATTGCGGTAAGAGTTACCCTATTCTCATAAAGATAAGACTTGTGCTTTTGTTGAATTATTGTCCAGTTTGACATTGACCTATTTCTCCACTTATTAAAAGGTGGAATCATAGTATGCTCACGAGCCATTGCTAGATCCGTGGAGATCTCCGATATTTATAAAACATGGTTTCCCTATTACCCGAAAGGAGGCAAATACGTACGTCTTACACTGGTTGACATTACAGAAGGCGTTCAGTCTCCGCTCATTGTGCCCATAAGCACAGATGGGGCCAGCATGACTAGACGCGTGGCCGGGTTCCAAAAAGAGAACCTCTTGGATGTTCTGGTATATATCTTACCTCTTGCGTATTGGTAAGTTCGGCGAGCAGAAATTGTAACTCCTTGCACTATAGATGCCTGGAGCCTTGAGTATCTTGACCATTCTCTCCTTACACCGATATTTGTTTGGAGTAATATTGAGATTATTCTTTCCTATACTTTTCCATTTGAACTGTTATCATTTGACCTTGCTATTCAGGCAACATAAACCTATGAGTGGTCTTTCAGAGAGTGTCTATTCCTATTTATCTGAGTGATCTATTATTCATAACCTATTTTATCTTCCTGGTGGGTTTTTACATCCTACTGGGTATTTCTACGAAATACTCACGTATCCTCTGATGCAGGCTTCAAAGATCAGTAAGTCAGGACTTTGCAGTTCAAAAAGGCGTAGCAGATGCGTGGGAGATGTCTTGAAGAATTGCTTTATTTATTCTATTGTATTTTGTTAGAACTTCGTTAGTGTTGGCCAGTGTGTGCCTGGATTTGATGCTTGCTTTATTTGATAGTTTTTATTTAATCTGCTGTAATAATTTTAGTAGGAATCATTTGCTACATTGACAACGTTATTTAAAATTTGATGAAGAAGTTCTTAGTTCTCAATTTCTAAGTTTCGTTATGAGTTCCTGGTGATGTCAATTACACGTCCTTTTGTAACGATCTAATTGACCCGAGTGATCGAGTATTCGGTCGCGTCCCAAGGTTCCTATCTCGGCTTTTATTTAGTTTACTTAAAGGCTTCTGCACTCCGATCGAGGTCAAGAATTTTGGGGCGTGACAGCGTGGTATCGGAGCTCTGAAACTTTTTAATTGGAACTTTTGACTTTTGGATCATCAAAAATAATATTGTAATGTTGTAGATCGTGGGTGAGATTAGAAAGACTTTAGGGGATAGAGTTGAACCTGTAGAAGAACCTATTAGAAATGAAAAGATTCATAGGTAGTAACTTAGATAGAGTCTTAATTCTTGAAGTCAATGGTAGAGAAACGTCATTAGTTTCTTGTATAGGTTTAAATGGCTAGAACAAGAAGCAGCAGAATCTATGAGAAAGACAAACAAGAAACTGTTAGGCAGTGGCTTGAAGAATGGAAGAAAATGGACATAGGTAGTGAAACAGAAGATGACCCGTTAAAGATTGATATAGAAGAAGTTCAGGAACCAATTGCTGAAGTAGAGCCTGTACCTGCCTATGACCCTTTTAGAGATGCCGACTATCCAGTTGAATGGGTGGATGGACATGGACCACAGACACCCGTAATCCGAATAGAGTATGGGGATGGATCGCCACCAGAGTCTGTGGCCATAGAAGACTTGATAGTGAGATTTCACCCGGTATATGTGCGGGCAGAGACAGATGAAGTGCTTAACGATATTTTGTATCACAGGTTTAAGTCGATGGGGTATAGATGGCCCTACATGACAGGATGGGAGATTTGTTGGCATCATGAGTTAAGGCTTGCTCCGACCCCAATAGCACTAATGATACTAGATGAATATCTTTGAAGATCAGAATTTGAAGGAGAGTTAGGATAGATTTTAGTTTTATAACTCTTTTGTAATAAAACCCTGGTATATAGGGCATCAGCTTAGAGAATCGTTGTAGGATTTCTTCAGAATTAATAAAAGTTCTTTGATTAAATGATTTAACTATTTGCTTGTTTGTTGTGCCTTGTTTTGTGGGTGTGTTTATCGCTTAGGAGTCAAAGGAATGAGGGATGAATTAAAATTGAACCTAAGAGTGAGATTCTAATTCATCTTCTTTCTTTGACTGTAGATTATCGGAAATGGTGAACTCTGGAACGCGTGGTAGACGACCAAATGCTGCAGCAAATCTTTCACAGGAAGAAGGAGGTAGCCAAAATATGACGGAAATGATGAGACAGTTGGCTGCTGAAATTCGGAATGGAGGAGGAACTGGAGGAAGTGAGAAAGCACCTACACTTGAGCGATTTAAGAGAGCCGGACCTGAGTTCTCGGGTGAGGACAATCCGGAGAAAGCTGAACGTTGGATGGTGGAGGTAGAAAGACTGTTTAAGGGAATGAAGGTGCCTGCTGCTGATCGTGTCATTTTCGCGACTTATCTGTTTGTGGATGAAGCAGTATTCTGGTGGGAATCTGCTGAGCGCAACAGCTTTGCGAACAGCCAAGATATTTTGTGGGATGAGTTCAGGCAGGTCTTCAATAAGAAGTATTTTCCACCACATATCCAGTGCAGGAAGGAGAAGGAATTTCTGGAGCTTGTTCAAGGTTCAATGACAGTACTCCAGTGCAGGAAGGAGAAGGAATTCTCCTCCTCATGGGTGTATGGTTTTGGTGTTGAGATTGTTGGGATTTTCGAAACAATAAGAATAAAAGTGCTTTGAGCATTGCACGTCCGGTGCTGTTGTGGGACGTCCGGTACAACTACAGTAGAGTTGCAATAGTATAGCGGACGTCCGGCCAAAGCACTACAGGACGTTCGGTACAGACCGTCCTGATCTGTAGTGTCTCCGGACATCCGCCAAATGAGCCGAATGTCTGGCAGTGACATTGGTCTTTGTCATAGCATTATCATCTTCCTGGACATACCATTCTATTAGGCCTTTTTTTGGGTGGAAGACTGTTCCATTAGTTTGGTGTAATAGTATTTATGAGCTTAGTCAATTTAACACTTACTTTTATATCCACAGATGGCTTTGTGAAGGCGAGCACTCCTGAATGTGAGTCGGTGTTTGGAGTGGGCTCAGGTGACACCTGCTTCAGTGTGACCCAACTCTTCAACTTGACCACTGAATTCTTCGATGGAATCAACCCCAACCTCAACTGCGACAAACTCTTTGTTGGCCAGTGGCTCTGCGTTGCAGGGACTGTCTGAGCTTGCCCCACAATATGAGTTGACTTCTATTGTTTGATTAGCAGCTACTGTAATATCAACATTATGTACTAATAATCGACTATTATGTTCACAATAAAAGGCTCTGCTCTATAAGAACTTTTTCTTTAACAAGTGTTCATAGTCTTTTAGTCATATTCTCCCTCCATCCAATAAAGCCTGTCTGCATTTGAAAAAACACATGCGCCTAATTATTACATGGAAGAGGGTGAGGGGGAAACTCTGTTTTTTCTCCAATAAATTTAGCTCATTCAAATGCAGACAGGTTTCATTGGATTGAGGGAATGCATGGCTTGCCCCTGCAGTTGGCAGCTTTGCCATATCTGACAGATGAGAGGAGGTGATATTTACTTGAAAAAAAATCAGTTAAAGATGTTAAAGGGCTTGAGGTAAAATAAGCAGAATTTTCTATTTTAATTGTAATAAAGGGCTAAGATAACCAAGTTTCACAAAGCTCGAGCTGTCAGGAGGAAACGGAAATCCTATTCACGTATTTCATACTCCAACACCCTCCTCGCGCACAAGCGTCCACTAATATCATAGACTTGTGAGAAGGTCTAATACCTTGTATTTGCAAAATAAGAAACTGATAAGCGAGAACAGCTGAGAGAGCAGATATAATATGTTTGGATTAATTTGGAAGGTGGGTTATATCTCCTTACTAGGAGACACTTTTAGGTTTTCTACTTTTCTGGATGTCTGGGGGTTTTGGAAATTGATGAGCTTTATGATCATTTTGCTTGTGGATAACCCCATTACCAATTCCTCAATTAATTGAATATGTATCTCAGTCTCTCATCTCATCGCTTTAATGCACTTTGGCTTGGTGGTACTGTTCTTTCGAGAAAAAAGAGAAGATTTCCTGACCAAGCACTGCGACCATAGTACATATTGCCTGTGTGTCATATTAGTTGTCTGCATTGGAAAGCCAGAAGGAAATAAATTCAGTAATTTTCACAAGATGTCTATGTACTAGGTTAGATCCTAAGTGTTAACGTAGTACATAGACATCATATGCAGTTTGGTCAGGAAAATTTGGTTACACTGCTGGTCAGGCTAGTTGCACTTGAAAAAAGAATACTGAAGATTTTGAAGGACTGTGTATGTGGAATGAAAATATGTCCATTCTCAGTTAAGTAGCAACTCATAGCTCCTCTTTAAGTAGAAATGGATCTCCTTTGCAATGTGCATACTTCATACTTTTTTAAGCCGGCTCCTTTACAATGTGCATATATACTTCATAACACTTTCTCGACCAGGCAAACCTTATTTCCATTACAAAATTAGTAGAGTTTTAAAACCTAATGCCTGCTTTTCCATTGCTGCTTTGTCAATATCAACGGTATTGTCTTTTAGTGACATTAACATCCACTATAAATGAAGAGACTTCAATCAGGTTCAAGCACAATCAGAAGAAATTTCAGTCAAGAAGTAACAGAAGCAGTAGACATAAGATGTCTTTTTCTAACACAAAAACAGCTATGTTCTTAAACTTGGTTGCCATGCTCTCTTTCCTTCTTATTATTTCCATTGCTGATGGCAGGCTGTTTGGCAGTAAGTCTCTGAAACCTCACTCTTCATTTGCACTTAATTAGGAAAATGATGCAACACGGGCATTCTATATTATACTACTGTAGTCGTGGCTATCCTTTCTTGTTTCTAGGCATATTGTCTGTTACCTGTGACCTTTTATTTATGGAAGCAATTTACATGCTCTAGAGAATATTTAAAAATACTGCTTCCCTCTGTCCATCTGAAAAAGGTCAGTCCTGTTTCTAGTCAATTTAAGTTGATTTTGAATCTTTTCTTCCCCGGGGTTTCACCATCTAATAAAAATCAACAATTTTTCAGATGGATCTGAACAGGACAGGGGAGGCATAAAACAGTTAACATGTGCCAGATATCCAACCGCATGCGTATAGGAGTGGCTGGCAGGGGTGGCGAAACATTCTTTAAAATCATGCTGCCCCATCGAAATTGGGCGGCTGATAAGCGCGCATATAAACGGGCTCTCTATTTATTCAATTTGTTGATATATTCACAGGTGGTTTTGGAAAGGTGAGCACGCCTGAATGTGAGTCAGTGTTCGGAGTGAGGGCAGGCGACACATGCTTCGGTGTGACCCAACTCTTCAACTTGACCTCTGATTTCTTCAATGGAATCAACCCCAACCTCAACTGCAGCAAGCTCTTTGTTGGCCAATGGCTCTGCGTTGCTGGGACTGTCTAAACTTGGCCCCAAAGTTTGAATTGGCCTCTAGTGTCTTATGATAAGCAACTTCAGTATCAAAGAAACTGTACAAGTATCAAAATTACGTCTCATTTATCAATTATTATGCTGACAATAAAAGGCTGAATAAAATTAAGTATTACTGCTTAATTGTTTTTCTTCTTCTAATGACTCATCTTCGTGTACGCAAATACCCTCGTGTTTGTGACGTGAGAAATGACAAGTTTCCCAAAAGCTGGAGCCCTCCCCCCACAAAAGCATCACAAAACTTAGCACGAGAAATAATAAGAGGAGAGGTGGATAAAACAGGACCTTTCGAAAAAAAGAAACATAAATGACTCCGATACCATGTGAAGAGGAGTTTTTTTTTTTGGGAAAAATGGCTTCAAACAAAGTGCTCTACATTCCCAAATGTACACGGCCCTACTATAACTTCTTTTTTTCCTTCTAAGAAAGGCCTTATACATTGTTAAGAATTGTCTAACTAAAGCTAGCTTTGTCAAAGTAGTGTATTAAACCCGGTGTATGTTCGATAAAGCTCTATGTTAGCCTCACGTTTCCAGCTCTAAAAAAGGGAGAAGCAACACTTCTTTTGTCTCTCCAGGATATGATCCGTTCTAGAGAAGGTCTCTGTCCTTGTATTTGAATACTAAGAAACTGATAAGTGAGAACTAGGAGCTGAGAGAGGATATATAATACGTTTGGATTTTGGAAGGTTTATATCTCCTTACTAGGAGATACTTCTAGCTTTTGTATTTTTCAGATATGCTTTTGGTTTTCGGGAATCAATTGATTAGCTTTATGATCATTTAGCTCGTGGTTAAGCCCATTCCAATTCCTCTGTTAATTGAATTTGAAATATTTTTTCGATTTGGAATTGATTTTATATTTTAGTCTCTCATATCATGGAAAATTATTGGCTATGCGCCGCGCAGGGGGAACAGTGTGCTCATCACCAATGGGTGATAGGGCACATCTCCCCCGCTTGTCATGATTGCCATAAGGGACCCACAAGCAGGGGAGACGTGCTCATCACCCATTGGTGATAAGCACACTGTTCCCATGCGCGGCGCGCAGCTAATAACTTCTCCTCATATCATTGCTTTAATGCACTTTGCCCGTGGTGGCATTATTCTCTCGAGGAAAAAAAACCAAAAATGTTTTCCTGACCAAGCACCCTGAACATAGTACATATTCCTTGTGTCATATTACTTGTCTGCATTGAAAAGCCAGAATGAAATAAATTCCATTTTGATTTTCTAATTCCAACCAGTAATATAGAACAGAGGGAATAATAGATATCTATGTGCTAACATAGTACATAGACATCATATGCAGTTTGGTCAGGAGAATTTCATCAGGCTCGCAGGTCAGGCTAGATCACTCGCAAAAAAACTGAAGGTTTTCAAGGACTATGGATATGGACTGAAAAAATGTGTTCATTCTCAGTTAAGCAGCTCATAGCTCCTCTTTTAAGTAGAAATGGAGGTCCTTTACAATGTTCATACTTCATACACTTTCTCGACGAGGTAAACCTTATTTACATCACAAAATTAGTAGTTTTAAAACCTAAATGCCGGCTTTTCCATTGCTGCTTAGTCAACATCAATGGTTTGTCTTTTAGTGACATCAATACCGTCTATAAATGAAGATACTTCAATCAAGTACAAGCACAATCAGAGAAACTTGAATCAAGAAGTAATCGGAGCATTAGGGGATGTTGGGTTAGTGAATTTTAATGAATCTAAAGCTTAATTAAGAGAGAATTTATTCGGGCTGAATTGGTGTAAAATGATAATGTCATTTGGTTGCTGAAGTGAAAGTTTATAATTCAGTCTTAATTTAATGAATCTTCAAATTAAGCCTGAATTGAGGGAGAATTCCCTTTTAAGTTGAATTTTAAATTCAGCTAAATTCATGAACCAAACAGGATTCAGTTACTTATCTACAAATTCAGGCTGAATTTGCTGCCAAATTCATGAACTGAATAGCCCCCTTAGACACAATAGCCAAAGATGTCTTTTGCTAACACAAAAACAGCTATGTTCTTAAACTTGGCTGCCATGCTCTCCCTTCTTATCATTTCTGATAGCAGGCTGTTTGGCTATAAGTCTCTCCCACTCTTCATTTGCAATTAAATTATGAAAATGATGAAACATGGCCATTGTATATTATATTATAGTGTCGTAGGTGTCCTTTCTTGTTTCTAGGCATATTGTATGTGACTTGGTGACCTTTTACTTATGGAATCAATTAACATTCCGTGGGTCACATCCTGTTTTAATAGCTCCGTCGGGAAAAAATACAATCCTATTTTAGATGCTCTATTTAGTCAATTTAAATTGATTTTGAACCTTTTCCCCCAGTTAACTGAGGTTTTCACTATAAAATAAAAATCAACATTATTTCAGATGGATCTATTAAAATAGGATGGAGGAAGTACAAAACAGTTAAAATGTGCCAGGTATTTGACCGCTTGCGTTTAGGGGCGACTGCAGAGATGGCCAAGGAATTCCGTATCGGATATCGGTAAAATATCGGTTGACCTAAGAGACAAAATTTCGGAGATATTTGTAAAAAAAATATCGGTGGTTGAAAACTAATTTTTACCATATATTTTCACAATCTAACTTCTAAAATGATTTCAAAATATGTGTAAAAATGCATATTAGGATGGGAAACAAATGGAAAAGTTGTTTTTTTTTCTTTTTAAAAATTTTTTTGCCCAATTTTTTTTAAAATGTTTTTTAAATTGGCGATATATTGGTACAAAACCGAAATTTTGCAGATATTATAAAAATTTTAAAAAATAATATTTTGTGGTTTCGTTTTATCGGGTGGGGCCCGATATCGATATATCGGCGAAATTTGGAATTCCTTGGAGGTGGATAAACATGCCTTAAGAACAAGCTGCCCGATCAAAATGGTCGCCTACACCCACCGTTTTTGCTGGGCCCCTAACTTATGGGGGCACCCACTTGTCCTATTCAATAGTTGGAGTTATTGAGGGGCACCTATATGCCAAAGAAAAAATAAAATGCGACTGGTAGACCCCTTCCCTCTACACCTTCCATAATATAATGCCAGATAAGATGATTTCCTTTTACTAAAAAGTCCATCTCCTTGTTCAATAGTTGCAGGCTTCTCTTGTTAGAGCCACAGAATCTCGCGACGGAAGGATACTACAGCATGTTTAGCATCGTTGGAGGAGGAGACGATTGAGAGAATGTTCTTCAAAGTCTTTCTCCACTTCATTGCAAGTAGTTGTTTTTCATTATGGAAGAACCAGATTCTGGCTGCTGTTTGTCGTCTCCAATGTGTGATGAACAAAAATTTACTCCCTCCGTCCAAATTTATTGTTAACATAAGTAGAAAGTCTGTGTCCGAAAAGTATACCACCCCTACAATTCCTGCCAGTCAAAAGGCGTCTTCTTGGCTTCTCTCTTTTTATATTCTCAATTTCCCTTCAAATATTGGGCATTTACTTTTTATCTTAAAATTATCAACAAAGGTGATTTTCTGACTTGGAATTATGAACAAAGATGATGGGATTTAAATGTGCATCATGTTTCAGGGGGGATTGTGTGGAAAAGCATGACCTGTGACCCATTTCCTTAAACACAACAATTTTCAGTTATGGTCATATTAAATCTGTACAAAGGGAGTATTTCCTTTTTGGTAAAAGTGATGAGTAGTAGAGATAAAAAAATGATGAACAATAACTTAATTATTGTTATTGTAGTTAGTAATAAAGTCCCTGTTTGTAGTAGGGAAATTACCCTCTTATTCTTTTTCTTTTTTCTTTTATGTCCTTGATTTCACCGTGAATTTATTATGCCTTGGGGACCCTCCCAAAAGAGGGTGTAAGAGAATGGGTGCCTGCAGAAGAAAAGAATTGATCTATTTTTTTTCTAAACTTTCCAATTGAAGCTAACAATTTGGGCCCTGTAAAAAAGGTGGGTGGCATGATGGGCAACCGATCAAAATTGGGTGGCTGGAAAGCGCGCATATTAACGGGCTGTCTATTTATACAATTTGTTGATATACTCACAGGTGGCTTGTTTATAGAGTTAACAATCAATCGGTTTATACATATGTTGACAATCTCTTGTTTATAGAGTTTTTGCAGTTTTCTACTAGCCTCAGAGGTAACGCCATTCTCAGTGGGCAATTCAGATTTTCCTACACACATACACCAAACCTGTTTGATCGCTATTCCAGGCTGGTCAATTAGAGGGTTTTCTGTATATCACTGGCGATCGATCGGCTCTTTAGCAATCAATTGGTTTTCTCATTTATTTCTGTGTTTTTTTTGGTGCTGGGATTTATTGTAGCGGCTTAAAGTCTTTGTAATCCCCCTTTATCTCTTGTAATATATTTTTCAATTATCCAAAAAAAAAAACTATTATGTTGACAATAAAAGGTTGAATAATATCAATTATTGCTTCTTCATTGGTCTTTTCTTCGAATTACTCATCGTCTTGTACGCATTCACCCTCATGTGTGTTATGTTCAAGTCTCTTCCATTTTCATATACTCCCTATTTCCCACATTAATTGTTCTATTTGGTTTAAATTGAGTTCATTTAGAAAAACCAAATAGGACACTTACTGTGGCATACAGAGAGAGAGAGAGAGAGAGAGAGTTACAGCCTGAAATGGTCAAGCATGGCGTGTTTGTCCATGGGGAAGTGGAGAATGTGAGAGATTATATATATGATGTGTAATCAGATCCGTGTGAGTGCCCAACACATGCTTCCATGTATGAAAATATCGGACCGTGTGGTCAAAGATGGATGTGGAAAATTTGACAAGGGAACAACACAATAGGCAAACTAGAACAATAGATTCGTGTGGTCTAGTAAAATAGCCTCACGATAAAAAATATTGTTCCTTCTACCATATTGTGGTCACAAAAACACATGATGCTCTCTCATAAAACCCTTGAGAGTTGAGATACAAGCACTTAATACTAAGCCCTTCTTCAACCTTAAGTATACCTTAAAGTCTCTCAACACTCAAACCTTTGAACAACCTTAGAAGTCCTAAACTTTTATATATCCCTTGGTCATTAACTTATCATTTTAGTCTTATTAGGGAAAGAGTTCCATAGAAAGCTAGTTTAGAAATGAAATTCTGGAAGCTACTGCAACAGTGCAAACGATCACTAGCTCTCATCGAGCCTGTGACCTGAACTGTAATATTGTTTTATTGTAAATGCTCGCTCAAAGAGCTCGAACATTCGTGGCCTCAACTTTTTAGTTCTTGAGCCCATTGCTTCGAAACTGACTCTTCCCTCCACAAAGGAGTTCAAGGAATCCACCCAACAGAAAAAGTGTTGTTTATTGATGACACAATTTTATACCCATTTTCACGGTTTTGCCACATGGAAGCCTATAATTGGGCACTCACATGTGAGTATCCTACCACATTAGAACAGTGTAACAGTGTATAATGATTGTTTCTGAGATATTACATACGTGAAATACTGTGTGATTTGTGAAATTGTACATCAATCACCACAAGCTAACATGGACACATCAGATAAGCTTTTATTTCTTACATACTATCTTCATTGTATGGGTTGAATAAGTTTGAGCAATATTAGAAACTTTATTGTATAGGTGAATCTATGCAGTTAAGAGAGTTAGGTGCTACAAATCAACCTTTTAACCCACAACAAAATTCAATTACCTTTAACCCAATGTTATATCCATTTATTCTACCTATGGGTGCATGTTTTGACAATCCGGTAAGGAGAGAAATTGTTATCATTGCATGGTGCAATTATTATAACTATATGTCTAAATGTTCATCCTCTTTTGTAGGTTGTTGATATTAATGACATACTCGAAGGTGGAAAAAAATAATAATGTTTGTAGTACGTGCATCACAGTGACATTGTTGAATTAGGCGTAAGAAAATAGTAATGATAGAAGAGAAAGTTTATTTTTGGGGGCAGAGGATGTGCAAAGTTGAATGATGCATATGTATTTTTTAAATGTGTGAAAAGTCAATGTAAAAACATTTAATTTTATTTTGGGAATATGTAAAATAAATGTGGATGGTGAACGTATCAAGGTCAAATGTAAATTTTATTTTCTGAAGTAGGATATCTGCGTGTTGGTGTAAAGGGCCGCAAGATTGTTTCTGATAGGTTTTATGTAAGAAAGTCTGGTTAAGTTATATTTATCATATGTTAATTATTAGAAACAAAAGACCTCGTAAATATTTCTCACAAGTTTCATATGAGAAATCCGACTTTTCATATATTTCTCACATGGTGATTGTTAGAAACATAATTGTCAATATCCATAATAAGGTGGAAGCTTTGCACTTTTCCCATATAATTAGTAATAAATAGGTAAAACCTTGAATATTCAAATATAAAAAGAAGTCACATTTTCAATGTAAGTTAAGAAGTCGATATTATTTCTAACAAGTTCAATATGGGAAACCTAGTTAAATATATGTTTCTCCAATGGTAATTGTTAGAAACATAATATCAATATCTATAAAAGTGTGAAACCTTGCACTTTCTCTATTTGATTAATAATCAATATGTGAACCTTGCATATTCAAATATGAAAACTTATATAATATTTATGAAATAAAAAAATAAATAAGATTTTTCAATGATAAGTAAAGTCCTCGATATTGTTTCTTAAAATTTCACTATGAGAAACCCGGTTTTAAAAATGTTTATTACAATGTAATTGTTAGAAATAACATATCTCTAGCGATACAAGAATGGAACCCTTAGATATATATCACAATCGAAACAACAAATAAGTCATTGTGAACCGTGAACTTTTTATACCACTTTCTTTACATTGTTGAAAATGCTTTCGCATTGTGAAAATAATCAGTTTACTATACTAGACTTCTAACCAACGTCTTTTAGGATAATTTTGTCAACGAGTGAAATACAAAAGTGTCTGAAATGTTTACTTTCTAGTCATCATAAATCCATTGTGAACATAATCATCTTACAATACTAGACTTTCTTTTTACCTGTTTAATTTCACATTAAAGAGCACTATCATAAATCCATTTTCTGTTCACACCCGTTTTGTTAATACTAACTTGTACATACACATATGACCTGTTTCATTTTAAAGAAAAATGCATTGTGACATCTGTAACACCCGAAAAATTAGTAAGTATTTTAAAACCGAAATTTGACCCTCTTAATATTTGATTTGATCATGTTTTACCCTATGGGAATTAAAGTTAGTGAGAAGAGCTTTCCAACGCCACCAACTATGCGCAATTGGAGTTCGGAGTGAAAAGTTATGAGAAATTGAATTTTGATTGAGCGTGGCTGCGATCGATCGCCATAAGAAACGATCGATCGGCAAGTTGAACCGATCAATGCCTTATCAAAACGATCGATCATAGTTACTGTGATTTTTGAATGTTTTGCTTCACGTAAAGCAATCGATCGGCAATAATTGCGATCGATCGGCTGTAACGCGGTAGTGTAGAACAACACATACGACGATCGATCGCCGTATAGCAGATCGATCGCCGGTTGCGGTTTTGCGATTTTTAGCTTATCTTTGGGGTGGATTTGCATGGGAAAGATATCAAATCCCAATGGGACTTGATTTGCACGTCTCTAAAGGGATCTTGAGGCCTTACCATTGGTTGGAAGTGTCCATGATATGGAAAATTAGTTTAAGAAGGGATTCTCCCCCAACTCTATATAAACTATAGAGAGTTGGCTTGTGTTAACCCTAGAACGTCCAGAGACCTTTCCCCTTCTCCTTTCCACGTTCACCCACCTCCTTTAAGGCTTCTTCTTGTGGGAGTTTGCAAGAGTTTGGAGCGGGAGCTTTGGAGGAAGCGGAGGAGACGAGCAACGCGTAGAAAGGCGGAATCTTCAGTGAATTAAGTAGGATGATTTTTACCCATTTCCTCTCTTCTGATTATATGATATTGACAAGTGTTTTGATTCAGCACCTTAGTGTATTGTGTGGATTCTTGTGAGATGAATGAATTGTGTCATTATTTCTATGCGTAGTGCATCATAATCATATGTGCATTCATATTTCGTTTCTAGATAGGAATTCGCACCTAAAGTCTAATGCTTTATTAATTTTTCAGAGACTAAAAGTTCTGATATTGCTTGGTTGATCATGATCCACGTTGAGTTTGTGCCTTTAAGGTGTGTCTTGCATTAATTGTCTTATTTGGGATCTATTAATGTTTAAAAACTGTGTTATATATAAAAGAACACAAGAAATGAGTGAACTTTAGTAATTCCAGATAATCCTAGGTTCTGTAATTGGTCTAGGAGGGGAGTATATAGTCTGTTAATGATATATTATCATCTATAATGTGATATTAAGTAAGATAATCAAGTTTAATTAAGAGTCTTAATCTCGGCTAGAACTATTTCTGTGCTGACAGTCGGTAGTAAATAATTCATAACTAATTCAAATAAAATCGGAAAAATATAAAATCAGTGGGGTTAGAAAATAGACTCACGAGAGTATTTTTAGCAAAACTTTCAGAGGTTAAGCCTTACTGTACAGAGCACAGTAGCCATCGGAAGAGGACTATTGTGCAGGAAGCAGTGAGCTGAATCTGAGAGAAAATACTAAGTATACAAATAACATCTTGTAATATCATATGATAATGATTAATGTGTCAATACCAGTAATTGGACTATATACTTATGGAATATCACAGTAAGAATTGGGTTGGAAGTAATCTAATTAGGAGGGATAATCCTATGATCAAGAGATTTATAACTATCTACCTTGAAGCGTTGATGTCGGTTTGTGATTCCACTTAGAATTCAAATCATCTAAGAATTCTTTGATTTCTTATCTCTGATATTTGTATTATAGAATTTCAATGTGTATAAGGAATTCCTATCTATGGCTGAGTATGAAAGGTATGTATTGATTGTATGGTACTCCTTGGGTGAGTTGATGTTATTCGAAGTGTTGGATTTTCTTGTTATACCAAGAGTGGATTACATGCCTTTGAGAAACTTGTTACTCTATGCTTCTCCAATGAGTGAGTTATTTGTTTACCAAGGACCTTGACACTTCTATCCATACTCCATGAGAGAGTCTATTCTGGTAAGAGATACTTTATGATCTGAGAGTGTTGCGACCTCTATTCCTTTGAGATATTGCTCATATTGATTTCATAATTGTTTCTTCCACTGGAGATCTTGCGAGACTCTCCCCATGGTGGACTCATAGTATGCTCAATTATGCCATTGCTAGATCTTGCGAGATCACTTATATTTATTGGGTTGCGATTCTATACTGCTCGAAGGGAGGCACTATACGTACGTTAGATTATGGACATTACGGAAGGTCCTCAGTCTCCGCCCATCGTGTCCGTAAGCACTGGTGGGGCCAGCATCCTAAACGCATGGCAGGGTTCCAAAGAGAGGACCCCTAGGGTGGTTCTGGTATATTATTTTAGCCACTTGCGAGCGACCAGCTTAGCGAGCAAAAATTGTAACTCCTTTCACTTTAGATGTCTGGAGCCTTTGATATAATTGTTATTCTTTCCTTACCCATATGTGTGGTAGGAGCCTTATTAATGTTTTTCCTATACTTGCGAGTTGAAATTGTTATTGTTGACTAACCTTGCAGGTGTATCGACCTCGATTCAGTTCAAATGTTGTGGAATGTCTATAACCAGTGTTATTCTTAATTCTCTTCATACTGCTTGTTTTAATTCAGTGGGTTTTTACATCCTACTGAGTGTTTCTATAAAATACTCATGCATCCACTGATGCAGGCGCAAGTGACAATTGAGATCAGGAAGTGCAGTAGTGGAAAGGTGGATTGCAGGCACCGAGAAGAGTTTAAAGATTATTTAGTTATTTGCTTTGCTTTTATTGATGCTTATGACATTATTGGTAATTGTGTGCCATAAACTTATAGGTTTATTTTATTTGACTTTCCTAAATTGATTATTATTAAGTAAATTCATTTCATATTATTTATTGATGTCTGTTATTGTATTACACTGATTGTGGGCATAATCGGTTACACATCCTTTTGAGATGATTGTAATCGGTTGGAAAATCGACTGTTCGGTCGCGTGCCCGGGATCTCTACCTCGAATTGTATCTCTTTTGTTGGCTTTTGCACTCCGATCGAGGTATGGGATTTCGGGGCGTGACAACATCAAATCCACTTTCATTGCTTTCATCTTACACTACTGAACTTTCTTTTCACCTGTTTAATTTCACATTAAAGAGCACTGTCACAAATTTATTTTCAATTCATACTTGTTTCATTTCCAACAAAAATATACATAGTGGCAAGATTACCCATTTCATTTCAAAATAAATAAAATTTTTGCAATTGTACATACACATAGGACCTGCTTCATTTTACAGAAAAATGCATTGTGACATCAAATCCACTTTCATTGCTTTCCACTAGTGCTATCAACATAAATCATTTTCAGTTGATGCTACATGTGTTGCTTGCATAAAATAACTTACATTTAACAAATCTTCCAAAATACAATAGGAAAGCTTAAGCTGTTAAGTCAAGGCTTTATGTCTATGGGGTAACTTCACCCTTGTAAAGCTGTAAAGCGATTCTTTCTCGAAAGTACAGCATGTCATCCTGAGATACACGAAAAACATCATATTTATACAACATAATTAATAATTACAAGTGCCACAAGTGTACATAAAGGATAATTACTTGCGTAAATTTTAATTTTTGCCTCGAGCACATGTAGTCTATGTATTTCATCACAAAAATCCCACAATCATGGCTGCAAAAAAATGAAAAAGTAAGAATTATCAAGCCAGAGAGCAGATATAAGGAAATGGTGAGGAACTATTGGATTAGGATCAGTAAATGGAGAGCAAAAGACTGCAGCAGGAACTATTATCATTTTTGTCGCTTGATCAATTAAAATTTTGACTTATGTTTCTTTGAACTTGAATCGAAGACAACAACCTATAGAAATAAGATACATTACTATTGAAGAACAATACATCACATAAAAAATTGGGTAAAGGAAATCTAGGAACCTCATTTAGATCTGTTAAAGTTTGTCTTTCTTTGGTAGAAAAGATTCTATGAATAAAAGCAGCGCAATTTGACTGTATTTTTATCAGACTTACAACGTTTAAAAGGTGAAAAAAAACATCATCTTTAATAACCATTTTCTTGCCTTTAAAATTTTTTCTCTCAAAGGACTCCGTGGCATAGGCTGAATGCTAATATTGCCTGGAGTAAACTTTAACCCCAATAAAAGAGCAAAATCAAGCTTAGAGAACTCAATGGATGTGTTGCCGATTGCAAATGTCATTTCAGACACATTTCTAACTAATATATGATGAACTACTGGTCCCACATATGTGAATGGAGGTAAATCGATCAACCTTTTAAAACATGATTATTCAAAAATGCGCATCCTATTTTTATTTTTTTCTAAAGTTCTCTTGAATATGTTCAATATACTTCGTTGAACATTGTGCATGAGAAACCTCTCTCCATGTTTCTAAATTATTTTCTGTCATTTAAGATAACACCTACAAACATGCAAAAAAATAACTAATGTTCTGGTAAAGTATAAGTTGATAATAAAGATGTTGAATAATAATTTTAGAATTCAAAAGCATATTCTAACACGTTGAATATTTTGCACATTAGTGAGAATTAAAAAAAACAAAAAGGATTGTTAGAAACTAGAAATTAAGTGCATTTACCTTCTTGAATAAATTGGTAAAGGACTTAAAAAGAGACATTTCAGCATTGCATAAAAGTCGTTAACATTGTTTCTAACACGTTCAATATAAGAAACCTTAGTTGTAAAATGTTTCTTGTATGCTAATTGTTAGAAACAAAAAACAACCATTACCAAAAATTGGGAAACTCTAGACATTTCCTTTGAATAACAACTAAACGGTGAAACCTTATATTTTGTATATTAATGAGTACAAAAAATTATTTATCTAATGGAGAAATGGAATTTTAATTTCAAGTTTCAATATTATTTGTAATATTAACCCTTGTCTTAGGTGATCTCTGGGAACATATATAGAATTTTCAGATCTCAAGGCAATGATAGCAGCTTGAGTAAACAAAGACAACAGAGAGAGAAAGAGAGAGAGAGAGATAGAAATGGTGGAAGCCTGACACAGCAAAGGTTGCTGCAGCCAAAATAGAAGGATTTTTTTAGATAAATTATCTAGAAACCAAATGATAATTCGTGAATAAATCCTACTCCGTCCGTCTGGCAGTAGTAGTAACATTTAGTTATCCTAAGTGAAGTAAAATCAGTTGGTTCAGTTTGGAGAACAAAATGTTACTACTAGTTCCGGACGGAGAGAGTATATTTGAAACTAAAAGAATTAGATCTAGAGCAAATGGGAGTGGAAGCACTCAAACATTCCATAAAACGAAGAGATGAAGCATGCTAGTGTAATACTCGAAAAATTTTCAAATAATAAAGTGGGAAATTTTTCTCAAGGTAAGCATTTAATTTCCTTAAATTGTTGAACCTTAGGTTGTGGTTAGAAAAAGGACTCAAAAATTCAAAATTTTAAAATTTTGTTAGACGCGATCGATCGCGTCAAAAGACACGATCGATCGGGTCAGCTGTAGTATGGTTATCGTTCCAGGCGATCGTCGCAATCGTATCTACTGGTTGAGAGCGGCACGCGCTGTATGCGTATAGCCGATCGATCGCGTATGGGTTGCCAATCGATCGCCGTATTTTGTGAGATTTTGAATGCGTTTTCTTTTGAGATCTTTTTAATGGGATTTATTAGAATTTTTGGTGATGTGACCTACCTAATTGGCCCACGAATTAGGGACCAAATCTTGTGGAAATTGGAATAATTTTCCTAGTTTAAAACCAGTTTGATTTTGAATGGAAATTGGACTTTTCAAATTTGGAAATTGAAATAAGTAAGAGGTCTGCAATTGGAAGTGATTAGTGGTCAGTTATTTAGATGGTTTAGTGGCGCCTTGTGGCAAGGTTAAAGATCGAGTTAATTGCTTATAAATTGGGAAGTTATAAACCTTATTTTGGGTAACAACCTAATTTGGCCAAGATCCCTACCTTAATGGGAGTGTAACTGATTTGGCTAAGGGATATTGACCACGTCCTTAATGGAAGATCTTCCCTTTTTGGACGTCAAGCATGGCCCTTAGATTGAAGGGTGATCTACGGTGGAGATTTAATCAAGGTATTTAGGCTTTTGCTATTTAAGCACCACAAAGGAGGAGACGACATCTTGGTACCTAATCTATGTCGCCTCACATCTGCGATGATCTATTGCTGTCCTTTTTTAGTCAAAGCTCTTTATTTTTACTAGTAAGAATGCACATGCAGCGCAATTAAGTGAAACGTACGTACATAAATTACAAGATTCATTGTTACTCACTTTTTTGCCTCATATTTCTTGGGTCATATATCTTTATTTACATGCGATTCAAAAGAATGTTCATCCTTCAGTTCATCCGCAGCCTTACTCTATAGAAACAATAAATCATGAATTTGCATGTATCAGATAAAACGCCTATGCCTATTAAGGTTTAATTCAAAAGTTCAAGAAAATAGTAAATGCAAAAACCATGTTGCTTTAAAAATAAACAGTAAACCATTTATACATACACGAATGGTATTGTCAGTGGCCGTTTTGATGGTTACGGACGTTAAATTTGAGCTGGTAGTAGAATTCCATATGCCTTCTATTTGTGAGACCTTTCGTTTCTTATGATTTTAAAAACATGTGTGAAGAATGAAGAAAACTATTCTTATCATGGAATTTGCTCATGCGTATTTATGTGGAAACTTACATCAGCGACGCTATTATACTTCTATGTACTCATGGCAAAAAATTTAATGTGCAATCTTGTCTAAGAAAAGGACTTTATAAAGGAAAATGATATTTGTACACCAGATTTCCTACACATTTCCATACTCAGCTGATGTGTATGACAATGAGTGGGTGAACTGATGTGACCCCACATCAGTTCACCCACTCATTGCCATACACATCAGCTGAGTATGGAAATGTGTAGGGAATCTGATGTAGGGCTATCATTGTCCCTTTATGAAAAATAAAGCAATTAAATGGTATCGGAAAAAACCATTGTCCCCAAAAAAAACGTGTCCGCACTAGTCTATATCTAAAGCACTTCAAATAACCCTTTCTCATTATTTCTTCACAACTGTACTCACGTCTCCAAGGGTCCAATGCATATAGTTCCTCGTTCACCACCACAATTTGGTGCCTGCCTGCCTTGCTGGCCAGCACTTTCCAATGCCTGTAAGCATTTCTACCCATCCATTAGTCTCAGAATTCTATAATAGTCCACCCAAATCAAGAATGAAAGGGCAGGAATACAAACGTTGAGGTACACATAATCTTCCCATATATAAAGTCATTCCAGTTGCAATAGGCTTCAACATATCAGCTAAAAAAATTGTTGGCAAAATCTGAACTCTTGAAGTATTTCTGTCCATGTGCCTGTTGTAGGATCAAATACTTCACACTCGGCAGACTGTAAAGGGGTTAATCCTCGGTGTCCACCACAACCTCTGCTAGTCAGTAAACCAGCTTTACAATAAGCCCTTTTGGTTGTCATAAAGTTCACTGCAACACCTGAATTTACACATGGATCATACATCCAAACACATTGCATTGCTGAAATCCTCGAAAATCCTGCCACTACATACAGGAAGCTATCAACAGATCCTACCGAACAACCGCAGAATGGCATTTGATTAAAACACTCCTTCCGACTAAGCCACCCTCCAATGACAGCAGCAATTTTGGTAGGTACTGGATCCGACTACATTCAAAGCTCAAAATACAGACATACCTTTCTTGCATTTCTCTTCATCAACAACGGCATGAGAGGCAGTCTTTGCCATACTTTAGAGAAAGGATCTAAATGCATACCACATAAGCTTATCATCTTTGACTTTGGTTAGCACATAAAGCCATTCTTCTGTACTACCAAACTCTTTCCTGAGCTGAAAAATCTTAGAACTCGTAGACTGCAATTTTCCAGCTCCTTGAGACCAACTTTAAACTCAAATAGTATCTTCTGGGTAATCTAGCCAGAATCTGAACCGAAATCTCATCGGGTTGGTTTGGAAACAGCCTTGGCTTCTCATAATCAAACCATCCTCTGCCTCTTGCAGTTCTCAGCATGTGGGTTTACATGGTCCCCTTTTGTTCTACTACTGTTACCAGCCAAGCTCAATAACGCCCCCATCCAACTTTAGCTATATATCTTAAAGTATAAAAAAAAACCCTCAAAACTGTACAAGTGAAGTAAGTCATGAAGATTCTTTCTTCGTGAAATTTATAATAGAGATTTAATATGTAAAGGAACATGGAGTCTGGATGCGGTTTGATGGAATTATCTTCACGATAGCAATGCATGCAAATGGAGCGATAGTTAATACGAAATAAGGATTAGCAAATAAATGATAAGAAGACCAAGGATGCAAAGACAACTAAAAATTCAGGGACATTGTCATCCAACCAGAACCAATATTTAGGTTATACATCTAAAAGGAAAAGAACAATTTCAAAACCAACATACTAAACATTGAGCCCCTGTTTCAATTAATAAGACCCAGGAGTTTTTTCCCTTGAAGCCGACTATTTCAAGAGCAAGTCTAATCATCCCTTTCCCAATATGTAATCCATTATCCAGTTGCATCATCAAACAGATGATAACACATATCTAGTAGCAAAGATAGATGAAGACCATAACTCTTTAGTATGAGCAATATGAATTATGACTCTTTCAGAAAGAACAGGAACATCATTTGCCCACCAATTGTACCATTCTTGTGGCAGGAAATCCAAACCCAATAGTAAAATTTCAGTTTACCCAGTAAATGGAAATATCAAATAGGAGTAGTTTTAAAAGCAAAGAATACTACAGCTCAAGTTTCCACACAGAAAAACTAAGCAAAACAGAGAATACATCAAATAAGAAGCAGGAAAACCCAATCTAATCATCTACTCAATGTTCTTCACCTACCCAATCACCTACCAACCTACCCAATTTGCAGCGGAGACATCACCTTAATGCTACCTGTCAACAGGCCCAGAAGAAGACGAATAAGGAGCATTTTGAGGCACAGTTGAGGACGAAAAAAATTACTGCAATGGCATCTGCAGCACATACCAAGTCTGATTATTTGTTGAATGCATGAAAAAAATTAATGCAATGGTATCGTGAAGATATTTCTCTGAACCATGAGAAGAACATAATTGAATCAAATATAAACTTTGCCTAGAGGAGCAGGTTGTGTCCTAGGACGCATTTGGGCAAGAGAAGCATTTCTCTTGCAACCGCAGCTGCTTTCCGCCAGAATCTCATTCAGCAGAAAGCAGAAAATGGCTGCAAGAGAAGTGAAGCCTTTGTTTTCCCAAACGCACCCCTAGTAATTAGCAATAAAAGCCGGAAGTCACTTCCAGTAGGCCACTCATTCAGCTTCTCTCCAGACAACTTGCTCGCAATTAACTTTCACCATTCAAAGAAAAATTCCATCATGTCATGCTTTATAAATATCTAGACATCTAGATATCAAATATAAAATGACTACACTCACCATGTTCTTTGATTCAAATTTTTTGCATGCCAGGCACTGCATTAAATTTTGTACTAACAGGAATTTAATAACTCAATCTACTATAATTCATTCAATATAAACTTGTACCTGAAGTGAATAGAAAATAGTGTGCATACGAAGAAAGAGGGACTTGCTTACCTATGAGGGAATAAACAATGAGCTGGGCCAAAAAGTCAACCAAGCTGAGCACAAGCTAATTGAAGCCAATTTATTTGACCCCCCACTAGTTATCATTACATCAAAAGAAGCACACATCCATGAAACAAGAGCCAGTAAAGAACAAAATCGCCAATACATTACATTCATCTGGATCCTGGACAATGGGTCAACTAATCTGAATCATCAACAATTATTAGTATCAAAACAATGTTTTTGTGGCATCTTAAGAAAAAACCACTTGACTATCTAAAGTGTCTCATCAGAGCATCACAAGGACTAAATGCTCTGTCAAAATAAGTAGAAAGGGAGCTCCGGCTACATTATAATTTGTAGTAGCAACATTACTCTTTCATTACGCTCATATCTCTTCCATTTCTCTTTTTGCTTTTTGAGAAGCACAGGTGTATTAGCAGAAGACACAAAGGGCTACATTAGCTTCCACATAATGCATGGATGGCATATTCATACATTACATGTAAATATTTGGGTCTAGCTGAGAGTGTAGAATTGTTTTTGTAAAAAAACGTAATCCTCTTTATATGTCACACATCTAAAAATTTTTAGTAAAATTTCATTAAGGCAGCCTATATCAAGGAATCAATAATATGCCAATATCAACTGTAGAAGTGAGAATCACAATGTCAAACCTGCGGTTGGGAGACAGCTAAATTTTTTTTATCTTGCTGAAGTGCTTAGATGAGCCACCCTCAACCACGTGAGAGGCAAATGTAAATGGAGCCCCAATAAACCCCAATACAGCTACTTCATTGTTTACCTGAATGCAATAAAATAAATTTGATTAAGAAATGTAGAAAGCTATGAACAAAATGAAAAAGTACAGAACACAGAACATAGAGTTAATCATTAATTTTTAGGCTAAGAACGAATAAAACATGAGACCTCTGAACACAGAATTGTCAGTGCTTCTCCAACATATAGGACCCATGCCTCAGGTACAAACTCTCTCACTTGATTAACATCAGCTGCTGTTCTTAATGGACTGTGTATAATGGGCCCTTTTCCTTTTACTACGTCAAATGGTATCATCATTCAAGGGAGAGTTAGAATATCAGAAAACAATATAACCTGCCACCAAACATAAATTTTGAAAAAAAAAAAATTCAGAAAGAGTGACATGTATGTCCCAACAGTTGAGGAAACAACACAAGGTATCCACTACAAGCATTAAATTTGGCTTTCAAAATATCAAACAAGTGTGATGGATGTCGGTTTCTTTTTTCTTTCTATAACTGAATTCCCTTAGTCGCCTTTGGTTTACTTCATCTGTTCACTTTTTTTCGGATAGGTAAGAGACACACATCTACACTTCTACTATATTGCGCCAATAGGATTCCATCCACGAACATCACACCTCAGCGGCTCATCCACAACCGTGAGAGATCCCACCAACCCACCAAAGGCTGGCTTGGCTCCTTTATTAGATAAATTAAGTCACCATCCAAGACACCTACTTACACACAGAAATAGGAGCTAGACAGAATCCATTCAGGATGAGAAAGCCAGGCCCCAACTCATTCCACGCTACAGCTTGTATAAGCTATAAACTAGAAAAGATAGGTTACATTTGGATTGATAAATATCCCGAGCTATTTTCATGTAAACAAAGGTTTTACTACTTGGCCGTGCTTTTGATCTGTACATGAAATATGCATTTTATTATCTCCTAAACTTATGTTTCTGCTAGTGTTTGTTTAGAATTATTGCTACTTTAATATAGTTTTTTGGTTTTTGTAGGAAAAGAGAGCAAAACGCAGAAATGGGATAAAACGCGACTCTAATGATTGAATATTTACAACTTCGATTGCATATCTCTGATGGGACTGATTTAAGCTTCATGTTAAAGTATATGAAGTCAGCTTTCCAACGCCACTGACTGTTCGCAATTCGGAGTTCTGAGCAAAAAGTTATGATCATTTGAAATATCGCGCGCGAAAGAGACACAATTAAAGAGAAGATCCGTTCAGATTATATCCGGCGGCTGAGATTATGACGACGGGTTTTAAAGAAGAAAAAGAAAAAAAAAGAAAAGAAAAGGAGCGCTGAACCGGCTGGTTCAGTGCCGGTTCAGTTAAAATAAAAAAAAAAAGAAAAAAAAATAAAAAAAACCCAGCCCGAGCCGAAGCTCGGGCGCTCGGCCTTTCGTCTGTTCCAGAACAGAGCGACGCTCTGTTTTGAGGAGAAGCTCTGCACCGGCGATGGGTACGACGACATAGCGGCTGGTTCTCGACGGCGGCGAGTGGGGCTGAGCTTGCCGGCGAGGCTGGCGACGGCGGCGGCGATGGAGGGACTCACAGACTGTGACGGCAAGCCGGCAGAGGATCTGGGCTCAACTGAGGAAGACAGCAGGCGGCAGAGCTTTCCGGTGACCACGGGCGATGACTACGGCGGAGAAATTGACGGCGACGGGGAGGATGAAAAGCAGATACGGTGACGACAAGGCAGACAGCGAGACTTAGGCGGAATCGGACTCAAAGTCTCGCCGGAACTAAAAAAGGCAGTTTGTGCTCGATATGGAAGTTATGGATTTGGAATCGTGCTCGGATTTGGGACTCTTAGAAAGGCTATAAAAACCCAAGCAGGAGAGAAGGGGAGAGACCAGACAATAGTAAGACAGAAAACACAGAGCAAAACAGCGGACAGAGGAGCAAAAACAGAACAGCCGACGGCGAAAACCAGAGGAAAATACAGTCTTTCCCGTCGGGATTTTGGCCGGATTCCGGCGGGTCTTTGGCCGGAAGAAGAGAAGGAAGAAGGAGGAGTCGAACGCCGGGAGAAAGCAGTGATTTTGGGTCGGATTTGAAGTTGCTACAGTACTGATTTGCAACTGCTACAGTACGCGAGTTCGCCGGAGAAGATGATGAATAGTGAACAGTGCTACAGTACTTCGGTGAACAGTATTTTCGATAATCTGACGAACAAGGCTTTTTCTTCCCTTATTTCTATGTCTAGCTAAATTTTGTTGTACTAAGACTAGATGAAGCCCTGCTGATTGTTTGACTCTCAATACTTATTTGCATTTCTAAAGTTGTGATTTTTATTCTATATGTTTAATATTTTGCTATGATTATTCTGTTGCTCGAGAGAGGGTAGAGTGATTGTTAGTGAAATTAAACTAAGGGTTTGTTAATGTTCGAGAGATCTTAGCGAATTCCAAGGTGTTATTTGAATAAAGATTGCATTTTTATGATTGATCTTTGCTCGAGAGAGGGAGATTGATTAAATTAGATTTAATTGCTTAGTTGCATGTTCGAGAGGGCTGCACACATTACGATTATTCGTGACTTCGAGAAGGGCACGGGTAATTGATCACTTGGAATTGTACGGGTTTAACGGAGAGGATAGCTATTTGGTTTGGGTGGATTCGAAGTCTTAGTATATTTCTCATCATATTATTTTCTCATAAATTTCATTGCTTTGTTAAATTAGAACTTTTCATTCTGTTATAACTAGTTTCATAAAAAAATCAAATCTTTCATTAGAATTAAGTTGAATCAGTCCAAGTCCTTTGGGTTCGACCTCGTTACCACTAGACTATACTGAATCTCGTGCGATTGCGAGTAAAAAAAGTAAAAAAAATCAATCAATCAGCTTTGTATCAGTTCACCACAGTTACTTAGCTTACCAGCAGTTTACAACAATAAAATCGAAATGAGCATAAGGGACAAGTCACAGGACAATATTGGACCCCCACCCAACACATTTGAATCATGTAAAATAAAAGACCTGCCAGTGGAATTAGTATGCAAGCAGATCAAGAACTATCTTGTTCATGATATATATGATTGACAAGCAAATAGCTTATTCCATCAGGTTTGAAAACCTTCCATGAATGTAGGGAGATTTCAACAACAAGATCAACTTTTTCTGATCTTTCACGAAATGAAGGATACTTCTCCAGATCAGTTGGTAACTCTGGAGAAAGAATATAATAAATGAGGTCAGCAATTATATTAAAAACACTTCATTGAACTTAAGCTCATATGTATGTATTTCATATCAATCAGTATATCCATTCCATTAATTCTTGTGGAACTCAGTAAGAGTAGTCAAACCTGCCTTCATGTATCCCCCTGCTTTCCCATAAGCCAAACTGGGGGGCTTTCAACTTTTTCCCCTCACACATCATTTATAAGGAGTGGTTAGGTCGAAGCAGCAACTTTTGGTTCAGCCACAGTCCCTATTGAAAAGAATTGACTAAGCATATATTGCAACATAAATGTAAGCCCATGACTAATGAAAAAACCTTGGACTTCAAAACCTCGGGAGGGCAGCCTCGGGAGTGATGTGATAGGCGTGTTCCAAAAAGGCTTAAAGGCAAGTTCTATAGGATAGCTATTAGGCCTGCAATACTCCATGGAGCGGAGTGCTGGGCACCAAAGAGATGAGTAAGATAACTAGGAAAGATTGGATTAAAAATGAATATATTCGTGAGAGTTTAGGGGTAGCTCCTTTAAGGGAGAAGCTGAGGGAATGCAGGTTGCGTTGGTATGGACATATGCAAAGAAGACCAATAGATGCCCCTCTGAGAAGATTAGAAGTAATGCACGTAAACGATGTTAAAAGAGGGAGAGGAAGACCTAAGAAAATTTAGATGGAGTTAATAAAAAAGGATTTGACTTTACTATCTCTTACAAAAGAGGTAGTCCAAAACAAGCCTGAATGGAGGAGTAAGATCCATGTCGCCGACCCCAAATAGTTGGGAAAAAGCGCTGTTTTGATTATGATTATGAACTTCAACCTGAAGGATTAATTATATGAAATATAGAACACGTGGAAAATTCTGTCCAGCAATGATTAATCAATTAACTACAGAGCTTAGGCAGACATAGGCATTTGGCAATAGATTTGTCATCCATTCGTGATCCATTTGTGGTCAGATTTGTCACTCTCTCATGTGGATGCACCTGTTCTGTGTGACTTAATTTCTCCACAAACTGCATGAATGGCTTGTCATTGGGCAACACAACCTCCTTTCCCACACAAATAAATGTGTCTCAAGGTCTGGTGATGTGGTGAAAAAGAGCCTTGGGAGTCGTGCTATCAGTGGAGTGCTTCGTCCACTTCTTCTCCTCTCAGCTAGCAGTAACCGTGGTGGTTGTGCAAGCCGTGGCTTGTGGGATCTCGAGAGCAAGGGAGGTGATATGAAGAAGAGTCACTCTCGTAAAGGTTTTGGTTCATCAAAACAAGTAGGATGCTCTTTTTCCCACAAAATTCAGAGTTTGATATATCTTGTGAATGAGTATGTATCATGAATGAATTATTAAGCCTTCAAGAGTATGTGGAAGCTATGTGCATGAATTTTATTCCATATTCCATGATTCTATTGTTACATGTTTAAGATATTACATGTGATCAAGTGTTTACTTCAACCCATCACCCGATCTAGCACTGAAATGACATCCCCGACTTGACTAGTGAATAAAGTTGTGATCTTTCTCACTTTTGAATGCTTTGTATGATCTGTCCAACTCGTTGATCATGTCTCTTGTTCATTATATTTCGACATTGGGACAATCTCAATTCATCTCACTTGATTAACCCTAAATTGCTGATTGTTATCCTTTGAAATTGCTACTGATTTATTGATGATTCTCCATGATCACAACCATGATGTTGTAAGTCAGAATTGTGGAGTCATGTCTTAGTCTAACAGAGTGGTTTCGTGTCTGCTATTTGTTGTCCATTTCAATTTGTATGCCATGTGTAGTACCTCAGGCGATTAATACATTGAGTAATGTAAAACTCTTTACATAATGTAATAATTTGAGAATTCCAGAGCCTTCTAAGTTTTGTAAATAACTTAGGGAATGTGTAATCAATGCTAATAAGTGCAATTGATTAGCTAATTAGGTTTGATTAAACAACTAATTAAGATATATGTTGATAATTGCTCTTGGCCAAGACTGTTCCTCCACCGACGAGCAGTGATCAGAAAATGATAAGTAATTGTATAAAACTCATAAAAATACGATATCAGTTGGATTGACAACTAAACATTTTGGGCTATATGGGATAACAATTTCAGAGAAGAATTCGTGCTGTGTAGTCAGAGGTAGTAGATGGAAGTTGGCTATTTTGCATAGGGCAGAATACTGTATTTTGTATTAAAATCCTAATTCAGTTTACCACTATATATTATAAGCATATATGGTATTAATGATCTAATTTTAGGATGTAAAACATTGATGGTACAGGTTAGAGTAATATTACAGTATGGGTATGAGTAGTGAGTTGTGGGTTTCTGCCCGAAATAAATTGTCCTAAGTATCCTAGTTCTTGAACGGCTTCTTGTCCAAGAAATTCTCTATGTCAGATTCAACACCTTGTACAACATGATTGATCTATTTCTGATAATGAGGATCTTGTATCCTTATTCTTGGGGGATTGTCATATCTAGGGCTAGGTACGGTGATGCGGTTTAGTGTTCTGATTCTTGATGAGTCATAATCTGAGTTATCCGATGTTGATCACTCACAAAGTTTCAAATACTCCAGTGTGATTCTATTCATATGATATCAACTAGATTGTTGTCTTACTCCTTTGAGAGTCTAATTCTGAATATTATGGTCTGAGTCTCAAGATGAGAGAACCCTTGTTACTTCTAGATTGATTCAGTTCTACATAAACTGTTTCTCCACGAAGAGTTATTGATGAACACTCTTAGAGTGGAATCATAGTATGCTCACGAACCATTGTTAGATCCTCTGTGATCTCAGATTAATTAATGAACCTCTATAGTTCAGCCGATGATGGCAACGCGTGCGCTTTAGACTATATTACGGAAGGTCTGCAGTTTCAGCCCATTGTGCCCGTAAGCACCAATGGGGCCAGCATCCCTAGACGCATAGCCGGGTTCCTCTGAAGAACCTCTAGGATGTTCTAGTATTGATGTTCATAGGGGAAGTGGACTAAACAGAGAGCAGAAATTGTTATCTTCGACACTCTGGATGTTTGGAGTCAGTATTCATTTCTATTTTCTCCCTATGCACTATTCGTTTGGAGTCTTGAATTTAATGCTTATCTATTCCTTGACCGTTTGTGGTCTTTGATGATGATTACTATCCAGGTGAGTAAACCCTGTATTTGTTCATCCTGACATTGTTAAACGTGTCTTCATTTCTTATTACCATATTGTCAGTATTCCTATTGTTACCTTGTTTGTGGGTTTTCTTGGCTCCTACTGGGTATTTCGTTCAAAATACTTATGTATCTCTTGATGCAGGAATCAAAGAGGAAAAGAACTGACCAGATACATTCGATGGAGCTTGATGGTGGATTGCTGATTGAAGTGAATTTAATTTTATTTGCATTAATATCTTGTTCGTGGTGAACTTATGAGCCTGTGTGCTGAGTTATGATTAATCCTTTGTAATATGTTGAGACTTGTTTATTGTAATAAATTAGTAAACTCGAGATTTTATTATTTAAGATTTTTGTTAGCGGATATTGTTTATCATTCTAGATCTTGTAATTATCCTAGTTCATGTCAATGGGAACAAAGTTGATCGAGTATTCGGTCGCGTCCCGGGTTTCAACCTCACGACATTTATTGTGTTGGTGCTTCTGTGCTCTTATAGAGGTTTTGAAATTCGGGGCGTGACATCTAGTGTAAGCTGTAGGGGTATAAATTTAGGAGCTCATATTCAGAGCTTTCAAATTTGTCCAGCTAAATAAAAGAAAAGAAGCAACTCAACAAATCAGCTGGAAATCAAACACATACTAATAGTAGCAAATTTCTCCAACGACATGAAATGCCTAAACAGTTAAAAAGCCACAGATTTTCACAAGTTAAAAAAACACCATTTTTTAGAGTCCAATATTAGTAGAGTACCTGCTGTTGCTAAGATGAAGTCTCTCAGCTTCTGGCTCCCAATTCTCACCAAAAGCACCAAATAGAGAAGCTGAAGCCATCGAAAAGATGAGACTTGTCTGCCATTGCTTCGGAAACGTACAAACGATGGTGGAAAAAGTCGCAAAAAGGAAGAGTGAGAACCCAACCCTAGAACCGGGATCCAAAGCCGGTCTTCTAAGTCCCAGCCCTTCGCTCAAATCTCAAAACTTCTTGTCTGCTCTCCCTAGGACTAGGCTTCCACCATTAGAGCTCAAACCAGGAGGAGCACAAGTTGGGAAAAAACAGGGTGAGAAAGGAGGAAATGGATGTGATCGGATGAAATTGCCCATTTTATGTGAAGGAAACTACAAATTTACCACTGTTTCTAGCACATGGTTTACCTGAGTGCTGTGGAAGTTGCCTGGTAAGGCATTAAATGAAGAGAGATGGAGGGAAAGGAACATTTAATGATGAGAGAGGGAGAGGGCATCATTTAATGAGCTGTGAAGGGAAGGAGAGAAGAAACGGACCTCTTCTATTTAACCTCTTAACGTCGTCATCTAATGTTAGCTGTTTGGGATTGTGGGCCCCAATGGCCGCGTGTCTGTTTCTGGTTGGTGGCCATAAAACTAACGTGGACTGGCGCTTGTACCCAATAACTTCTCCATTACATGGCCGACTTTGCTCCTCCCTCACGATCAAAAACTTGGAAGAGGGAGGAAAAATTATTTTCTTTTGTACTGGACTTGAGAGTCCAATAAAATTTAACTCATTTTCAAATGCAGACAGGCTTCATTAGACAGAGGGAGTAGTATAGATATATATTTTTTTGGTAATTAGTAGTGTGGATATACCTAAATACAAAGAAAATTATTATTATAAACGTATAGATTAAGCCCTTCATAGACATAAAAACTACGTATAGTTACATTCAACAAAATCATGTGCATAGAATGTGCACTCTTACTAGCATGACCTAATATATAAGCGCTACCACAGAACAAAACACATCCACCTTATCATAAGAAAATCTACTAAATCAATGAAATCTATAATTCTGACTCTGCACTAGAACTTGAACCCAAACTTCATAAACAAAGGAGATAATCTACGAAAGTGTTTCCAGGCAGCTACAAAGAATAAAGTCCATTTGTTTTTCTTTACTAAAGATTCTGCAAAGGCCGGTTAATTAATTTTTTATTGGATCCTATCTACTAGGTAAACCGGCGCTATCACAAAGAGGCAGGCTTCATTATCCATAGAAGGATAGAATCAGAAGTTTGAAGCCGGCGTCGGCCTCTGATGCTGCTGCATTAATACCAACGGTATTTATGTCCTCTAGTTTCATGCAGAAGTATTATAAATAGAGAGACATCAATGAGAGTAAAAGCAACCCAAAGGATACAGATAGCTAAAGATGGCCCTGACAAGCAAAACAACCGCAATGTTCTTCTACTTGATTTCCTTGACTTCTTTCCTTCTCATTATTTCCATGGCGGATGGCAGACTATTTGGTAAGTCTCTGAAATGCTGCTCGTACTTCTAGAGTCTGTTTTAACCAGTTAAAAGCTGATAAATGTACACCAAATCTGTATATGCACCAATGTTTTTGTTGGACAGTGAAAGTGAGCCTCAGTAGCTCATTTTATCATTGTCCGACAAAATCCTCCAACTCACGGGTGTATGGTTTTGGTGTCCACATTGTTGGGATTTTCGAAACAATAAGAAAAAAAGTGCATTGAGCATTGCACGTCCGGTACAACTACAGTAGAGTTACAATAGTATAGCGGACGTCCGGCCAGAGCACTACAGGACGTTCGGTACAGACCGTCCTGATCTGTAGTGTCTCCGGACATCCGCCAAATGAGCCGAATGTCTGGTAGTGACATTGGTCTTTGTCATAGCATTATCATCTTCCTGGACATACCGTTCTATTAGCCCTTGTTTTGGGTGGAAGACTGTTCCATTAGTTTGGTGTAATAGTATTTATGACCTTAGTCAATTTAACACTTACTTTTATATCCACAGATGGCTTTGTGAAGGCGAGCACTCCTGAATGTGAGTCAGTGTTTGGAGTGGGCTCAGGTGACACCTGCTTCAGTGTGACCCAACTCTTCAACTTGACCACTGAATTCTTCGATGGAATCAACCCCAACCTCAACTGCGACAAACTCTTTGTTGGCCAGTGGCTCTGCGTTGCTGGGACTGTCTGAGCTTGCCCCACAATATGAGTTGACTTTATTGTTTTATGATTAGCAGCTGCTGTAATATCAACATTATGTACTAATAATCGACTATTATGTTCACAATAAAAGGCTCTGCTCTATAAGAACTTTTTCTTTAACAAGTGTTCATAGTCTTTGAGTCATATACTCCCTCCATCCAATAAAGCCTGTCTGCATTTGAAAAACACATGCTCCTAATTATTACATGGTTGACTTTGCTCCCTCATTTGAATGGAAGAGGGTGAGGGGGAAACCCTGTTTTTTCTCCAATAAATTTAGCTCATTTTCAAATGCAGACAGGTTTCTTAGGATAGAGGGAATGCATGGCTTGCCCCTGCAGTTGGCAGCTTTGCCATATTTGGCAGATGAGAGGAGGTGATATTTACTTGAAAAAAAAATCAGTTAAAGATGTTAAAGGGCTTGAGGTAAAATAAGCAGAATTTTCTATTTTAATTGTAATAAAAGGCTAAGATAACCAAGTTTCGCAAAGCTCGAGTTGTCAGGAGGAAACGGAAATCCTATTCATGTATTTCATATGCCAACACCCTCCTCACGCACAAGCGTCCACTAAGTGTGGCAAGTGGAATACAATTGGGGTATAAATGCTTCCAAATATGAAAATTCTATTCATATATAACATATTCAATCCAACAAAGGAAATACATGTCAGCTCAATTACATTACCAACAAGAACAAGACCAATCAATCAAGTCCTAATAATTAATTACTCATGGCCAATGCCAAGACCAATCTAGAAATTTAATCAATCTCCTATAGTGGCGATATATGCATAATTACAGATCAAGAGCTTCAAGCAAGGTCATTCTTAAGAGAAAATATAGTAAATGCCCCATCAGGCTTTAAGAAAGCACTTTTCCTAACTTTCATCAAGAAGAGTTTTAAAAATATTGTTTCTCTCTGTCCTATTTTAATAACTCCATTTGAATAAAAGCCAATCTTATTTTAGATACTCCATCTGGTCAATTTAAGTTGATTTTGAATCTCTTCTTCCCCAATTAGCTGGGGTTTCACTATCCAATAAAAATCAACAATTTTTCAGATGGATCTGAACAGGACGGGGGGAGCATAAAACAGTTAACATGTGCCAGGTATCCAACCGCTTGCGTATAGGAGTGATTGGCAGGGGTGGCGAAACATGCTTTAAAATCATGCTGCCCGATCGAAATTGGGCAGCTGATAAGCGCGCATATAAACGGGCTCTCTATTTATTCAATTTGTTGATATATTCGGAAAGGTGAGCACGCCTGAATGTGAGTCAGTGTTTGGAGTGAGGGCAGGCGACACATGCTTCGGTGTGACCCAACTCTTCAACTTGACCACTGATTTCTTCAATGGAATCAACCCCAACCTCAACTGCAGCAAACTCTTTGTTGGCCAATGGCTCTACGTTGCAGGGGCTATCTAAACTTGGCCCAAAGTTTGAATTGGTTTCTAGTGTCTTATGATAAGCAACTGCAGTATCAAAGAAACTGTACAAGTATCAAAATTACGTCTCATTTATCAATTATTATGCTGACAATAAAAGGCTGAAGAAAATTAAGTATTGCTTCTTAATTATTATTTTTTATTTCTAATGACTCATGTTCGTGTACGCATTTATCCTCGTGGTTATGACATGATAAATGACAAGTTTCCCAAAGGCTAGAGGCCGTCCCCCACACAAGCATCCACCAAAACTTAGCACGTGAAAATAATAAGAGGAGAGGTGGATAAAACAAGACTTTTTTAAAAATAAGACCCGAAACATAAATGGCTCTGGTACCATGTGAAGAGGAGTTTTTTTTTAAGAAAAATGACTTCAAACAAAGTGTTTTACATTACCAAATGCGCACGGCCCTAGTATAACTTTTTTTTCCTTCTATGAAAGCCCTTATACATTGTTAAGACTTGTCTAAGGGTCCGTTTTTTTCGGTTGAATCTGAATCTAAAAAGTGATCTGAAAATTCTTAAAAGCCACTGATCTGATTTTCAATCTGAAACTCAAATTGAAACTGAATCTGTTGTAGAAAGATGCACAAGTTTATTATGTCCTTGAATTCACCGTGAACTTATTATGCCTTGGGAGACCTCCCAAAAGACGGTCTAATGGGTGCCTGCAGAAGAAAAGAATTGATCGATTTTTTTTCTAAACTTTCCAAAGGAAGCTAACAATATGGGGCCCCTACAAAAAATGTGGGTGGCATGATAGGCAGCCGATCAAAATTGGGTGGTTGGAAAGCGCGCATATTAACGTGCTGTCTATTTATTCAATTTGTTAATATACTCACATGTGGCTTTGGAAAGGTGAGTGCACATGAATGTGAGTCAGTGTTCGGAGTAAGGTCCGGCGGTGTGACCCAACTCTTCAACTTGACCACTGAATTCTTCAATGGAATCAACCCCAACCTCAACAGCAGCAACCTCTTTGTTGGCCAGTGGCTCCGCATTGCAGGGACTGTCTCAGCTTGGCCACAAATTTGTATTGGTTTATGTTGTTTTATGATAATTAAGCAAATGCAACATCAACGATACTACACGATTATAATTATGTCGCATGTATCAACTATTATGTTGAGAATCTCTTGTTTATTTTTTGGTGATGTGTAACTTGTAAAGAGTCTTTATGGTGCTTATGGATTCATGGTTTTTACCTTAGAAATTGGCCATGGACTTCATCTCTAAAGGAGAGGTTGTTTTCAATATCTTTTCGAATGGTGGCATATTTGTCCATGGAGAAGTGGAGAATGTGAGAGATTATATATATGATGTGTAATCAGATCCGTGTGAGTGCCCAACACATGCTTCCATGTATGAAAATATTGGACCGTGTGGTCAAAGATGGATGTGAAACATTTGACAAGGGAACAACACAATAGGCAAACTAGAACAATAGATTCGCGTGGTCAAGTAAAATAGCCTCATGATAAAAAATATTGTTCTTTCTACCATATTGTGGTCACAAAAACACAAGATGCTCTCTCATAAAACCCTTGAGATATAAGCACTTAATACTAAGCCCTTCTTCAACCTTAAACATACCTCAAGTCTCTCAACACTCAAACCCTTGAACAACCTTAGAAGTCCTAAACTTTTATATATCCCTTGGTCATTAACTTATCATTTTAGTCTTATTAGGGAAAGGGTTCCATAGAAAGCTAGTTTGGAAATGTAATTCCGGAAGCTACTGCAACTGTGCAAACGATCACTAGCTCTCATCGAGCCTGTGACCTGAACTGTAATATTGTTTTATTGCAAATGCTTGCTCAAAGAGCTCGAACATTCGTGGCCTCAACTTTTTAGTTCTTGAGCCCGTTGCTTCGAAACTGACTCTTCCCTCCACAAAGGAGTTCAAGGAATCCACCGAACAGAAAAAGTGTTGTTTATTGATGATACAATTTTATACCCATTTTCACGGTTTTGCCACATGGAAGACTATAATTGGGCACTCACATGTGATTATCCTACCACATCGGAACCAGATGAGGTCCGGTAGTGTATAGATAGGAACATTTTTAGGTTTAGCTTGATTGCAAGTCCTTCATCTTGCCATTACATATAACTATTTCTTGCAAGTCAGTAAAAGAAGAAAAAGAAAATGTTTTCCTAACTGCCTACATGACCACTGATGTACCTCAACTATTGATTCAATTAAGGGTGATACTTTTCAGCACCTCAAAATTTCTCGGTAATGAAAAAAATTCATGTTTCGTAGCATGGTCAGTAACACCCCAATGTTACATTTTGATGGTAGATGTCGGCCAAAAAAAATTTCACTATTTGGCAGTGGCATGACACCAACAGAAATGTCAACCGTTCTATTAAGTTCAATAGAGTAGTAGGGGCCCACTATTATTTACCTAACACTAGGGTCCTACCATTAGGATCCTCAGGATCTACCAGTGGAGTCCTACCGATAAAATCATGAATGAGGATAGTGTGGTGTTATTTAGCATCTATAAAAATAAATTTAGGTTCTACCGAGCACGCGGTGTTGCTGAGAAAAACTGGGGTGCTGAAAAGTATCACACTTTAATTAAACCAACTCCCACTTCGATTTTTTTTTCATGGGATTCTTATTCCTTTTAAAACTAATTCCATCTCTCCTACTGGGCCTAGGGATTCTAGCCCAATAACTCTTAATGGGCTTATTATTGGTGTCTCCTCCATATTGTGAACTCTCCAAGAGGCCACAAAGTCCTGACTCCTGAGTCCCTCCACACTCCATGTATGGGAGAGGGTCAACCCTGACGCAGTCGTATGAGCCTAGCCCATGACTAGACGAACCAGCAATATATATAAAAAAAAGGTGTATACTCTATGCTAACTGAGAATTATGTTGTTGCTAATTTTCTGAGCCCAAGTCACTTCGAGCTTGTTTATCAGCTACTAACAACTCCTATTTAGGGGCCGTTTGGGACGTGAAAAAATTGGAATATCTACAGTGGATATTTCACTTCCACTGTAGCATTCAGGTTTTTTTTACTTTCAAGCTGAAACACGTCCTGAGGTGTTTCAGCTGAAAGTGAAGAAAACATGAAATAAATAGTGAAATGAAACATCCACTGTGGATATTTTGCTTTTTATCACGCCCTAAACGGCCCCTTAAGTAGATATGATGTGTCGGCCAATCCATACATTATGTTGTTCGGATCCGTTGAAATATAGAATGAATGAAGAAATTTCCCTTTCCTACCAGCTCAAGCTTTTTAGAAATTTAGTTACCACAAGTCTTGATTTCTAGTCTCGTTGGCGTTATTTGTACACCAATTGTGCCACGCTAGATAGACACTTGATTATTATACAATAAATAAAGAAAAATTCCCTTTCCTACTAGCTCGAGCTTTTGGCATTTATTGTATATATTTCAACACGTTTTCTTCCGGCTGTAAAATGGGTCCATGGATCAAATCCCACTGGCATAAAGTGTGTGTGGGTGTGTAAGTCTTGCCTACCACAAAAAAAACGGCTTTGATGCTACGTACATTAAAGCTAGCGTTCACATTTTCTTAAGCCGACACTTTTTCGACAAGGCAAATCTTATTCCATCAATAAACAACCCATTTAAAAACAAATTGCCGGCCTTTTAGTGACCATGCATTCTTCAATATTAACGGTTTCGTGTCTTTTAGTAACATGCATATCCACTATAAATGACCAGACTTCATTCAAATAGAAAGCAACCCAAGCAGTACTAGACACAAAAGCCAAAATGTCATTTGCTAACACAAGAACGGCAATGTTCTTCAACTTGGTTGCAATGCTTTCTTTCCTTCTGATCATCTCTATGACTGATGGGAGGCTGTTTGGCAGTATGCCACTAATATCTGTTCATTTTCTTTTTGGATAAAGTGGCCTTTTGTTCTGGTTTATTGAATCCTTAATTTCTTTGCAATATTCCACATTTCACAATTTTTTTTGAAAAAAATTCTACATTTAACTATTGTAGTCGTGGGTTTTATTCCTGTTTCTCTTCTTATTGCATTTGACCTTTTCTTTATTTGTTTATTTATCGATTCATTTACTTATCTCCACAGATGGCTTTGGAACGAGCACGCTAGAATGTCAGTGTTCGGAGTGAGGTCAGGTGACACACACCTTTGGTGTGACCCAACTCTTCAACTTGACTACTGATTTCTTCTATGGCTCAACCCCAACCTCGAGTGCAAAAAGCTCTTTGTTGGCCAATGGCTGTGCGTTGCAGGGACTGTCTGAGCTTAAATGTCTTCGATTGTTTTATGGCAAGTAACTGCATGTCAAACCAACTGCATGTAGTACTGTCAATACTATGTATCAATTATGATGTATTCATGTAAAAGACTGAATAATATGAATTATTGCTGCTCTAAACATAATTTTCTTCTTCATACTAAACAATTAAATACTTCCATATAGTTGACAAGAGAACTGGGTTAAAGAGTCTAGAGGGGGCTTTAGGTAAACTATTGGCAGAATTACTGACAGGATAAACATGCACTGTGCCAAGCAGAGGATTTCTGGGAACGAATCTTTCCAATGCAAAATTTGTTGGGTATGTTTTCTTTGAAGACATAATTATGCCTAGGCATAGCCCCTTATGATCAACAAAACGATTCAACCTCTACTTTCTTGAGGTCCAGCAATATTGGGTGGCCTTTGTAGCCTCCAATGGACAACCATGGCTTCTTTTCCTGGGGAAGTGAAGGAGGTGAGAAAGAGGATGAAGTGGTGGTGGTACTGTATGCATGGAATTCACGGATAGCTTCAATCAAGCTCTTAATAGTGTTTAGCGCAGCTTAAAGTTTAGAATGACAATATATAAAAAAAAAGTTTAGGATGACAAGATGGATGTTTATAATCTGTTTTCCTGCTTTCTTCTCACTAACATGTAATCATTAATACCACCTACTGTCTCCTTCTAATGTCTTCTTTTCCATGCCTCTCAAGTTCACTAAATCTAAACTAACTGCACATTGTGAATTACGAAGGTCAATTCATCACCATTCGTGAATATATACAGTCACACTGTGAATTCAAGATGATGAGCAAGTGGTCAACTTCTAAAGGTGGTGCCTTCTCTTTTTTGTGACATGATAGCCACCATCTTGGTTAGATCTCTCTAATACTCTCACCTAATATATATCCTACTTTTTTGATAGAGTATGATCACACCTCTTTCCACTTCCTTTCAACTCCAGTTTCAATTCTAGGATGACAAAATGGTGGTGGGTGGGTGGGGGAGAAACTTCATTCCTTTCCAATGCGCATGACCGGCCATTTTCCAAAGGTGGTCTACATTGTTCTGATAAGATATTTGTCTCAGTGAGTTAACAATAGGAAAACAGATATATGTGTTAGTGACTATTAAGATAATAACATGTCAGAGCTGCCGGTGTTGAAGATACTATGGCATCTGTTGATAGCAATATTGACCTAGAATATGAGAAACGTATAACATCTGTCTTAGTGAATAGGCTGAACCACCATAGCCCACATCTGATAAATTTGACTACTGCTGCACCCACCTATCCCACCTCTCCACTTTGTCTTCTAGCACTCTATGTTCATTGGTGCCAAATAAAGCAATCTATTTTCTAGAGTGGTAAATGGTCTTAATTAGAGTTGTATGGTGATTAGTTATAAGCAACCAGCACTCAGCAGTTTCAGCTATACACTTTAACATTCAAAGTCAGAATCCATGGTGACTCAAAATTAACATGACTCCATGATTTACTGGATTGACTTCCTGAATCGAACACTTAAGAATAGGTGAAAATCTATGAGATATGATCTGTTGGCGAAGTGTCATCAGCCGTCCTCCGTCCTTGGATCGACATCACATGGACTCACTGGTGAAGCTTCACTGACTGATCAGGTCTCTAACAGTATTTGCTAAAGAGACTTCAATTTGGAACTACTTTTTACGTTTTCATGTGACAATATTTTTACACAATAAGATGAATTCATGTTATTCAATCGACCTATTTTAACTACATTTACCAGTTTTTAGTTGTAGGACATTTTAAATTCACTAAATGGCTGGAACCATTTTGACTCCCAAGACTTGATTCAAGTAGTTTTGGGGGAGAGCCTCCTACCTGGACATGTATTACCTTCCATTGAGAAGGCCCTGGCCTTTGAACCATGCATGTCATGTATTATAACCTTCCATATGATTATGAGGCTGTCTCATCATATAATTAACAATGTTTTAAGAGAGGTGTATTCGGCTAGGATGCTTCTAAAAGTGGATTGATCTAAAAAAATGCGACTTTATCAATACGAGGTGATCGTAACACAGTATATAAGACTCGTGGTTCAGGCAATCCAATCTTCCGTGTGTCACGCCAAAACCCCCAATAATGGTTTTCAAATAATGGGTTATCAAAAGATCTTTGTTGTATCCTTATGGGACATGGAAATGTTTTCTGGCATTTTAGGCTGAACAGGTTCAGAGCCCTTTCATGTTTGTTCCAACAGCCATTATCATTGCTAACAAAGTGTTCCCAAATGGAGAATTTAACTAATCTATGTCCCAACCTAGCTCTTTTTATTAAAACTAATTCTATCCAAAAGTCTAATGGATCTTTGTATAAGTGCTCTCACTCATGATTCACCTTAGCTCACAATCCAATGCTTTCACACCATTGAATCATGGGTCCTCCCTCAATTTGTGGTTCATGTTTTGTTTCTGCAGGAAAAAAGGTCTACATCTTTCTAGGCCAATGCAGAAGACAATGACAAGTACCATGCACATGTATTTCTGCCAAGTGTTCATAATGCATGCTAGTGAAACTTTACCTGACTGAACAGAAACATCCAAAGGCAGAAGAATAAACAATATAAAGGTTGGCCGGTGAAGCTTTGAAACACCCTCTATTAAAAGATTTGGGCACTTGGCAGAAATTATAGAAAGCATTTTACATGCAAGTTCTTATCACTTGATGAGAAAAGCTAATGGGGGAAGAGGGAAGGAAGAAGTGATTAGAATAAGCAAAAGGTGAATAAGTGGAAGAAAATTTTGGCAAGCTGACATAAGTAGAGTCAGATCCATGCAAAAGAATCTGCCTTCCTTCCTACTATATTGGTATGCTTTTTGTGGAGAAAAGGGCCGCTGATGTCTTTTATGGAACTGTAGTGGTGCAATTGACTTTGTTATGGTGTCGACTGGTGTCCATAATTCAACAAAGAAATTGAGTAGGTTGGACCATTAGAAAAGCTTTGTTGGCCGTTCCCTTCCACTCACTCAATATAAACACAGCTGCACCCTTCTTCAAGCACTGAGATGCCAACCAGGAGAAGGCCATGGCAAGGTTCATAGTTCTCTTCATTCTCATTCTCTTCATTCAACTATCTTCAGGTGAGCCATGCTTCAATTTTCTCAAGAGCCTTAGAGTGACTTCCTGCTCGTGATTTGATCCTTTTACTATCTGCATACATGTAGGTCATGAAGTGGAAGATGTTGGAGATCATGTAACACAATCTGCTCAAGTATTTCACAAGGTAATTAACTTGTAAAATACAGGAAAAACATATCTTCGTACATAAATATATACTCCCTCTATCAAATTGTACCTGTCTGGATTAGGAAACCAAAATGAACTGATTTTAGTTTATTTTTAGTTTGCTAATCAAGACAGGTAATATTGGATGGATGGAGTATCATTTTACAAGGTATATAAGGTATATATATGTACTCCCCTCCCTCCGAAACGCATTGACGTAGGCACAAATGGAGAACTTAGACAACTAGGTTCTGTGTGCCTGACTTGTGCACTTCCTTAAGCTGTTTGAGCAGCAAATAATACAAGGTAGATAGATATATGGATGTACTTATGCATCATGCATGTATGGAAGACTTCACAGTCCGCCATCATTAGGCGCCGTTGATCATGATGATCGACAACGCACATGCATGTTTTGTGCACTGCAAACAACACCTTTTGCTGGAGCACACAGAACATGCTTGTGCGCAATTGGTGCAGATTATTGATGGCTCATAATGATGGAAGATATCATATCAGATATCCTACAAGACAAACCCTTAAATGCTTCCTGCATGTATGGATACCTTGGTATTGTATTGTAATATAGGTTCCTAATCACATGTGCCAGGGAAATTACTGGGTACAACGGCCTAAAAGTCATTTTTATTCCAAGGAGCTAGGGAGCTGTTGCTCCAGGATCGATGGCGTACGTACACGCTGTTTGGCTCCGGCTGTTTGTTGCCTTGGAGTATAGTTTGAGACACCCAAGAATTTCCGGTCATCAATCAGTGATCTCAAGGCCTTGCATAAAGAGTGGATCTAGTACTTGATTATCATATCAATAATTGTACAGTAAATCCATACACCAAACTATGCACTCATGTTTTGCTAAACAGTAAAGGTGGGCCTTACATAGCCCACTTAGGTGTCGTGTGGCAATCCATTTTTGACTTTCGGAAACAAACCTTTGTCGGGCATTCATATTTCATTGACAAATTTCTATTTGTTTGGCAAGATATATTTTTCATTCATTGAGAAATGTTCTCCTTGGCATTGATATGGGCAATAGTGTTAAAAAATATATAGTACTATACGCCACGACAATTTGTGGTAGAAGGATCTCATGAGGTTCTAGTACCATACACCAAGACCAAGACCATTTGGACAATAGTGTCAAGAATATATATAGTGCCATGAGGTTCTTCTTTGGGAAATGATGGATTGACCACAAATGGGCTGGAAGTGGAGGAGAATGGCATTTGTGGACAAATAAGGCCATCCAAACATCATTAATCTAAAAATTATCCACAAATGAGTTACCGCACCACGTCTAAATCACTGTCCAACCGATCGAACATAAGTTTGGTATACAGTCTCAGAGTAGGATTATCATATTCTGTCTTAATTAGCTGATGTGATCTGTCTTTTGGGTGTTCTCTGCAGATGAACCTGAGAAGGCTTATGGGTGAGGCTTCATTACTCGACTACGATTATACCGGACCCAACACGAAGCATGATCCCAAAAGGAAGCCCGGGGGCGGCCACCCCTAGTCTCTCTTCGCATTTCCATCATAGAACTCTCTCTCTCTCTCTCTCTGCATATATAGATATGCTATTTTGCATGAAGTTCTGCCTTCCAATGTAACAACTTAACAGTAAATCTCGTTTCTATAGCTATAATGAAAAGCTCATATTGTAATGTCATGTTCAACATTGGCTCCTTAGATCGATACTTTAAAAGTTAACTTACTTAGCACTCTAGCCAGCCAGTGAACTTGAAAATTCGCAAGACCTACTTGGATGATCTGATACTCTTGGGACTTGGGAGGCAAAAATTCAGTTCTCCACATAAATGGAAAAAGAGGAAAAACCAAAAAGCAAAGAATGGCTATGTTAACGTACGTTAAGGCGGCACAGTTCCGATGGTACTCAAATGTTCATGACAAGCTGACGGGTTTTGACTCATTTCACAAGAGTGATGTACTCCCTCCGGGCACAATTAGATGAGTTAATTAGAAAAATACGCATGCCACATTTAGATGGCACCGTTCCCTCAACACGCTCAGTCTCTCAGATCTCGTCTTCCTCACCCGCGTAACCCCACATTTCAAACAAAATGTTCATCACAGTGACCGTCTCGAGTAAATTGAACTGCCAGAGGGAGTAGATTATAGGGGAGGTTTTTCTGTCAGTAAGACTAGCAGTGGAAAGTAAAGTAATCGAACTTCAAAATTATACATTTCGGCAGTCTAATGTCATCATTCTACATATTATAGAGCAAACGCGACATTATTTTAAAATCGACTAAGGGGTATGATAAAACAGAACTTCAACAATCTAAGTAGCTACATAATTTCTAAATATATGTTTCGACCTACCTAATCCCAAATTTACTCAAATTCATAATTGAGTCCCTTTAGTATGTGCCCCAGCTTGTGCACCAGCGTGCACCGTTGGAACTCGATCCAACAACTTGCAGCACCCTGGCGCCTAGCGTATACACTGATGTACCTCACCCGCGACACATAATAACTTTCATGTAGGCTTATGGGCATACCACCACTGGTGGGTAGGTGGTTGTGTCTTCCCCCAACCCAACTTTCCTCTTCATCACCTAGCGCTGTGATATATCCTTCCCTAAAACACAAAGAAGTGGAATTACTTTGTCGAAAAATATATCACTACATGTTAAAAACATATTTTCCTTTATTCACAAATTATGAGAAAGTACATGATACAAAAGATAATTAGGATAATTTGTGATTCTGTATCATCTTTATTTTTCTGTAACTTGTTAACTTTGTATTCTGTAACATCTTTACTTTTCTGTAACTTGTAAGAAAGAGTAATATGTTTTTGCTATTTGATCAAAATCTTATAGAAGAACTCCCTCTGTTGGACTTCAATAGATTGTATCTATAAAGACATAAAGTAAGGGAGTATAATATACCCTCCATGCAAAATCACCTGTCCTAATTAGAAAACTGAGGAACTATTGGTTTTCTAATGAGGACAGGTAATTTTGGATGGAGGGAGTATATGACATTCAAAATGGCCCCACCTCTGAAGTTAGTGGAAAACTCACTGCTTCAACCCAAGAAAAAACAACAACTAAACAAGTAAAAAAGAAAAGAGATGAAAAAGTTTCACCCTCAACTGGGATAAATGTGTCACGCCCCAAAATTCCTGACCTCGATCGGAGTGCGGAAGCCTTTAAGTAAACTAAATAAAAGCCGAGATAGGAACCTTGGAATGCAACCGAATACTCGATCACTCGGGTCAATTACATCGTTACAAAAGAATGTGTAATTGACATCACCAGGAACTCATAACGAAACTTAGAAATTGAGAACTAAGAACTTCTTCATCAAATTTTAAATAACGTTGTCAATGTAGCAAATGATTCCTACTAAAATTATTACAGCAGATTAAATAAAAACTATCAAATAAAGCAAGCATCAAATCCAGGCACACACTGGCCAACACTAACGAAGTTCTAACAAAATGCAATAGAATAAATAAAGCAATTCTTCAAGACATCTCCCACGCATCTGCTACGCCTTTTTGAACTGCAAAGTCCTGACTTACTGATCTTTGAAGCCTGCATCAGAGGATGCGTAAGTATTTCGTAGAAATACCCAGTAGGATGTAAAAACCCACCAGGAAGATAAAATAGGTTATGAATAATAGATCACTCAGATAAATAGGAATAGACACTCTCTGAAAGACCACTCATAGGTTTATGTTGCCTGAATAGCAAGGTCAAATGATAACAGTTCAAATGGAAAAGTATAGGAAAGAATAATCTCAATATGACTCCAAACAAATATCGGTGTAAGGAGAGAATGGTCAAGATACTCAAGGCTCTAGGCATCTATAGTGCAAGGAGTTACAATTTCTGCTCGCTGAACTTACCAATACGCAAGAGGTAAGATATATACCAGAACATCCTAGAGGTTCTCTTTTTGGAACCCGGCCACGCGTCTAGGCATTCTGGCCCCATCTGTGCTTATGGACACAATGAGCGGAGACTGAAGCCCTTCTGTAATGTCAACCAGTCTAAGACGTACGTATTTGCCTCCTTTCGGGCAATAGGGAAACCATGTTCCATAAATATCGGAGATTACCACGGATCTAGCAATGGCTCGTGAGCATACTATGATTCCACCTTTTAATAAGTGGAGAAATAGGTCAATGTCAAAATGGACAATGATTCAACAAAAGCACAAGTCTTATCTTTATGAGAATAGGGTAACTCTTACCCCAATGACTCACTCATGGAGTATGAAATAAATAATCAAGATTTCACAACAATATATGGCTCTCTCTCAGGGAGTAACAAGAAGATTCACATATCTCGAATAATGAAAAGAATAATGAAGATTCACAATCTGAGTAATGAATTTCACTCTTAGATTACATGTCATGCATCATGTCTTACCTTTGATATGGATATCTCTAAGTATGGAATTATATTACTCAAATTACCTTTCTAGGAAAGTTTGATCTCCAATTGGATAATCAAACCGACACCACGATGAACCATAGAAATAAGACCAAATTGACTCTTGTGCATGCTGACTCGTCCCAATGTCTTACTATTTTAAACTTCTTCACTTATTACAGTGACACATAAGTAATTTTATCATACTGTATTAATATTATTTTAATCAGATTATATCATATTATGAGTAATAATACTTATTAGTGCTTTAAAACCCTAATTCCAGTAAACTGTCTTATACTGTACAGCCCAATTACGACTGAACCCACCATCTACACAGAAGAACTCTGGCTCTGAAATTTTAACAGCAGATAGCCCTATGAGTCTAGTTTATAACAACATAGACTGCATATTTTTCTGATATTTATACATTTAATTATGATTTTTAAACTGAGCACTGTCGGCGCAGAAATAGTTCTGGCCGAGAGCACATTACTTACTTATAATAGGTAATCACATACTAATACCCATTAATCATAATAATATAACATTAATACCCTTAATTACTCCCCTCCTAGAGTAATTCTAGACTCTGGTATGTTCTGGAACTTAATGATTATAATGATTCTAATTCATACTAATACCTCAAACTAGATTCAAGGCATCAACCTTAATCTAATTAAGCTTTTAATTAACATTATTAATACATCCTTAATCATATTGGACTATTAAATCAGGACATAACAGAATAAAGAAGATAATTTTCATGACCATCCACGTTCAAGAGATATGACCTGTAGATATTCCCATCAAAAGTAGGCATATGTGCATCAACATGAAGCATTAAACAAGGTATGACATTATGAGCACTCTTATTTATCAAACAACGAGAAATCTCTCATGAAACAAACATTAGGCACTCTTATCTCTGAGATAATATGAATAAGATCATAAATTAATCACAATATGAAAGGACCAAAGAAGTGTAAACCGAATTGGTTAGGAAAAACCATCCTACCACTTAGATGTATGCGAAATACACCTACACGCGTAGCTCGTTCTTTCTTCTTCGCAACCACGCCTCCACACCTTCGATCGCACGAGAAAAGAGGTTGAGGGAAGAGGTAGAAGATTGCTGGAATTGGTGGCAATGAAAGGGAGAAGAGCTAGGGTTTAGCACAAGGCGTCCAAAGCTTGGCGTGAAGCATATGGGTGACCTCCTCCTTGGCTTTTATAGCCAAAACCTCCGCCAACTAGGATATCTCCTAATTAGATCCTTCCTAATCCCAAATCCCAATTAACCAATTAAAAGGTCTCCCTCATTAGTAAGGGACGTTCAGCCATGTTAATCCATTGAGTTTTCCTCATTTAATTAGGATTTCAAGATATAAAGTCAACATACAAACCAAAATAAGATATTCTAAACAGCTATCAGAACGTCCTCGCCACCGAGCTCCAAATCCCAAAGTGCTGTGCGAAGTCAATCTTCACCAGTAGCACCTACATCACATAAGGATGCTGAGTATAAAAATACTCAGTGGGATACAATATCACAATCATCAACATTAATATAAACCAGGATTTGCATTAACATATTATGCAACCATTTACAGGGTTCCACTTGAGTCTTTTATTAATCCTTCAAGCAAAGTCTTTTATTGTTACCCAAGTACAAGTTCAATAATTAAGTCATTGTCCCATATAGACAGACTCACTGAATGTCATTCCTACATGACAGACAACACGAAAACACCGTGACTATTATTCCGGTTACTACCGATAATCACGGCACGCCTTGAATCCCTCAAGGGTGACTGCCTCGCCCATTCCTTACCTTAAAAGGTATGACCGTCGAAAGGGTCTAGCACCACATCAGCACCAGGACACGATGTGGGTCGGAATGACTCAGCCTTCCAGGATGCTAGCGTCACCAATGTGCACAGTAATTCACCTGGCAACCATGGCTCAGGATGAGTGTAGAGCTTCCACTTGGGAAGATGCAAAAGCTCTCTCTAAAATCCATAGAGAATAAACACGCTCTCTCTAAAATCCATAGAGAAGAGGTAACAGCTTAAGCCTGGCCAATAGAATATGTAATGCTCTCTCTAAAATCCATAGAAAGATGCAAACATAGGCCAAAATAACATATAGTTGTTCTCTCTAAAATCAATAGAAAGATATAACAGCATAAGCCTGGCCAATAGAAGTTGGTCCTCATTAGGTACCATGACACAAAGCTTCCACCAGTCGGAAGATGTGAATGCTCCCTAAATCCATAGAGAGATACAGACGGCAGAGCTTCCACCAGTCGGAAGATGCAACACCACCCCAATCTATACCTTGTGATCCTTAACAGGTATCACAGTTTATTAGTGTGAACCCTTCTTAGAGTTATAATATACCATTCACAACTGTTGGCACAATAGCTCAACAGATAGCCTGACCTTTGACTTAATAGTCATTCGGTCGCTTGATCGGAAGTCACTCACACTCATACACTGACTCCCAATCCTAAGGACAATTTAGTCTTTATCTTGATTAGGTTCTTCCCAACCCTCAAGCTCAGCCTTCAAGTCATCATTTTATTATCTTTCATAAAATGATTAAGTCTCTAAACTAATTAGGTTTATTAGTCGGGTTTTTCTTATCATTTAAGATCCTTTGCTATGAGTCAGTATAACATCAGGGACAAATGCCCTTAGATATAAAAACAAAAACACATACCAAAAATACGCCAGTTAGGGCTTGAAATTATTTATTAAACAGCCCAAAATCAATAACAGGAGCCTATGTACTACGCTGGCTCTGTATATACCATACTGCACGGAAATACACAGACAGTCAAGTTCGACCGTCAGTTGTAAGCAATTTTAACTGTCATTTGAAGTCCGCCGGCAGTTCAAAATCCAAACCAGCTTATGAACCGGGTTTTATTATTGAATCGGGTTTGGTCTGAGGGTGAACTGGGTTCAATCTATAAGTGAACTGGGTTTGGCCTGACTCTGGACCAAACCGGGTTTGGGGCCTGAACCAGCCGATTTACTGGACCGGTTTAGTCTGGTAACTGGACAGGTCCTGTCCAGTTTGTTCTTGGACCAACCCGGTCGTCTTGAAGAAGACCAGTTTGGTCATCCGTGGGTGGCGGCTGTCACGATGGCCGTCGTCGTGCCGCCATTGCCCAACCGGCACTGCCCTCTCTTCTCCTCCTCTCCTCCACTGACCGTCAGCCCGTGGTCCGGGCAGATTTGGGGGAGGAGATGGGAAATGGCAGCAGCAAAAAGCTGCCGCCTTTGCTTCCTTTGTCGAGGCCAGCAGCCTAGCGGAGGTCGAATCGACCTCCGGTGACCCGCCACGACCCCCTACCTCCTATGTCGACGTCCCCGTCACCTCCATTGACAAAGAACTAAAAAAAAATCAAAGCTTTATGAGAGAGGTATAAATTCCTACCTCGTGCATGCACGCTAATGCCAAATCGCCAGCCACCGGAGGGTTGCTGGGGTTGTCGTCGTCACTCGGCGTCACTCACTGCCACCTCCCTGCTGTTTGCCCCTCGCTCTTCTCTTTTAAACCAATCACCGAAGGCTACCAGAACTCGTCAGACTTTGTCGGAGCTTGCTGGAGGTCGCCCAACACTTACCTCCTCAAATGGCTTCCCCTCAGGCTGGTCGATAATATGCTCCTACTGGCTGGGTTAGGAACCAGGTGAAGGCAAAAATAGAGAAGAGATGCCCACCTGGCCCGAAGCAAACCACACCTGGCCAAACTCGACACCCACCTGGCAAAAGCAAGCGAGGGTATTACAGTGGTAGCGCTTATATATTAGGTCATGCTAGTAAGAGTGCACATTCTATGCACATGATTTTGTTGAATGTATAAAAATAGAGTTCATACGTAGTTTTTATGTCTATGAAGGGCTTAATCTATACGTTTATAATAATAATTTTCTTTGTATTTAGGTATATCCACACTACTAATTACCAAAAAAATATATATTTATACTACTCCCTCTGTCTAATGAAGCTTGTCTGCATTTGAAAATGAGTTAAATTTTATTGGACTCTCAAGTCCAGTACAAAAGAAAATAATTTTTCCTCTGTCTTCCAAGTTTTTGATCGTGAGGGAGCAAAGTCGGCCATGTAATGGAGAAGTTATTGGGTACAAGCGCCAGTCCACATCACTTTTATGGCCACCAACCAGAAACAGACACACGGCCATTGGGGCCCACAATCCCAAATAGCTAACATTAGATGACGACGTTAAGAGGTTAAATAGAAGAGGTCCATTTCTTCTCTCCTTCCCTTCACAGCTCATTAAATGATGCACTCTCCCTCTCTCATCATTAAATGTTCCTTTCCCTCCATCTCTCTTCATTTAATGCCTTACCAGGCAACTTCCACAGCACTCGAGTAAACCATGTGCTAGAAACAGTGGTAAATTCGTAGTTTCCTTCACATAAAATGGGCAATTTTGTCCAATCACATCCATTTCCTCCTTTCTCACCCTGTTTTTTCCCAACTTGTGTTCCTCCTGGTTTGAGCTCTAATGGTGGAAGGACCTATAGATATTCCCATCAAAAGTAGACATATGTGCATCAACATGAAGCATTAAAAAAGGTATGACATTATGAGCACTCTTATTTATCAAACAACGAGAAATCTCTCATGAAACAAACATTAGGCACTCTTATCTCTGAGATAATATGAATAAGATCATAAATTAATCACAATATGAAAGGACCAAAGAAGTGTAAACCGAATTGGTTAGGAAAAACCATCCTACCACTTAGATGTATGCGAAATACACCTACACGCGTAGCTCGTTCTTTCTTCTTCGCAACCACGCCTCCACACCTTCGATCGCACGAGAAAAGAGGTTGAGGGAAGAGGTAGAAGATTGCTGGAATTGGTGGCAATGAAAGGGAGAAGAGCTAGGGTTTAGCACAAGGCGTCCAAAGCTTGGCGTGAAGCATATGGGTGACCTCCTCCTTGGCTTTTATAGCCAAAACCTCCTCCAACTAGGATATCTCCTAATTAGATCCTTCCTAATCCCAAATCCCAATTAACCAATTAAAAGGTCTCCCTCATTAGTAAGGGACGTTCAGCCATGTTAATCCATTGGGTTTTCCTCATTTAATTAGGATTTCAAATCTCTAATAAGATTCGTTCACTATCTTAATCATAATTATAGCACACTGTCATATGCTTAACAGTCCAATTCCGACTCTTCCCATTGTCAGTACAGTCAGCCTTAGACTCTGAAATTTTTATTGAAGTTACCCATATGAGTCTAGTTTCTAACCACATTAATTTTATATTTTTTCCGGTTTTTCATGATTTAGTTATGATTTATTTACTACAGACTGTTGACACAGAAATAGTACTGGCCGTGCTTACAATCTTAATCATACTTTACATATCTCGTTCCAAACTAGGAAACTACCATATCTAAGCCAACCAACTAGGCGTCCCCTTCCTATTGGTTGATTAAAAAGTAAAATATTTATCTCTTTTTAACTAAGATTTATCTTCCCTAATTATCTCAACCGAACTGATACTTCCCAATCCTCCGCGATACTTACCATATTTACCGCTATTAGGTCAAATCGTAGATTTTGCTCCAAGATTCACTCCAATCCTCTAAAGATCTCCTTGTGGCTAGTTACCCACGTTCACATGACTCCCTGGGCCTATGCCACATGGCCCTGTGCCCAGGTCTGTGCGTCTAAAGCTAGAGTCTTGCGCACACATGACTCTGGTGTCCTGCGGTTGTACTACTCGTTACACTATCTCGTGTAGATCACGGACCACGTATAAAACCAAAATTAACTGATTAATTATGGAATTCAAATGGGTCTCATCCACTTGAACACATGCCCTGGCGCCTGGCCCCACTCCTGGCGTCAGGTGTTCTCAGACCCTGACGCCAGGCTGGTCTCAGCGCCAGGTTGTGCCCAGCGCCAGGACAAACCCTTGTGTCCTGGTTTTCTACTACTAATAGTCATGCAATTAACGAATCATACCACATCATAAACATCAAATAACACATCAAAGCACATCGCACAACCAGAAATCAAATCAGGCAATGAACTTTCCTATTTTAGAACAGTTACCTAAAATAGAAACCTTTAGTTAACGTACAAATTTTTCGGGTGTTACATCCTCCCCTCCTAAAAAGAACATTTCGTCCTCGAAATGCCGGTACTCAATCAACAAACAGTTCAGGGTAAGATTTTCTCATATCACTCTCGGTTTCCCATGTCATTTCCTCGAAGAGCTGACTTTGCCACAAAACTTTCACTAAAGGAATAGTCTTTCTGCGCAACACCTGATCTTTCTTATCCAAAATCTTAATAGGTTTTACCGGAAAAGTTAAATCCGCTTCTAACTCCATAGTTGCATAGTCCAAAACATGTGATGGGTCTGGCAAATACTTCCTCAACATTGAAACATGAAAAGTGTTATGTATCTCTGACAATTGTGGGGGTAAGGCTATCTGATACGCAACTGGTCCAACTTGCTTTAAGATCTCAAATGGTCCAACAAATCTGGGAAATCCTGCACTACCTCAATTTCTTCAATTTTTGGGGTAGGAGCTTCTAAGGGTAACACACTTGCTAAAAAGGCACTACCTCCTTTAGCTATAAGTTTTCTAGCTTTTAATGCTGATATAATACAGTTCTCCTTTCTTGCTCGTAATTCTAAGGTAAACCTTCTTCTTATTATAATCTACATTTGCCCTATACATGGCTAACCAGTCCATTCCCAAAATAACATCAAAATCATACATATCAATCACAATCAAATCAGCACACAACACCTTATCCCCTACTTTCACAGGAGATTGCCCAAGATACTCAGTTGCAACAATCGAGTTCCCAACAGGTGTAGAGATCAACAAATCATAACTCAGTCTAGACAATGACTTCTCTAGACTTACGGCAAAACAGAAGAAATAAACGATCTCGACGCTCCTGGATCGATTAAAAACTCGAGCAAGACTATTGAAGACTAGAAGATTACCTTCAATAACCTCATTCGAAGCCCGCGCGTCTTCCGATGTCACTGCAAAGATCCTTGCTTGCGTCTTCTTATTCATCTCAACTCCTGCCTTCTTCTCGCGATTAGGGAAATATTGTGAGATGTGACCAACCTCATTGCAAGTGAAACATCTTCTCGTATCCTGTGGACACGGTTTTCCAGCATGCGAATTCTGACCGCAAATTTTGCAACGATTTCCAGCGCCATTACCGTTGCTGCTGCCAATACCTTGAACTGGCTGTCGATTCTGGAAATTCGTCCTATTCTGCTGAGGCTGATACTTCTGCTGCTTGTAAGGCCGATTACTTCCACGATTGTTGTTTCCAAAACGCTTATCCGCGGGACGCTTCAGCTTATTCTCCTGACTTTTGTTTTGGCCGTTCCTCCTCTCCATAGTTCGCTTGAAGTCATCCTCTAGAATAGAAGCTAGTTCCACCGCCTTAGCAACAGTAGTCGACTGAGAAACCAACAACCTTGACCTCAGTCCATCTTTCAGACCGTCAACGAAACGCTACGCTTTGCTAACTCATTCGGACACGCATCGGTTGCAAAACGCTGAAGCTGTTCAAATTTCGTCTCGTACTGGAGTACTGTCATTGAACCTTGAACAAGCTCCAGAAATTCCTTCTCCTTCCTGCACTGGATATGTGGTGGAAAATACTTCTTATTGAAGACCTGCCTGAACTCATCCCACAAAATATCTTGGCTGTTCGCAAAGCTGTTGCGCTCAGCAGATTCCCACCAGAATACTGCTTCATCCACAAACAGATAAGTCGCGAAAATGACACGATCAGCAGCAGGCACCTTCATTCCCTTAAACAGTCTTTCTACCTCCACCATCCAACGTTCAGCTTTCTCCGGATTGTCCTCACCCGAGAACTCAGGTCCGGCTCTCTTAAATCGCTCAAGTGTAGGTGCTTTCTCACTTCCTCCAGTTCCTCCTCCATTCCGAATTTCAGCAGCCAACTGTCTCATCATTTCCGTCATATTTTGGCTACCTCCTTCTTCCTGTGAAAGATTTGCTGCAGCATTTGGTCGTCTACCACGCGTTCCAGAGTTCACCATTTCCGATAATCTACAGTCAAAGAAAGAAGATGAATTAGAATCTCACTCTTAGGTTCAATTTTAATTCATCCCTCATTCCTTTGACTCCTAAGCGATAAACACACCCACAAAACAAGGCACAACAAACAAGCAAATAGTTAAATCATTTAATCAAAGAACTTTTATTAATTCTGAAGAAATCCTACAACGATTCTCTAAGCTGATGCCCTATATACCAGGGTTTTATTACAAAAGAGTTATAAAACTAAAATCTATCCTAACTCTCCTTCAAATTCTGATCTTCAAAGATATTCATCTAGTATCATTAGTGCTATTGGGGTCGGAGCAAGCCTTAACTCATGATGCCAACAAATCTCCCATCCTGTCATGTAGGGCCATCTATACCCCATCGACTTAAACCTGTGATACAAAATATCGTTAAGCACTTCATCTGTCTCTGCCCGCACATATACCGGGTGAAATCTCACTATCAAGTCTTCTATGGCCACAGACTCTGGTGGCGATCCATCCCCATACTCTATTCGGATTACGGGTGTCTGTGGTCCATGTCCATCCACCCATTCAACTGGATAGTCGGCATCTCTAAAAGGGTCATAGGCAGGTACAGGCTCTACTTCAGCAATTGGTTCCTGAACTTCTTCTATATCAATCTTTAACGGGTCATCTTCTGTTTCACTACCTATGTCCATTTTCTTCCATTCTTCAAGCCACTGCCTAACAGTTTCTTGTTTGTCTTTCTCATAGATTCTGCTGCTTCTTGTTCTAGCCATTTAAACCTATACAAGAAACTAATGACGTTTCTCTACCATTGACTTCAAGAATTAAGACTCTATCTAAGTTACTACCTATGAATCTTTTCATTTCTAATAGGTTCTTCTACAGGTTCAACTCTATCCCCTAAAGTCTTTCTAATCTCACCCACGATCTACAACATTACAATATTATTTTTGATGATCCAAAAGTCAAAAGTTCCAATTAAAAAGTTTCAGAGCTCCGATACCACGCTGTCACGCCCCAAAATTCTTGACCTCGATCGGAGTGCAGAAGCCTTTAAGTAAACTAAATAAAAGCCGAGATAGGAACCTTGGGACGCGACCGAATACTCGATCACTCGGGTCAATTAGATCGTTACAAAAGGACGTGTAATTGACATCACCAGGAACTCATAACGAAACTTAGAAATTGAGAACTAAGAACTTCTTCATCAAATTTTAAATAACGTTGTCAATGTAGCAAATGATTCCTACTAAAATTATTACAGCAGATTAAATAAAAACTATCAAATAAAGCAAGCATCAAATCCAGGCACACACTGGCCAACACTAACGAAGTTCTAACAAAATACAATAGAATAAATAAAGCAATTCTTCAAGACATCTCCCACGCATCTGCTACGCCTTTTTGAACTGCAAAGTCCTGACTTACTGATCTTTGAAGCCTGCATCAGAGGATACGTGAGTATTTCGTAGAAATACCCAGTAGGATGTAAAAACCCACCAGGAAGATAAAATAGGTTATGAATAATAGATCACTCAGATAAATAGGAATAGACACTCTCTGAAAGACCACTCATAGGTTTATGTTGCCTGAATAGCAAGGTCAAATGATAACAGTTCAAATGGAAAAGTATAGGAAAGAATAATCTCAATATTACTCCAAACAAATATCGGTGTAAGGAGAGAATGGTCAAGATACTCAAGGCTCCAGGCATCTATAGTGCAAGGAGTTACAATTTCTGCTCGCCGAACTTACCAATACGCAAGAGGTAAGATATATACCAGAACATCCAAGAGGTTCTCTTTTTGGAACCCGGCCACGCGTCTAGTCATGCTGGCCCCATCTGTGCTTATGGGCACAATGAGCGGAGACTGAACGCCTTCTGTAATGTCAACCAGTGTAAGACGTACGTATTTGCCTCCTTTCGGGTAATAGGGAAACCATGTTTTATAAATATCGGAGATCTCCACGGATCTAGCAATGGCTCGTGAGCATACTATGATTCCACCTTTTAATAAGTGGAGAAATAGGTCAATGTCAAACTGGACAATAATTCAACAAAAGCACAAGTCTTATCTTTATGAGAATAGGGTAACTCTTACCGCAATGACTCACTCATGGAGTATGAAACAAATAATCAAGGTTTCTCAACAATGTATGGCTCTCTCTCAGGGAGTAACAAGAAGATTCACATATCTCGAATAATGAAAAGAATAATGAAGACTCACAATCTGAGTAATGAATTTCACTCTTAGATTACATGTCATGCATCATGTCTTACCGTTGATAAGGATATCTCTAAGTATGGAATTGTATTACTCAAAATACCTTTCTAGGAAAGTTTGATCTCCAATGGGATACTCAAACCGACACCACGATGAACCATAGAAACAAGACCAAATTGACTCTTGTGCATGCTGACTCATCCCAATGTCTTACTCTTTTAAACTTCTTCACTTATTACAGTGACTCATAAGTAATTTTATCATACTGTATTAATATTATTTTAATCAGATTATATCATATTATGAGTAATAATACTTATTAGTGCTTTAAAACCCTAATTCTAGTAAACTGACTTATACTATACAGCCCAATTTCGACTGAACCCACCGTCAACACAGAAGAACTGTGACTCTGAAATTTTAATAGCAGATAGCCCTATGGGTCTAGTTTATAACACCACTAGCGGCATATTTTTTTGATTTTTATACATTTAATTATGATTTTTAAACTGAGCACTGTCGGCGCAGAAACAGTTCTGGCCGAGAGCACATTACTTACTTATAATAGGTAATCACGTACTAATACCCATTAATCATGATAATATAACATTAATACCCTTAATTACTCCCCTCCTAGAGTAATTCTAGACTCTGGTATGTTCTGGGACTTAATGATTATAATAATTCTAATTGATACTAATACCTCAAACTAGATTCAAGGCATCAACCTTGATCTAATTAAGCTTTTAATAAACATTATTAATACATCCCTTAATCATATTGGACTATTAAATCAGGACATAACAGAATAAAGAAGATAACTTTCATGACCATCCACGTTCGAGATTTGAGCAAAGGGTTGGGACTTAGAAGACCGGCTTTGGATCCCGGTTCTAGGGTTGGGTTCTCACTCTTTCTTTTTGCGACATTTTCCACCATCGTTTGTACCTTTCCGAAGGTAATCGCAGACAAGTCTCATCCTTTCGATGGCTTCAGCTTCTCTATTTGGTGAGTTTGGTGAGAATTGGGAGCCAGAAGCTGAGAGACTTCATCTTGGCAATAGTAGGTACTCTACTAACATTGAACTCTAAAAAATGGTGTTTTTTCACTTGTGAAAATCTGTGGCTTTTTAACTGTTTTGGCATTTCATGTCATTGGAGAAGTTTGCTACTATTAATATGTGTTTGATTTTTAGCTGATTTGTTGAGTTGCTTCTTTTCTTTTATTTAGCTGAACAAATTTGAAAGCTCTGAATCTGAGCTCCTAAATTTATACCCCTACAGCTTACACTAGCTGTCACACCCCGAATTTCAAAACCTCTATAAGAGCACAGAAGCACCAACACATTGAAGGTCGTGAGGTTGAAACCCGGGACGCGACCGAATACTCGATCAACTTTGTTCCCATTGACAAGAACTGGGATAATTACAGGATCCAGAATGATAAACAATATCCGCTAATAAAAATCTTAAATAATAAAATCTTGAGTTTAGTAATTTATTACAATAAACAAGTCTCAACAGATTGCAAAGGATAAATCATAACTCAGCACACAGGCTGATAAGTTCACCACGAACAAGATATTAATGCAAATAAAATTAAATCCACTTCAATCAGCAGTCCACCATCAAGCTCCATCAAACGTATCTGGTCAGTTCTTTTCCTCTTTGATTCCTGCATTAAGAGTTGCATGAGTATTTCGAACGAAATACCCAGTAGGAGCCAAGAAAACCCACAAACAAGATAACAACAGGAATACTGACAATATGGTAATAAGAAATGAAGACACGTTTAACAATGTCAGGACGAACAAATACAGGGTTTACTCACCTGGATAGTAATCATCATCAAAGACCACAAACGGTCAAGGAATAGATAAGCATTAAATTCAAGACTCCAAACGAACAGTGCGTAGGGAGAAAATAGAAATGAATACTGACTCCAAACATCCAGAGTGTCGGAGATAATAATTTTTGGTCTCTGTTCAGTCCACTTCCCCTATGAACATCAGTACCTGAACATCCTAGAGGTTCTTCAGAGGAACCCGTCCATGCGTCTAGGGATGTTGGCCCCATTGGTGCTTACGGGCACAATGGGCTGAGTCTGCAGACCTTCCGTAATATCATACAGTCTAAAGCGCACGCATTGCCGTCATCAGCTAAACTACAGAGGTTAATTAATTAATTTGAGATCACAGAGGATCTAATAATGGCTTGTGAGTATACTATGATTCCACTCTAAGAGCATTCATCAATAACTCTTCGTGGAGAAATAGTTTACATAGAACTGAATCAATCTAGAAGTAATATGGGTTCTGTCATATAGAGACCCAGACTTAGACTCTCAAGGAGTAAGACAACAATCTTGTAAATATCATATGAATAGACTCACATCGCAGTATTTGAAACTTTGTGAGTGATCAACATCAGATAACTCAGAATATGACTCATCAAGAATCAGAACACTAAACCGCATCACCGTACCTAGCCCTAGATATGACACTCCCCTAAGAATAAGGATACAAGATCCTCATTATCAGAAATAGATCAACCATGGTGTACAAGGTGTTGAATCTGACATAGAGAATTTCTTGGATAAGAACTAGGATACTTAGGACAATTTATTTCAGACAGAAACCCACAACTCACTACTCGTACCCATACTGTAATATTACTCTACCCTGTACCATCAATGTTTTACATCCTAAAATTAGATGATTAATACCATATATGTTTCTAATATATAGTGGTAAACTGAATTAGGGTTTTAATATAAAATACACTATTCTGCCCTATGCAAAACAGCCAACTTCCATCTACTACCTCTGACTACATAGCACGAATTCTTCTATGAAATTATTATCCCATATAGCCATAAATGTTTAGTTATTAACCCAACTGATATCTTATTTTTATGAGTTCTGTACAATTACTTATCATTTTCTGATCACTGCTCGTTGGAGCAGGAATAGTCCTGGCCAAGAGCAATTATCAACATATATCTTGATTAGTTGTTTAATCAAACCTAATTAGCTAATCATTTATACTTATTAGCACTGATTACACATTTCTTAAGTTATTTACAGAACCTAGAAGGCTCTGGAATTCTCAGATTATTACATTATGTAAAGAGTTTTACATTACTCAATGTATTAATCGCCCGAGGTACTACACATGGCATACAAATTGAAATGGACAACTAATAGTAAACACGAAACTACTCTGTTAGACTGAGACATGACTCCATAATTCTGACTTACAACATCATGGTCGTGATCATGGAGAATCATCAACAAATCAGTAGCTATTTCAAAGGATAACAATCAACAATTTAGGGTTAATCAAGTGAGATGAATTGAGATTGTCCCAATGTCGAAATATAATGAACAAGAGACATGATCAACGAGGTTGACAGATCATACAAAGCATTCAAAAGTGAGAAAGATCACAACTTTATACACTAGTCAAGTTGGGGATGTCATCTAAGTGCTAGATCGGGTGATGGGTTGAAGTAAACACTTGATCACATAAAATATCTCAAACATGTAACAATAGAATCATGGAATATGGAATAAAATTCATGCACATAGCTTCCACATACTCTTGAAGGCTTAATAATTCATTCATGATGCATACTCATTCACAAGACGTATCAAACTATGAATTTTGTGGGAAAAATAGCATCCTACTTGTTTTGACCAACCAAAAACTTTACGTGAGTGACTCTTCTTCGTATCACCTCCCTTCATCTCTTCGTTTTATGGAATGTTTGAGTGTTTCCACTCCCATTTGCTCTAGATCTAATTCTTTTAGTTTCAAATATACTCTTTCCGTCCGGAACTAGTAGTAACATTTCGTTCTCCAAACTGAACCAACTGATTTTACTTCACTTAGCTACTACTACCGGACGGACGGAGTAGGATTTATTCGTGAATTATCATTTGTTAAATGTAAGTTATTTTTTGCAAGCAACACATGTAGCATCAACTGAAAATGATTAATGTTGATAGCACTAGTGGAAAGCAATGAAAGTGGATTTGATGTCACAATGCATTTTTCTGTAAAATGAAATAGGTCCTATGTGTATGTACAATTGTGAAAATTTTATTTATTATGAAATGAAAGTGGTAATCTTGCCAATATGTATATTTTTGTTGGAAATGAAAGAAGTGTGAATTGAAAATGAATTTGTGATGGTGGTCTTTAATGTGAAATTAAACAGGTGAAAAGAAAGTTCAGTAGTGTAAGATGAAAGCAATGAAAGTGGATTTGATGTCACAATACATTTTTCTTTAAAATGAAATAGGTCTTATGTGTATGTGCATGTTAGTATTAACAAAACGGGTGGGAACAGAAAATAGATTTATGATGGTGCTCTTTAATGTGAAATTAAACAGGTAAAAAGAAAGTCTAGTATTGTAAGATGATTATGTTCACAATGGATTTATGATGACTAGAAAGTAAACAGTTCAGACACTTTTGTATTTCACTCGTTAACAAAATTATCCTAAAAGACGTTGGTTAGAAGTCTAGTATAGTAAACTGATTATTTTCACAATGCAAAAGCCTTTTCAATAATGTGGAGAAAGTGGTATAAAAAGTCCAAGGTTCACAATGACTTATTTGTTATATTGATTATGTTCACACTGACTTATTTGTTGTTTCGATTGTGATATATGTATAAGGGTTTAATCTTGTATCGCTAGAGATATGTTATTTCTAACAATTACATTGTAAGAAACATTTTTAAAACCGGGTTTCTTATAGTGAAATTGTAAGAAATAATATCGAGGACTTTACTTATCATTGAAAAATCTTATTTCTTTTTTTATTTCATAAATATGTTTTCATATTTTAATATGCAAGGTTCACATATTTATTATTAATCATATAGAGAAAGTGTAAGGTTTAACCCTTTTATAGATATTGATATTATGTTTCTAACAATTACCATTGGAGAAACATATAGTTAACTAGGTTTCCCATATTGAACTTGTCAGAAATAATATAGACTTCTTAACTTACATTGAAAATGTGACTTCTTTTTATATTTGAATATTCAAGGTTTTACCTATTTATTACTAATTATATGGGAAAAGTCAAAGCTTCCAACTTATTATGGATATTGACAATTATGTTTCTAATAATCACCATGTGAGAAATATATGAAAAGTCGGATTTCTCATATGAAACTTGTGAGAAACATTTACGCGGTCTTTTGTTTCTAATAATTAACATATGATAAACATAACTGAACCAGACTTTCTTACATATAACATAACAGAAACAATCATGTGGCCCTTTACACCAACACACATATATCCTACTTCAGAAAATAAAATTTACATTTGACCTTGATACGTTCACCATCCACATTAATTTTATATATTCCCAAAACAAAATTAAAAGTTTTTACATTGACTTTTCACACATTCAAAAAATACATATGCATCATTCAACTTTACATATCCTCTGCCCCCAAAAATGAACTTTCTCTTCTATCATTACGATTTTCTTACGCCTAATTCAACAATGTCACTGTGATGCACATACTACAAACATCATTATTTTCTTTCACCTTCGAGCATGTCATTAGTATCAATAACCTACAAAAGCGGATAAACCTTTAGACATATAGTTATAATAAATGCACCATACAATGATAACAATTTCTCTCCTTACCGGATTGTCAAAACCTACACCCATAGGTAGAACAAATTGATATAACGTTGGGTTAAAGGTAATTCAAATTTGTTGTAGGTTAAAATGTTGATTTGTAGCACCTAACTCCCTTAACTGAATAGCTTTATCTGTACAATAAAGTTTCTAATATTGCTCAAACTTATTCAACTCATACACTGAAGATAGTATGTAAGAAATAAAAGCTTACCCGATGTGTCCATGTTAGCTTGTGGTGATTGATGTACAATTTCACAAATTACACAGTATTTCTCATATGTAATATCTCAGAAACAATCATTATACACTGTTACACGGTTCCGATGTGGTAGGATACTCACATGTGAGTGCCCAATTATACGCTTGCATGTGGCAAAACCGTGAAAATGGGTATAAAATTGTGTCATCAATAAACAACACTTTTTCTGTTGGGTGGATTCCTTGAACTCCTTTGTGGAGGGAAGAGTCAGTTTCGAAGCAACGGACTCAAGAACTAAAGAGTTGAGGCCACGAATGTTCGAGCTCTTTGAGCGAGCATTTGCAATAAAACAATATTACAGTTCAGGTCACAGGCTCGATGAGAGCTAGTGATCGTTTGCACAGTTGCAGTAGCTTCCGGAATTTCATTTCCAAACTAGCTTTCTATGGAACTCTTTCCCTAATAAGACTAAAATGATAAGTTAATGACCACGGGATATATAAAAGTTTAGGATTTCTAAGGTTGTTCAAGGGTTTGAGTGTTGAGAGACTTAAGGTATGCTCAAGGTTGAAGAAGGGCTTATTATTAAGTGCTTGTATCTCAGGGGTTTTATGAGAGAGCATCTTGTGTTTTTGTGACCACAATATGGTAGAAAGAACAATATTTTTATCGTGAGGCTATTTTACTAGACCACATGAATCTATTGTTCTAGTTTGCCTATTGTGTTGTTCCCGTGTCAAATTTTCCACGTCCATCTTTGACCACACGGTCCAATATTTTCATAAATGGAAGCATGTGTTGGAAGCATGTATCGGCCTTTTTTGAAAAAAAAAATATTTTTTTTTTAAAAAAAAATTTTGAAATTTTTTTTTTTTTTTTTTTTGGGAAAAAAAAACTTTCATGTTTGTTTTCTATCCTTTTATGCATATTTTGAAATCTATTCTTTGTTTAAATTAGTATAACTCATTTTAGAAGTTAGATTTTGAAAATATATGATAAAAACTAGTTTTTGACGACCGATATTTTTTTACGCAATATCTCCGATATATCTCCGATATTTCGTCTCTTAGGCCGACCGATATTTTACCGATATCCGATACGACATTCCATGCTGAGGCTAGTAAAAAACTGCAAAAACTCTATAAACAAGAGATTGTCAACATATGTATAAACCGATTGATTGTTAACTTTATAAACAAGCAACCTGTGAGTATATCAACAAATTGTATAAATAGACAGCCCGTTAATATGCGCGCTTTCCAGCCACCCAATTTTGATCGGTTGCCTATCATGCCACCCACCTTTTTTGCAGGGGGGGCCAAATTGTTAGCTTCATTTGGAAAGTTTAGAAAAAAAAAAGATCAATTCTTTTCTTCTGCAGGCACCCATTCTCTTAGACCCTCTTTTGGGAGGGCCCCCAAGGCATAATAAATTCACGCTGAAATCAAGGACATAAAAGAAAAAAAGAAAAAGAATCAGAGGGTAATTTCCCTACTACAAACAGGGACTGTATTACTAACTACAATAACAATAATTAAGTTATTGTTCATCATTTTTTATCTCTACTCCTCATCACTTTTACCAAAAAGGAAATACTCCTTTGTACAGATTTAATATGACCATAACTGAAAATTGTTGTGTTTAAGGAAATGGGTCCCAGGTCATGCTTTTCCACCCAATGCCCCCTGAGACATGGTGCACATTTAAATCCCATCATCTTTGTTCATAATTCCAAGTCAGAAAATCACCTTTGTTGATAATTTTAAGATAAAAAGTAAATGCCCAATATTTGAAGGGAAATTGAGAATATAAAAAGAGAGAAGCCAGTAAGACGCCTTTTGACTGGCAGGAATTGTAGGGGTGGTATACTTTTCGGACACATTTTTTCTTCTTATATTAACAATAAATTTGGACAGAGGGAGTAAATTTTTGTTCATCACACATTGGAGACGACAAACAGCAGCCAGAATCTGGTTCTTCCATAATGAAAAACAACTACTTGCAATGAACTGGAGAAAGACTTTGAAGAATATTCTCTCAATCGTCTCCTCCTCCAACGATACTAAACATGCTGTAGTGTCCCTCCGTCGTCAGTTTCTGTGGCTCTAACAAGAGAAGCCTGCAACTATTGAATAAGGAGATGGAGGACTTTTTAGTAAAAGGAAATCATCTTATCTGGCATTATATTATGGAAGGTGTAGAGGGAAGGGGCCTACCAGTCGCATTTTATTTTTTCTTTGGCATATAGGTGCCCCTCAATAACTCCAACTATTGAATAGGACAAGTGGGTGCCCCCATAAGTTAGGGGCCCAGCAAAAAGGGTGGGTGTAGCCGACCATTTTGATCGAGCAGCTTGTTTTTAAGGCATGTTTAGCCACCTCCAAGGAATTCCAAATTTTGCCGATATATCTATATCGGGCCCCACCTGATAAAACGAAACCACAAAATATTACTTTTTAAATTTTTTATAATATCGGCTAAATTTCGGTTTTGTACCAATATATCGCCAATTTAAAAAAATATTTTCAAAAAAAATTGGGCAAAAAAAATTTTAAAAAGAAAAAAACAACTTTTCCATTTATTTCCCATCCTAATATGCTTTTTATGCATATTTTGAAATCATTTTAGAAGTTAGATTGTGAAAATATATGGTAAAAATTAGTTTTCGACCACCGATATTTTTTTACAAATATCTTCGATATATCTCCAAAATTTTGTCTCTTAGGTCGACCGATATTTTACGGATATCCGATACGGAATTCCTTAGCCATCTCTGCAGTCGCCCCTGAAAGCAAGCGGTCATATACCTGTCACATGTTAACTGTTTTGTACTTCCTCCATTCTGTTTTAATAGATCCATCTGAAAAAATGTTGATTTTGTTTGATAGTCAAAACCTCAGTTAATTGGGGGAAAAGGTTCAAAATCAACTTAAATTGACCAGATGGAGCATCTAAAATAGGATTGTATTTTTTCCCGATGGAGCTATTAAAACAGGATGTGACCCACGGAATGTTAATTGATTCCATAAATAAAAGGTCACCAAGTCACATACAATATGCCTAGAAACAAGAAAGGACACCTACGACACCATAGATAATATACAATGGTCATGTTTCATCATTTTCCTAATTTAATTGCAAATGAAGAGTGGGAGAGACTTATAGCCAAACAACCTGCTGTCAGCCATGGAAATGATAAGAAGGGAGAGCATGGCAGCCAAGTTTTAGAACATAGCTGTTTTTGTGTTCGCAAAAGACATCTTTGGCTATTGTGTCTAAGAGGGCTGTTCAGTTCACGAATTTGGCAGCAAATTCAGCCTGAATTTGTAGATAAGTAACTGGGTCTTGTTTGGTTCATGAATTTAGCTGAATTTAAAATTCAACTTAAAAGGGGATTCTCCCTCAATTCAGGCTTAATTTGAAGATTCATTAAATTAAGATTGAATTATAAACTTTCACTTCAGCGACCAAACAACATTATCATTTTATACAAATTCAGCCCGAATAAATTCTCTCTTAATTAAGCTTTAAATTCATTAAAATTCACTAACCCAACAGCCCCTAATGCACCGATTACTTCTTGATTCAAGTTTCTCTGATTGTGCTTGTACTTGATTGACGTATCTTCATTTGTAGTCGGTATTGATGTCACTAAAAGACAAACCATTGATGTTGATGAAGCAGCAATGGAAAAGCCGGCATTTAGGTTTTAAAACTCTACTAATTTTGTGATGTAAATAAGGTTTACCTCGTCGAGAATGTGTATGAAGTATGAACATTGTAAAGGACCTCCATTTCTACTTAAAAGAGGAGCTATGAGCTGCTTAACTGAGAATGAACACATTTTTTTCAGTCCATATCCATAGTCCTTGAAAACCTTCAGTTTTTTTGCGAGTGATCTAGCCTGACCAGCGAGCCTGGAGAAATTCTCCTGACCAAACTGCGTATGATGTCTATGTACTATGTTAGCACATAGATGTCTATTATTCCCTCTGTTCTATATTACTTGTTAGAATTAGAAAATAAAAATGGAATTTATTTCATTCTGGCTTTCCAATGCAGACAAGTAATATGACACAAGGAATATGTACTATTTTAAGGGTGCTTGGTCAGGAAAACATTTTTAGTTTTTTTTCCTCGAGAGAATAATGCCTCCACGGGCAAAGTGCATTAAAGCAATGATATGAGAGACTAAAATATAAAATCAATTCCAAATCGAAAAAACAATTCAAATTCAATTAACAGAGGAATTGGTAATGGGCTTAACCACGAGCTAAATGATCATAAAGCTAATCAATTGATTCCCGAAAACCGTAAGCATATCTGAAAAGTACAAAAGCTAGGAGTATCTCCTAGTAAGGAGATATAAACCTTCCAAAATCCAAACGTATTATATATCCTCTCTCAGCTCCTAGTTCTCACTTATCAGTTTCTTAGTATTCAAATACAAGGACATAGACTTTCTCTAGAACGGATCATATCCTGGAGAGACAAAAGAAGTGTTGCTTCTCCCTTTTTTAGAGCTGCAAACGTGAGGCTAACATAGAGCTTTATCGAACATACACCGGGTTTAATACACTACTTTGACAAAGCTAGCATTAGTTAGACAATTCTTAACAATGTAACAATTCTTAACAATGTATAAGGCCTTTCTTAGAAGGAAAAAAATAAGTTATACTAGGGCCGTGCACATTTGGGAATGTAAAGCACTTTGTTTGGAGCCATTTTTCCCCCCAAAAAAAAAACTCCTCTTCACATGGTATCGGAGCCATTTATGTTTCGGGTCTGTTTTTACCAAAGGCCCTGTTTCATCCGCCTCTCCTCTTTTTATTTATCGTGCTAAGTTTTGGTGATGCTTTTGTGGGGGGAGGGCTCCAGCTTTTGGGAAACTTGTCATTTATCACGTCACAACCACGAGGGTAAATGCGTACACGAAGATGAGTCATTAGAAGAAGAAAAACAATTAAGCAGTAATACTTAATTTTATTCAGCCTTTTATTGTCAGCATAATAATTGATAAATGAGACGTAATTTTGATGCTTGTACAGTTTCTTTGATACTGCAGTTGCTTATCATAAGACACTAGAGACCAATTCAAACTTTGGGGCCAAGTTTAGACAGTCCCAGCAACGCAGAGCCATTGGCCAACAAAGAGCTTGCTGCAGTTGAGGTTGGGGTTGATTCCATTGAAGAAATCAGAGGTCAAGTTGAAGAGTTGGGTCACACCGAAGCATGTGTCGCCTGCCCTCACTCCGAACACTGACTCACATTCAGGCGTGCTCACCTTTCCAAAACCACCTGTGAATATATCAACAAATTGAATAAATAGAGAGCCCGTTTATATGCGCGCTTATCAGCCGCCCAATTTCGATGGGGCAGCATGATTTTAAAGAATGTTTCGCCACCCCTGCCAGCCACTCCTATACGCATGCGGTTGGATATCTGGCACATGTTAACTGTTTTATGCCTCCCCTGTCCTGTTCAGATCCATCTGAAAAATTGTTGATTTTTATTAGATGGTGAAACCCCGGGGAAGAAAAGATTCAAAATCAACTTAAATTGACTAGAAACAGGACTGACCTTTTTCAGATGGACAGAGGGAAGCAGTATTTTTAAATATTCTCTAGAGCATGTAAATTGCTTCCATAAATAAAAGGTCACAGGTAACAGACAATATGCCTAGAAACAAGAAAGGATAGCCACGACTACAGTAGTATAATATAGAATGCCCGTGTTGCATCATTTTCCTAATTAAGTGCAAATGAAGAGTGAGGTTTCAGAGACTTACTGCCAAACAGCCTGCCATCAGCAATGGAAATAATAAGAAGGAAAGAGAGCATGGCAACCAAGTTTAAGAACATAGCTGTTTTTGTGTTAGAAAAAGACATCTTATGTCTACTGCTTCTGTTACTTCTTGACTGAAATTTCTTCTGATTGTGCTTGAACCTGATTGAAGTCTCTTCATTTATAGTGGATGTTAATGTCACTAAAAGACAATACCGTTGATATTGACAAAGCAGCAATGGAAAAGCAGGCATTAGGTTTTAAAACTCTACTAATTTTGTAATGGAAATAAGGTTTGCCTGGTCGAGAAAGTGTTATGAAGTATATATGCACATTGTAAAGGAGCCGGCTTAAAAAAGTATGAAGTATGCACATTGCAAAGGAGATCCATTTCTACTTAAAGAGGAGCTATGAGTTGCTACTTAACTGAGAATGGACATATTTTCATTCCACATACACAGTCCTTCAAAATCTTCAGTATTCTTTTTTCAAGTGCAACTAGCCTGACCAGCAGTGTAACCAAATTTTCCTGACCAAACTGCATATGATGTCTATGTACTACGTTAACACTTAGGATCTAACCTAGTACATAGACATCTTGTGAAAATTACTGAATTTATTTCCTTCTGAATTTATTTCCTTCTGGCTTTCCAATGCAGACAACTAATATGACACACAGGCAATATGTACTATGGTCGCAGTGCTTGGTCAGGAAATCTTCTCTTTTTTCTCGAAAGAACAGTACCACCAAGCCAAAAGTGCATTAAAGCGATGAGATGAGAGACTGAGATACATATTCAATTAATTGAGGAATTGGTAATGGGGTTATCCACAAGCAAAATGATCATAAAGCTCATCAATTTCCAAAACCCCCAGACATCCAGAAAAGTAGAAAACCTAAAAGTGTCTCCTAGTAAGGAGATATAACCCACCTTCCAAATTAATCCAAACATATTATATCTGCTCTCTCAGCTGTTCTCGCTTATCAGTTTCTTATTTTGCAAATACAAGGTATTAGACCTTCTCACAAGTCTATGATATTAGTGGACGCTTGTGCGCGAGGAGGGTGTTGGAGTATGAAATACGTGAATAGGATTTCCGTTTCCTCCTGACAGCTCGAGCTTTGTGAAACTTGGTTATCTTAGCCCTTTATTACAATTAAAATAGAAAATTCTGCTTATTTTACCTCAAGCCCTTTAACATCTTTAACTGATTTTTTTTCAAGTAAATATCACCTCCTCTCATCTGTCAGATATGGCAAAGCTGCCAACTGCAGGGGCAAGCCATGCATTCCCTCAATCCAATGAAACCTGTCTGCATTTGAATGAGCTAAATTTATTGGAGAAAAAACAGAGTTTCCCCCTCACCCTCTTCCATGTAATAATTAGGCGCCTGTGTTTTTTCAAATGCAGACAGGCTTTATTGGATGGAGGGAGAATATGACTAAAAGACTATGAACACTTGTTAAAGAAAAAGTTCTTATAGAGCAGAGCCTTTTATTGTGAACATAATAGTCGATTATTAGTACATAATGTTGATATTACAGTAGCTGCTAATCAAACAATAGAAGTCAACTCATATTGTGGGGCAAGCTCAGACAGTCCCTGCAACGCAGAGCCACTGGCCAACAAAGAGTTTGTCGCAGTTGAGGTTGGGGTTGATTCCATCGAAGAATTCAGTGGTCAAGTTGAAGAGTTGGGTCACACTGAAGCAGGTGTCACCTGAGCCCACTCCAAACACCGACTCACATTCAGGAGTGCTCGCCTTCACAAAGCCATCTGTGGATATAAAAGTAAGTGTTAAATTGACTAAGCTCATAAATACTATTACACCAAACTAATGGAACAGTCTTCCACCCAAAAAAAGGCCTAATAGAATGGTATGTCCAGGAAGATGATAATGCTATGACAAAGACCAATGTCACTGCCAGACATTCGGCTCATTTGGCGGATGTCCGGAGACACTACAGATCAGGACGGTCTGTACCGAACGTCCTGTAGTGCTTTGGCCGGACGTCCGCTATACTATTGCAACTCTACTGTAGTTGTACCGGACGTCCCACAACAGCACCGGACGTGCAATGCTCAAAGCACTTTTATTCTTATTGTTTCGAAAATCCCAACAATCTCAACACCAAAACCATACACCCATGAGGAGGAGAATTTGTCGGACAATGATAAAATGGGGTACGTCAGGCTCACTTTCACTGTCCATCAAAAACATAGGTGTATATACAGATTCGGTGTACATTTATCAGCTTTTAACTGGTTAAAACAGACTCTAGAAGTGCGAGCAGCATTTCAGAGACTTACCAAATAGTCTGCCATCCGCCATGGAAATAATGAGAAGGAAAGAAGTCAAGGAAATCAAGTAGAAGAACATTGCAGTTGTTTTGCTTGTCAGGGCCATCTTTAGCTATCTGTATCCTTTGGGTTGCTTTTACTCTCATTGATGTCTCTCTATTTATAATACTTCTGCATGAAACTAGAGGACATAAATACCGTTGGTATTAATGCAGCAGCATCAGAGGCCGACGCCGGCTTCAAACTTCGAATTCTATCCTTCTACGGATAATGAAGCCTGCCTCTTTGTAATAGCGCCGGTTTACCTAGTAGATAGGATCCAATAAAAAATTAATTAACCGGCCTTCGAAGAAAAACAAATGGACTTTATTCTTTGTAGCTGCCTGGAAACACATCCGTAGATTATCTCCTTTGTTTATGAAGTTTGGAGAATTATAAATTTCATTGATTTGGTAGATTTTCTTTTGATAAGGTGGATGTGTTTTGTTCTGTGGTTGTCACGGCCCGGGTTTTTAAAACTATTTTTAAATTAGAGTAGTTGCGAAAAATCAGAGGATTACTCCTCTATGCGATAAATCATGAGTTGAAAAATTTTCGACTAAGCATCAAAGCCGTGATAACTGGGGTTCACAAATATGGATACAAAACCATATATACGTATAATATTACAAGATGTAAAGTCGATCAAATCAATACAAGTCCTCTAAATGCAAGTCTGTATTCTAACTTAAAATATACTAGATAATAGTTGGCACTCAAGGCTTAATACAAGGTCAACATACAAACCAGAATAAGATATTCTAAACATCTATCAGAACGTCCTCGCCACCGAGCTCCAAATCCCAAAGTGCCGTGCGAAGTCAATCTTCACCAGTAGCACCTACATCACATAAGGATGCTGAGTGTAAAAATACTCAGTAGGATACCATATCACAATCATCAATATTAACATAAACCAGGATTTGCATTAACATATTATGCAACCATTTACAGGGTTCCACTTGAGTCTTTTATTAATCCTTCAAGCAAAGTCTTTTATTGTTACCCAAGTACAATAATTAAGTCATTGTCCCATCTAGACAGACTCACTGAATGTCATTCCTACATGACAGACAACACGAAAACACCGTGACTATTATTCCGGTTACTACCGGTAATCACGACACGCCCCAAATCCCTCAAGGGTGACTGCCTCGCCCATTCCTTACCTTAAAAAGTATGACCGTCGAAAGGGTCTGGCTCCACATCAGCTCCTGGACACGATGTGGGTCGGAATGACTCAGCCTTCCAGGATGCTAGCGTCTCCAATGTGCACAGTAATCCAACTGGCAACTATGGCTCAGGATGAGTGCAGAGCTTCCACTAGGGAAGATGCAAAAGCTCTCTCTAAAATCCATAGAGAATAAGCACGCTCTCTCTAAAATCCATAGATAAGAGGTAACAGCTTAAGCCTGGCCAATAGAATATGTAATGCTCTCTCTAAAATCCATAGAAAGATGCAAATATGGGCCAAAATAACATATAGTTGTTCTCTCTAAAATCAATAGAAAGATATAACAGCATAAGCCTGGCCAATAGAAGTTGGTCCTCATTAGGTACCATGACACAAAGCTTCCACCAGTCGGAAGATGTGAATGCTCCCTAAAATCCATAGAGAGATACAGACGGCAGAGCTTCCACCAGTCGGAAGATGCAACACCACCCCAATCTATACCTTGTGATCCTTAACAGGTATCACAGTTTTATTAGTGTGAACCCTTCTTAGAGTTATAATATACCATTCACAACTGTTGGCTCAATAGCTCAACAGATAGCCTGACCTTTGACTTAATAGTCATTCGGTCGCTTGATCGGAAGTCACTCACACTCATACACTGACTCCCAATCCCAAGGGTAATTTAGTCTTTATCTTGATTAGGTTCTTCCCAACCCTAAAGCTCAGCCTTCAAGTCATCATTTTATTATCTTTCATAAAATGATTAAGTCTCTAAACTAATTAGGTTTATTAGTCGGGTTTTTCTTATTATTTAAGATCCTTTGCTATCAGTTAGTATAACATCAGGGACAAATGCCCTTAGATATAAAAACAAAAACACATACCAAAAACACGCCAGTTAGGGCTTGAAATTATTTATTAAACAGCCCAAAATCAATAACATGAGCCTATGTACTACGCTGGCTCTGTATATACCATACTGCACGGAAATACACAGATAGTCAAGTTCGACCGTCACTTGTAAGCAATTTTAACTGTCAGTTGAAGTCCACCGGCAGTTCAAAATCCAAACCAGCTTATGAACCGGGTTTTATTATTTAATCGGGTTTTATTATTGAATCGGGTTTGGTCTGAGGGTGAACCAGGTTCAATCTATAAGTGAACTGGGTTTGGCCTGACTCTGGACCAAATCGGGTTTGGGGCCTGAACCAGCAGATTTACTGGACCGGTTTAGTCTGGTAACTGGACAGGTCCTGTCCAGTTTGTTCTTGGACCAACCCGGTCGTCTTGAAGAAGACCAGTTTGGTCATCCGTGGGTGGCGGCTGTCACGATGGCCGTCGTCGTGCCGCCATTGCCCAGCCGGCACTGCCCTCTCTTCTCCTCCTCTCCTCCACTGACCGTCAGCCCGTGGTCTGGGCAGATTTGGGGCAGGAGATGGGAAATGGCAACAGCAAAAAGCTGCCACCTTTGCTTCCTCTGTCGAGGCCAGCAGCCTGGCGGAGGTCGAATCGACCCCCGGTGACCCACCACGACCCCCTACCTCCTATGTCGACGTCCCCGTCACCTCCATTGACAAAGAACTAAAAAAAATCAAAGCTTTATGAAGAGGTATAAATTCCTACCTCGTGCATGCGCGCTAATGCCGAATCGCCAGCCGCCGGAGGGTTGCTAGGGTTGTCGTCGTCGCCCGGCGTCGCTGACTGCCACCTCCTTGCTGTTTACCCCTCGTTCTTCTCTTTTAAACCAATCGCCGAAGGCTGCCAGAACTCGTCAGACTTTGTCGGAGCTTGCTGGAGGTCGCCCAACACTTACCTCCTCAAATGGCTTCCCCTCAGGCTGGTCGATAATATGCTCCTACTGGCTGGGTTAGGAACCAGGTGAAGGCAAAAATAGAGAAGATGATGCCCACCTGGCCCGAAGCAAACCACACCTGGCCAAACTCGACACCCACCTAGGAAAAGCAAGCGAGGGTATTACAGTGGTAGCGCTTATATATTAGGTCATGCTAGTAAGAGTGCACATTCTATGCACATGATTTTGTTGAATGTATAAAAATAGAGTTCATACGTAGTTTTTATGTCTATGAAGGGCTTAATCTATACGTTTATAATAATAATTTTCTTTGTATTTAGGTATATCCACACTACAAATTACCAAAAAAAAATATATTTATACTACTCCCTCTGTCTAATGAAGCTTGTCTACATTTGAAAATGAGTTAAATTTTATTGGACTCTCAAGTCCAGTACAAAAGAAAATAATTTTTCCTCCCTCTTCCAAGTTTTTAATCGTGAGGGAGCAAAGTCGGCCATGTAATGGAGAAGTTATTGGGTACAAGCGCCAGTCCACATCACTTTTATGGCCACCAACCAGAAACAAACACGCGGCCATTGGGGCCCACAATCCCAAATAGCTAACATTAGATGACGACGTTAAGAGGTTAAATAGAAGAGGTCCGTTTCTTCTCTCCTTCCCTTCACAGCTCATTAAATGATGCACTCTCCCTCTCTCATCATTAAATGTTCCTTTCCCTCCATCTCTCTTCATTTAATGCCTTACCAAGCAACTTCCACAGCACTCGGGTAAACCATGTGCTAGAAACAGTGGTAAATTCGTAGTTTCCTTCACATAAAATGGGCAATTTTGTCCGATCACATCCATTTCCTCCTTTCTCACCCTGTTTTTTCCCAACTTGTGTTCCTCCTGGTTTGAGCTCTAATGGTGGAAGGACCTATAGATATTCCCATCAAAAGTAGGCATATGTGCATCAACATGAAGCATTAAATAAGGTATGACATTATGAGCACTCTTATTTATCAAACAACGAGAAATCTCTCATGAAACAAATATTAGGCACTCTTATCTCTGAGATAATATGAATAGGATCATAAATTAATCACAATATGAAAGGACCAAAGAAGTGTAAACCGAATTGGTTAGGAAAAACCATCCTACCACTTAGATGTATGCGAAATACACCTCCACGCGTAGCTCGTTCTTTCTTCTTCGCAACCACGCCTCCACACCTTCGATCGCACGAGAAAAAAGGTTGAGGGAAGAGGTAGAAGATTGCTGGAATTGGTGGCAATGAAAGGGAGAAGAGCTAGGGTTTAGCACAAGGCGTCCAAAGCTTGGCGTGAAGCATATGGGCGACCTCCTCCTTGGCTTTTATAGCCAAAACCTCCTCCAACTAGGATATCTCCTAATTAGATCCTTCATAATCCCAAATCCCAATTAACCAATTAAAAGGTCTCCCTCATTAGTAAGGGACGTTCAGCCATGTTAGTCCATTGGGTTTTCCTCATTTAATTAGGATTTCAAATCTCTAATAAGATTCGTTCACTATCTTAATCATAATTACAGCACACTGTCATACGCGTAACAGTCCACTTCCGACTCTTCCCACGGTCAGTACAATTAGCCTTAGCCTCTGAAACGTTTATAGAAGTTAGCCATATGCGTCTAGTTTCTAACCACACTAATTTTATATTTTTCCGGTTTTACATGAATTAGTTATGATTTATTTACTACAGACTGTTGACACAAAAATAGTACTGGGCGAGCTTACAATCTTAATCATACTTTACATATCTCGTTCCAAACTAGGAAACTACCATATCTAAGCCAACCAACTAGACGTCCCCTTCCTATTGGTTGATTAAAAAGTGAAATATTTATCTCTTTTTAACTAAGATTTATCTTCCCTAATTATCTCAACCGAACTAATACTTCCCGATCCTCCGCGATACTTACCATATTTACCGCTATTAGGTCAAATCGTAGATTTTGCTCTAAGATTCACTTCAATCCTCTAAAGATCTCCTTGTGGCTAGTTACCCACGTTCACATGACTCCCTGGGCCTATGCCACATAGCCCTGCGCCCAGGTCTGTGCGTCTAAAGCTAGAGTCCTGCGCACACATGACTCTGGTGTTCTGCGGTTGTACTACTCGTTACACTATCTCGTGTAGACCACGGACCACGTATAAAACCAAAATTAACTGATTAGTTATGAAATTCAAATGGGTCTCATCCACTTGAACACATTCCCTGGCGCCTGGCCCCACTCCTGGCGTCAGGTGTTCTCAGACCCTGGCGCCAGGCTGGTCTCAGCGCCAGGTTGTGCCCAGCGCCAGGACCAACCCTTATGTCCTGGTTTTCTACTACTAATAGTCATGCGATTAACGAATCATACCACATCATAAACATCAAATAACACATCAAAACACATCGCACAACCAGAAATCAAATCAGGCAACGAACTTTCCTATTTTAGAATAGTTACCTAAAATAGAAACCTTTAGTTGACGTACAAATTTTCCGGGTGTTACAAAACGTACGTACTGTGACACCCTTTAGGACTTGGGAGATCGGATGCGTAAATGAAGATCAGCCGAGTAGGGCCATATACCAAATTTCGTCCCATTTGAATACGGAAACACCGATTGGCGATCAGAGGTTTCAGATTTTGGGTACTGGTGTTGTTATCTACAGTTGCAATTCTAGTTTGAGTAATGCTATTCTGACATAAAAAATCATGTCGCCAAGCGACTTCATCATCCCAAAACCGTTGATTGGTGGAGCCCGAAAAAGTGGGCGATAATGATGAATGGTTTTTGAGGATGAGGCAGCTTCATCACGTATGTTTTTTAACGTAAGAAAAAACACTTTTGTTCTACTCCCTGCAGGCACCTTTACTAGTAGTTTTCTTTTGCTAAGAAGTTGCAGTTCTAGTTGAAAAGGAAAACTGCATATAACTGATCATTGTAGTTTCAAGGTTCATCTAGGTTGCAATTCTAGTTTTTGCGACACTGTTATAGAGGACCCAACTACTTAATTTAGCCAAATTGGATTACTGATTTTGGATCAAAGGTTTTCAAATTTGAGCTACTAAAATGGAACAGAGGGATAATTTTTTTTCTTGATTTTAGTCAAATGATATACTTGTTCTAAGTTAGGTTAAACTATCTATAATCTAATCCGTATCGATAAATGGCGTGATGGCCGAGCGCCAGTGGATAGAGGGCCGCAGTGGCAGCCACTAGGGTTTTCCCACCTGAGAACCCTCGGGAAGAAGGCGACCTATTCGCGGGTCAGCACGTAGGTGAGGACTAAGGACACCATTAGGGGTTCCGGATCCGGTTCGAACCCGTTAAGACAATCATGGTACGTAGGGCTGGTTTAAGCCCAGTAAGGTACATGGATGTGCAGTATAGTACATGCACTTAAATGATTTTCAGCATGGTACATAAGTACATTTTTGCGATTTGGGTCTTTAAACTGCACAGTATTGGGCCCTGACCCAATGGCTAAATGGGCTTCATAAACCTTTAATGAATGCTATATTAATTATATGTTGCGGGTTGTAAGAACAAGGAATCTGACCAATAAACCTAAGTGGTTTTAGAGATTTTGTCATTTTATAAAAGATAATGAAATGATGGCATTAGGGGATGGGCTTTTGGATTGGGGAAAATTTAATTAAAATAAAGACAAAAATACCCTGAGGATTGGAAGTGAGTTCATGACTTCTGATTGGACAACCTGTACGGCTATTGAGCCTGATGGTCTTGGGGTTCATCCCCAAGTCTTAGAGAGATTGACAGGAATTAGGAATGTGGACTTCATTCCGAGTCCTAACTCTATTGAGGAGAGCTATAGTTTGACCGTGTCGGCATCTCACACTATGTGAGGGAGCTCTGCATTGTATCTTCCGTATGGTAGAAGCTCTGCTCCTCTTGAACCTATGATGATGGTTATTGTGCATACCCTTTTTGGTGGGTTGACGTCCTTCATACCACAACAAGTCTAGGAGTAGATGTGGGCCAAACCATTTATGCTCTGACTAGGTCCCTTGTGGGCTAGCAGTGGATGAATCATTTCGTGGTGGACTTCTAGCGCTTTGTCGTGATTACCAGAGGGTACCGCAATGCTAATTACACTGATTTGTTCTGTTCGCCTTGCAAGTGCACAAGACAATTGTACAACGGCAAGTATTAAAGGGTTGTCGAACCTCAAGGACGGATGAATATTTTACCAAATTCAAGTGAAATAAAGTTGCAGTTTTAATTAAATCTAAAGAAAGCAATAAACTTTAACTACTTAAAACGAGTTTTATTAATATGGAGAAATGCCAAGGCTTCGAATCCATTACAAAATAAACCAGTTTATCGTCTCTCTCTCTCTTTTGTATAAATTCCTAGTTGGCTAGCATATTCCTCTCGGACATATACTCGTTAATTCAAAATATCGTGCTCTCCTCTCAGACGTAACACATAAAACAATTAAAACATGGAACTGTGATCTATCCCTCTCGAGCATAAATCAATAAAATATTATTCCTTTATAACACCTTAGTCTACTTACGTTTTTCTCAGACACGCAAGTATTCCTCGGATTGAAATTCACAAGAATCACTCTCGCCTCTCTCGAGCACAAAGAATAACTCTTAAATAAATTAACAGTGATTGTATAATAAGATCCATACACCAACTAAGATAAAAATTAAGATGAGAGAAAGAAAATGATAAAACAAATTTACTCGGGTTTCATCTATGACTTGGACGCGAATTTAACCGGCCATCGGACAAGAAGAACACTGCTAATTTGTCGGAGTCATTTTCACTATTCACCGAAACAATGTTCACAAAACACTATTCACCAATGTAGCAAAATCACTGTTCACAGCGTGGGTTATCGTTCATCGTCTTCTCCAAAAATCCACCGATACTGTAGCACTTGAAAGATAGTGTAGCAAATTTGAATTCAGCCCAAAATCCGGCATTTTCTTCCTCCTTCTCCCCTCCGGCCGACTCCTTCCTCTTCCCTCTCGTCTTCCGGTGGAAACAGCAACGGAATCCGGCCAAAAGTGCCTGACTTTTCCGACGAAAATCAGTCCCGAATGTCCCCTATTTTTTCTCTGTTTTTTCGGCTCTCCCCTCAGTTCCTCCTCCTTCTGCTTTTATAGGCCTCGAGCGAAAGAATCCCATTCTATTTTGGACTCCAATTCCAGCCTTAGTCGATTCCTAATTGAGGAAGGAATCCAAATCAAACACGTTTTGTCGAAGCTTTCCAATTCAAGGCTCCGACTTTGAGCACTCCTCTGTTTTCCCGATTCTCTTTTGGTTTTAGTGCAATCGCTCTTCTGTCGAACCGAGAGTTCTTTGTCACCATCGTCATCGCCACCGGCACTCAATCCGCAGTCGTCGTTCGTCTCGAACAGAGTTCAAACAGAGCTTTGTTCTCTTTTTTTTTCTCGAACGGCCGAGCTTCGTCTCTCCCGTCGTGAGCTTGATGTTGGCCACCGTGACCATCGTCGTCTCGCCCAGGACCCAACTCAGCCCCACCTCTGTTGTCGACCGCAATGGAATCTTGAGCAGCTCTGCTGGAACACCCGACGGATCGATTTGGGTTTAGCTTTTTTTTTCTTTTTCTTCAAAACCCGAACCACTGACTCACTGAACCGGCTTCCTTTCTTCTCTTTTTTTTTTCTTTATTAAGTAAAAACCTGTCGTATTGCTATCGCGCGTCCAATCTCATATTGATGGTTCTTTTGTTACAATAAAACTCATCTTCTCCTTGATGTGAATCAGCGGCTCAGATCTTCAACTCAAGCTCTTTAAAACCTACACAGTCAATCAAATTAACTTAAATGCACAATTTCTTATAAAAATAAAGTAAAGTCCTAATTATTGAATCAACTCCAAAAACTCATAGCTATTACTAATTAGCAAGAGATAACACTAACAAATTAAGTATTATGGGCATATAAATGTATGTATTTATGTGTATATCAGCTAGTTTGTCTATATTGGGTAAGACTTAACTATTGAACATGGACATTAGAAGAAATAAAAGACTTTACTTGAAAGATTAATAAAAGAATCAAGTAGAACAATCTAAGAGGTGCATGAAATGTTAATGCTCATGCTTTGTTAGTATGATTGCTTGCGTTATGTTATCCCATTTGGTATTGTTATTCTTAGCATCCCTCGTGATGCTGAGTAACTTCACTTGGTGCTTGAAGTTTGGGCATGAGTGAGGATGACTCAACAACTTCTGTGTAGGCTTTAAATGTCTGTTGTGTTAGTTTTGAACTTGTATTGTGGCACGGATGCCAACTTTTTCTAGTGTCCTTTGAGATGGATGGCAACCTTAAACATGGGGAACTTGCGTATGTTTGAATGGGACTTTGACATCATTATTGTTATATTTATATATGGTTTTGTCTATAATTGTCAATCCCAGTCATCCCGACCTTAGGTGTTTAATTGTTGGACTTGATTTAGTCATCAATAGAATATAGGAAGAATGTTCCCATTTTCTCTGGCACTCTATTTCAAAGATTGTTTCAAAATTGTGGGTTGTGACACTATGATTGCATTTCTAACTGTAGGAGTAGACTGGAGATCGTAAGATTAGATTTAAATTTGTAGGACTAGTTTTGGTATCATAAGAATAGAATTAAGTTTTACCTAAATCTAAGAAGAAACATCACTTTCTACCCCCTAGTCTGGCATAAAATAAACCTTACAGTTTTAATGGAAACATTTAACAATATCCAAAGTTATTCAAAGTTTTATGCTCTTTACTAAGAGGAACATGGCTATACTCAAGGTAGAAAATATCTTTTTGGAGATCATTAAGAGTGTTGAGGTCGTTGGATTGAATAAAGAATATCCAAAATTTCTAGTTATTCTTTGTTCGAAAATGACAAGTTTTAGCGCCCTTGATTTATTTTAGTTTGATTCTATTATTGAACAAGGCTTTGTTTTTTATTATTTTTTCAAAAAGTCTTCCTCCAGCTTTATCAGAATAAAAAAATGAGTTTTAAAAATTCAAGGCTTACATTTGAAATTCTTTTCAATGTTTTCGTTTTCAAAGGGTTAGACATTTTGGATATTAGGATTCCATAATCTGCACTAAATTTCTAGATTTAAGCCACCATATTCTAGAATTGTTTAAAATCAAGTGTATTGTATTGTTACAATTCCAACATTTGGGTACAATGTCAACCACGGCCTAATTGACACACACACATTTGTAGCCTGGTCTGCCTCCCTTGGCATGGCTTGGTCCTTTCCTGGGCAAGGCTAGCCAACCATATTACTAATGGCTACTATGTTTGTACAATGGCATAACTTGTTTTTTTTAACACACCAAATTTTCAAAATTCATTTTGTATGAAAACTCAGAGTAAAGTTCCACAGAAGACTTAATACAACAATAAATCACAGTAGATATGTGCCAAAGCTTGAGCCCATCTCTTTTAAAAATTTCGGCTAACCTATCTAGGGCATTACTTCTGGTTATTTCCAAACACATTTTAGTTTGAGGCTAACTACATAATTAATCATTCAAATCACAATTAAATAGGATATGGGTCAAAGCACCACATGTCACAGTCCAAAATAATTATTATAATAAAAACTAATTGACACACACACATGCCTACATTAAACAAACTTACATGAGCAAAAGAGGCACTTAATGCTCATTCTCCTTTCTACATGGCTGCTACTTCGCACACACCCTGCAATCTTCTAAGCTCTTCCTGTCAATTATAATAATGGTTTAGCTGAGTATTTTTATACCCAGTAGGATTGGCCAACAATAATATAATAGTTCATTGCATGTAAAACTATCGTTAATATCATCACAATATTATTCAGTGCACTCAATTTTCAGAACAAGCACACCACCAAATATAATTAAGTGTCGCCTAGATCCTTCCTAAGAACTATCAATATTCTATTACTTCCTCTAGTCCCTAAGACTCTTTCTCTACTTCTTACTTCTATTTACAAACTTCATACTTTATATCTTGATTCTTACTCAAGGTATTTCTCATAGGATCTATTCTCTTATAGAATTAATCCCGCAATTTCTCTTTCATTATTCTTCTAACTCTAACCTTCTCATAAGCTCAGGGTGATTCTAAATTAGGAACTATTCTCTTGAGGAATTTGTCATGTGATTTTTTTTCTTTCAACCCCTTGTCATCCACGCTCTGACAAGTAGTCCCGAAGGGAATTCATGGTCCTCTCCAATTTGAAATACGAGCACCATAAACTTCAATGTAATTCCTGCATGCATTCTGAATCTTTTGTGGATTCTTGGGCCCCTTAGGTGGACAACCATGGTCTGAGCTGCCTTCATATATTTCTCTTGTAGTAATCATGGTTTCTTTCTTCAACTTCATCCTTCAGAGTCTAAGTTAATACTCGGAGTACTTATATATTTCCTTTGATGTTCTTGTCTTGAACCATAGATGATTAACTCTCACATTCACTCTAAGATGTCTTTACATGTTTTACAATATTCTACCGTAACATATTTTGTTATTAATTCCATTCCATTCTTCTTTCTCCTTCTATTAGTCCTTTTTTGGAACATTAAATACTTCATTTTATTCTTCCTAATCTCCCTATCTCTTTCTATATTGTAGATTATGACATATTATTCATGTTTATGCACATTAGTTCATTGTTCTAACTCTTATAGTTCCAGGACAATTCCCTAATTACTGTGTCACATCAGTTATTAGGTAATATAACTCTAAAACAATCCCTTATTCCTTATTCATCTATCTGGCATGTTGTCTTACCCATCGACAACTTGCCACCAACACCATTTTGTGTCTATGAATTTTTTCGGTGGTTCACAGAACAAAAATTCTAGTTCATTCCCTGCTATACTCACAATTCGTGAGTATTATAGCTCTACCATGTTATTAAATCTCAACATAGCATATATGCTCATCAAATTTCATAGACATTTCCAGTCAACATGCTAATATTTTTATTAATATAAATCAAATACATGGTGGAGATCATCATCATAATATAACTATGATTCACTGTGTGAGTAATTAATTTTCACGAGATCATGATCACCGACTATCATTATTTTAACAAGGTGCTCTCTTGACCAATCTGGTTGATGTGATGGAATTTAAATCGCAAAATATTCTAAAAATGGTAAAATGACTTATTTAGTCTCAAGATTTGGTCAAACCTATTTTAGGATGTTTTATGTTGGCAATTAAATTGCCAAGTTCATCGGTCAAACAATGATATTTTATTATGATTTTCTAATCTCATTGAGTAGTTTTGGAATTTCTGTGCGACTAGAAATGTCATGCTTGTTCGAACATTTAAGGTATTCAAATCCTAAGAAAACTGCAACTATACAATTCTAGAATTTCTGAACGACTCTGCTCTCAAACATTCTAGTAAACACTTATGGGATGACAGAAGGCTTGTGAGAGAACTCACTAACATTTTATGCAAGCATTTTGGGATACAGGGTTTCTTGGAGATATCGGACTCTAAAAGTCCAAATCGAGAAACCTAAGAAATATTTATCAAAATAGGGCTTATTTAGGTGGACATCAAGACATTGATCAGCTTCCTATCGTAGAAAGGTTGACTCAAATATCATTTTAGAAGAGGGAGAAACAAGTGTATTACTACTAATTGTTCATCAAAATAAAATTTTCTTCAATTGTGATTCTAAATATTTTAGTAATGGCGCATGCAATAATTCTCATTTAATTCAAAAGCATGATAGCATCGTAAGGTCATTCTAATATAAAAAAAGATTACATGTCATGGCGTCAAATTTTAATTAATTTCATACATACATTCAATTCAAAATATGTATCTTGTGTAGAGGTTCAATTCTATTAATACATCAGGCTTTAAGAGTGTAATCATGTCTCAAGTAGTCATCAATAAGTATACATCATGATTATAGACATGCATAACATAAATTTCATTGATAAAAGCTTTACATTAATTTTATTCATAAGGATTCATATACTTGTAAAAAGTGTATATTACTAATTAACATTCAATCATGATAACCACAACATTCAAGTTATGCATGTCAAACATACTAAACCCAACAACATTATATTCAACAACAACATCAAGTGTTTTTTTATTTGCACCACGATGCTTTGCAATCTTTGATTTGCATTCTTGACTTCAACCAATGCATTAACTTTCACTTCCTTCCTTACCATTTCCAAGTACTACTTCCTTTACCTTAATATTCCTCATATTTAAAGTCAATCTTGAATCTTTCCTTTTGTTTCCAAAAATCAATTTTATGTAGTAACCACAACGATGACATCTTTCAGCGTAAAAATCCTCCTTGCACTTGAAGATACAATTTTGCATATAGTAAACATTGTGGTATGGAAGGAAACAAGATTAATAAGAGTGTTGTGGTCGTTGGAATGATTTAAAAATACACAAATTTTAAGTTTTGCTATGTTCGAAAATGACCAATTATAGCACCCTAAATTTAGTTTACTCGGATTCTATTATTGATCAGAGCTTGGTTTTTATTATCATTCAAAAAGTCTTCCTCTGGATTTATCTTAATAAAAAAATGAGTTTCAAAAAATCTAGGCGTTATATTTGGATTCTTTACGTTCTACTTTGCTACTGTTGGCTACTATGTTTGCACAATGGTATTACCTCACAAGCATGCTTGTATGATTTTGCTACATAAACATGTAACTTCGACTATGTGCAAGTCAAGGAAGAATTTGGCTAATAGTGCATTGTAGATAGTCTATCTTGACTCCATACAATTTCTCATATGGGAAAATCTATTCGGTATGAACTAATTATTCATTTCCTTTTCCATCTTCTATTCAAAAGTCAAACGTCCTTGTACCTGAATAATGTTAATTCATGTTGAATGCTACAAAAATTCTCAGGTTCTTTCTAGATAGAGACAGAATTGTCCAAACAAGTAGAGATTCTTAGAGATACATCTCTACATACCTTCAATTTCTTCTAGGTTTGGCTGAGACATGTCTTTTGATTGTAGTTCACATGGTCTTTAATTTTGTTCTGAAAGAAGGTTGGCACGTTCTTCTAAATTAAGTTTGACTGCATTTGTGTTCATTTAAGGATTATATAATTGTAATATGTTCGGATTATTGTATTGTCTAGTAAATATTTTCTTAGAAAATGCTAGAATTGTAAGATAATTTTTGAGATTGTTGGATTAAAGTTTAGATTCCATATTTAACGCAAAAAATTCATCACTTTCTACCCCTTTTTGGCATATAATAAAGAAACATTGCGGATTTAACGCAAAAATTAACGATATTCAAAGTTTTTGTTTCCTTACTCATAGGAACATGCTTGTACCCAGGATAGAAAAGCTCCTACCAATCCCAATTTGGGTTTGCCCTTTGAAATATAAATGGTAAAGACATGTTTGGGAGTATGCTTTAGAGCAAAATCGTATTTGGGAGATAAATTTTATGTAAAAGTGATTTTTCTATAATAAAAGTCGATTTTTCTATGAATTTGGCCCAAAAGCCGCTTTTCAAAAAATCTTCCCTTGAGTCTTTTGTGTGGGAAATAATGTGGAACTGATTCAACTTGCCCCCACCCCATTAAATGGATGGTGGAGGTTCATTCAAGGTTTAAAAAAATGAAGCTGACAAGCCGGTCGGACCCGGTTGAACTTGACTCCATCAACTTTTGGGTTGGGTCAACTGGGTCATCCAGGCAGGTTGACCTGGCTAGGTTTACAAAAGCCGCTTTTCAAAAAGTCTTCAATTGAGTCTTTATGTGACCCGGCCAGGTTTATGTGACCTAGCGGGTTGAATCTCCAACCCGGATGGCCGGGCCAGTCTAGTTGAAAATGAAAGAGAAAAAAAGCAAAAAATCTTTTGCCTCTCCCACCCTGGACCCTGATTGCCTAGGGATCACCTTTTGTCTCCTCGCCTTATAACTCGCTTTCGCCTTCTCCTCCTTATCTGCCCTCAAGGCGACACTAGTGTGTTGGGAAGTTTGAGAACACTCATATGCTAGAATTGTAAATGTTCGCTACAAATCACAATATTTTCTTTATTATTATTATTATTATCAAATTGTAATGGTTTTTTTGCTAACAGGATATAGCCTATGGTTTTATCATGAGAAGGTAATGTGGGGAAGTATAAACTCTGCATGCTTGACTTGTAAAACTTCAGTTGACTTGTTGCTGAAGGGATATAGTGTATAGTAGTTTTCATCAAATTGGTTTATAAGAGTTGTATTTGTAGGGAACATTAGATTATGTGGGGATCATTGTGAGATTGGGGAAATAATTTATTTTCCATTAGTTTGTAGTCCCACAATGTCACGGCCCATATTTTTAAAACCTTTTTTAAATTAGAGTAGTAGCAGAAAATCAGAGGATTATTCCTCTATGCGATAGATCATTAGTTCAAAATTTTCAACCAAGCATCTAGGCCGTGATAACTGGGGTTCATAAATATGGATACAAAACCATATATACATATAGTATTACAAGATGCAAAGTCAATTAAACCAACGCAAGTCCTCTAAGTGTAAGTCTGTCATCCATCTTAAAATACATTAGAAAATAGTTGGCACTCACACCTTACAACAAGGTCTAGAACAAACCAGATAGTGAAGAAGTACTATGCAGCTTACTGATCGTCCTCACGGCTAAGCCACCAAATCCCCGAATGCCATGCGAAGTCATTCTTCCACAACAGCACCTGCATCGTATAAGGATGTTGAGTATAAAAATACTCAGTGGGATACCATAACACAATCATCAACATTACAATAAACCAGGATTTGCATTAACATATTATGCAACCTATTACAGGATTCCACTTAAATCTTTTATTTAATCTTTCAAGCAAAGTCTTTTATTGCTTCCCAAGTTCAAGTTTAATAATTAAGTCTTTGTCCCATATAGATAGACTCATTGAATGTCATACCTGCATGACAGACAGCACAAAAATACTGTGACTATCACTCCGGTTAATACTGGTAATCACGGCATGCCCTGAATCCCTCAAGGGTGACTGCCTCGCCCATTCCTTACCTTAGAAGGTATGACCGTCGGAAGGGTTTGACTCCACATCAGCTCCTGGGCTCGATGTGGGTCGGGAGAACGCGGCCTTCCAGGATGCTAGCGCCTCCAATGTGCACAGTAATCCACCTGGCAACCATGACTCAGGATGGGTGCAGAGCTTCCATCAAGGGAAGATGCAAAAGCTCTCTCTAAAATCCATAGAGAAGAGGTAACATCTTAAGCCTGACCAATAGAATATGTAATGCTCTCTCTCTAAAATCCATAGAAAGATGCAAACATGGGCCAAAATAACATGTAAATGCTCTCTCTAAAATCCATAGAAAAATACAACAACTTAAGCCGGGCCAATAGAAGTTGGTCCTCATTAGGTACCATGATACAGAGCTTCCACCAATGGGAAGATGCGAGTGCTCTCTCAAATCCATAGAGAGGATACAGATGGCAGAGCTTCCACCAGTCGGAAGATGCAACACTACCCCCAATCAATACCTTGTGATCCTTAATAGGTATCATGTATTTTTAATATGAACCCCTTTTAGAGTTATAGCATATAATTTACAACTGCTAGCTCAATAGCTCAACAGATAGTCTGACCTTTGACTTAATAGTCATTCGGTAGCATGATCGGAAGTCCCTCACACTCATACACTGACTACCAATCCCAAGGGTATTTTAATCTTTATTTTGATTAGGTTCTTCCCAACCCTCAAGCTTAGCCCTCATGTCATCATTTTATTATCTTTCATAAAATGATTAAGTCTCTAAACCAACTAGGTTTATTAGTCGAGTTTTTCCTTATCATTTAAGTCCTCAGCTATCAGTCAGCATAAAATGAGGGACAAATGTCCTTAATACGGTAATATCAAACACGTAAAAATAATATGCCAATTAGGGCTTGAATACATTTATCAAACAGCCCAAAACAAATAAAATGAGCCTATGTACCATACTGGCTCTGTATGTACTATACTACACTGAAATACATAGTCAGTCGACTTCAACCGTCAGTTGTAGGCAGTTTTAACTGTCAGTGGATGTCCACCGGCAGTTCAAATCCAAACTGATTGGTGAACCGGGTTTGGTTCGGCCTGGGCTTGAACCGGCCTATTTACCAGACCAGTTCAGTCTGGTAACTGGACCGGTCCGGTCCAACATGTCCTTGGACCAACCCGGTCGTCTTCTTCATGAAGACGATCAGTTGGGTCGTCCGTGGATGGCGGCCGTCACGACAGCTCTCGTCGTGACGCCATTGTCCGGCCGGCACACCCTGCTCCTCCTCATCTTCTCTGCCATTCCATAATCCTCTGGTAGCAGCATAAAACTGCTACCTTTCCTCTGTCTGGCGGCTTGAGCGACGACGGCCCTCGCCGCCGTAGCTAGCCACCGAAGTCCAGCCTCTGAGCCTACCGCTGCCGCCGTCGCTGCGACAGATCGATGATGGCCACTGTGTCTTCTGTTCGACGGCAAAGGCAGCGTCCTTCGTCGGTACCGTTGCCCTCGTAGCCTCCAACAAACTCCAGAAGTTCCGCCAGCATGGTCTTGGCCGCCACCCCCTTTTCCCCTCGCCGGTGGAGCGTCGCTCATTGGCTCGCACCACCGTCCGGCCAGCACCAGCCCTACCTCCTCCACCGGCGCCGTCATCGCCTCCGTTGGCGGGGAGGAAGGAAAAAGAAAAATTAAGTCTCGATGAATGGGATATGGGATCCTACCTCGCATGCAAACTGATGCCAAATCGCCGCCCGCCGAAGGTCATCGGAGTCGTCGGAGAGTCATCGGAGCTTGTTGGAGGTCTGGCCAATGTAGCTGATTGCCACCTCCCTACTATTCACCCCTCACTCCTCTCTTTTAAACAAGTTGCCAGAGTCGTCATGGTCGTCAGAGGTTGCCGAGGTCGCCGGAGTTACCGTTGTTGCCGGCGTCGAGGTCGTTGCCTTCCCCCTCTCTACTGCTCATCTCCTTCGCTCGTCTCAGATAAAACCAGAGCCTGGGCAGCAAAGAGCTGAGTCACCCAAGTTCCAGACAGATGGCAGCTTCCTTTTCACATGTGTTACACACAAGAATAGTAGGTCAATGGCAGCCCTGAGTTTATTCTTTCTTTTTCTCATTAAGGGTAAAATTATCACCATAGATATTTATTCTTTATCCAAAATTTGCACCATCCAAATAAACTTTAGGGATGGGCATTACTATACCGGTCACACTTTAACTTTGCTATAACAAAAATAATTTTGTTCAAAAGCCGCATTTACAAAAACAAAAACGATTGCCAAACTATAAATTTTTTGGCACATTGTCTTGCCAGATACACGCACAAGATTACCAGCAGGTGGCTTGGAAAGGACAAGTTCCGTTTTTTTGCTAAACTGTCTTGAACTTTCGACCAAGTGCATCTCATGTAAATTTTTTTGTTGGTCTGATCATGCATTCCAAATGAAATTATAAAAAAAAAAAAAATTGACATGCTTAGAATGTGTGCAGGTGTGAACCATTAGATAACATTGGGCCCACATGAATCCATGATCTGACGGTTGGCAGCTTGGGCAGATTCTAGGCATGGTTTTGAAAACAGCTATTTCTCTCCTTTGATATAGATTTACATGACCAACCCTCTTCTTCACACATGTTTACGACAAAGAAATCTAGCTTCTGTTTATGTCGATACGATCTACAAAATCAAAAGTTCCCTCCCAAATGATACATTTACTAGAAACTGCACTACTTATTTACCCCAAAAAAAAAACTGCACTACTCCCTCCTCCTCCTTTGCTTCGGAGAGCTGTCCGACGGCAGGCGCGATACCGGCCTGCGCTTCTTCATCGTGGCAGATGCGGGAGCCCGGCCTTCGGAGGCAATGCGGAGGGGGAAGTTGAGAAGCGCGCGGGAGCCGCGTATCTGAAACGCGGCGCTGTCGTAAGCCATTGCAGCCTCCTCCGCCGTCTCGAATGTTCCCAGCCACACCCGTGTCCCGTTCTTCGCTGGGTCCCGTATCTCCGCGGCGAACTTCCCCCAGGGCCGCCGCCTTACTCCCCTGTAGCTCTTACCCTTCTCCTCCGCCCCGACTTCCAGTTTAGCTTCCCTCGTGCAAGATATCTCTGCCTCGGGAGATTCCGGCTCAGCCGCGCTACAGGCATTGACAAGGTGCTCGAAGACGCCCGTGTGGTCGGAATGCTCCTCCTTAACCGTCATGATTTGCCCCCTATTTCCGCTCCCGCCGCCAAGGAAGGGCATAACTTGGGCTGAGTTTCTCGCCGGGAAGGTGGCCGTGGGCTCAGGGTCGTCGAGCAAATGCCGGCGGACGGATTCAAGCATCTGGAGATCGGAATCCGCGAACAATCCAACTTCCGTCTTCATTCAAGTTGAAAATCCTCCTGAAATGATGATTAATAAATTTATAGAGTGAGAAGCAGCTTTTGAAAGTTTGGAATTGTTTCTCAATTGAAGAAATGCAAGGATTGGGAAGGGTTTTATATCAGAGAAAAGTCAAAAGATACAAAAAAGCAGGCCTCGAGGATTCTGATTATTTTTTTTGTTCTTTTAAATTCTAAGTCGCCATTGTTGAGACCTTCGGGAAGAAGGGGCAGCTGCACGTGCATTATTTTTGCAGACCAGTCAGCATAACATGACCATGTCGCATGCCAATTTCCGCATCCAAATTTCCAGATAATTAAATCAAACTAAGTAGCAGTCAAACAAAACCATGTTTGCCAGACATGGATTTCATCACCTTCTGGACTCTAGCCAATGTTTTGTGCTGGATGCATGCATACTTCTGCGTCATCATCTTCCCATAGATGGAAATAAGCCATCAACAGCAAGGGGCCCAGTGCTGTGACGATGATGAAAAGGTGCAGCTCATGTAATCTTGACGATGGTTTTTACACGTCATACACTGGATCATCTTGATAAGCTGATAATAAGCTGATGTATAGTAATTTGGATGGACCATCCAAATTACTTACTATACATGAAAATTACCTTCCCAACTCCCAAGTCCCAACAATTAACAACAACTACAAGTCATTTATTGGCCACGTTTTACAAAGCTCATGAGCAAAAAGTCTCCGTTTTGTTCATTTCCTATATGATCTAGTGCAATTTGATGTAATTAGCTAGTCATGTTTTGCTACAAGGCAAGAATGCAACAACGTGCCTTTTTGAATTAGAAGTCATGAACGAGAGATGTGTAATTCATCCAACGGTTGTATTGGATTCAAAACTGGGTTGAAAGTTGAAGGCATGGCCTTGGTTGGCTATTTGGACTTGGACCCTTATCCAAATGAAGAGCGAAGACTTCAATTTAAAATGGTCGCCTTCACGTGGGCTCAGACTCGGCCAATACTAATTGTTTTTGCAGTCATTTGATTGACGGCAAAGTTTTAAAGAAAATGAAAAACAAAATATATATATGAAGCTTCCAAAGGAGCTCAGACTTGGGAAAGCAGGATGAACCTGTCGCCCACCAAACAAAAAAGAAAAGGAGGATGAACCTAAATATATATGAAGCTTACAGTCACCGTTATTAAATGATCACAGCAGAGAATGCTCATCTCGATTTAACTTATATATAAAAGTTCGAATTAGAAGGTATAATGCTTCGTTACCACTTTTGTTTATAACGAAGGGTATCCGTGTGTTGTAACCCATAAGGATCACAAGGTACCGAATCGGTAAAGAAGAAGGAAAATAGAAAAGATAACTAGAATTTGTTTGATTGCATACCTTCAAATGAGGAGGACAACCTCCTTTTAAAGAGAGCAGATGGCGCGGCTCCTTAGGCCTGTGCGCCATTTGTCTAATATGATGGGTCACTAATTGGCACTAATTATTCCCTTTCAGCCTATTACTTAACAATTAGCCTAAACGGGTCCGATTACAATAAGATACTGTTCAATCAAATATCCTAATGTCTGACGTGATGGGCTACTGACGTGGGTTGCTGTAGTATACCATGGGCTTAGCCTGACGTCACAACAATCCACCACGCTCCATTGTTCGCCTTGTCCTCAAGGCGACCACTCCGAAAAATGAGACACAATATCGTCTTCCAACTCCCATGTAGCATCGTCAAACGGTTTACCCCGCCATGCGACCAAAATCTCTGTAGTAATACGCCCAGCTCTTCGTACCCGGCGTTTGTCAATGATTGATGGCGGAACAGGTGCATCAGATTCTGCCGGGGTCTGAAGTGGAAGAGGCCCACCAACAGTCACAGACATGGGGTCACCAACAAACTGGCGGAGGCATGAAACGTGGAAGACAGGATAAACCAGTGATTCCGGAGGCAAGGCCAGACGATAAGCCACTATGCCAACACGTTCCACCACGGCGTAGGGTCCATGGTAATAGGGCGCCAGCTTGGCCTGGTCCATCCGAAACAAGGAAGTCTTGCGATGAGGAAGGACTAACACATAGACCAGATCACCCTCCTGGAACTCCATGTCCATGCGCTTTTTATCATATATCTCATGCGATTTTGTGCTGATGCCAAATTAGCCTTTCACTGTCGAAGTACCTCATCCCTCAATTGAAGCATATAATCCACCTCCGCAACGGAAGAACGCTGAGGGACATAAGAGAGAACCGATGGTAGGGGTCAGCCATATACCACTTTAAAAGGGATAAAGCCCGTCCGGGTATGATAGGCCATATTATATGACCATTCAGCCCAAGGGAGCAGCTGTAACCATTTGCGAGGTTGATTCCCCACAAAACACCTCAACTATTGCTCCAAACGCCTGTTTACCACCTCAGTTTGGCCATCAGTCTGGGGATGATAGGCCGTGCTCATGTGAAGCACTGTTCCCTGTCGAGCAAAAAACTCACGCCAGAAGTTAGAGAGGAATACCTTATCGCGATCGGACACAATAGTTCTAGGCATTCCATATAACTTAGCAATGTTGCTGATGTAAACTTCCGCCACCATCCTAGCAGTAAAGGGGTGGCTTAGGGGTCAGAAGTGGGCATACTTGGACAGCCGGTCCACCACAACTAGAATGACTGATTTTCCTTGCACCACTGGCAATGCTTCAATAAAATCCATCGAAACGTCCTCCCAAACCCGATCTGGAATAGGAAGGGGCTGAAGCAATCCCTATGGAGAAGTGGTTGCCGCCTTGGCTCGCTGACAAGTGTCACAAGCAGCCACATAGGTCTGGATGGCGCGTCAGATATCAGGCCATAGAAAACTTTGACTCACCCTCTTGTACGTCTGAACGTACCTTCATGACCCGCCATTAATATATCATGGAAATGAGAAATGATTAGCTGGCGCAAATCTCCCGTATCTGGTACCCATTATCTGCCTGTTCGTAATAAAATGTCATCATGCCATGTGTAGGATGGCTCATCCGCGGGCTTCTCCTGAAGACGTGTGAGTAGGCGCTGAGTGAAGGGGTCATCCTTATACGCCTGGCGGAGGTCGGGAAGGAACGGACAACTCAGAACGGAGAGTGCCAGACATGTGCCCATGCTGTCCCGGCGCGACAAAGCGTCTGCCACTGTGTTCTCAGACCCCTTCTTGTAGACAATTTCATAATCGTACCCTAGTAATTTGCTCACCCAGCGTTGCTACGCTGGTGTCGATACCCGTTGTTCAAGGAAATATTTAAGAGGCTGATGATCAGTGTGGATGGTGAACCGATGCCCCAGTAAATAGGGTCGCCATTTTGTCACTTCATGAACGATGGCCATCATTTCTTTTTCATACGCTAATAGCTACAACGAACGACCAGAAGGCCACAGGTCGGTCTTGTTGCAATAGGATCACCCCTAGTCCCGTGTCCGAGGCATCCGTTTCGACCACAAACAGAAGAGTGAAATCCGGCAATAGAAGGACAGGCGCTATGACCATGGCCTAATTCAATCGATCAAAGGCATCTTGGGCCGCTTCTGTCCAGGTGAAGGCTCCCTTTTTGAGTAGGGCGGTAAGTGGGCTGGCCAGGACACCATATTGTCTGATGAACCAGCGGTAGTAGCCTGTTAAGCCCAGAAATCCGTGGAGCCCTTTAACACATGTGGGCACGGGCCACGAGGTCATAGCTGATGCCTTGGTTGGGTCGGTGGCCACTCCCTTGTGGGCAATAATGTGGTCCAAGTACTCCACTTGCTTGCTTCCAAAAGAGCATTTAGATCTTTTAAGAAATAATGAATTTGCTCTTAAAGTAGAGAAAACTAACCTCAAATGCTCCAGGTGGGATGTCCAGGACTTTCTGTATATGAGAATGTCATAAAAAAAATACCAGAACAAACTGTCGGAGGAAGGGACAGAAAATATCATTCATCGGGCTTTGGAATGTTGCCGGTGCATTAGTCAGGCCAAAAGGCATGACCAAAAACTCGAAGTGACCGTCGTGTGTGCGGAATGCCGTCTTGTGCACATCAGACGGTTGCATTCGAATCTGATGGTAGCCGGCGCGCAAGTCGAGTTTGCTAAAGAACATAGCACCAGCCAACTCGTCCAATAACTCCTCTATAACCGGGATAGGATACTTGTCTTTCACCGTAATCGCATTCAAGGCGCGATAGTCCACACAAAACCTCCACGTCCCGTCCTTTTTGCGCACCAACAACACAGGTGAAGAGAAAAAACTAGTACTAGGTTCGATAATCTAGTACTATGTTAGCATGTCCTGTACCAGGCGTTCAATCTCCATCTTCTGCACATGTGGATAACGGTAAGGCCGTACATTAGCCGGCGTTACACCCGGAATAATGGGAATAGAATGGTCATGGCCCCTGACCGGCGGTAGCCCAGTGGGCTCAGAGAAGAGGTCCTGATGGTCATCCAACAAGAGGCGCATGTCTTCCGGAACCTCGGCCTGTGCAACATCCACACTTGCTCTTTGCTGCAACATCAATCCTTGGGCGGCAAACCGGAAGAAAGACCCCACCGTCTGGGCTGTGTGTAAGGCCCCAGGCTGGGCTCCTTGCAGGCGCACCCGCTGCCCATGGACTTCGAAATCCATAACCAAAGCCATGAAGTTCTAGACCACATCGCCTAAGTCCTGGAGCCATTGGACCCCTAAGACGACGTTGGCTCCCTTTGTCGGTAGTAGGAAAAGATCAGTAATGAAGGTGTGCCCCTGGGTAAGGGTGGCCTGGGCTCATACCTCCGAGCTCCTGAGATGTTTACCATCCCCAATGAGAACGTCAAAGGGCTTGGCATCCATCACATAGCAGCACAACCGTTGTGCCGCCTTGTCGTTAATGAAGTTGTGGGTAGACCCATTGTCAATCAGCACTGCTACGTCTTGGCGTTTGAGCAACCCTTGTACTCGCATAGTGCGTGGGGTGAAAGTGCCCAAATATGCGTGCACAGTGATCTCCGGTTGCACGTCAACATAATCATGGGCCATCTCCTCGATAAGGTCGGTCATGTCCTCGTCACCTCCACAATCAATAAGCTTCCTGGAACTGAACAACGATGACCCTTGACATACTTATCGTCACAATTGAAACACAACCCCTTGGCTCTGCGTTCTTCCATCTGGGCTTGGGTTAGTCGACGGACAGGCGTAGCTACCGCCCCTGCAGCAATGGGCCGGCCGGCAGAAGGACCAAGCACTGGTGTTGAACCCAGCGCTGAGTTGATAGGGGCCCTCTGTATTATTCCACCACATCCACCTCATCGCTGTCGGGCCAGTTTTTCCTCTTCGATCCGAGCGTGGCGTACCACATCCCTCATTGTATGGCAAGGGTAGTGTCTCATCTCGTCTGATATCTCTTGCTTCAATCCCCTCTTGAATGTACCCACAAGAGCAGCCACTGGCCAATTGGGCAGATGATTTACAATCTTCATGAACTCGGTATAATATGCTCGTATTGTTGTGGTTTGACGCAAGCTAGATAACATCTCGTTAAAGTCTTGGAATTCATTGCGGCCAAACTGCACGCAGAGTTTATCAGCAAAGGATGCCCATGTCGGATATCGAACCTCCTTTTCGTAATAGGGGAACCACACTGAGGCATCACCATCCAAGTGGAATGCTACGATGCGCAGCCGTTCGGCCTCTGAATAGGTCCCCTGATAGTCGAAGAATTTCTCCGCCTTGTAGATCCACTCTGTGGAATCTTCTTCTCCACTGTATCGGGGAAATTGAAGACGAGCCAGTCGGGGCTGTGCCCCTCCACGCAGGCTCCCTTGATGACCCAGCGTCTCCTCCCAGTCCCCATCGAACTCTTGTTGGATATTTCGGAGAGGTGTGGTCATAGAGGCATTTTGTCAAACACCTGGAATGCCTCGTACTCCTCCTCCCCAACGGCCGCCATCTCCTACCTGATTAAGGGATCCAAATCGAACCCCTTGCATGGTGTTGTTAGGAGGAGGGATCCCTGTTCCCGATCCACCATAACCCCTCGATCCACCCGCCTGTGACGTCTCTCCATTAGGTGCAGAAAAAGCTGGCGGATGAGTCAGCGCCCCACTGTTTGGTTGGCCATGGTTTGTGCCTGCGAGGTCTGCAATTGAAGCAGTTTCGCAAGCATGGACCTGATCTCGGCCATGTCGGTCTCGCTGGTCGCCTTCGGGCTAGTGGCCTCGTTGGTCACGCCTGGATCTGGTTGTGCCTCATTGGCCGTCGCTGGCTGCTTACGAGGCGGCATCTCCGTCACGGATCGGGACCGCTCTGATACCAATGTTGTGACCCGTAAGGATCACAAGGTACCGAATCGGCAAAGAAGAAGGAAAATAGAAAAGATAACTAGAACTTGTTTGATTGCATACCTTCAAATGAGGAGGACGACCTCCTTTTAAAGAGAGCAGATGGCGCGGCTCCCTAGGCCTGTGCGCCATCTGTCTAATCTGATGGGCCACTAATTGGTACTAATTATTCCCTTTCAGCCCGTTACCTAACAATTAGCCTAAACGGGTCTGATTACAATAAGATACGGTTCAATCAAATATCCTAATGTCTGACGTGATGGGCTGCTGACGTGGGTTGCTATCGTATACCATGGGCTTGGCCTGACGTCACAACACCGTGTCCTTAAGACTCGACTAGAAAGGGTAGGCAACCGACCTTTGAGAGCACCGTATCCCATCGCCAATCCCCTCGGGTGTGCATACACGGCCCACCCATAATATGCACTGGCTTATGCTATATGGCACTTACAAGTATCGTTATTCAAATTGTAACAGTAGTGAGGATCTTCTCATTCTACAAGTTCACATTAGGCTGAAAAATTAACACTCTCTCAATCCATAATTATTATTACTATAAGGTTTTTTAAAATAAATAAATTTTAATTATTTTGAAAAACCTTAGGATAACAATAATTCTGGACGGAAGTACTATATAGAAAAAACGAGCACTTTTAAATTTAATAGATGCAGTTAATTTTGGAATGAACTTATCTATTAAAAGTGAGAGGAGGGAGTATCGCTTTTACACCATTATTGCACGGGACCAAGGAGTAATATTTGCTTGTGGTGAATATACATAACATCTAGTGGAGCTCGTAAAATACTAACCCTCCTATTCAGTAATGGTGTACTTATCATCTAGTGGAGCCCACAGATCACTCCATGACATGCAATATTTGGTGAACCTGGAGGCTTTGATCACATTCAAATTTCCAACAATTGTCGCTAGCTTGCTCAGATTCCATGAATGTTAGAACGTACTCGTTCCTAGCAAAGATACCCGGTCTCATGCACACATGCTGGCCCTGGTCAGCGTGGGGTGAGCATTGTACTATTTCCATAAATCTAAAGTAATTGTTATACGAGTCCCGTTTATATGAGACACAGCTCATGCGCTTTTGCGTGAGCTAAGGTGCCTCGAGCCTTCAGATTTAGATTGGACGGTGGGCATCAGATCAGCGGGGCAGGTAGATATGGATCACCAACCCGTTTCTAGAGCCGTTGGATATATATATTGATCCGAGGGCTCTCAGAAGCGCATGAGCCGTGTCTCGTATAAAACTTTTCCTTGCTATAATAGTTGTTTACCTTTGTTTTATGACATAATTGTTTACGTTGAACAACATAGCCTGTAATAGTAATATGCGATTTCAAGGAATTAATCTCAGATGTGCAGGATCGGTAATATCAAGTAGCTAAACAGGTCAATTTCTCAGTTTTAACTTAAATTCTGCTCAAACCAGTTCATCAGCGATTTTTTTAGGACTAAAACATTTCACTAAAAGCTCAGATTACATATAATTCAGAGATTGAAGAGTCTACAAACCATGGGCCGCAAATCGTAATACATGATTGGAAAATCTTCAAACCAAGTCATGGCCGATTATGAAAGGTTCTCTCCATGTCAAATACAACTGTGGCTGATTTCCTTCCTTGCATTCCCTTCATTTGTATCATTAAGATTCAATATCCGGCTTACTATAACTAAAGCTCACAGAGTAGTATAAATTTGCGCTTTCATTCTTCAAAAAAACAGACTACCAAAGAAGTCAGATATGAAGGGACCAAAAGCCAATATGCATCAGTATCTCACTCTCTTCCTCCTCTTTTCCCTTCTTCATGCCCAGGCCAACAGCTCTATCTCCTCTCACACAACTCGGAAGGTCTTGTCTTTCTCTGCCCCTGTGTTTCAATTGCTATATGATTGAAGCTAATTCAGTGGAACTTATAGTGCAGGAGAGGATTGATATATGATATCCCTTCCCTGCCTGCCTAAGCTTTTCACGTGAAATGGTTCACTCACATACACAAAGCCTCTTGTGTTCAAATTATTACTCCCTCCGTCAAATATTACCTATCGTCATTATAAAACTAAAATGAACTAAAATCAGTTCCTTTAGGTTTGAATAGTGGAAACTAAAGTAATCAGTTAGTGGTTAACTTCAGAATCAGCATTCAGTGTAGTGTCGCAATTCTGTACTCTCATAGAATCCACTTTTATTTTATAGAAACGATTAAGGGGTATCATGAAACGCAAATTTAACAATCACCACCCTTATTATTATTGTTTTTCTTTTCCTGCTATTTGTTGTTGCATTGGTGCTGGTGGTCATGATCTAAGAAAGTGATATTGTACTTTGCATGTGGACTAACCAGTGGATTAATTGCTGATTATGCAGATGTTGTTGGAGGCGAGAGCAGAAAGTATGGCTGTGGAGCCTGATTATGGACCTCCAGAAACCTACCCCCCAATTATTAATGATTTTCCAAGTGTTGTTGATGAGCCTGATTATGGACCTCCAGACACCCACCCCCCAATTATTAATGATTTTCCAAGTGATGTTGATGAGCCTGATTATGGACCTCCAGACACCCACCCTCCAAGTATTAATCCACCAGGGACCTCTAAGTGAGGTCCGAGAGCCTGATTTCAGTGATCCGCTCCCCAATAATCCAAAACATTATTCATAGAGCATATCATACTTCCTAACATGGCCGTATAACTAGTCACTACGGTGAGCCCTGCTCTTTTTCCCCATGTGCCCTTGAATGTTTAATGAAGTTCACATTGGATAATGTATTGCTTATTTAATTATCCCTAATATATCATCAAAGTTTGCTCTCTCTCATAATTAGCACCAAGTTTTTTTAAGCTTTTGTGTACTCAATTAATTGCACATTATTGGGACCTTTATTATTAGGCATTAGTTATGAAAAAATCGGATTGGCCCGTGGATCCTTGTTGCATGATTGTAAATGAAATGGATGATTCTAGTAATTATTAGTTGGGGTTTCAATTGTTCAGGGCACTTCAACGAGGAACAAGATAAGCTAATCAATCCCACACCTTGGTTAAATTACAATCATATATATAGGATGTACAGGTATGATAAAGGGAACGCTTGGGCAGGAGAAGCACTTCTCTTGCATCGGCTTTCCACCATAATCTCCTCAAGAGCAGGTTTAGGAGAACTACTCCTCTTGCACCTGATGGGACGTTCAATAAGGGAAAATGGCTTCAGAAAAGAATGCGGCAATTTGGACCTTAAGAATCTCATATGTCACCCGTTACTTTTTGCACCCCATGAATAAAACTGAAAATTCCTTAATTGTACCCCAGTTTTCCAAAAAACAGGTTGAATATTTTTTGACCTCATTCTACAACCCATACTATTTAATCACTTGTCCCCCAATAACTCTTCTTCGCCATGTTGTGACCATGGTTTTCAAAACCGGACCGGACCGGCCGGTCCGACCGCGAAAAACCGGAATCGGCCGGAAAACTGGTTCGGTCCTGCCAGTTCACTCCGGTTTAATGAACCGGCCGGTTTTTTGTAAACCGGCCAGTTGAACCGGGCGGTTTTCCTTAAACCGGACCGGTTAACCCACGTGACGCCATGACCCTCGTCCACGAATCTTTGGCATGTTGATCAGTCACCCCACTCTTCTAGATGCCTCGAGCTTGCTGCTTAGAAAAGCCTCCCTTCTTTGTTTTCATGCTAAAGGGGATTGCCTGTATTGTATTGAGGATCAATCCTCAAAATACACTGGCCAAAAAAACCCCATCCTCGGTTTCTAATTGGCTTATTTTGGGGAGTGATCCCCGTCTTGTTTACGTCATCTGTTGGGGGATCAGTCCCCAAAACCTTATGCCCAAAAGCTTCCCTCCGCAATTTCATTAGCTTCATATTGATGGGGACTAAACCCTGTAGTATAAATGTAATTTGGCAGGGACCAATCCCCAAAACACTCGGCCCAAAGATGAGGACGCCGAAGAAGATGGTTGGCACGGGAAGTAAAGACGTTCATTGGCGCCAATGATTCTGATTTGGTTTTAGGCAAATTCTTAGAGAATGGCTAAGTGTGGGAGGAATTGTGTTTTATTTATTTTGGGATATGAGGGACATTGAGAAAAAAAGTCGGGGAAGGATTGGGTTCAGAAACAGTAAAAAAATGAAAATATATTCTCCGGTTTTAGGGGATGGAGGAGATTATTGGGGGTCCAAAGTGGAGGAGATTATTGAAAATATATTCTCAGGTGTGGGGAGATTCTAGTACTGGCCAAATATATTCTCCCGTTCTTCTGAAAAAAATGCTTGTTTCCCCAGACATGCCCCCTAAAGGTCGTGTAGTAAAAAAAGATACTGCATTAGGCTGTCCATCTAGCCAAAATGTTTTTTTTTTCGCTTTTCTACCGATAGTAAGAGAAGAAGCTCTCGACAAATACCTCTGTAAGACTATTGCCCCTTGCAAGAAAGCATTTATACTGAACAGGAGCCATATCCATATCGTACCCATATCATACCTGTCTCCCTATTGGATACGGCTATATGTATGTCATTCCTTTATACACCAACTATAAATTAATTCATCAAATCCATACTAAGGCAGACATTCAACAAATGCAGCATGTTCCATTGTAACCTAAATTATACCTACTTCAAGAAATAACCTAAATTATACCGAAACACATATAAAACATGATATTCAAATACAACTATCTCCCCTGTATCGTAACTTGATTCTTTGAAAATCATATATCGCAGCACCTGTATCCTATCCTGATTTATTTCCATTCAAAAGTGATTAGGCTTGAAGAAATCACGTTTATATGTGCCCCATCTCACACTCAGCAGCATGTGGAGGGGCTACTGCAATGGCACCCATTAGTACTAGGGGCCAAGGAATTCCATATCGGCGATATATCGATATCGGGTTCCACCCGCTAAATCGATACTAGTAAATATCGGTTTTTAAATTTTTTTACAATATCGGCGATATATTAGCGATTTATTGCCATTTTAAAAAAAATGTTTAAAAAAATCGGAATTTTTATTTAAAGGAAAAAAAATAACTTTCCCCTTTGTTTCCCATGCTAATATGCATATTTTGAAATCTATATTTTATCTAAATTAGTATAACTCATTTTAGAAGTTAGATTGTGAAATATGGTAAAAACTAGTTTTCGACCACCGATATTTTTTTACAAATATCTCTAATATATCTCCGATATTTTGTCTAGGTTGTCCGATATTTTATCGATATCCGATACGGAATTCCTTGCTAGGGCAAGTAGGAAAGCTTTAAATAACCGCACTCGATTGTCGTGTGCTATCCGATCGCAATCTAACCTCTCTCATCACCCCGACGCTCGCGGACATGCATAAGCCCAGGCGCATATATACACTTTCCTTAAGAAATTGGTTTGACCATTTAACTACCACACCCGAACTTCGATTTTGGCCGAATTCAAGTCCCAGGGGTGGCCCGTTTGCCCATTTATGGAATTCAGAAATATAAAATCCAGTTACTTTCCCGCCACTTTTCCTATTCTCAAAGACTTCCAAATCCCAACTTCTTACCTCTTCCTTCCTCCCTGAGACTGATATGGCCCAGCTGGGAAAGACTCCTTCTCCTTCCCCTTCTTCCATTTCTCAAGCAAGGCATCAACCTCTTGTATTGACAAATAACTCTATAAGACCTGCAATTCATTGCTTTTCAAACAACATATACGGGTTTCAGCTTGATTTTCCAAGTTTGTTTCATTAAATCTTTCTTTGCAACCAATGGCTGCAGAACCATCTCCTGCAAATGCCGTCGATGAACACAGAGTTAGCACGTTCAAGTACTCGAATCGGGTTCTTCTCAAAACTATCCTAGGCGGACCGGACGGCGGGGCCAGGCTGGCTGGGGAGAGAGTGGTGATTGGGGGGTGGGTGAAGTCGTCGAGGGAGGAAGGAGGGGTGGATCTGTCAGGGAAGGAGGAGGAAATGCCCTGTATGAAGGTCGTGAAAACTCGAATCCCCCCGTGTTTGCGGAATGCAGTGAGGCTTCTGATAGGAGGCAATGGGTCTCTTTGGGGGAAAATGGAGAATGGGTTGGAGAGGAAGGTGCCTTCTGTTGCTTATTTGCAGGTTAATGATGGCTTCTGTGTGTCAAGCCTCCAGGTATGGCAATTTTGGATACATAGAGTTATGGCAGGATTTTTTTTCAGTTTGAAGTCATTTTATGAGATGGTTTTGATCAGTTCAGAGCTGATTTTATTTGTTCCTGAACTTGTCCATGTTTTTATTGTGTCAGAATATATAAACAGTACAATTCTTTAAGAGATGACTTGACTTGTAGTCATGTTAGAATGCAGATAAGAACATGAAAATGTGAAGGACTTTATTTATTTATGAAGAAGTAGAAAATTCTAACATGTTAAACACTACTCCCTTTTGTCACTTTTAATTGAGACAATTAACGAAAATAGCATGCCAAAATTAGATGATATCGTTCTCTAATTATTCTTCGGCCTGCCAGAGACAGCGATGACGGCCACCCGACAGCGACCCTAGGTCGAGGTTGATAGTCCTCCGTGATGAAACATGACTTGCTCACTTAGAAAGCCTAGGCTTTTACTGTGTGGACTCCACATCTCGATAAAATTGACCAATTATGTGATTGTCTCAATTAAAAGTGACCGAGGGAGTAGCTCATAGTGTAGCAGAACAACAATTGATCATAGTTCGAGACAGAAGTAACTTTAATCTTTAGCAATGCTAGCATGTAATATGTAATGTTTAGATCAGAAACTACACTGCAGGTGGAAGAACTGAACCAGTGGTCAAGAACTCCAACGTTTCTTCCATACACTTGCTTATTCCTTTTTCTTGAATTGTTCAAATTTGTCAATGCAGTCTGTTCCTGGAGCCAATATAATAACTAGAGAAGACACAGAAGAACATTGTTAGCAGTCTAGTTAACCTTTCACGTTAATTAAATAACTTGCTTCTTTGATCAGGTTGTGGTAGACTCTTCCATTTGTGCTATCAGCCAAATCTCGCCTGCAGGAACTTCGGTCTTGGTTGAAGGTACACTGAGGCAGCCGTCCTCACCTACCAAGAGACCTATAGAGCTCAATTCTGAGAAAATTCTACATGTTGGAAATGTCGATTTAGCTAACTATCCATTATCAAAGTCGAGATTGCCATTGGAATTTCTAAGAAATTATCCCCACCTTCGTCCCAGAAAAGCAGCGGTAATATGTAATTAACATCATAAGTTGGATTTTCTTCTTCGTGCATTTGCATACTGAATTATGACTTTCATATCCTGCAGGTTGCTTCTAGTACTAGAATCCGAAGTGCCTTATTCTACGCAAGTCATAATTTCTTTCAAAACCATGGCTTCCTTCATGTGAATATGCCAATTATTACTTCTATGAAGTCAACAGATACTATTGAGCCTTTTCAAGTCACAACCCTTTTAAGCAACTTAGAGAAGGTAGATGAACCTATAACGGATGATCGTGGACCGATCACCCTTCAAGTTCTTAGAACTGCTATTGAAGAGAAAAGCAAGAAAGTCCAAGAGTTGAAGAGAAGTGAAAGTGATAAAGAAGCTCTAGTTACTGCCCTTCAAGATCTAGAGAAGACTAACAGGCTCGCCTTGCAGTTAGAAGAACAAGAAAAGATGCAATCTGCTGTTTCACTGAAGGACGGAACATTGAACTTCTCCAAGGATTTCTTTTCGTGCCATGCTTATCTTGCAACCAGCGCTCATCTTCACCTAGAGAGCTATGCTTGTTCTCTTGGCAATGTTTACAGTTTTGGACCCACTTTTCAAGCAGAGAAGTCACAGACTAAAAGATCCTTGGCTGAGACGTGGATGGTAGAAATTACAATGGCTTTTTCTGAACTGAAGGTATACTTATGAAGTTTGTTTTGTCTTTCTGAATTTGGTGCCTAACCACTAGATGTTAGTGTGTGTTCATAAAATTTGATATATATTACATTCTTCTACCTTAAAGTTTGCTGCGAACATTTATATAAAAGCTGTTTTTTATCTAAAATGGTATTTAATCAATGTTTGCACATCAATCTGTTGCTTTGGGATGTAATTGTTCCTTAAACTCTTCCTTCGAAATTCAGGACGTGATGAACTGTGCTGAAGATTGTGCGAAATTCCTCTGTCAGTGGATGCTAGACAATTGTATGGAAGATATGAATCTCTTGTCAAAAGCAATAGACAAAACTAACATTTTTCGCCTTCAATTGATCACGTCAAGTCCAATGGAAAAAGTCACATACACTGAAGCAATTAATATTTTGAATAAGGTGGTATTCCATTATTCATTTACTCAAAGTTTAGATATTTAATGGTTGTTTACTTCCTAGGAGAAAAAAGTTCATATGGTAGTTTGATCTGAATCCATTTGATATTCATTATGTCTTCGAAATTTGTTCTCCCAGGTTACGGATGCACCATTCAAGACAGCTATTGAATGGGGACACACTCTGACAGAAGAACATGAAAGGTACGGATGTCTTCATATTGTTGAATGCTTTTCTAAGCTTCAGGGTTGATTTTCTTGTTGTTGAACTTAGCTGTTCTGATTATCCACCCCATTTTGACAGCTATTTAGTTGATGAATTCTACAAAAAGGCTGTCATAATACACGATCATCCAAAAGAAACTAAGCCATTTTACGTGCGTCTTAATAATGATGGAAAAACAGTTGCTTCTTTCGATATGATTCTGCCAAAGGTATGTGAAGATCTTCCATTTTCCCTCATGTTTACGCTTTGTAAGGGGTGTTTAGACTTTAGAGAACTGAGCTGTTTGAATTGATATATAGGCTGGGAACTTTATTAGAGGAAGCCAAAGAGAGGAACGCCTCGAATTGATGAACAAAAGGTAAAAGCGGCACGATTCACCCTGTTTTATTTATATTGTCTAGTTAGTCCTCTTATTGTCTGATTTCATTACAACGTTTGAGCCATATTCCCTGTCTTTGGTTTTTATAGTGGAACTTGAAAACTTCCTCTTCCTTCTAAATAGAGAGAAAAACAAAAAACAGATGTTTTTTAATAAAAATTTGACATGTAGCTAATTCTAGTAAGTTGGTTAGTTTCTACATCACATGAAATGTAAAGGTTGAGTCTTTCACACATCAAAAGAGAATCAGATAATTTAAACTCAGAAATGAAGGTTGGCATATGCAGATGGGCACAACTTGTTCATCTAATATAACCCACACAACTTTTTGCTTCTAACTTGCTTGTATTTGTCGTGTGAAAGTCAACCAAGTACTAATTGCCTGTCATGGGGACTTGTGGTTGCAGGATTCAAGAACTAGGATTAAATCGTGATCAGTTTGAATGGTATTTAGATATTCGAAAGCACGGCACCGCCAAACACTCAGGCTTCAGTTTTGGATTTGAACGTCTGGTGATGTTTACCACTGGAATCGATGATGCTAGAGATTCAATTCCCTTCCCCAGAACTTTTGGCACTCTTACCTTCTGATCCGAACGACTAGAAAGAAGCTGGTACGGGGGACGGAAACAATCCCATGAGTTCAGCTTTTTAATCAAAGAGGAGATTTGATGGTGGTGATTGGTGAGATTGCATGGTGGAGCAGCTGAAACAATATTGACTACTTGTACATATTAATGTTTTATTGGTTGCATAGTAAATACAGAGTAAGGTTTGTTGAAAGCATTGTTGTATTTTGCAAGAAAATCCTTATTGTACATCAGATCTAAAAATTCATATCAAAACCTTATAAAACTATTATACTGAAAGCCAATCCAGCAAGTCGCGCTGGCTCGGCCTCTCCTTGTTGAGATTCGACATCCCAGGGTCGAATCCTGATCCTGCGGCATCTAATACTCCCTTAGTTCAGAATTATTATTAACATAAAGTTTTTCCAAATGAACTAATTTTAGTACATTTTGAAAAACTTTATGTTAATAATAATTCGGAGGGAGTATGTGTTTTTTTGGGTGCATGAATCATACAAATCGACATAAAAACCAAAACCAAAATGCTGAAAGGTATGAATGAATTCAGGGATTAAAATATAGGGAAAAGCTAATCTGGAGAGTATGTCACAATTGAATTGACATAACAGCAACAGAGCTAGATCCTTGAGCAATACTAGTGAACGTTATTGTGCAACAGTCATACACTTATTCAAATATTTCTTTTAACAGCTATAGTCACCTTACTAAGTGCCCCTTTTTGTTTCAATTAGTAGTTTACTCAGGTTGTTCTGCTTTGAGAGTTGACCTGTATTCTCTAACTATAAGATCCATAATTTTATACTTTATTATGGCAAAAAGAAAGAAAAAAGGAAAAAACTATAAGATCCATGAGAAAATGTGGACCATTCACCAGCAACCACATGCCAATGGCCATGCCAGGAGGGTTGATGTGTAAGTTTATATTATACAGTATAAATGTTCACAAAATTAAATAATTTGATATCTTTAAAAATGCATAGAGCTTGACCCTAATTAACTATATAAAAATGATGGTGTGGAGGGACACCACAATCTGACAGCGTGCGTTAGTAGCTGCCCGTCCCTGGTTTGACGCACGCCATCGGATATTGTCCAACGGCTCACAGAACCGGCGCATGCCAGCACGTATGAACAGGGATGAATGCTAACAATTTTTTTTGTTGATCAGGGGATGTTAAATTACTAAAAAATAAAGGACTTTGTATGGGGTATGAACAATTCTAAGGCTAAACATATAAACCTGTTCGATTGATGTGACAGAAAAAAACACGCCCTCCATCTAAAGAAGCTCGTCTGTATTGTTAAATAAGTAAAATTTATTGAATTCTCACAGCAGATTTTTTTCTTCTTCATTAATGTTTTTGGTCTTTAAAGGAGCAAAGCAAAGTCAACCATGTAATGTAGGACCCTTCTTTTTTCAAATGCAGTCGAGCTTAATTGGACGGAATATAAACCTGCCATTTTTTGGAGGTGGGTATCAATTTAATTGGTGAAAGTGTAGTTTCTTTATTCTCACACAGTGTAGTTTTTTTATACTAGTAAAAGTTTAAGGAAAATGATATTTGTACAGCAGATTTCTACACATTTTCCATATACAGCTGATATATATAGAAATGAGTGGGTGAACTAGTATATATACGAATCTGCTTCAGGATTATCACTCTCCAAATTTAATGTGTGGATAAAAAAAATAAAAAAAGTAGATGTCTGTGAGTGGTTTGTTGCCGAAATAAGAGGTTGGCAGCTGCACTGCACGAGAACAAAGTCGAGAAAAGATGAAGCCCAAGTCAAATGACATGGATGGGCCCAGGCCCACCAAATGTTTTACCTTGCGTTGACACCTAGACACATGAACATGGGCGTCGCCTGTCGGCGTATCGCGAAATTCACGGCGCCAATTCACGCCGTCCCTGACGTTTTTTTTATTGGAGGATAAACGAATTGACACATCTGCCCCCACCCTTAATGGATGCCAAGTCTCCATCTTCTCGACAATACCAATCATGTCCCCAAATACAGGGACCAGCCAAGCTCCCAAGTCAAGTTCTCAACTATGAGAAGATGGGTTCTAGCTCAAGTTTGGCTATATGATGCATCTTAAACTTAATATCAAACTAAATAAATTACTGCAGCATGTTATCTTATCGACAAACTAGTGCACTAAATTATACTAAAAATTATAATTAGTTCAATATAGAAATAATAAAATAATTTTTTTGTAATAAAGTGATCATAGAAGAGCCAACCTTAAGCATAAATTAATTGGTTCATGAATCATCTAATTGGTTTTGAGTACCTTGGATGGATCATAATGAGACAATGCACCTTATTTCTACGAATTTATATGACTCCAAGTAGAACTGCTAATTCTAACCTGACTTTGATTTAGATTTTACAATATCATCAAATCCTATCTTTCTTTTTTGTAATTTAGATTTAAGCTCAATGATAACATGATCAACAAGGCCAAATTTGATTCATAAACCCAATTATGTTGTGTTCCAATGGGAACACAAGAGGTACCTAGCTTCAATAAAGGAAAAAGGAAGGAGAAGATAAAGGAAGTAGGAAGTTGTGCTGACATACACAACACTCCACCACGCTTCTGCTTTCACCTTATCCTCAAGGCGACTAAGTAGTAAAGCGCTCCATAAACTCATCCTCCAACATCCAGGTGGTATCCTCGAGAGATCGACCCTGCCAAGCCACGAGTATCTCCGTAACAATATGACCAGAGTGACGTACCTATCGCTTATCAACCACAAATGCAGGTGCGAGCACCTCGGACTCCAAAGGGCCGCAGAGGCGTGGCGCTAGAAACAAGGTTCGGATCCCCAATAAAGTGACAAAGATGGGATACATGAAATACCAATGAGCCAAAGGGCAAAACCAAGCGATAAGCCACTAGTCCAATACGGTAGACAACAACATATGGATCGTGATAACGGGGAGCTAACGTAGTCTGCTCCACCCGAAACAAAATGGTTTGTCACTAAGGAATCACCGAAACATAAACAAGATCACCCACCTGAAACTCCCTATCATAATGTTTTTTGTCATACACTTGTTTCATGTGGTTTTGTGCATAGGCCAAGTTACGTTTGAGCTACCTGATAACCTCATCCCGAGTCTGTAACATATAATCAACGAGTCTGTAACATATAATCAACTTCAGCTACGAAAGAGCGGTGAGGCACATACGATAACATGGTAGAAGGAGGACATCTATATACCACCTCAAACAGGGTGAACCCAGCATGAGTATGATAGGCCATGTTATACAACCATTCTGCCCAAGGAAGAAGTTGAAGCCATCGATGAGGCTGATCCCCTACAAAGCAATGCAAGTACTATTCCAAGCAGCAGTGGGTGTAAGTACTACTCCAAGCAGTACAAGTACTATTCCAAGCAGCAGTTAACCACTTCAGTTTGACCGTCGGACTGTGGGTGGTATGCAGTGCTCATATGAAGCTCAGTTCCTTGGAGAGTGAAGAACTCTCTACAAAACCGAGAGAGGAAGATCTGATCCCTGTCGGAGACAATGGTGAGAGGCATGCCATGAATCTTGGCTATCTCCCTAACATAAAGCACGACGATTATTTTGGCAGTGAATGGATGATCCAAAGCATAGAAATGCGTGTACTTGGACAGATGATCCACCACCACTAATATCACTGATTCGCGTTGCACCATTGGCAAGGCCTCCACAAAATCCATAGACACATCTTCCCAAACCTTATTGGGAATAGGAAGGGGCTAAAGTAACCCTGCAAGGGAAGTGGTTGCAGCCTTTGCACGCAGACAGACATCACAAGCAGTGACATAGTCCTCGACTGCCCATTGCAGTCCCGGCCAAAAGAAGCTTTGACTGATATGCTTATATGTCCAGAGCGAACCCTCCTTCTCATAGGTGGATAAAGTCAAGGAGCGTCTTGAAAGTATCTTGCTGAAGAATGCAATAGGCCAAATGAAAGGCCAAAATCTGGCAGTACCAAAACTGGCACGGTAGCCATGGCATGCTTCAACTGCTCGAATGCTTCTTGGGCCGCATTCGTCCAAGTAAATGCCCCCTTTTTAAGAAGTGTCGTGAGGGGGCTAGCAATCGAACCATACTAGCTAATGAAGAGCTGATAATACCTTGAGAGGCCCAGAAATCCGTGGAGGACCCTATACACAAGTAGGGTCAGCCGTGATAGCATCGCAATCACCTTCAAAGGTCGCGAGATATAATATGGCCAAGGTACTCCACCTGTTCACTGCTAAAGGAGTACTTCAAGAACTTAAGGAATAATGAATTAGCTCGTAAAATAGAAAAAATAGACCTGAGATGCTCCAAGTGTTCTGCCCATGAAGTGCTATAGATCAAAATATCATCAAAGAAGACCAAGATGAATCGACAGAGGAACAGGCGAAACAGATCATTCATGAGGCTCTGGAAGGTGGCAGGGGCATTAGTCAACCCAAATGGCATGACTAAGAACTCGAAGTGCCCATCATGAGTGCGAAAGGCAGTCTTATGAATATCAGTGGGCTGCATTAGGATTTGGTGATAACCCGAATGAAGGTCGAGTTTGCTGAAGATAGTATCTCCGGCCAACTCGTCAAGTAACTCCTCAATCACCGGAATAAGATATTTATCATTCACGGTGATGGCATTAAGTGCCTTGTAGTCCACACAAAATCGTCAAGTCCCATCCTTCTTCCGGACAAGTAATACCAGTGAAGAGAAAGAACTAGTGCTCGGCTATATAATACCTGTCTAGAGCATGTCTACCACCAACCGCTCAATCTCAGCCTTCTGTATGTGAGGATAATGGTAAGGATAGACATTAACTGGCGAAGCACTTGGAATGATCGGAATCTGACGGTCATATCGTTGCATCGGCGGGTGCCCTTTTGGCTAAGAAAATATGTCCTCATGCTCAACCAAGAGAGTAAGCAGGTCCTTCGACAAACTATCTCAGCACACGTCCATTGTTGCATAATGTTGAAGGAAAAATCCTTGGGGTGCTAATCGAAAGAGTGAACTCATTGCCTGGGAGGACTGCAAGGAGCCCGGTTGCGAACCCTGGATGCGCACCCACTGTCTGCTCACCTCAAAGTCCATAATCATGTCGCAAAAATTCTATACCATGTCGCCTAATTCCTGTAGCCATTGAACCCCTAATATCACGTCGGCCCCCTTCGTGGGTAGCAGGAATAAATCAGTGGTGAAGGTATGACCCTGAATAGATAATGAAGTCTACGTGCACATTCCCACGCTCTGAAGGTGCTTACCATTGCCAATCAAGACATCTAACGGCTTGGAGTCCGACACATAACATCCCAACCGTTGTGCCACCTTGTCATTGATGAAATTATGGGTGGATCCACTATCGATTAGGATGGCCACCTATTGCCGCTTGATAACTCTGGATGCGCATGGTACGAGGGGTGAAGGCTCCGAAGAAGGCGTGCACCAAAATCTCCGGCTGCACATTGTCACAAGGGAATGGTGCCTCCACAGATAAGGCAAAATCCTCTTCGTCGGCCTCCTCGACGAGCAGACTGCCCCGGACTGAGCAACGATGGCCGGGTATGATCTTCTCATCACATTTAAAGCACAAGCCTTTAGCGCGCCTCTCATCCATTTGGGCAGGAGTAAGGCAATAGACTGGAGGGGCAACAAATGCGGAGGGGCTGGTTCAGCTGGTGGTGAGGCCTGGCGTTGTAAGAGAGGATGGCACATGGCTGGTTGGAGACTGTAGGGCAAGGTCAATTTGGCCTCCCCGTCACTGTTGGGCAAGCTTTTCCTCTTCAATTGGTGCATAGCGTACTTCTTCCCGCATTGAAGTGCAAGGGAAGTGGCGCATCTCATATGAAATTCCTGGTTTGAGCCCTCTCTTGAAGGTCCCCACTAAGGCCGCCATCGGCCAATCTGGGAGACGGTTGACAATCTTCATAAATTCAAAATAGTAGGCTCGCACCATGGTAGTTTGGTGCAGGGTGAAAATCATCTCGTTAAAATCCTGGAACTCGTTGGGCCCAAACTAGACGTTTAAAATTCATTGGCGAAAGAGGTCCAAGTCGGGAAGCGACCTCCTTCTCAAAGCTCTGGAACCATACAGAGGCATCACCGTCTAAGTGAAAGGTAGCTATGCGCAGTCGTTCATCCTCGGAGTGTGTTCTCTGGTAGGCAAAGAACTTCTTCGCCTTGTAAAGCCATTCCACCAGATCCTCATTGCCATTGTAGCGTGGGAACTGTAGGCTACCCAAACGTGTCTCGGCCCCACCTCAAGGTCCTCCACGATGCCCAGGGTACTCCTCCTAGTCGTCCTCCAACTCTTGCAACGGGTTTCGGGATGCGTTGTCATTCAGGCATTTAACCGCACACCTGGAGTGCCTCGTGTGTCCAAGCATGGTCGGCCCCCTTCCCTTGTCTGATCGAAGGTGCAAAAATGAACCGTGTGAGGAGGAGGGTGCGGTGCGCCACTGTCGCAAACAACGCTTGGCCACTATAAAGGTGAGAGCCCAGGGGCTGGGAGGGCTTGCCTATCTCCACCTTGACTGACAACGGTGTGGGTAATATGGGCGCTAAAGGGGCTGCCTGAAGCTAGGCAACCGCGATAGTGAGTTATTGAATTTGGTTGGTCATCGCATTGAACATGGATATCACAGTGGCATTAGCCAAGTCGGCTACTGGCTTGGGGCGGTCATCCACATTCTCCGTCTCTTTCTCGGGCAGCATCTCTAGGGCCATGGTCGGTTGCCTGCGAGGTGCCATGGCACATCGTTATAGCTCTAATACCAATGTTGTGTTCCAATGAGAACACAAGAGGTACATAGCTTCAATTAAGGAAAAGGGAAGGAGAAGACGATGAAGTAGAAGAAGTAGTTTTTTTATATTGTATAATCCAAATAAGAGAGGAAAACCCCCTTATAAGAAAAGGGGAACGTGCCAGTTGATGGGCCACATGCCTTGTCTGGCCATCAGCTGGTCTGTTACAATCCTATCAAATCAAATCCCAATCATGGCCATAATATAACTTATTGATTCGCAACTGAAAAGTAAAGTAGTCGTAACATGGAAAGTATTAACTATGGAAATCAATACGTCCTCCTAAAATAAATAATACTCCTGAATTGTGCTGACGTACACAACAAATTTACATAAGATTTAATCCTCGCCAACCAAAGCAAAGTTCGGTTAATGATGAGTCAAGCCATAATTTACGATGCCCTCATGCCAAGCCTTTAGCAAGGCAATACATAGGGGCTGTTTGGGAGGTCATTTCCCACTTCATTTCCCACCATTTCCCATTAAAAAGTGTTTGGGAGGCACATTTCATTTTCATTTACCTTTAGTAGGTGAATGATCATAATGGTCATTTTCATTCATGGTGTGAATGTCCTCATGAGGACATTCACTTGTCAAATGGGTTTTTAAATGGGAATCTTGTGACGAATGACCATATTTACCCTTCCATCATTCATTTTCCCTTTTGAATCCTTAAAACCCATAATTCAATCATCAAATGAAAAGGAAAATTTTTTCCTTTCCTACGATCGTTGTATGGCCTCCCAAATAACCCCATAGTTGCTTGGTTGGTATCCTTTGAACTCTTTTATCGGTTAGCAAACTTCCAAGTTAATTAATTAGAAATATCAATATGCACGTTAGCTCACAGGCATCAACATGCCCAACACTGGCTCAAGATACGACAACACGCATCAATTGAGGAGGCGATCCGCTTGCCCCTCTATCAACACGAGCTGCGTCGCCAAAATCGACATCCATGCGCTTCAAAGCAGGACAATACCTATGGGTATGTTTGTTTGCTGAAAGATGAAAAATCGTCAGGGTGAAAGAAGTGCTTTTTACAACTTAGTGTGAAAATTTTTCAGGCCTAAAATGTTCATAGGGTGTGTTTATTTAAAATTATCCAAACATATTTCACTTTTTACAAAGTTTTGCCACTTCTTTCACCTTGACGATTTTTCATCTTTCAGCAAACAAACACACCCTATATAAACTAGACTCTCGTAAAAAACCATCTTTTGTTTTTTACAAAATTGTTAATCTCAACTTCTTTCCAAAACCAGGAAGTATACCCAAAAGGAAAAAAGAAGAAATCTATGGTGAGGACACAATCGTCCATCGAGGAACTCAAATGTACAATCTCGTCCCAAAATACCCTCCAAAAAAACCCCAAGTCCGGTCCAGATGTGTGATCACGACAAATAACGCAAAGACGCCGTGATTGATTTTGACTTCTGTCCGAAAAAGAACCTCCGCTTCGCTCTCACAGCCAGCCCAGACACAGCCAAACACCACGACTCTCCAGAAGCAGCAGCAGCAGGCGGACAAGCAAGAAGCGGCCATGGAGGAGGAAGAAGGGGAGGAGTACCTCTTCAAGATCGTCATCATCGGCGACTCGGCGGTGGGCAAGTCGAACCTGCTCTCCCGCTACGCCCGCAACGAGTTCAATATGCACTCCAAGGCCACCATCGGCGTCGAGTTCCAGACCCAGAGCGTCGACATTAATGGAAAGGAAGTCAAGGCCCAGATTTGGGACACCGCCGGCCAGGAGCGCTTCCGTGCTGTCACTTCCGCCTACTACCGCGGCGCTGTTGGGGCTCTTGTCGTCTACGACATCAGCCGCCGCACCACCTTTGATAGCGTCCAGCGCTGGCTCGACGAGCTCAACAGTACGTATCTCTTCTTCTTGGTGTTCTAGTTTGTTGGTTTTTGTGTGTTTTTTGGAGATGGGTCGATGGATTTTGGGGCTGGTGGTGGACTTGTGTTGATAAAAATGGGATCTTGAATTGAATTGTGGTTGGTTTGATCATTTTGATTTTGCATTATGCGATGAATTGGCTTTGGGTGATCGTAGCTGTTTTTGTGATGGGTCTCTTTGATTGAATAGCGGTTGTGGAAGGGCTGTTTGTACTGTAGATCTCAGATTGCTGCTTATGCTTTCATGGGTTGTTGTCATGTACTTCCTCTGTCCCATAGTAATAGTCCGATTTGGTTTTCGAAAATGAACGAAAATTAGTTTTAGTTCATTTGGAAAACCCAAATGGCACTATTGAAGTGGAACAGAGGGAGTATATGAGTGTTTGATAGTTGTAGAATTCTCATGGGTACCAGAAGGAGATGAGATCTTCCTTGAGCGGATCAAAATGTTGGTACAGAAGCTATGAGGATTTGTTTGATTAGGAGGTGTTAAGGTTTTGTCTGTGCCTCTTCAGCCTACTGAAGAGGCACTGTCTTGATTTGGTTCTTGGATGGAACTTTCTCTTATTTGAGCATATAGAGATGATTTGGAAGGCCTTGCCAAAGCAGTTGCTGGAAAGTCCTTCCAAATCATCATTAACATTTGATAATGCCACTTTACTATACTGCCAGATTTTATGTTGATGTTGCATAACATACTCATATGAATAATGTTGTAACAAAAAATGGTGTATTGAAGATCATTTACAAGGATCCTGTTTTATTAGTCTCCCGTTTCTTGTTTTCATTTTGATGTCAAGGATTTGGATGCGGTGCAATATGATCGCGGGATGAGCTTGATTGATGATAATAGTTGAAAATGTACTTGTTTGATATTTATAGCTGTTTCTTGTTTCATTTTGATGTCAAGGATTTGGATGTGGTGCAATATGATCGCAGGATGAGCTTGTTTTATGATAATAATTGAAAATGTACCTGTTTGAGATTTATAGCTTGAAATATGTCTATAGATTTTGTACAAACATTTGTTTATCAATGGTTTAGACAACAAGAGATACAATATATCTGTGTGTTTTTTAAAGTATTATGTGGGGTTAAGTTGTTGAAGACATGAAGTGACATTATGCATATGCGAGACTGACATTTTAATTGTCATTGCTGGAGTGATATGGTTCGATCTTTTTTTGCCACATTGCTTAGATGTAGAGAAAATTCACAAAATGATCTTACTTTAAGATTGACCAGTTCTCTGAGAATTAAGTTCGATATAGTCCTTCTTTGCTTAGGAAATCTAGCAGCTCATTATTGCTAGGTCTAGCTCAATATTGGTGTAACAGCTGAATGTGCAGTTATAGTTCTTGTCAACTAAAGTACAAAACCTTTAGGAATTGTTTGTTTGGCTTCGAGAGCTAACATATTAGTTGATTGAGCACGGACTAAGAAGGCATGTTTAACTTTCTTTTCTTGTCAACTACTCATGCGTGAGAGGTGAGTGAGTTTCTGTTTACCGAAGTTGAGGGACTGGTATCCACTAATAAAATACTAACTCAGAAAGTGTATTAACTCTGAAAAAGTTAACCATTATTTGAATGCTATTTTTACCTACATTTTCCTGTGCACATATTTTCTATTGGAGATATGTAGTAACGTTCGAGGCATTGTTGTAGCTCACTCTGATACAACAGTAGCAAAGATGTTGGTGGGAAACAAATGCGACCTGGAAAATATCAGGGATGTGAGTGTGGAGGAAGGCAAAGCCCTTGCAGAATCCGGTGGTCTATTCTTCATGGAGACATCAGCTCTTGATGCCACGAATGTCAAGACGGCATTTGAGATGGTGATCAAAGAAATATACAACAATGTAAGCAGAAAGGTCTTGAATTCTGATTCCTACAAGGCAGAGTTGTCTGTCAACAGGGTGAGCCTTGTGAAGGATGGGGATTATGGATCAGAGCAAGCTCCAAAGAAGTATTCTTGCTGTTGAAGATTACCTGATGTCTTCTGCAATATAATCAAGATCTCCCTGAGGTGGGTCGACATTAAACTCAAAATTAAAGGCTGTTTTCTTTCAGAATTTTCTTTTGTTTTTAGGCTTCTCTTTGGGGGCTTATTCATTGTATACTGAATAAATATTTAAAATTTACTGCTTTGAGTTGCATTTTTGTGTTGTGGAGACGAAGGTCACAAGGTTTGGTAAAGTAATAGAGCTATTAGATTTTGTGATTAAGATGCTGCAGACTCTACGTGCAAGCAATTTCTTAAAGTAGATACTTTTCGACTTAGAACATGTTTCTTTTGGGCATATTTTTCTTGACATAATATCTGAGAAAAGATATGCCTTGAGGATTGAAGTGGACTTGGAGAAATAAGTGGAGTTGTATTTCTGAGGAAAAAGTTTTCCATTGCTTTGAGTTGAATTTTTGTGTCGTGGAGATGAAGGTCATAAAGGTTGGTAAAGCAATAAAGCTAGTAGAGGTATGTAATTCAGATGCTACAGACTCCTCTCGTACAAGCATGTAGATACTATTCAGGCATATCTTTTCTTACATAATATCTTAGGAAAGACTAACTTTTTCTGCTTTTAGTTGAATTTTTGTGTGTTGGAGAGGAAGGTCTTATACAGTTGGTGAAGCAATAAAGCTGGCACAGTTATGTGATTCAGATGCTCCAGACTGTATGTGCAAGCATTTGCTCAAGCATTTAAGCTACTTTTCTGCTTTTTTGTTTTTTTGGTAACAAACAGAATATATTAAATTAACGGAGCAGGGAAACACCAAGTCTATCCTCCCTGAGGATAACATTAACCGCGCCATAGGGGGATGCTTTACCCAACATGCTCCACCTTTACCCTCCAGAACATAATTAACTAAACAGTCTGCCGCTCGATTACCTTCCCCGATAAACATGCAGGGAAGGACACAGACTGAAATCCTAAACATAGCTCCCTAATTTTACAAATAGTGGTTTTAATAGAAATTGGGATACTATTGAATAATCCCTTTAAGATGTTCACCACCACCAAAGAGTCGCCTTCCACAAGAATGTTACTGAGGCCTAGCCATTTGGCTAGAAGCATTCCTTCTAAACACAACAAAGCTTCAGTCACCATCGCAGTAGTTGAACCCGCCAAATAAGCAGAAACGCCCATAGCAATCACGAATCAGCACTCCTACAGCAGCAGGACCAGGGTTACCCTTTGAACCACCATCAAAGTTGATCTTCGCATAGGCACCTAGAGGGGAACACCAATTAACCAACCTACACGGACGGAGGAGAGAAGCAAACAGCTTGGTTCGACTTCAATCGACCCAGTTGTAAACTATCTGCCTGCATATGACAAAGCCATAATGGATCCCTTGCAGCATCAGGTCTAGTATTATGGAAGATATTTCTGTTTCGGGCAATCCAAATAGTTCAACAAAAATTGAGCACAGCTGCCCCCAGATGAGGCATCTCCAAATCCCCCTGTCCAGATGAGGTCTCCTCCAAATTAACCAACTGTTTTTTACACAAAAGTGCCAAAATGAATTCATGCGATTTTTTAAAATTCAGCCCCCCACTTCTCTTGCTTCTACATAATTTATCCCTGTTAATTGTATGTAAGTAGCCTAGCCAACTGGGAAGTAGGCCCCTTATCTCAAAAATAAATCCCTAGCCAACCTGTGTAATTTGCTAGTGGTTTTCCTGAGCTTTTTACGTCTGACCTGGCGCCAAACACGGGTTTCTCATATTACCCGGAATCACTTTCTTCCTTCCATATGACCCGGAAAGTACCCAAAATGCCCTTAGGTTTAGGTATAAGCCACCCACTCTTTGGTTTTCCATATTACCAGGAAAGGGAGCGACTACCCGGAGAAGCTGCCGTTAGTCGGAGAAGAAGGCGTTCCGTCCGGCCTCTCCGCCCATATCATCGCCGGCGCCGGCGCCGGCGCCGTCGAACTCCGGAAAGGTCATCTTCGCGGCAACAAGCGGGAAAACGAGCGGGAAAGATCGGGTATTGGAAAACAACTTCAACGGAGGCAAGGTACATCGAAAAAACTGTGATGGTGAAGTTAAAATACGACGATTTCTATCATGAAAGTTGGTTCCAGAGAAGAAAGTTGAGAACTTAGCAAGTTTTCAACTATTGTTACAGTCGTGTCGTCGACAACACGACTGTAACAATAGTCATGTTTGATGAAACACGACTCATAGACGTTGCTTTTCACTCATATACGGTTTTCAATATATCGTGTCTCACGGATTTTTAACTTATTTCGGTATTTTAATGGCAAGTACGGATGGAGAAGATAGTTCTTTGTTTACACTACGATGGAGTTTTGACAAATTCTGATAAGTACGTGGGCGGGAAACGGAAGCTCCTGCCTATAGATACACGAGTAAAGTACCTGGAACTGTTGCAGCTAGTGGAAGAAAGATTACCGCTTAAGTCTACATCTGGTACATTAACTTTGTCATATCGTGTTGACTCTGAAGAATACACATTTCTCCTTGAAGACGATAAAGACGTGGAGTCAATATTTATACTTCACAAGAGCAAGCAAGGCACAAATGGACTACTCCGCCTGTACGTGGAGTGGACTTCTACGGGCAATAACATGGAGACTTCGACTCTCAATAAGGAAATAAATGCCAATGCAAATAAGGAGGAGGAGAGGCTACCAGAGGCAGAAGTGAGGCCGGCCAGTAAGACACCACCGGAGAGGCCAGCCCGGGCAATAAGACACCCGCATCAGAAGTCGAAGGAGGAAGAGATGGAGACTATGCGAGGTGAGACTTTTAAGGCGCGGATACAGGGAAGTCGTGTGCTATTATAGTCGACTATAATAGTACACGACTAAAAATTTTATCGTGCCGTATTGAACACGACTATATACCTAGTCGTGTTGCATAGTACACGACTATAAATCAATTCGTGTTGCATAAGACAATACCTCATAGTACGTGCTATCGTTTTCTCAAGTCCATTGATACATCTTTTTTCCCGCAGTTTCGGAGATGGAGAAGAAGGTGAAGATGAAGATGAAAATTCCCGTCTAGATGAAGAAGAATTGTTGGATGAAGATGAATTACCGTGGTCTGCAGATGAGTGGGATGAGCCTCTTACAGTACCAGATTTCAGCCAGCCAGATCACACGGGAACATCGACTTCTAGAGGTCCCACGGCAGGAGACACATGTAAAAGGAAATCTGTCGCGTCGGAGGACGATGACTATCTCAATATTGAGGGTGATGGTGGTTGGGATTGGGGTACCTATTCTGCACAGGCCGGTCCTTCAAAACATTGTGAAGAGGAGACGATGTTGACTGGAAGTTTGCAAGCAGAAGACTACGAGGCACAACTTACCTTAGGGGCTAGATTCGAAAGCGTCAAGCAGTTCAAGATGGTTCTAACTGATCTGGCAATCAAGAGAAAGTTCATGTTCAAAGTAGCGGATGAGAGCAAGGACACATTCACTGCAACGTGCAAGGTTTCGGGGTGCAAGTGGTACATACGAGCGTCGAACAGACTTGATGGAGTCAGCGTAACAAGGAGGGAAGAACGACATACATGTGACACTTCTCTAAGTTCTAAAGATCATCCATTGGCTTCTCACCTCTGGATTGCGAGGAAGTGTCATGGCCTCCATAAGGATTCAAACTCCATAAAAATCTCAAATATCCAACAATACATTGAGAAGTATTGGGGCATCACAGTCAACTATAAAAGGGCAACCCTGAAGCGAAAGAGGAATTGATCCGATTGATCGATGGCAACCCTGAAGAAGCATATCGTATTTTGCCACATTACGGAAGGGAATTAGAGCGGTCTAACGCAGGTACACATGTGGTCATAGAAAGATCAGCTGATATACCTGATATCCCAATTGAGTTAGCCGGCTACGACTTCAGACGTGTGTTTTGGATGTTCGGCCCGGTCGCAAGAGCATTCCGAAGAACACTGAGACCGTTGCTCACGCTTGATGAAACATTCCTAAAAGGAAAGTACCCTGGAGTATTATTGGTTGCTACAGCAATCGACGGCAATCAACAATTAATGTGTCTTGCATATGCAATTGTCGATAAAGAGAATATCAAAACGTGGTAAGTATAGAAGCAGGAAAGACGACTATTCTAACAGTCGTGTTTTCGATGACACGACTGGGCACACATTCGTGTCTTCGAAAACACGACTACTCATACAGTCGTGTTTTGTTTTTACACGACCTTATAACAACCTGAAGCATTCTGTGTTTAATATGCTTGTCTCTCACTTGTACAGGACGTGGTTCCTCACCTTACTAAAATGTTTTCTCTTTACGGACCCCCCGGCCTCCCTGGACACTATTGTCTCGGATAGACATAAGGGCCTTCTGAGAGCGGTCGCCGATGTCTTTCTCAAGGCTCACCATGGGTTTTGCCTAAGGCATATGGCCGCAAATATGCTAAATACTTGGAAGGATAAGTACCTGAAGGAACTTCTATTCCGAGCTGCAAAATGCTTCAGGAGACCAGAATTCGATGCAACGATGGAGAAGATGAAGGAACACAATGAGGCGGCCTGGAAATATGTTGACAATATTCCGAAAACACATTGGGCGAACGTAGAATATCTGGGTAAAAGGTACGGCACTCTCACGTCGAACGCGTCAGAAAGTGTAAATAATATGCTTCTAAAGGCAAGGTTTTGGCCAATAACTCGGTTGATCGAGCAAACGCGGGCGACCACAAGCGTCCATTTTCAGAGACGCCGAATAGAAGCAGACGGGCTACCGACTCCGTTAACAAAATATGCACAGAATCATATCAATCAGATGAGGAATCAGAGTGCTGGAACAGTTCGAGTTCAACCGCTATCATTACGGCAGTTTGAAGTGACATCTTTATACCATGTGGTAAGCATACATTCATTTTCTATAAGATACGACTATAACAAAGTCGTGTCGACGAATACACAACTACTCATACAGTCGTGTCGTCTCATGCATGACTAGTCATACAGTCGTGTCTTCGACGACACGAGTATTCTTGGAAGACACTGATGTTGTTCATGTTGTCGCATCAGGATGTTGTTGACCTTACGAATAGAACCTGCACATGTGGCTTCTTCCAGAGCATGGGACTTCCATGCAAGCACGCCATGGCATGTATTGATGAGAGGAGTCTAGAAGCGGTAGAATATTGTGAGAAGTGGTACTGCGCAAGTACGTACCGCAGCACGTACGAAGAAGTAGTCTTCCCTACTTTAAACAGAAGTCAGTGGGGAAATTACGGGGTTTTATTTAAATGCGAACCGCCCAGGCTTGAAGCTCCAAAGAAGGGCAGGAGAAAGACAAAGAGAATTGAGTCACAGCCCGAGCCACCTGCAAGGCCACGTTCGAAATGTGGGAATTGTTGTGAAGTTGGTCACAACCGTACAAAGTGCACCAACAGCCCGGTTCCGAAAGAAAATCGGACGTGCAGGAAACGAACACTTCCGCAACAAGGCAAACTGACTACGAACGAGACATCGCATGTACGCCACTCCGGCTTACCTCAGCACCCACCATTCTTCACTTAGGATGTAGTCAAATTCTTGTATAACGCATATTAACTTCTACCGAAATGTACGCATGTAAAGATAAAGAAAGGAAGAAATGAAAAACAATCTTTCGACACGACTATCTTTCGACACGACTATCTATACTGTCGTGCATTGTGAAACACGACTATATATAAAGTCGTGTTCCATCAGAGACGATTATATACGTAGTCGTGTTGTATCAGAGACGATTATATACGTAGTCGTTTTGCATCAGAGACGATTATATACGTAGTCGTTTTGTATGAAGGCCGTATTCAAAGTCATGCTTGCGATATTTTGTCTACATCTGGTATGAGTCAAAAAAAAAGAATTGGAATTATTTGAAAGAGAACTGTACAACAAGGTGTCAAAAAAAGAATTGGAATTACAGCAAATGCACTTTGTACATTAAAATAATGTGAATAAAATAAAATCCAATTTATTCTTTATCCGGAAGCCGCATAAAACCCACAACTGTGACGGCATCTTTTGTGCCTTGTCCGGAATCGTCGTCAAACTCGCTGTTAATAACCCCCTGATCTACACATGAAATATGCATTATATTATCTCCTAAACTTATATTTATGCTAGTGTTTGATTAGAATTACTACTACTTTAATATAGTTTTTGATTTTTGTAGGAAACAAGAGTAATATACAAAAATGAGGTGAAAACGGACTTCAATGGTCAAATTATCATAACTCCATGTACAAATATCGGATTGGACTGATTCAAGTCTCATGTTAAATTTCAAGATGTCAGCTTTCCAACGCCACCAACCACGTGCAATTCGGAGTTTGGAGCAAAAAGTTATAGCCATTTGAAAATTCCGGATAGTAAAAACGATCGATCGCATCCTTACGCGATCGATCACGTCTTCCGCTAAAAAATACTACATTGGAGAAAACGATCGATCGGACACCAAAACGATCGATCGTATGTACTAGAATTTTTGGCCTAGCACGAAGTTTTGAAGACAGTAAAAACGATCGATCGACTTCGTCCGGCGTCGTTCGCCATACGATCGATCGGAAGCAATTAACAAAGGAAAACGGCTTCGTTCGGCTGCGTTCGCAAGGCGATCGATCGTTCTATACGGGCGATCGATCGGTGCATACGGAAAACGCAATTTAACCCTATTTTGACTCGGATTTGGAAGGGGATTTGAGGGCTTTCCTTCATCCTTATATATATGCCTTAAGGGAGAACGTATTGGGCATTCAACCTTGGAGAACCAGAGCTTTATTGGAGGCTAGAGAGGAGCAAGAGAAGGAGTCTTGAGCAAAGAAGAAGAAGAAGGATTCATGACGATGGATCTACTTAAACAGGCTTTTCTTTTCTCCCTTTCTATGTGTAACTAAATTCCTTGTCAAGGCTTGATGAAGCCCTAGATGTGTATTGCTACTCTTGATAGTTTAATTCTATAAAGTTGATTATGATTCATGCTTAATGCGATTTCATGAGTTCTTTTGAGTGCTTGACCATAGACTTGATTGATATGAATGAAATTAGATCTTTTTAATTCCTGCGCTTAGCTAAAAGTAGGCTGGTGTTAATTCTATGCCCGACCAAGGATAGGATCATTAGCCCAAATGATAATTCTATGCCCGACCAAGGATAAAATTATCTGCATTAATTTTTAGTGGATGAACTTTCGTGTCCGACCAAGAACGTGAGTGAATTCATTGTGATTTGTGTGTCTGACCATGAACACAAATTACCATATCAAGTCAATGTATGCTTAATAATAATTGAGAGTAGTAATTGCATGTCTAGTGGTGGATTCTCTGCCTTGATACTTCTCCATATTGATTAAATCTTAGTTAGATTAGATAAAGTTCATTGCTTTCTTTAATATTAATTAAATTACATCTTTTACTTCTCTTGAATTTGGTAAAAGATTAATCCGTCCCTGAGGTTCGACAACCCTTTAATACTTGCCGTAGTACAATTGCCTTGTGCACTTGCAAGGGTTTATATTTAAACGATCACCCCCCGAATCAAGGTTGAAGCGATGACTGGTCGCCACAGTCGTGTACTTGTGGACTGATCAAACTCCGGTGGGTTGACATTGGACGCCAAATGCGCGACGTACATCATGATGAAGATGCCACAGTCTTTCGAATTCTGTTGCCACAACGCTTTGGCTATCTGAGTCATCTTCCAGTCTAGCAAACCAAACCATCCCAGCTTGCCTGCCATCACAACGTTCATGAACTGCGTGAATTTGTCAGCAGCTTTTCTGTGATGCGGATATAATTGGGATCTGCCAGACAGCAGGTTGTAGAAGCGCCATACACAGTGCGGGAAATGGACATACACGAGGCAGAAGTGGGAGCCTCTGCGGATTGGGAAAAATGCGTAGAACATGTTCCTGTTCAAGCCGTCGAGCATCCTGATCTATACATGAAATATGCATTTTATTATCTCCTAAACTTATGTTTCTGCTAGTGTTTGATTAGAATTATTGCTACTTTAATATAGTTTTTGGTTTTTGTAGGAAACAAGAGTAAAACGCAGAAATGGGATGAAACGCGACTCTAATGATTGAATATTTACAACTTCGATTGCATATCTCTGATGGGACTGATTTAAGCTTCATGTTAAAGTACACGAAGTCAGCTTTCCAACGCCACTGACTGTTCGCAATTCGGAGTTCTGAGCAAAAAGTTATGATCATTTGAAATATTGCACGCAAAAGAGGCACGATTAAAGAGAAGAACCGTCACGATGAGATTGGATGGATGAGATCGATACGACGGGTTTTATTTGATTAAAAGAAAAAAAAAGAAGAAAAGAAAGGATTAAACCGGTCCGGTTCAGTAAAAGAAAAAGAAAAAAATAATAATAAAAAAAACCGGCCCGAGCCAAAGCTCGGGCCGTTCGTCCGGAAACAGAGCAGACGATGCTCTGTTTCGCTGGTGAGGACAGCCGGCGAGGCTGAGGAGGACTGAGCGGAGGTGGGTCTCGACGGCAGTAAACCAGATGACGGCGGAGCTGGGTGTCGATCGAGCAGGCGGAGCAGCCACGACAAGAGCCGTGCTCAATCGGGAAAAAAAAAACAAAACGAAAACAGTCCGCCGGAATAGGAAAGTGGGTGCCGGATTTGGGGCTCGATTCCACTTCAAATTGGACTAGGAATCGTGTTCGATTTGAGACGGGGCTGAGGCCTATAAAACCAGAACAATATGGGGGAGAAAGAGAGACTTTTTACAGAGAAAATTCAGAGTTTTGAACGGAAAAACAGAGAGAAATTTCAGAGCTTTTGGAGGTGCTGTTTGCCAGAATCCGGCGTGGTCTCGGCCGGAACAAAAGAGAGAGGGAGGAGGTGCGACCAGAGGCGAGGAAGACAAGGCTGGAGGGGAGGAAGAAAGCGCCGGAAAGGTGCTATTTTTGAACTGCTACAGTAACCGGCCATTGCTACAGTGCACGGCTATGCGAGGAAGACGATGAACAGTGCATACACAGTACCCGGTGAACAGTGAATAGTGATGTTTTGGTGAATAGTGCACAATGACACCAACGAATCAACAGCGTTCTCCTTGTCCGATGGCCGGCTAAATTCGCGTCCAATGCGTAGATGAAGCCCTAGATTTGTGTTATTACTCTTGATTGTTTAATTTAATACAGTTGATATGATTTTGCTTAATTTTCATGAGTTTCTTTTGAGTGCTTGACCATAGACTTGATTGATATACATGAAATTAGATCTTTTTAATTCCTATGCTTAGCTAAAAGTAGGCTGGTGTTAATTCTATGCCCGACCAAGGATAGGATCATTAGCCCAAATGATAATTCTATGCCCGACCAAGGATAGAATTATCTACATTAATTTTTAGTGGATGAACTCTCATGTCCGACCAAGAACGTGAGTGAATTCACTGTAATTTGTGTGTCTGACCATGAACACAAATTACCTTATCATGTCAATTTGAGCGTAATAATAATTGAGAGTAGTAATTGCATATTTAGTGGTGGATTCTCTGCTTTGGTACTTCTCCATATTAGTTAAAATCTATTTTAAAGTAGTTAAATTTTATTGCTTTCTCTAGATTAATTAAAACAGAATTTACTTTCATTTGAATTTGGTAAAATATTAGTCCGTCCCTGAGGTTCGACAACCCTTTAATACTCACTGTAGTACAATTGCCTTGTGCACTTGCAAGGGTTTAATTTTAAAATTTCCAGTTTTTGGCGCCGTTGCCGGGGACGGCACAATAGTTTACTAGATTCTTAGCATAATTAGTTTTAGAGTAATTAGTGAGTTTTAACTTAGATTATTTGTCAGTAGCTTAATTTGTGTTTTTCTTTCTTTTTGCAAGGTTAAGAGAAGACGTGGAATTCTCGCCAACGTGGAAGGGCCACCCCTTCCCCTAGTTTGCATTCTCTTATCCTTCTCTTTTTAGATTAATTTGTGTGCTTGGTGTTTTTCTTTTCTTTCTGTGACTGCATGTTGTGCTAGTTGTGGCTATTAGGAATGCTAGTTGTCAATATCTAGGACTGGTGATTGCTAGTTGTGGATATCTAAGGTTGTTTCTCTGATTTGTCGATGTGTGATATTTCGGTTCGGTTGATGAATATATGGTGAAGAAATGTCTTCACCTTTTTATGGATTTAGCCATGAGAACCCATACAGGAGCTTTAATGATTATTGTTCTTCACACACACCTAATCCCCCTCCCTATGAAGTACCTACCCACCCACGACCCTTATATGTTGATACTTACAACCGTGGGTGGGATAATCACTCTAATTTTGGGAGTGGCACATCTTCCCTATAATGCACAACTCCTTATATGTCGGAACCATGTGCCCTCTGTTTAAGTCCTATTCATACCCCAGTGGAGTGCCCTTTGGCCCATGAGTACCCTGATTTTATACGCAAATATGTACATGAGGCCCAAAGTCTTCATAGGTGGGAGGACCATCTTAATTCCCCTTGGGAGCAACCCAACCCTGAGCCCACTCTTCATCAGGCCCCTAGACAAGATTTCCTAAGCCCACACCTGCCTTACCAACCAGCCACTGCTCCTCAGTTTGACCAACCCACTAGACAATCTATCTTAGAAAACCAAATGAGTCAATTATTAGCTCTTGTAGCTGAGATGGCAGCCGAGATAAAAGCTGATATAAAAACTGAGATAGAATCCAATCACAGAGAGCTGAAAAGTGAACTAAAGACCCATGCACAGATTGTCCATTCTCACACACAAGCTCTTGCCAACATTGAAATACAGTTAGAACAGGTAACACAGGCCATGAATATGAACGAAGAATGCATTTTACCTGTTGAGCCCCAATATCCGATGGGCCAATTTTATGATGAAGGGATCTGTGTTTCCCCTGATTATGATGTTACATCCCTTCATAATGCCCAAAGGTTTGACAATGAGCTTGAGTAGGCTTTACATAATGATCAAGCGGGTGTAGAAATTAAAGAAGAAGTGAGTGTGTTGATAGAACCAAATTTTCAACCTTCTTCTATATCTGAGGAGTGGCAGTCTACAACACTGTTAACAGAACCTTCTATTCCTAAAGCACCATTCATATCTTGTCTAGATCAATCTAACTCTTTGTTTAATGAACATAACTTAAACTGTTTCATAGATAGTTTAGTCGATTCATTAATTGAGGAAGCTTTCCCAATTGGGTTGCTAGAAGAGGCCCCTAAGGCCAAAATAGTTAATTTGGAGGAGGAGCCTTTTATTCTAAAATTTTCTAATGACCCTTCTTCATGGTTAATGCAGGGACCCCTCTTTCCAAAGCTTCCCTACCCACCACTCCATCCTTTAATTCCACGATGTGCTCCATACATAGGCAACAAGGATAGGAGTGTGTGGGGCAATCATTTAATTGCTCCAGGTTGAATTCTTGAGATTTGAACCCTACAAACGACCATGGCTCCGTCTGGCTGAAGACGTTAAACTTAGCGTTTGGTGGGAGGCAACCCACGTATTCAGGTGTATTCTCTCCTTTATTTGATTTTCTTTATTATATGCTCATTGTCATGCTATATTTTGTTCACATTGAGGACAATGTTCATAGTAGGTATGGGGGAAGAAATATTACTTGTATAAAAAAAAATATAAAAAAATCATAAAAATTTGATTAGTTTTTAGGTTGTTTGTTAGTACTTTTTCTTAGGTTTTGATAGTTTATCCCGTCATAATGCATGTTACAATTCTTAGGAGATTAATTTGCATTGGAAGTGTGAGTAAGTATACTGGAGGATAGATACACTTAACTGAGCATATCTTTCTATTACAGTCCTCTTGGAATAAGTGCTTGAACTAAGAAAATTCACTTACACACACTAGTACATAAAGTAATACCATCTATAGATTTGTTGAATACTAATCTACAGTAGGATGTCTTTAGTCATAGTCATTGGATGATGTGTAGTTATCTGTTGAGCTTAAAAGATCATGATAGACCATTTACTTGGCTATGGCAAGGGATTGGAACCGGAAATAGGTTGAGAGTATAATACAGCCTGGACAAAATAAAGATGTGCTGAAAAATATGAATGATGAAAATGAGAATGTGAAAAAAAATGAAAACAAAATGAAAGAAAAAGGGGCTGCTTGACTTTATAGGATTAACTTAGGCTGATGCTCGGGCCCGAAGCGGTCTCTTAATACCTAATGCCCTAAGCCAACTGGCTGGGAGTCATTGGCCTGAGTCATTGCTAAACCTAAGCATCTTGAAGTCAGGCCTTACACAGTCCTAGCGAAAAAAAAAAAGAAAAAAAAAAGAGAAAAAAAAGTCTGTGGTGTATTATCCTCTCAAATCTAGAATGTTGGACCCGAAGGAGGCGCGCAGATCTGTGCTATCATGAACCTAAAGATGACAATGACTATGTAGATTCTAATGTTCTTTGGTTAATGGGTAACACTGGATCTGTATAAACAGAAATTTAGAATGTATTGCTATAATGTTCTACACTTTCTACTATTTATGTTATCACGCTATATTATATTTGAGCAGGAATTTCCAAGATGAAAGTGTGGAATAAAACCACTTAATTGAGGGCTTCTATATTCCTGTTGATTATGAACCAAGTACATGTGGTTGATTTTCTTAAGCATTGTAATATGTATTTGTCGGGATAATAGGTTTGCTTGTTTTACAATGTTTTAATTTTTGTTTTTTTGCACTTAGGTTAATTAGATTAATAAATACATGTTTGTGGGTAGCATGGCTGCAAACCCTCACGAGACAACACTCGTCCTACTAGGGCCACCTAGAGGTTTAACGGCTTGTTGCATACGCTCAATGCAATCGTGTTCCCTACGAAAGTGGTGTTTACTTTTATGCATTAGTTCCTTTAGTTATTTGTTTGATTTTGTTTTGTTTTGTTTTGCTAGGGACTTGCAAAATCTAGGTTTGGAGGTGTGATCTATACATGAAATATGCATTTTATTATCTCCTAAACTTATGTTTCTGCTAGTGTTTGATTAGAATTATTGCTACTTTAATATAGTTTTTGGTTTTTGTAGGAAACAAGAGTAAAACGCAGAAATGGGATGAAATGCGACTCTAATGATTGAATATTTACAACTTCGATTGCATATCTCTGATGGGACTGATTTAAGCTTCATGTTAAAGTACACGAAGTCAGCTTTCCAACGCCACTGACTGTTCGCAATTCGGAGTTCTGAGTAAAAAGTTATGATCATTTGAAATATTGCACGCAAAAGAGGCACGATTAAAGAGAAGAACCGTCACGATGAGATTGGATGGATGAGATCGATACGACGGGTTTTATTTGATTAAAAGAAAAAAAAAAGAAGAAAAGAAAGGATTAAACCGGTCCGGTTCAGTAAAAGAAAAAGAAAAAAAAACAAAAAAAAAACCGGCCCGAGCCGAAGCTCGGGCCGTTCGTCCGGAAACAGAGCAGACGATGCTCTGTTTTGCCGGTGAGGACAGCCGGCGAGGCTGAGGAGGACTGAGCGGAGGTGGGTCTCGACGGCAGTAAACCAGATGACGGCGGAGCTGGGTGTCGATCGAGCAGGCGGAGCAGCCACGACAAGAGCCGTGCTCAATCGGGAAAAAAAACAAAACGAAAACAGTCCGCCGGAATAGGAAAGTGGGTGCCGGATTTGGGGCTCGATTCCACTTCAAATTGGACTAGGAATCGTGTTCGATTTGAGACGGGGCTGAGGCCTATAAAACCAGAACAATATGGGGGAGAAAGAGAGACTTTTTACAGAGAAAATTCAGAGTTTTGAACGGTAAAACAGAGAGAAATTTCAGAGCTTTTGGAGGTGCTGTTTGCCGGAATCCGGCGTGGTCTCGGCCGGAACAAAAGAGAGAGGGAGGAGGAGCGACCAGAGGCGAGGAAGACAAGGCCGGAGGGGAGGAAGAAAGCGCCGGAAAGGTGCTGTTTTTGAACTGCTACAGTAACCGGCCATTGCTACAGTGCACGGCTGTGCGAGGAAGACGATGAACAGTGCATAAACAGTACCCGTGAACAGTGAATAGTGATTTTTTGGTGAATAGTGCACAATGACACCAACGAATCAACAGCGTTCTCCTTGTCCGATGGCCGGCTAAATTCGCGTCCAAGGCGTAGATGAAGCCCTAGATTTGTGTTATTACTCTTGATTGTTTAATTTAATACAGTTGATATGATTTTGCTTAATGCTATTTCATGAGTTTCTTTTGAGTGCTTGACCATAGACTTGATTGATATACATGAAATTAGATCTTTTTAATTCCTATGCTTAGCTAAAAGTAGGCTGGTGTTAATTCTATACCCGACCAAGGATAGGATCATTAGCCCAAATGATAATTCTATGCCCGACCAAGGATAGAATTATCTACATTAATTTTTAGTGGATGAACTCTCATGTCCGACCAAGAACGTGAGTGAATTCACTGTAATTTGTGTGTCTGACCATGAACACAAATTACCTTATCATGTCAATTTGAGCGTAATAATAATTGAGAGTAGTAATTGCATATTTAGTGGTGGATTCTCTGCTTTGGCACTTCTCCATATTAGTTAAAATCTATTTTAAAGTAGTTAAATTTTATTGCTTTCTCTAGATTAATTAAAACAGAATTTACTTTCATTTGAATTTGGTAAAATATTAGTCCGTCCCTGAGGTTCGACAACCCTTTAATACTCACTGTAGTACAATTGCCTTGTGCACTTGTAAGGGTTTAATTTTAAACGATCACATCCTCCCGAGCTTTTTAACCAATTTGGCATTATTTCCTCCTTCCTGGTGCTCCTGCGAAACTGCAAGAGAGTTAGACAACGATGCTCGTAATATCATACTTAATTACTTATCACTCCTTATGAAGGGAACACTTACGTTGTCGAATATCTCTTTGAATGCGTGGCAACCAAAAAATGCCCACGGATATTTCATCCGGTTTCTCTCATTGCGCTGGCTCAACAGACTTAAAAACGCATCTATAACCTATGGAAAACATCCACAAGAGTCATTACACTCGAAGTAAGGCAATATACAACTTCCAATTAAAAGTCGATTATTCTATATATACGATTTTCATGATAGTCGTGTCGTCGATAGATACAACTATGCGTATAGTCGTGTGTTGCAAAGACACAACTAGGCGCAAAGTCGTGTCTTCGAATACCGACTTTATGTCAACAAAAACATAGGTTTACTTACATTGGTGTTTATTTCTGTTGTTTGTAGGAGGGATACATAGTCGTCATCACATAGCGTGGGGATTGGATAAGCCTTCCTCGGATTGGCGATCCATCCATCTATTGCCACTCTATCCCGCTCTAACAATACCCCCATGTCGAAGCATAACTCCAAATCGGCATAGTTGTCTGGGAGTGCAATTACAGACTTAGACTTTTGAGGGGTTAGGAGGACATCGAAGCCACCTCCTCCTCCTCCCTCGCCTCCTCTTCCTTCACCTCCTCCGTCTTCTCCTCTTCCTGCACCTCCTCCTCCTTCCCCTCCTCCTCCTCCCCCTCCTTCTCCAGAACATCCGCCTTCTTCTCCTCTTCCTCGCCATCCCCGTCCTTCACATCCTCCTTCACCTCCTCCTTGACGGTTTCGATATCCGACTGCTGTAAGGAAGAGATGACCTCATCGATGATAGAGGTCGCTTGTCGATCGGATATGGTTTGTTCGGAGTCGGCTTTCGGCTGAGGGGACCTATTCCTTCTTTCCTGCTCCTCCACCATTCTCCGTATATGGTCATCTTCCCTAATCCTCTGCAATTCCCTCTCGGAGACAGTCCTCATTCGCTTCCTTACCACTACACCAGGGGGGAATAGGTCCCGTCTGTACGTCGGACGGGACTCGACTTCTGCACGCTCCATATCTTCGTTGAATTCTGGTTGGAGCTTCTTCAAAAACAACTTGGCAGAGGATCTCTTTGTAGCCCATTCAATCTTCTCTTCCTCATCCGCGCGTTTGATGGGAGCTAAAATGACATTTTACTTATTCGTGTCAGTAGTAGCAGCACGATAAAAAATATAGTCGTGTTGTATGAAACACGATAAACCACATAGTCGTGTATCATTAAACACGACAAATATAATAGTCGTGTACCATGGGGCACGAAAAAATAAATAATCGTTTACAACTTACCTTTACCCCATTTCGTCGAATCCAGATGTGACTTCCTTGCTAGCTCCTTTGTCCGCATACCAATCGGAGTGTTCTTCATATGCTCCTTGTCACGGGGCCGCTTCTTTGGCTCCATCTGATGCACCGATGACTTCTCTGGCTCCATTTGGGGCCGCTTCTTTGGCTCCATCTGATGCACCGATGACTTCTTTGGCTCCATTTGGGGCCGCTTCTTTGGCTCATTCGTCGGCTCTTCAGTCATCTCCTCCTTAGGATGCTTAAAGATCTGACCTTCTAACAGCATTGACGCTGAGGCGGCAGAGGCCTTCATAGAGTGGAGAACCTCTCGCAGAGGTCCGACTCTCCTTCCCATCTCCTCATACGAAGACAGAGCTATCTCAATTAGTGACTGTATGCCCTGAAGTGCACCCTCCAATCGCCCCATTGCAGTTGCAGTGGACTGGGCAGCCGTCCTCGAGGAAGTGGAGGCAGGTTGGTTGGGAGTCCTCTTGATTTCCGGCCTCTCCGGCCTCTGTCGTCGTGGAGGAGGGGCCCCTGAGGTTGAAGAAGCAAGGAGAGATGCCTCTCCAGCCATGGGGCTGATTACGTCGACGAGTTCCTCCCCTACTTGAAGATTGTGGAACACTCCCGTCCAATAGTCGGCCATACGGTGCTTCTTCTGTGCACCTTTCTTCACCTCTGTAATGAGGGCCCCACTTCCTGGCCATCTTTTCGCCCGTGGGCTGGTAGGGCCCATGACAGGATGGAAGATTGTCGTGTGCTCGAAAAACCAAATCTGCATAGTAAACAGATGAAAACATTATAACAATGCGCGGTTGCCTTAGTCGACTATAAGTTGAACACGAATTGAACTATGGTCGTGTCGTAAACAACATGACTATATACATAGTCGTGTTCAATTATACACGACTATAAATATAGTCGTGTTCCATAAGACACGACTATATATATAGTGGTATTGTATAAGACTTTTTCCCGATCGAAGACTATGAATGCTACATACCTGAAGGACATATGCGGCGCCATTTAGGCATCCACTGCCCAGGCACTCTCCTTGCGATCTCGCACCCACTAGTCTGGTGGTATGGGTTATACCAGAAACCAACATCTTATGTATAGCCCCAGCCCAATTGTATGACCTCAATCTTGGGAGGTCGTCAATGTAACAGTACAAAGAGGGATGAACCGCTCTAGTGCTGTGTGGAAACAACACTGTGCAGAAGAGGAGGCAGATGATCATCCTCGCAATGTCCTCCTCTTCCATCTTCAGTTCGCCCGCGCTAAGCTTGTCTATGATTTCCTCAATGTGTGGAATTTCCGCTCTCCTTGCGGCGAAGTAGTTTCTGAAGAATTGACCTTCCGGTCGGCGTGTCAAGGAGGGGAGGACCTCAACTCTTTCGCCCTTTGCGGGCAATCCGGTGATAAGGGCAACATCTTCCTCTGTGAAATGTAGCGTCCTACCCTTGATATTGAAGACCTTCGCCGACTCATCCCAGTACCTGACCAAATGGTCGAGGAGGTTCCGAGATACAACTACGTCCTTACCTTCAAAAATGACAGCGAAACCAGCATCTTTGATCACTTGGGCACATCTTTGGTGACGCTGTAGGAGGGCCGCACACTTTTTCATCGCTCCCGGTTGACAACACGTCTTTAGCGCCAGTCGCGCATTATATGTTCTCTTCACTGGTCGGTCCATCGGAGCCTTCCTTTTCCTGCCCCTCTGATTTCGCTGTCGAGGTGCCAAGACAAAATCATGATCCTCCTCCTCTTCCGATGGTATTTCCTCCATAGACTCATCTCTTTTTTTATCCATCTGCAAGGAGTCAGGTATAGTGGTCAGTAGAAAAGTCTCCTCGGTGCAACACGAAAATATAAAAGTCGTGTCGTCGCGTACACGACTAAATACAAAGTCGTGTCTATTACAGACACGACTTTATAGTTTATAGTAAAAATTTAAAATTCAAATTTCGGACCTTATGAAACTAAAATCAGTAAGGATAGTTGTAACTTACCGCAGTTTAGTCGTCTGTATGTGTGTATTTCCTCGCAGGTGCCTTTCACAGTCTTCCTCGCCGTCAACCGAAGCTCAATCCGGTCAATCCGCCGGTTGCATGCAGGCGGAGGGAGCCGCGGGGGAGCTCAGAAGGTTGAAGATCAGAAATACCGTCGTATGCGCTTCAAATCGCCGCCTTTGTCCACTCTCCCTCAGTCGTGTCATAGAAATCCAGCAGGGGGGCAGCTCGATATCGAGATGGGGGACGCGAATAGGCTCGAACTCGTCCGTGTATTCCGCCGGTTGAATCGCCGCTCCAACTCGCCGGTCGCCGGTGACGTCGCCGATGTATATCGCCGGATAACTTCACCCTTTTTTCGTGTTGTACACAACACGCCTCTTCGCACAATATTAGCACGAAAAAATAGAAGAAATGGCATTTTGGGTACTTCAAGTCCAGATTCCGGGTCATATGAGATTTCACGGGAAAAACCTGGTAATATGGGAATATCAGAGTTGGCGCCAGGTAATATGGAAAAAACTCGGCTTTCCTGGAAATTTTATATACAAACATAAGGTGTAAAGATTTAGCATTAAGTACTGAGTGAATAAGAATTGTTCTACCGACCTGTGTTAAAAGTTTCCCTTTCCATGAAGCAAGTTTGGACTGAATGCCCTCAATTAAGTTATCAAAATCTCTTGGTCTAGGAATCCCGCTTAAGACTGGGGCACCTAATTATTTTCATAATGTGGCTTTCTCCATTACCCCATACTTTCTGCATAATATTTTTCAGAATTTTCTGTTGACATTAATACTGAACAAAATAGATGGTTTGTTTAGGTTGACTGAATGTCCTGAAGCTGTACAAAACTTTTTAAGGATATTGTTCCAGTTTGACCACACCCTAAGTTTAGTCCTCCCAAAGATAAGTAAATCATCTGCATGCATAAGATGTGTCATAGATGGGCCAGAAGGTCTTACGTTAAGTCCGTGGATTTGATGTTCTTTTTTTGCTTCCAGGAAGGCAAGGGACAGAACCTGCTAAGTGAGTAGGAAGTAGGAACCAAGGTTTTAAAAATTGGACCCACGGACCCGGAATTCTTGCGGAGTAGGTCCAACCGGGGGTCAACTCGGATTGACTCGGTTGCTGACCTCATCAATATAAAAAAATAAAAAATTCTCCCTTCCCAAAACTGTATATGATATATAAATTTTGCATAGTCTAAAACTTGAAAGAAAATGAAAGTATATTATAAAGAAAAAAAAAGAAAGAAATTGTGTTAAAAAGAGCTTAAACTCGACCCAACTCATGGGTCATAATTTTAAAACCTGGACCGGCCCGATCGGTTTCGACCCGGTTCAATCGGGCGGGTTAAACCAGGTTGACTGGGTCAATCGACCAGGCTCGAAAAACCGACCGGCTCCGATTGAACCAGCCGGTCCGGTCCGGTTTTTAAAACATTGGTAGTAATAGATATGGGGACTGGGGGTCTCCGTGCCTAAGACCGCAACGGGGCAAAAATTCTACAGCTAGTTTCCCATTCACTAATACTTGATATTGCACTGTTGTAATACAAAACATTATAAAGCCTACCCGATAGTCACATAATCCAAATTTCTTAATCACAACTGCTAAAAAGCTCCATTTCACTTTATCATATGCTTTTTGAAAGTTCACTTTTAAAGCAAACTCTCCTTTTTTACATCTATTCCTTGATTTTAAATAGTAAGCCATCTCTTGTGCCAGTAAAATATTATCATGAATGGCTCTATTTGGTAGGAAGGCCGATTGATTGGGTGCAATTATCTTTGTGAGCATATCTCTCATTCTATTTACTACTCTTTTCCTTCCAAAATACTGTATACATTTAAAAAAACAGTTATTTTTATTAGACCATGGGCCTACACGTGACTTCGTCTATTTTCTGCTTCAAATTCCGGTCCCGGTCCTTTGGCCTGCAAAGCTCACGATCAAAATGAGCATAGTCAAGCTTGACTAGTCTCTGCCACCACCGCTTTGCTAGTCTCCGATACAAGCTGTTGCTGCTGAACTGGACTGGAACCCGGCATTCTGAATCACGAAGAAGGCTGTTCCACCAGCCACTTGAGGTCTCCTAAGTTGAGGATCACTCCCCCACTCCCGCCCACCGAACTCAGCCGGGCATTAATCAGATTCTCCAGATCCTTCAACTTTTCCCGGATCTGTTATTTATCGGAGCTGAATTCCTTCTCCAGTGACACCACTTGAACGTTTCTCAGCGGAGCTTCGACAATTTCCTTCTTCTCAATCATCTGCAGCAGCTCCCGCTCTACCGCCTCTGGTTCCGAATCGCTAACGATGACCGGATTCCGCTTTTTAGTCCGGACTCCGGAGAAGGATATCAACCACCTTCCTCATATCCTCCCTCCTCCGTGTGGCTGACTGGTCGGAATTGTTACATGCCGATTGAAGCGGCGGGTTCAGGTATACATTACGGTTCACTTGAGGAGCAGGGGATGGCGACGGCCGGAGCCTCAAGCTGGCCCCAGGCCCAATAGGCAGCTGTGCCGCCGAGTGGGGCTGCGAGTTACTGAGAGACTGATTGATGGCGGCCCTGACAGCGGGGCTGGAGAAGCTGTACTCTATCAAAATATGACAGAGAAGAAGCGGGAAATATGAATGGTCTAAAATTGTCAGGCCTACCAGGGTTATCCTCCTTCCTTTGGGATCAAAGCTCTGAATGTTTTGTTCAGTTGTTTATGAAAACTTTTATGTTCAAAGAATTTATTAATCATTTCGCAGATTTGATCACATACTGTTGGCCAGTAGTATTTGTAAAAGATTCCTTGATATCGATTAAGCCCTGGTGCTGTAAATGATCCCAATTGATTAACAGCTAGCTCAATTTCCTCTCTCAAAACTGGTTCCCTAAGCCGATCATTCTCCATGGCAGTGATCAATGACATGAGTTGGTAATCTAAAGTGGGGTGGCAGGATTGAAAAATAGAAGAAAAGTGACTTAGCAAGGAATCGCTAATCCCCTCTGGTCTTATACATTCTACCTTGATCATCCATTAGATTTGCCATTGTGTTTCTTCTCCTTTATGCATTGAAGTTATTAGGTAGGCGGCGCATACCCAGAGGTTGTGCTCATCACCAATTGGTGATTGACACGATTTCTAATTTGTGGGTCTCTCGTGGGCTTTCATGACAAGCAGGGGAATTGTGTCAATCACCTGTTGGTGGTGAGCATAACTTCCCCTAATAATTTCTCATAGTACGATGGAAGAATTTTGTATTCAAGTCCTCATTCACTATCCAATCTATCCTAGATTTCTGTGCCAGTGCATCTCAAGTTGTTTACATACTCTAAAGTATTCTGATTCCAATTTAAATTTTTCTAATTGGAGTTCTAGGTAGTCATGTTGCATTAGCTCAACCTGGATCAGTTTTATTTTTTCAAACAATTATTTAAGTTTTTCATTTCTTCCTTTTCAAAACTATCGTGTAATTCCCCTTTAAAATAGGACAAACTTCAATAGTTCATATCTCTATCATTTTTAGTCCTTTTTCGGCCTTTTTTTCATTTCTTCCTTATTTTTTAGTCGTCGGGAGTCAAATCGATCACATCTGGGAAGCCGCTGCTGGACGCCGACTACCTGAAAAGGGCTAAGAAGCCGACCCTGTAAATAGTATGAGGGGTAGTTTTATAACTTAAGAATCCAGAATCTGCTTTCTCCTTATGTTGCCAAACAGACTACTCACCAGAAATCTGATTTATCCTTATGTCCAACCAAACACACATCACTTCATAACCAAAATCAAAGAAACAGAATACCCTAGATTCTGCTTCTTCTACTCCAAGAAGTTGCAACCAAACAGGCCCTTAATATGTTACTCATAAGCTCACGAATCTAATATAGAATAGTGGTTACAAGGTCAATCCCAGAGAGACTTGGAATTAATTCAACTTAATTCTTGACTTTACTTATCTAATTCAATAGAAAGAAACTTTAGACAACTAATTAAAATTTAGAAAGATTAACGGTAAACTAATATATAGAAGTTTCAAGGCATCGAATCCACCACTAATTAAATCAATTCTATGTCCTCTCACTTTCATGAACATGTAGTTGATATAATTAACGTATTCCTCTCAGACACACGCTCAAAATAATTATGCAAACTCCTCTTGGACGTATGCACTTAAACAATTAAAGCAATGATAATTAAAGACTATCTCTCTCGAGCATAGAAATTATATAAAAATTAGTTCTTTATTCAAAACTTCCTCAGAGTTCACTCGTTCCTCTCGGACACGGGCGTTCCTCAGTTTAATTTCATACAAAATTCTACTCTATATTGTCTTCAGCGTATAGAATAAAAATTAACCAATCTAATTAGGGATTCATCTATGCCTCGGACGGGGTTTAGCCAGCCATCAGTGTTATTTTCACTATTCATTGAACTGTAGCACTATTCATTGAACATTGTTCACCAGTACTGTAGCAGCACCGTAACAATTTACTGTTCATCGTCTCTCCCCGATCGGTTGAATTTTTTACTGTAGCAAACGCCGGAATGAGCCCTCCTTTCTCCTCTCGAGCAAACAACAGTTCTCTCGTCATATCAGTTGTATCTCCGTCCAAACAGTTATGTCCTCTCTCGAGCAACAAAACAACACTTCTCTCCTCAAATCAGTTCTTCTCAGGAATTCTGCTCTTTCCTCTCAACAGAGCACAATTCTTCCTGAAACAAGTAGGCAAAACAACTACTTTCCTGTCTTTGAACTCCCTCGATAGTTCTATCCTAGCAATTCAGTCCTGCTCTGTTCCTAGTCTGCAAGCCAGTTCTGGCCAAAACTGCACCGTCTTTGCTTCAAACAATTCTCTCTTCTGCAACAGCTCTGCCCTTTGAATCAATCTGAAATGGCTCTGTCTCTCTCTCTCTCTCTCTCTCTCTCTCTCTCTCTTTCTCTCGATCAAAATAGAACTCTCTCTTAGCACGAACAAAACAGTACAACCTTCCTCTCTCGAGCAAAGGCAGCACCTTTTCTACTATGTTCTCTTTCTATTATGAAATCTGCTATGCTTTTCTCTCAAGCAAGCAGTTCATTCCAATTCTTCTCCCTCAAATCAATCTCTCTCAAACTGTTCTTTCTACTGCAATCAGTTTCTGGTCTGCCTTGCTCTCTCAAGCCAAAGTAGATCAGTTCTTCCTCTCAGCCCCTCTTCTCAGCCAACAAATCTCTTTTCTCTTATAGATGAGCGCCCTTCTTAGAGCATCAGCTTTCCTTATTAAAGCCAAATCAGTCCCAACCATGAATCGGCAGTTTTCCATATTGAATACCATTCAAATCAGCAACAAATCAATCTCCTAGTTCCGACCAGGTCTTTGCAATTCATACCAATTCCATCTTTCTTTCCTTGTCTCTGCTTCTTCCAATTTGAGACCAGGAACGTGCATCTCTGTTATCCTTCCCATTCCTCTCGTAGCAACCTCCGCCATGAGATCTGAAATTCACGGTTCTTTTGTTTAAGGACATGACATGTAGTCTTTTCCAATGCTCATCAACGGTTCAGATTACTCCCTCATTGATCTTTCAGCTTTAGTATATTAAATGAAGCCTATAAAATCTGATACAACCCTCTTAACCGTCAGATGTCTCTATTTTGATCTCTTCACACAAAAATCTATCTGATGCGCAATAATTCCCTATCTGCAACTTGGGCTAACAAAACCTAAATATATAAAATTAAATTCAATTTAGACACATAATAAAATATCATCATCATCATCATATGCCTTATCCCAGCTGTCTAGGGTCGGCGGCATGGATTATATACTGTAATACCCATAAAATTTGAATATTTAACACGGGTATATTGATCGATAAGATGGCCGAAACTATTGTTAAAGTGCTCAAGGTAAGCTTCTCATTACCATAAATTTTATGGAATTTGGAATTCAGATGAAAAAGTGGTGATTGTATAAAATTTCGGACGCGATCGATCGCCAGAAATGATGTGATCAATCGGGTCAGTTTTGTAGCTGAACGATAGGCTGCCGCGATTGATCACATGGTGTGACCATCAATCGTATCTACTGTGATTTTCAGTTTTTACTTTTGTGACCATCGATCGCCTTGCAAACGATCGATCGTATCTACTGTAATGTCGTGTTTTTGGGCAGCGATCGATCGCACCGGCAATTGTAGTTTTCGATTTTGGTGATTTTGTGATCTTTTTGAGTTTGGAATCCTACCTAATTAAGGAAGGCTATTGAGAGGGCATCCTAGATGACTAGAACGTCGGTTGGAACCAACGGTGGAGATTAAAAAATGTGTGTAACTGATTGGGAAGGAGATCTCCTAGTTGTATTAGGGGTTGTCCATAAAAACCCATAAGGGAGGACCATGCCATGTGCACGAACGTCCAGCCTCTTGGATATTGGTGATTCTCTCTTTCCCATTGCTCGATTAGCAAGGTTGGCCACGTTCGTTCCTTAGAGTGAGGCGATTTCGCGAGGAGAAAGCGGTGTTCTACGCGAAGATTTGTAGAACTCGTCGCATACAGTGGTAGGATGAATTTTTCCCCTATTTTTCTTGTGATTAATCCTTATGCAATGATTCTAGAGTAATGCATGACTGATTTTAATGACTCCTTATTCATGTTATGATGGTGATGCTTATTTTCTAAAAGATACCGATTTGAATGTCTATGCATGCACGAGTCATGGTGATATGTTCGTGTTTGAGATTCCATGTGCTAGCGCCTAGATGGTTCCCTTGATTATTCATTTTCTTCTATGCTTCAGTATGATGCTTGGGTGATGTAGCAACGTGCTGTCCCATATTTGTCATATTTTTATTGTGTTGTTTCTATGAGTTCTAAAATAGGTATCGCCTATGAATGGTAAGTAAATACTCCTAGTGTGTATTGTGATCAATCTTCATGTTTGATGATCTATCTTGTGTCTCGACTCTTGATTCACAAGAAAGTCGACTCTTTTATGATTCTGTCAGTTTGTTTAGCCTTCAGGTTCATGTCTGGGATTGGATGTTCCGTTTGGGTAAAAAGGTATACTATTATGATACTAATAGCATAAACAGTTTTATGTAAGTTAAATGTATCATGATACGAGAAATACTACCTACTACTAAAGCCGTAAAGGTTCTGCAACATACCTTGGGAATGGGTAGTGATGATTAATATTATGACTTTAGATGGCTTATGATGTATTTAATATGTTTAGAACACATTAGAATAATACTAACTCTCTCGGCCAGAACGGTCCCTGCGTCGATGAGCAGTAATGAAAATATTATAACTAATTATAAAAAATTCAGAAAAATATGCCGTCTATTGGGTTAGAAAATAGATTCATTGGCCAACCAACTGTAAAAATATCATAACTTAATTAGGATTGTAAAAATTATAGTAAGTGTCGGAAGTGGGCTGTTATGCAAATAACAGTACACAGAAATCAAGTTCAACGTACTATTACTTAGTACAACGTCGTTATATAAGAGTTAATGGTTAAGATAACCTTTAATAAAGATCGAAAGACTTGGGTAATGGTTATTACAATAAGAATAAATTACTAAAAAGATGACCTTGGTCGAGTCATGAGAATAAATTACTAAAAAGATGACCTTGGTCGAGTCATGAGAATAAATTACTAAAAAGATGACCTTGGTCGAGTCATGCTTAACTGAGTTTGTGTCCTGCGCGTTGCAGTTTTCGTATACTGATTTAGTCGATAGAGTTCCAACTAGGGTTGCACTCTCGGACCCTAGTTTTCTGTTTGCTTGATGACCATTGAATTCTACAGTCAGTGTTGGGAATTCCTATTTAGGACTATGAACAGATAATGTATTGGATAAGTTAAATATGTTGTTATATTTCATACGAGTTGGTTGATGTTCAAGAAAGAACTATCTTCATGTTACTCCATTGGTGAGTCAATTGTTAATTGAGAATTTCTATTCATCACTCCTCTAATGAGTCGATTGCTGATTGAGATATTAAAATCTTATTGGTACATATATGATAGTCAACCCTTAAAATATGAGAATCTTGAGTTATTTTGATACAACCTCTATTGTTATGAATCGACGTTCAGTTCCCTGAAAACTATTTTCTTCCACTAAGGGTTATTGATGGAAACTCTCCAAGGTGGAATCATAGTATGCTCACGAGCTATTGCTAGATCCATAGTGATCTCCGATTTATTATGAACCTTTGTAGTTCAGTCGATGAAGGCACACGTACGTTTTTAGACTGTATGATATTACGGAAGGTCTGCAGTCTCTGCCCATTGTGCCCGTAAGCACCAATGGGGCCAGCATCCTTAGACGCATGGTCGAGTTTCACTGATGAACTTCTAGGATATTCTGGTATATTGATCCACACTGGAAGTAGACTGATCTGAGAGCTGAAGTTGATGTCTCCTTACACTATGGCTATCTGGAGTCAGAACATATTGATTATTTGAGATTTGAGAGCTGGTATTTCTTGCTAACCATACCTTGAACCAATGTTGTCTTTGAGTATGGTCGATATTCAGGTAAGGTAAACTATGTATTTCCATTTTCTGATGTCTGTTGAGCATTGAAATTCTTCATTAAAACTTTATATCTGTATATCTTTCATTCCTATTATCTGTGGGGCATCCTACTGGGTATTTCTTTCAGAATACTCATGCATCCTCTGATGCAGGAATTAAAAGGGAGTGAAGCTAAGCAGGTAAAGATTGTTAGAGCTGTTATGGACGGATGAAGTTTGGATTAGAAGATTCTTTTTAAAAAAATTATTTATGATTGACTTTTATAGATTGGCTGGCCTGTGTGCCTGGAACCTGATATTTGGATTATTGATTATTGAATTGCTATAGTAGACTTAGTAGTTTTCTTTTTGGCAATGTTATGTTAAGATTGAATACTTGAATATTATTCTGTCATATTGATCCTGTACATTCCAATCTGATAATCGGGTTGAGATCGATCGAGTATTCGGTCACGCTTCAAGTTTCTGACCTCCTAACTATCTGTGATTGGTTACTTTTGCACTCTAATCGAGGTCTGAAATTTTGGGGTGTGACATATACCGCTTTTAATTCCTATCAGAATTAAATGGTATAAAATCCATACAAAGAAACATAATGGAAAGTTTTTACGCCAGATGTCATTCCTGACACAACCCTATGAAGAGGGGACAATGATAAGAAGATTCAGCGTCGTTATATTCATCATACTCCTTTCCAAATATGTGGATTGGCTTCATAACATGATGGTTGCACATGAAATATTAATATGGCCATCTTCCATCACAAAGCTGGTAACAATGAAAACCAATCTGCTTTTACATGGGAGTATGGCACACACATAATAAAATATAAATCTATTAAATCCAATTAATGTACATAAATAAATGAATTAAGCATAATTATTTATTAAATTCCTAATTACAAACATAACACTGATAACCAATATTTATCTTTATTTTAACTAAAAATTATGACTAACATATAGGTAGAAAGGCATATAAAAGTGTGTATATTTTGTATATATCAAATACCAATGACATAACAGAGAACAAATGAGGAAATTGTAGTATGAAGACAATTCAAGAGATGAGCATTAGATATATTCCATTGTTGAAAATCAGGATTAGCAACATGAACACCAGATTCATCGACAACCGTCGGAGATGGTGTTTCAGTGTCCAGAAGAACGTACTTCAATAATCTAAGGGAATTCAATAGGTTATGTAACTGATCACACCACATAAGATAATTGGAGGAATCTAACTTGATTGTAACAAGATGATGAACATTCATCAAAAGGAAATTGAGCTATGGGGATAGATAAGGCAAACCTGATCTGGTTATCATACTTGTCATATCAAAGGTCATAGAAGCAGAAAACTCTTAGTGAAAACACCGGAAATGGGAAGAAGAGAAGCTATGAGCCAAGAAGAAGCTGGAATCGGATGCAAAAAGCCTTGGATAGGAAGCTGGAAAACACAACAATAGCGGAAGCAGCAACATGATCCCGAATCTGATAGCGAGAGAGCAAAGAGCCCTGCCCTAGCTCGAGGATACCATGACAACTTTTAGGAGAATAATCTAAGCTCAAACGTGAAACTGATTGTGAGGAGAAATTGTATAGTTATTACAGGGCAGCATGAACCTCCATTAAGGACGTGTACAATATTCAAAATTCAAAAGACACCTCTAATCTGACTAGGCTAACTAACTTAACCATTAGAGAAGTTTGATTTCTGTAGTTGCGGGTCAGACTTGACCAATTTCAAGTTAATACATTTACATAGAGCAGCTATTTATTATGCTTTTCGTGGGTGTCAATCTTTGAGAATTTGAGATCAGTGTTGATGTTTTTAGAGAGAAAGTCCGCTGCGATTGTGGCAATGCCCCAGAGTTTAGCTTTATCGTTTGCCGTTTGGCTTTTCATCCGGAAATTGAAGTAGCCTTTGTGCAATGGCATCGATTCATCTACGCCTACAATTTCAATGAATTGAGGGTGAAGCTGTTTCGTCAAGTTTAGTAGGAAGAAGGGGACATATTATCCGTTCCAACCTTGCGTGGATGCACCTGTTGGCTGCAATACGAGGAATTAACTAGGATAATGGTTTACTTTGTGGTGGGTATGTTTGGATATTAGTTTATACATAAGTAGGCACTAGCTATTAATGTAATTGCTATTTCCTTCGCAAATACAGCTTTGGATTTGGAGTTGTATCCCCAACGGTGATTCTGCACTTGGCACATCTCATTTTGATGGCTTATATGACTTGTAGATCGTTGAATGGGAGCATGTGCTTAAATTCTACAAAAAAAAATTGTGTTTGAATGTCCAAGGGACTAGGAATTCTTAGTTCACAGTCGGTATTATTTCCTTCTCACACACGGGAAAATTTGTTTCCAATTTTGAATTGCGTCCCTGGAAACAATTAGTTCTAGTTTTCCATACATAAATGAATAATGGTTGTAATTTGGCACCTCAAATTTTGATTGCTATATGAATTGGTTTGTGTGCTTTCTTCCAAAAAAAAGTGTTCAGATGCACAAGGGACTCACTCGCAATTTTAGTCCTTGGTTCAAATCACCTTTGATATGCCAATGTAGCCATGCTTACAAGCGAAAATTTTAGATCATCTTTTTTAAAACATACAAAATTTTAACTCTAGGGGAGTATTTTTCTTTTACACTAAATTGTTGGGTACGGTCGTGGACCCCTGGGACATGGTCTTGGACGATTGCATGGACAATATTGGTTGTCTTACATACAGCATCACCCAAAAGTTTTAATAGTTTGGGCCTTCTCAGTTTGAACTTTGCAGCTAAACATAAAGACAAAAGCCCAATAATATGAGGTAGATCATAGGTCTGCATTTGGGCCTGTTAGTACGAGTGGGCAAGTCTGAAGACTCTGAACTGGGAAATCTGGAGTTTTTTCCATATTACCTGGCGCCAACTTTGATATTCCCACATTGCCAGGTTTTTCCCGTGAAATCTCATATGACCCGGAATCTAGACTTGAAGTACCCAAAATGCCCTTTCTTCTATTTTTTCGTGCTAATACTGTGCGAAGAGGCGTGTTGTGTACAACACGAAAAAAGTGTGAAGTTCTCCGGCGACGTCACCAGCGACCGGCGAGTTCGAGCGGCGATTCAACCGGCGGAATACACGGATTTTGATGAGCCTATTCGCGTCCCCCATCTCGATATCGAGCTGCCCCCCCTGCTGGATTTCGACGACACGACTGAGGGAGAGTGGACAAAGGCGGCGATTTGAAGCGCATACGTTGGTATTTCTGATCTTCAACCTTCTGAGCTCCCCCGCGGCTCCCTCCGCCTGCATGCAACCGGCGGATTGACCGATTGAGCTTCGGTTGACGGCGAAGAAGACTGTGAAAGGCACCTGCGAGGAAATACACACATACAGACGACTAAACTGCGGTATGTTACAACAATCCTTACTGATTTTAGTTTCATAAGGTCCGACATTTGAATTTTAAATTTTTACTATGAACTATAAAGTCGTGTCTGTAACATACACGACTTTCTATTTAGTCGTGTACGCGACAACACGACTTTTATATTTTCGTGTTGCACCGAGGAGACTTTTCTATTGACCACTATACCTCACTCCTTGCAGATGGATAAAAAAAGAGATGAGTCTATGGAGGAAATACCATCGGAAGAGGAGGAGGATCATGATTTTGTCTTGGCACCTCGACAGCGAAATCAGAGGGGCAGGAAAAGGAAGGCTCCGATGGACCGACCAGTGAAGAGAACATATAATGCGCGACCGGCGCTAAAGACGTGTTGTCAACCGGGAGCGATGAAAAAGTGTGCGGCCCTCCTACAGCGTCACCAAAGATGTGCCCAAGTGATCAAAGATGCTGGTTTCACTGTCATTTTTGAAGGTGAGGACGTAGTTGTATCTCAGAACCTCCTCGACCATTTGGTCAGGTACTGGGATGAGTCGGCGAAGGTCTTCAATATCAAGGGTAGGACGCTACATTTCACAGAGGAAGATGTTGCGCTTATCACCGGATTGCCCCCAAAGGGCGAAAGAGTTGAGGTCCTCCCCTCCTTGACACGCCGACCGGAAGGTCAATTCTTCAAAAAGTACTTCGCCGCGAGGAGAGCGGAAATTCCACACATTGAGGAAATCATAGACAAGCTTAGCGCGGGCGAACTGAAGATGGAAGAGGATGACATTGCGAGGATGATCATCTGCCTCCTCTTCTGCACGGTGCTGTTTCCACATAGCACTTGAGCGGTTCATCCCTCTTTGTACCGTTACATTGACGACCTCCCAAGATTGAGGTCATACAATTGGGCTGGGGCTATACATAAGATGTTGGTTTCTAGTATAACCCATACCAGCAGACTAGTGGGTGCGAGATCGCAAGGAGAGTGCCTGGGCGGTGGATGCCTAAATGGCGCCGCATATGTCCTTCAGGTATGTAGCATTCATAGTCTTCGATCGAAAAAAGTCTTATACAATACCACTATATATATAGTCGTGTATTATGCAACACGACTATATTTATAGTCGTATATGATGGAACACGACTAGGTATATAGTCGTGTTGTTTACGACACGACCATAGTTCAATTCGTGTTCAACTTATAGTCGACTAAGGCAACCGCGCATTGTAATAATGTTTTCATCTGTTTACTATGCAGATTTGGTTTTTCGAGCACACGACAATCTTCCATCCTGTCATGGGCCCTACCAGCCCACGGGCGAAAAGGTGGCCAGGAAGTGGGGCCCTCATTACAGAGATGAAGAAAGGTGCACAGAAGAAGCACCGTATGGCCGACTATTGGACGGGAGTGTAACATCCGAAAAATTAGTAAGTATCTTAAAACTGAAATTTGACCCTCTTAATGATTGATTTGACCGTGTGGTGCTGTGTTTAAATTAAAGTTGGTGAGAAGAGCTTTCCAACGACACCAATTTTGTGTGATTTGGAGTTCGGAGTAAAAAGATATGGGAAATTGAATAAACTCGATCGATCGCTCTGAAAACGATCGATCGGTTTACGGAACACGATCGATCGGCTTCGATCGGATACGATCGGCGCCATCGCGCGATTGGTAATCAGGGCAGGACGATCGATCGCCGTATTGCCCGATCGATCGCCAGTTGCGGTTTGGCGAATTCTAACCTAATTTTGAGGCGGATTTGTTTGGGAAAGATGTCATATCCTAACTAAACTTACATTGCACGTTCCTAGGGTGATTTAGGGACTCTCCCATTGGTGGAAAGTGCCCAAGATATGGTAGAATTGATTGGGCAAAGATCTTCTAAAAACTCTATATAAACCCATAGAGTCTAGGCTTGTGCTTTTGAAAACTAAACCCTAGAACGTCCAGAGGCTTTCCCCTCTCCTTCCCACGTTCATCCCTCTCTTAGAAGACCTCTTCTTGTGGGAATTGCTCAAGAGCTTGGATCGGGAAGCTTTGAAGGAAGCGGAGGAGACGAACATCGCGTAGAAAGGCGACGTCTTGTGGTGATAAAGAGTAGGATGGTTTTTCCCTCTCTTCTTATTCTTTTCTCACATTATATGATGAGTGTTCTTACTGATTTCCTTGGAGTATTGCTTTGAATCTTGCGGGATTAATTATTTATGTCTTGTTTTCCATGTGTATTGCGATACATGCATATATGCCTTCATGCTTCATGTCTAGATGGTAAATCACATCAAAGATGGATGCTTTATTAATTTTACAGAAGATAAAAGTTCTGATATTGTTCTGATTATGATGTCTAATGATTGAGTCTTATACCTTAATGATCGTTTTGCTTAAATCAATTTAGTTGAAAGATATTATGGTCTAAGATTGTGTTATATGTGAAGAAACATGATAAAAAGGGAATCTTTTGGTAATTCTAGTTAATTCCAGGATCTGTAATTGATCTAGGAGGGGAGTACTATCATCTATCATGAGTATAATATCATCTATAAGTGGTACGGTATAAGTTAATTAAAGTTTAATCAAGTTTCTCACTTTCGGCCAGAACTGTTTCTGCACGGACAGTCGACAGTGAATAATTCATAACTAATTCATATGATATCAGACAAATATAAAACCGGTGGGGTTAGAAACAAGACTCATAAGGGTACTCGCAGTAAAAATTTCAGAAGATAATATTAACTGTACAGAGTCTGGGAGCCGCCGGAAGTGGACTGTTATGCAAAAGACAGTGAGCAGAATCCAAGTGAAAACTCTAAGTACTTAAGTAAAACCACTTAATATGATGTGAAGATGGTAGGACGTGTCAGTAACTATTACTGGATTATATCCTTATGATTATCACAGTAAGGTTGGGTTATGGTTAATATGATAGATGGGTAATACTTATGTCAAGAAAACCGTAATCGTGTATTTGAAGATAAAGCGCTTGTGTCGGTTTGAGGTTCCATTTGGAATCCAAATCATCTAGGACTCATTAACACCTTGTCTCTGATTTATATATATATTTCAATAAGATCTATATGAATTTCCATCTAGGGCTGAGCATGAACGTATGTATGGATTGTGTTATTCTCTTTGTGTGTGACATTCCCACTTATACTCTGTATGTGAGTCTGTTCCGGTGATTGATACCTTATGTGGTTAGAGCGTTGCGGCCTCTATTTCTTTGAATTATTATTCATCATGATTATTTGATTGATTCCTCCACTAGAGGTCTTGCGGGACTTCTCCGGAAGTGGATTCATAGTATGCTCACATTATGCCATTGCTTGATCTTGCGGGGTCACTAATATTTGTGGTACTGCGGTTCCACACTGCCCAAAAAGAGGCAACATACGTACGTTAGATTGTTGACATTACGGAAGGTCTTCAATCTCCGCCCATCGTGTCCGTAAGCACTGGTGGGGCCAGCATCCTAGACGCATGGCAGGGTTCCAAAAAGAGGACCCCTAGGGTGGTTCTGGTATAGTCACTTGCGGGTGATCGGTTCAGCGAGCAGAAATTGTACTCCTTTCACTTTTAATGTCTGGAGCTTTTTAATATGATTATCATTCCCTCCTTACTCATATGTGTAGTAGGAGCCTTATTGTTGTTTTCCCTACTTGCGGGTTGGAATTATTATCGACTAACCTTTCAGGTGTATAAATCCTTGGTTTAGTCCGGATGTTGCGGCATCTTCATAAACCTTTGTTATTCTTATCCTATTCATATTGTTTGTTCTAATTCAGTGGGTTTTTACATCCTACTGAGTGTTTCTATGAAATACTCATGCATCCTCTGATGCAGGCGCAAATGGAATTTGAGATCAGGAAGTTGCAGTAGTGAAGTGGTCGCAGGAGCCGTGAAGACTTAGAGTTTATATTATTTGCTTTGCTTATTTGATGCTTATGACATTTAATGGCAATTGTGTGCCATAGATTTATAGGTTTATTCGATTTGACTTTCTTAAATGGATTATTATCAGTATTATTAAGTAAATTTCCATTCCATAGTATTCATTAATGTTTGTATTTGTATTGCACTGATTATGGGCATGACCGATTACACATCCTTTTGAGATGATCGTAATTGGTGGTGAAATCGACTGTTCGGTCTCGCGCCCGAGATTCTCTACCTCCAAATGTATATCATTGATTGGCTTCCGCACTTCGATCGAGGTATGGGATTTCGGGGCGTGACAGCGAGTGTTCCACAATCTTCAAGTAGGGGAGGAACTCGTCGACGTAATCAGCCCCATGGCCGGAGAGGCATCTCTCCTTGCTTCGTCAACCTCAGTGGCCCCTCCTCCACGACGGTAGAGGCCGGAGAGGCCGGAAATCAAGAGGACTCCCAACCAACCTGCATCCACTTCCTCGAGGACAGCTGCCCAGTCCACTGCAACTGCAATGAGGCGATTGGAGGGTGCGCTTCAGGGCATACAGTCACTAATTGAGATAGCTCTGTCTTCGTATGAGGAGATGGGAAGGAGTGTCGGACCTCTGGGAGAGGTTCTCCACTCTATGAAGGCATCTGCCGCCTCAGCGTCAATGCTGTTAGAAGGTCAGATCTTCAAGCATCCCAAGCCGGAGATGACTGAAGAGCCGACGAAGGAGCCAAAGAAGCGGCCCCAAATGGAGGCAAAGAAGTCATCAGTGCATCAGATGGAGCCAAAGAAGCGGCCCCAAATGGAGGCAGAGAAGTAATCAGTGCATCAGATGGAGCCAAAGAAGCGGCCCCGTGACAAGGAGCATAAGAAGAACACTCCGATTGGTATGCGGACAAAGGAGCTGGCAAGGAAGTCACATCTGGATTCGACGAAATGGGGTAAAGGTAAGTTGTAGACGATTATTTATTTTCTCGTGCCCCATGGTACACGACTATTATATTTGTCGTGTTTAATGATACACGACTATGTGGTTTATCGTGTTTCATACAACACGACTATGTTTTTTATCGTGCTGCTACTACTGACACGAATAAGTAAAATGTCATTTTAGCTCCCATCAAACGCGCGGATGAGGAAGACAAGATTGAACGGGCTACAAAGAGATCCTCTGCCAAGTTGTTTTTGAAGAAGCTCCAACCAGAATTTAACGAAGATATGGAGCGTGCAGAAGTCGAGTCCCGTCCGACGTACAGACGAGACCTATTCCCCCCTGGTGTAGTGGTAAGGAAGCGAATGAGGACTGTCTCTGCGAGGGAATTGCAGAGGATTAGGGAAGATGACCATATACGGAGAATGGCGGAGGAACAGGAAAGAAGGAATAGGTCCCTTCATCTTCTCCATGGTTGCATCGAATTCTGGTCTCCTGAAGCATTTTGCAGCTCGGAATAGAAGTTCCTTCTATGCCTTAGGCAAAACCCATGGTGGGCCTCGGGAAAGACATCGGCGACCGCTCTCAGAAGGCCCTTCTGTCTATCAGAGACAATAGTGTCCAGGGAGGCCGGGGGGTCCGTAAAGAGAAAACATTTTAGTAAGGTGAGGAACCACGTCCTGTACAAGTGAGAGACAAGTATATTAAACACAGAATACTTCAGGTTGTTACAAGGTCGTGTATAAACAAAACACGACTGTATGAGTAGTCGTGTTTTCGAATACACAAATGTGTGCCCAGTCGTGTCATCTAAAACACGACTGTTAGAATAGTCGTCTTTCCTGCTTCTATACTTACCATGTTTTGATATTCTCTTGAGAAACACGACTGTTAGAATAGTCGTCTTCACCTTCTTCTCCATCTCCCAAACTGCGGGAAAAAATATGTATGAATGGACTTGAGAAAACGATAGCACGTAGTGAAGTCGTGTCTTATGTAACACGAATTGATTTGTAGTCGTGTATTTTGAAACACGACTATGTATATAGTCGTGTTGCATACGGCACGACAAAATTTTTAGTCGTGTACTATTATAGTCGACTATAATAGCACACGACTTGCCTGTATCCGCGCCTTAGAAATCTCACCTCGCATAGTCTCCATCTCTTCCTGCTTCGACTGCTGATGCGGGTGTCTTATTGCCCGGGCTGGACGGCCTCTCCGCCGGTGTCTTACTGGCCGGCCTCACTTCTGCCTCTGGTAGCCTCTCCTCCTCCTTATTTGCATTGGCATTTATTTCCTTATTAAGAGTCGAAGTCTCCATATTATTGCCCGTAGAAGTCCACTCCACGTACAGGCGGAGTAGTCCATTTGTGCCTTGCTTGCTCTTGTGAAGTATAAATATTGACTCCACGTCTTTATCGTCTTCAAGGAGAAATGTGTATTCAGAGTCAACACAATATGACAAAGTTAATGTACCAGATGTAGACTTAAGCGGTAATCTTTCTTCCACTTGCTGCAACAGTTCCAGGTACTTTACTCGTGTATCTATAGGCAGGAGCTTCCGTTTCCCGCCCACGTACTTATCAGAATTTGTAAAAACTCCATCGTAGTGTAAACAAAGAACTATCTTCTCCATCCGTACCTGCCATTAAAATACCGAAATAAGTTAAAAAACCGTGAGACACGATATATTGAAAACCGTATATGAGTGAAAAGCAACGTCTATGAGTCGTGTTTCATCAAACACGACTATTGTTACAGTCGTGTTGTCGACGACACGACTGTAACAATAGTTGAAAACTTGCTTCTTCTCTGGAACCAACTTTCATGATAAAAATCGTCGTATTTGAACTTCACCTACGAGTTTTTCGATGTACGTTGCCTCCGTTGAAGTTGTTTTTCAATACCCGATCTTTCCCGCTCGTTTTCCCGCTTTTTGCCGCGAAGATGACCTTTCCGGAGTTTGACAGCGCCGGCGCCGGCGATGATATGGGCGGAGAGGCCGGACGGAACGCCTTCTTCTCCGACTAACGGCAGCTTCTCCTGGTACTCGCTCCCATTCCGGGTAATATGGAAAAACGAAGAGTGGGTGGCTTATACCTAAACTTAAGGGCATTTTGGGTACTTTTCGGGTCATATGGAAGAAAGAAAGTGATTCCGGGTAATATGAGAAACCCGTATTTGGCGCCAGGTCACACGTAAAAAGCTCGGAAATCTGTGTTTCCATTCGTAAACGGACCTAGTCCACTGCTCACACTAATTGTATGCAAGGAGCTAATGCATCAGGATGCTTAGCTGATTAAATAAAAGTGAGTAGTCTGCCACCCTTGAACAAATCTATGACATTATACCTACGATTAAGGCTGCAAGAAAAAAAAATATAACGGAAGTATCAAAAGATTCTTTCGCAAAAAAATGTAATTCATTCTTGTCTTGTTCTTAACACTAGACTAGTAAGATACAATAGCGTGTGCTAGCCAAAAGAAAGATACTCTGAATCGTATCAAAGGGTTGAAGCTTAGCATCCTTATAGACTTGTAAAATTCAGCCATTGATTTTAGGGTTTCTCGCCAAACCCTTCGGTCCCACACCCAGCTTTAGGTGCCTGACTTATGGAGAACGGGTATAAAAAAATGCTAAACTGCTTGCACATAGGCACGCTCACTCAACGCACGGTAATATGAAGACATGGATCCCACATTGGGGCATGGAGCATGCATACGGGCCCGTTCATCATGGCAAGCGACGGTCTAGATCGATCATAGTATTGCTCTAGCATTATCATTGGCTTATCATAGGGTTTAGTTTATGCAAGGGACACAGGAGCGGACAGACAGTTACAATAGGGTACAGTTTTCCTACTTTGTAGAGTACTCATATTACATTCTACTCCCCTTTCTGGCCCGTTGTCCGCAGCACAAATTGTAGTACTCCAGAATTGTTATTAACATAAAATTTTACAAAATGAACTAATTACCATAAGGTTTTAAATTAGTTCATTTTGTAAAACCTAATTTAATAACAACTCCGGACCAAGGAATTTCGTATCAGTGATATATTGATATTGGATCCCACCCGATAAAACGATATAGACAAATATTGTTACAATATCGCTGATATATCGGTGATATATCGTTTTTGGACCGATATATTGGTTTCGAACCGATATATCGCCATTTAAAAAAAAATATTTTTGTTAAAAAAAAAGAAAAAAAAATAGCTTTCCTGTTTGATTCCAATCATAATATGTATTTTTATGCATATTTTAAAATCTATGCTTTGTCTAAATTAGTATATCTCATTTTAGGAGTTAGATTGTGAAAATATATAGTAAAAACTAGTTTTCGACCACCGATATTTTTTTACAAATATCTCCGATATTTTGTCTCTTTGGTCGACCGATATTTTACCAATATCCGATACAGAATTCCTTGCTCTGGACGGAGGGAGTGATACTGATTTTCCTCTAGTACTTCGCACTTTTGTACTTGGGAATGTGGTTCTAATGATGAGGTGAAGTTATTGCGAACACTTGTTTGGGGGTGACAAAAGTTTGTGATGTTTACGGACTTATGGTTTGTTCTACACCGTCCAAAAGTTATGCCGGATTAACTACCATTTGACTGTAGTGTGATAAATGAGACTTATAAAGCAAAATGTTCAAAGAAAGCAACAACAAAGTCAAAAATGGAGGATGTCAAGTGTCTACATTCACACACAAGAGTCGACTTCACATTTTTAAAAGTAGAGGCTCGTTCAAAGTGGGACCAAAGACTCCGCGGGATTTTAGTCTGATTAGCCATCTTTTTAATAAAGTTGTCGTCTAGATGAATTGGAACGTAGACATGGGTCACCTCAGTCTTCGTCTTTGATCTCCTTAATTAAAGACTTAACTGAGAAGCTTAATTTTTTTTATCGGTATATTAAAAAGTGCAATTACGACAAAAGAAAGGTAGAATAGATATTACAAACTCTTCGTAATGGTAAGCTCAATATTGCTCGTATATAAAATAAATAAATAAGATATTGCGTTTATAACAGCTCAAACTTTTCGGAAAGTTGATTATCTTACATGGTATTAGAGCTCTGGCGGGGCAATTATTCAAAGCTTATGTCCATAATAATTCTGGACAGAGGGAGTATATCTGCTGGTACGGAGTATTGATATGGGACAGAGGGAGGTTCTATCAGTGAAAGAAAGGAAATTGCCACTCAAGTTCATTAATTATGGGAATCACAATTTATGTACAATAGGAAGCACTTTGGTAGGGTTGAGCATTATGATGAAATTATTATTCATATGACATTTAACTCCCGAAACAGTTCTCAACTGTCTCCAGCACAACTAGGGTGCAAAATTAGGTGAGAACCACGATCTTCATCAATAAGGCTGACCAACATCAATAACGCTGACCAACCCTTTATAAGTCAAGCAAAGCTTTTAATGGCGTTGATGTACAGTCATGTGATCGACCCCAATCTTTGATCTATTCACAGGTTAAAATCGGAATTTTCCAATTTATTGATTTGAGTTAAATATTAAACAAACCCTTTCCTCCCAACTCGAGCTTTTGAGAAAAAGCCCCTTTCTACTAGCTCAAGCTTTTGGGGAACTTGGTTATTTAACTGTCTCAATTTTCGTCTCAATTGTTTTCACCATAAATTACGCTAGCTCAGATTAGAATTCTTGCTCAAGAACTTTCATAATTTGACATGCATGCTACACTCAATTCTCTTATTAAGACACAACTTCCATCCTAGGGATTTATGGAGCAAACACATTTTCAGGCCTTTGGGACAATCCCACCTGTTTAAGATCTTGGGGGCTGGAATATAACTTCTGAATGACCAAGTCCCTCCATTACCAACCTCCTCAACGGCTGGAAAAGGAAGGAGAGAATTTTAACTAAATCCCTTACGCCATGCTAATGAACGTATAGAATCAAGATGGACTGAAGTGTGTATCAATGTCTACACTGCGCATATTAGCGGGTGTATAGACTAAGCTTTGTAACAGTGATTACAACAAGCTTATTAACGGGAGTGTGCCCGCACGACAGGGCCTGCACAATCATTTTGTGCAACACATGCTATGTGTGTGCCCTTTAAGTAACACGCGCCGTTGGACTTTCATAGGGGCCGTTTGGGACATGAAAAATCAGTTTCATCCTCCCCCAAAAATCCACGCGGGGGATTTTTCAGCTAGTTAGTTGATTAACCTAAAAATCCTAACCAGTAGGATTCAGTAGGATTTTTTTCAGCTGGATGGTGCTGATTTTTTATGCCCCAAATGGCCTTATAGTCAATTGGTTGGGGGCGTGCAATGAATTTAGCACATATTTCAAATACGCGCTATGGCTCATATTAACTTTCTCAAGAAAAATTATGTAACAGTCTTGCATTACTATGGTGTTTATATTGGCCTTGATGAAACCGTTATGATCGTGATTCACTAGCGTCAGCACCCGAAGAAAAATCAAATAAAGAAAGCACAAGGACAGAAGGCAAAATTGGAAGAATATGTAACAGATAGCACGAGGCGCGTGCACCACACAAGACTGGACCCCTACTAAGAACCCCACAAGTCATGTTACAACTAGTTCTGTGGCTCATCTTTACCCCCAATTCCAACCTCCAATCAAGAAATTAAAGCAAAGAAAGATCTATAATGGCAAACAAACTCATCATATATATATATATATATATATATATATATATATAATCATCTCATAGAAAATCGTCTGTGTAACAAATTAAAAACAAAAACAAAATTATTCATGAATGACAACACCGATGATAGAAAATTTGCAACCAAGAAGGTTCCCTCTCCTAGCTAGTCCGCTCATTAGTTGAGGAGGTGGAAAAGAGCCAAAGAGGCCAAAAGACCCAATGAGGAAGCCATTGTTTTGAAGGCAGAGGAGGGAGGTCCCCCAGGAGTTGCGGGCGGCGTCATCGGAGAAGGAGTAGATGGGGTAGTCGGCGTCGGTGATGAACCTGGAGCTTCACTTCCTTGAACCAAATTCAATGTTCCCACAGCCCTGAGGTTGGCCTGCGTCATGGCATGGGCCGCGGGTATGGACCCGGATACGCGGGGTCCCACCTGCCAGACGTGGTTAGTGGTGGTGGTGCCGGCGGGCAGCTGCAGGGTGGCGAAGATGACAAAGTTGTCGCCGCTTTGCTCAGCCGCGAGCCGAGAGACGGGGTAGTCGATGGGGGAGGGGGCGATGGTGAAGGCGGTGATGTTGAAGGTCTCGACGGTCAGGCTGCCGTTGGAGAGGGGGTGCGCGACGAGGGCCCTGGTCCCGAGCATGGCGGGCCTGGTAGGGTTGATGCCCCAGGAGATCCAGCCGCTGGAGGCGGCAGGCGGTGCGACAAAGGCAATGGTGAGGGTGGCGTTGGAGGCTTGGTAAGTCCAGTGGAGGGAGGAGCTGAGGGTGGGGAGCTCCAGGCAGGAGGCGAATACCCGATTGGAGAAGGTGGTGGAGCAGGTGGCTGAGGTTGATGAAATGGAGGAGAGGAAGATGAGGGATACAAGGCAGAGGATAAGAGATGAAGGAGAAGAAGAAGAGAAAGCCATGGCCACAGGCAGAGAGCTAAAGAGTGGTAACACCTAAAGTAGGAACTAGGAATAGAGGGAGTTGTGGTGGTGGGTTATGAAAGGTTGGGCTTATGTGTACATATATATAGATACAAGGGTGCGTGGAAAAACGGGTCCAAGAAAGTTGGGTTAAAGATGTTGGTTAAGTTCTAGGTTGTTTCCAACTTTGAAAAATATTGGAAGAATCAAGCTTTTTTTTTTTGGAGGGAGTAGAGGTCAAGCTTCAAGACCACTAAATTGGAGGAGAACCCAATGTAATTCATACGTTAAAACTGATCAGCTGTTTTTACTAGTTTCTTTTTTTTGTTGGGGGGGGGGGGGGGGGGGGTTAATAATTGGAGATTTTGTTAGGTGGAAGGTTTCAATTGGGGAGGTCTTGCTGCTCTTCTTCTGTCTAGACATGAATATGGGAAGAACATATCACACTAACATGTCAAAAGCTCAATAGCCAAATTGTTCATATCAGGCAAACTAACTAAGGTTGTCTTATACGAGGACCCTAAAAGTATGGTTAGTAGTTAAATCATTGTAATCAAACCATAACAATGTGTTTGGTTCCTCCAAGACAATATAAGGGCATAGGAACGAATAAAGCTGCATTTCATTCCAATACATTGTTGGTATCACCCAAAATGTATGATAAAGTAATTCACGCATAAAGCTCTTTAATACTTCACATCATCTCCATGAAAATCACTTCGGACAAATTCAACGGCTTCGAAGTTGACTAATTATACTCTTGTTGATAAGTAAAGGTAAGGAACACCTCCCTTCTTTGATCCGCTCTCTTTTTTAAAAGGCAACTATCCTGACAGTACCCAACTTTTTTGCAGGGGCCCCTAATTCGCAGGGCCAGCATTTGCATTTGCATTGGCCCTCATTTGGAAAGGGCAAAAGTGGTACATAAATGCTTATCCGAAGGGCACCCATATTAAATACACGGGTAGTTTACATTTTAGTCTAAGTAGGCGAATTTTAATTAAAATACTACAAAGTGGAAAATATGTTATTCAGTTTAGTACAAAGTACCTAGAATTTGATATCCACTTTAGTCCCGCACCAGCTCTCACACACTCAAATTTTTTGAAAATGATAAAATTACCCTTCACCACGTGGAACAACGTAAGTGCCCATTACTAACGCCGTTTGAACGTCTTTTTTCACGTCTTGACCCATGTGCTTCCAAAAATAAAAATCTGTCTATATGGGTATTTAAAGTCACAACCTCATATTTCTCCATCACAACATTAAATTGTTTCTTCCCTTTCGCGTCCCAACTATCGCGGCGGCCCTCCCTCGTCTCACGGCGGTGCTCCCCTTCGCAACTCAACCCTCCCTGACGCTCCCGTCTCATGGCGGTGACCTCCTCTCGCGGCGGCACTCAACCCTTGAGGCGGCGGTGTCCCCTTGCGCTCTTCCCCTCACGGTGGCTCTATCCTTCGTGGTCTCTCCTACCGGCGACACTCTTCCCTCGCGATATCCCTAGTGCAGTAGCTCTCCCCTCGAGGCGGCGCCCTCAATGATAGATGCATCTACTTCTTCATCCCGACAAGACGAAATAAGTACAAAGACACTTTTTTTAAGTAAAAGATATTTCCTTCCATGATTCTTTGATGTTTTTTCTTTCTCTTGGCTTGTGCATGTCGAGAGTTTCATGTATCGTATAATATTTCTTAATGGGTTATGATGGACAAGAGTAATAGTTAGGTTGGGTTGCATGTGTTTGTTTTATGATGTTTAATAGGTTGTGATAGGTTGCGAGGTGTCTATATGTTCAACTACTTTCATGAGCTTTGACGGATTTTGGTAACGTTGTGATAGTGCTTTTGTAGGGTTGGGATGCATCGGTTATATGATGATTGTGTTAACATTGTACTGTAGTTGTGTTTATTCCCTAAATGCATTTTGTTGTGCTTCATGTGTACTTAATATTGCATTGCATTACATTTTGTAGATTGGTAGAGTTGAGTGCAGGTGCTCAACTTCAAAAGTGCTCAACCTCATCCCGGATTTGAAGGGAGGGGTCTATGAGCAACTAATGAAGACTTGTTTTAAAGTCTTCTTTGAGACACAATAGTCTGTCATCGTATAATTAGCCACATGCTGGCCAGGAGGGAACGTGGCTTAATTTTCATAATCGGCAGGCGGTCAACCACTCTGAAGCCAATAGATGTCAGTATGATATTGCAGTTGCCATTGCACGATGGATTTCTAGTCGGAAGGAAATCATTACAGCGCACAAAGGGCCCCACCTTCTAGGAGAAGATGTTCCCTGGGGTCAGAGTAAGTAAGATTACCGCAAAGATGGTAAAGTAAAAGTTTGACAACAAGAAGTTGAAGGTAAATGATAGGGCAAGGTTGGCCTTGCTATACTGTATTGCTGTCTTCCTCCTACCCAGGCAAGGGGATGTGGTTGACGACAAGTTTTGGGCAATGATGGATGAGTCCAACCTTGCCACCTTTGATGCATATCCCTGGGCTAAGGATGTCTGCAATGCGATTTGGAATAGCGTTAGTAACTCCTATGAGGATAGGGAGGAGAGGAAAGATCAATATAATTTATTTGGTTGTGCAGCTGTCTTACAAGTACGTTGTATCTTATGCCTTGTGTTCACCATTATAAGTTGTGGTTAATTATATTGGGTTGTGATGTACACTAACAGTTGCTATTACAATTGACTTGAATGTTTGAGATGTACAGGTTTGGTTTTTTTAATTGGCTGAGGCCAAGTTTAGAGACTTTGGGTGGTTGATATGGTCAGATAAGGAGGAGGATCAATCACCCAGGTTAAAGAGGTGGTGTGTCAACGTTGCCCCTGACACATACGAGGCTGGTACGGCCTTGGATAAAGAGGGCCTAGCTGTGGAGATTGTCTTCACCGAGCAGACTTGTTCATCATGGGGTAGGATGTGGCAGGGGACATCGAGGAAGGATGCCACAAGGCTGGTGAGCTACATCGTAAGAGGTAGCAAAGAAAGAAGAGCAAGGCGAAGAGGGTAGCAGAGGCACCAATGGAGGAGGCTCTTAGGAGCCATGCCGGAGTGAAGCCTTCAAATGAGGGTCCCAACAGTGGCTCAGATACTCAATCGGAAGATATCCAACAGCCTGACAGCAAACGCAGATGACAAGCTACCAATGAACAAGCTGGTGATGCTTATGTCGAAGGTGATTGATTGTGAACCTGTTGTGCTTTTTTATACATAGGTCATGTTAGATATGGTATATTATGTTTTGATATTGTAAATATAGGTTGTGATAGCCCTTATAATGTTGTGATGGATTATATGTAGAGTCAGACATTGAGTTGTGGTGTTATATTTGTAAGTTGTGTTAGATCTCATATTGAGTTGTGATGATATCTCTTTAGGTTGTGATAGTGGTTGTGTCCAATATTTGAATAAGCTGATGTTTGTATATCGTATATCGTATATTGCATTGTGATGGTGTAAATGTAGGTTGTGATAGCTTATATGCAGAGTCGGACATTAAGTTGTGATGCTATATTTGTAGGTTATGATAAATCTCATATGAAGTTGTGATAGTGGTTGTGCTTTTATTTAGGTTGTGTTAGATATCGTATATTGCGTTGTAATAGTGTAAATGTAAGTTGTGATGGTGTAACTGGAGGTTGTGATAGAGGTTGGGATTGAGTTGTGATGATATTTCTTTTGGTTGTGATCTATGCCGAAATTAGGTTGTGATCTTTGTCGTGTTGTCTTCATTGTAGAAGTTCGCAGGTTACTGGAGAGTAGGCCTCCCACTCTTGAAAGCTTGTCCAACCTTGTGAATAGCTTGATGTTGACCAATATGCAAATGTATGAAGTCAACAAGGGTTTGCGGAAGGATGTAAATGTGATGAAGAACATACTGGAGAGGGAGATAATGTTGACAAATCACAGGTGCCATGTATTGGAAGTGGAGATGAGAAAGTTAAAGAAAGTTGTGGGCTATGCAGGAGAAGAGGAAAAGGGTCGGACTGAAGAGGCACAACAACAAGTGCCTGGAGAAGAAGACCAACAAGAAGAGGCCCATGAAGTGGAAGGAGGAGATGCACATGCTGTGGCAGACAAGTCCGCACGAGGCAAAGTCCACCTTGCAAGGAGCCCTATTGAGGACCTAGAGTCCCCCGCAATCCTTGCTTCCAAGAGGTTTAAAATACAAGCTAAAAAGATATCACCGTTCAAACCATGGAAGTTTCCATTTGGGGATGATAATGATGAGGAAGACTGTGCCTCCTCGCATAATGCCACTCCGACCAATAGGGCCGATAGTGTTGCACCTGCCCACACAATAGACGATCTCTTTGCAACCCAGTTAGAAGACTCACGAGTCCCTCAGAACAGGGACCTCTCAGTCATCTCCCTCAATTCCACTCATGTTGAAGGAGGAGAACTAAGAAGTGCATTTGCGAAAGCATCTGATTCGACACTTGCTCTCCCCAAGTTGATTCCAGTCCTCGACCTTGAGTCTCTTATGGTAAGTTTATTCTTCTGCTACTTGTTGTGATGAATTATAGATATGTTGTGTTTGGTTAAATGCTTGTTGTTGTGAGTAATCATTATTTATTCATATGTCGCAAGATGCCTTGTTAGCGCATGTGGAGGGGGAGAAGACACAAGATAGCTCAATTGTTGTCTCCCCTTTAGTTCATAACCATGCCACTCGCTCTATTCTAGGAGTACATCGTAGATCACCCTACTACGTCCCCAATGCTATCCAAAAAAATAGCAAGGAGGGGGGTGAGTACAAGGACTTCCCACTCGCCAAGGAGGAAGAGGCAATGGTTAACCATGTTTGGACGATCCCACCTCCAAATGGAGGAGACATGGGCAACACTATGAATGTTGGTCTTGCTTGTGGGATTCAAGTGAAGGTCTTACACCTCCAAAACCTTAGGTGGTCAAGGTTCCCAAGAGTGGCACCAAAAGATGAAAGTGATTCCCCTGGGTGGGTTGACAATTTTTATGTTGATGCATTTGTGGCATTAGTTCGCAGTGATGTGACTGACTTGGCCATGAAGGATTTGAATGGAGATGGAAACCCCACTATTCACATTTTTGACCCCCATTGGATTGTAAGTTTTTCATTATTGATCTATATCATCATTATTGAATGTTGTGAAACTTAGCCCCTATGTTGAGATATTTGTTGTGATGGTTGTTTATGTTCACTATTATAAATTGTGATTGCTTATATTATATCTTGTAGTTCAGGTTGTGACCCTTTATGCATAGATTGTGATACCATATTATGAAGATCAGTATTAGTTGTGATGTTAGTTGTGTAGCTGTGATTATATATTATAGTTCAGGTTATGACCCTTTATGCATAGGTTGTGATGTTGTGATATTAGTTGTGTAACAGTGATTATTTCTTTTAACCTTGTTTACATATGTTGTGATGTGGACTAACTGACACAATGTCGTTTATGCAATCTTTCTGTGTAGTGGAAGAGAAAAAGTATGAAGATTGGAGGCATGCGCATCCCGATCTGGATGGCGATACAGAAGCATTGTACCCTGCAAGAGAGTGGCATCGGGAGGTGAGTGCAGGGTTGAGAGGACCAAATGGGTATAATACATTACGCTGCAAGAAGTGGATGCTGTCTGTGCTAAAAGACAGACATTGGTGCTTGATAGAATTCAGGCTGGAGCAAAAGAACGCTTTCATATATGACAGTATGAATACTAGACCCAATGTTGCTGATGAAATCAACTTGTTCTTCAAGGCTATGAGGCGGCATTTTAAATATGTCATGAAAGTCGATTTTGAGGAAGGAGCATGTGAAAAAAGAAGACGAAAGTGGTGGAGGTTCCCGAGACCCAGTGCAACGGTGATGATTGTGGGGTTTTCATGTGCTACTATTTGTTGAAGAAGGCGCTTGACGATGAGCTTCAAAGGTTCAACGTCAAAAAGTTTAAAAAATAGTTGGTGTGGTACTTAATCTCCAAGATTGAGGGCTATGTCCCAATTGTGTGATAGACTTGATTCGTATTGATATGACTATGTGATGTTAGTATGACAAGGTTACATTTGACATTATGCTGGTGATGTAAGTAACTTGTGATGGACTTATGAGGTTGCCTTGAGGTTGTGAATACATTGTGTGATGACTTATGTATTGTTGTGATGACTTTGAGTTGTGGTGATTTATGCATGTTGTGATAGCGGGTTGCCTTGAGGTTGTGATTGCATTGTTGTGATGACTTATACATTGTTGTAATGACTTTGAATTGTGGTGACTTATGCATGTTGTGATAGCGGATTGCCTTAAGGTTGTGATTGCATTGTTGTGATGACTTTGAGTTGTGGTGACTTATACATGTTGTGATAGTGGGTTGCCTTGAAGTTGTGATTGTATTGTGTAATGACTTATGCATTGTTGTGATGACTTTGAGTTGTGGTGACTTTGAATTATGGTGACTTATGTATGTTGTGATAGCGGGTTGCCTTGAGGTTGTGATTGTATTGTTGTGATGACTTATGTATTATTTTGATGACTTTGAATTGTGGTGACTTATGCATGTTGTGATAGCGGGTTGCCTTAAGGTTGTGATTGCATTGTGTGATGAATTATGCATTGTTGTAATGACTTTGAGTTGTGGTGACTTATGCATATTGTGATAGTGGGTTGCCTTGAGGTTGTGATTGCATTATGTGATGACTTATGCAATGTTGTGATGACTTTGAGTTGTGGTGACTTATGCATGTTGTGATAGCAGGTTGCCTTCTTCAAGGATAACAAACATGGAAGTTAGTACTTATGTGGTCCATCCGTTATGGAGAACGACCTTTCTGGTTCTCCGTAACAGATGACAACAATTACAAAGATGAAAAGTAAGTCTTAAGCGAGTTGACTACTAATCTTATTCCCGGCTTTTTCTCACGATTGTAGGCCGCTCTTTGACCTTTTTTCTGCATGTTTTACATATTTCTTCTGATGACGACGCCATGGTAAGTATGTGATCCACAGGAAACAGAGGTGGTGAGTACATGTAGTAATGCAGGCGTGCATCTGCCCCTATGGCATGGATTGTACTACAAATGTTAATTGACCAAGAAAATAAAAATTTTCTACCACGCGAACCGCCTCGAGTCCTGATTTGCTCATGAGCATTCAGAACCTCATACAACATCTATACCCAACAGTCCATATCTACATTAGTTGGTTTATATATAGTGGATAAACAATGGAGAAGATGCCAAACTGCATTCATGCCTTCAAATATAGTCTTTTCAGTTCTCGCACGATACGTTCATAGTTCATACATCTACAGTTGACCGGATCCACTGGCTTTACTATTTTATTCAAACAAAAACCACCGGCTCACCACAACACAATTCCACACATCATAATTAGCATAGAAAAGCTTTACGTAAAGGCTTTTTAAAAGGCAGCATGTAAAAGTTAACTGTTATGCTAAATTGTACTCCCTCCGTTCCACATTAATTGCCTGGATTGCATATCCAAAATGAACTATAATTGGTACATTTCTGATTTTCAATCCAGACAACTAATATGGGACAGAGTAAAATCCTCATCGTACTTCAGAAAATTATTGCCGTTTTACCTCTTCTCGGTTAAAAAGAAAAGAATACATGTCTACTAATTAAATAATTGACCATTAGGTGGCCAACCAAAATATAGCTCAAGAATGCTTCCTGTCCTCCGCATCACCATTAAGAACAAATTGGGATAGGCTTGTTGATGCCACGTAATAGTAATTTCCCGTAGCTTCTTCATTCATTGTGATTGAGTTGTGACGACTTATGCATGTTATGATAGCACGTTGCATTGCGGTTGTAATTGCATTGCGATAGGCATTTACGATATGATTCATTCTACAAACTACAAAGTACTGTAAACATTATAATTACAAGCCATAAAAATCAAGTTCTACCAAATGTCATCATAGGGATTAAGTTCATTTCAAAAATAAAGTTCAAAGGCACTATCTCAATCCACGTTGATTGGTTGCAAGCACGAAATCCAATTGTGCACAAGGCAGTTGCAACGACTAAATCTACATTGACGTTTCCGTTTTAATGGTTGTGACGGATAGGGCTTCGTCTTCGGCCTCCCCGTTGGCCTCTTGGTTTTTGGTGGAAAGATGAGATGCTCTCCTACAGGTGGCTCTGCACGTACCGGCTTGTCATCATGGGTGATCGGGAAAACTGTTTCACTGTATGTGTCCTTATAGCACTGAGTAGTCTAATAACTTTATCCGAATGCCATCAAACAATGCAAGAATTGGCATGCCCCGCTCCGGCTTGACCCATTTATTGAAAGTCTCAGCAATGTTATTTAAAAGGTGGTTATATCTCTCACCTTGGAAAAGGGCGTTGCACCAATTCTCAGGTTGATTTGCCATGACCCAACTTTAGAATGCTTGCCAAGGTGAGTTAATGCAACCTGATAGCCATGCATATCACTTGCTTTTGTAATATCGTTAATCATGTACGCATTTTATTTTTTTATTGCCTTTTTTGTTCCTTTAACCTTGTGCCCTTTCAAACCTGTCTTCAGTATGTTGCACTCCAAGTGTCGCACGCAATAGCCATGGAATCTGTCACAAAATATCTTTGCAACTGCTTCGAGCAGTCCTTTGTCCCTATCGGACACCAATGTGAATATCCTCGCAAAGCCAACTATATGCCGCACATGTTGTAAGAACTATAACCAATTATCCTTAGTTTTATTATCAACAACTCCATAGGCTAAGGGGAAGATGTGGTTACCTCCATCAACTACAGTGGTTGCTAGAAGAGTTCCCTTTTGCCTTCCCATAAAGATGAGCCACATCAAGAAAAAGCAATGGCTGACAATGTTGGAACCCTTGAATGCATGCGTTCAACGCGACGAAGCAACATAAAAACTTCAATTTTCTTCGATTAACGTCATACTTCACTACACTCCCCGGGTTTGTCTCCACTACTTTATTGCAATACCAAGGGATGTCGTTGTAAGAATCCTTATAATCATCAAACAAAGAATTAAGGGTTACCTCCTTCAAACGCCATGCCTTCTGATATAAGACGCTCAACCCATAGTCGTTTCGCAAATCTTTTACCAATTCAGATGCAGAATATGAGGGTGCATCCTTTATCTTGTTGGAAATGAGCTCCGACACCAAGTTTTGTGAAGCATGAGGGTGATACTTTTTCCTTACCCCTCTAGCACATGTATGAAGTTTTTCATACTTAACAAACCTGAAGCTTGCTCCAAGCTTACATTCACTTTCCACTGGTAACCTTCAACCCTGCATGACGCCATAACCCGACGCTTCGTGTTCTTCAAATACTTAAAAGAGAAGTTCTTGGCAATAGAGAGCTATTTCAATGCCTTCCTCACTTCAACTTGGTCTTTAAAATGCTGCCCAACCCCCACCAACTTGTTATCCCAGACTCTCGAATGTAGTGGTGTTGGTTGACTACTACCATTGGTGGGAAGAGGATTGACCTTGCACTCGTACACACTGTCCTGAGAACTCATGAATGGTCGTTGATCTCCATCATGGGTCACCAGCACCTTACAAAATCTTCCATGGAATAACTCTCTAAAGTCAGCTATTTCCTTATCTGATATCAAGAAAGTCAGCTCATACACATCAGTGTACAAGTATGCAACACTTAAATTGTTGGGAGGAACGTTGAAGGCATCAACAATTTTTGCCACAAATGAACTCAAACTTTCATCCTCTTCTAGTGACAACGCCGTGCTTTTACCTCCAACTATCTTCACAGTTCCACCGGGGCTGGATTTAATACTCCCACAATAGCAGACCAAAATTTTAAGCTTGCCTGCTTCATCCTGGAGTTGCAAAATAAATCAGAAGAATACAACATAGGTCACAACTTACGTAGCAGCGCTATCACAACATAGCATCACAACTCATGCCAACAATCATCACAACTTTAATTGCAATGATCACAACCAAATTTTAAGCCAACACAACTGAATCACAACATTCATCGCAACTGAAGCTAATAGACATCACAACTGAAGTTACATGCTATCGCAACATGTCTATAACTCAACACAACAAGCGATAATACAACATTACATCACAACACATCTACAAGTCATCACAACCTATTTACACATGACCACAACCTATTTTATAAATCATAACTGCGTCATCACAACATATCTATATATTATCACAGCCTCTTTTCCAGTTCGTAACTTAAGCTACTCGACCTATCATCGCTACTTAGACATTCCAGCAATGACCAAACATGTCAAATGAGAGGAAAAATAGTAGCTTTCCTATGTACTTTTAATTTTTCCGTCGTATGAGTTGCGCCGGTATGTCCACTACCTTCGTCTGCAACCACTGTTTGGGTTTTCTAATTTGTCCACCATCATCGTCTTCACTTTGGATGCTCGGAATGTTGTTGCTGGAGGTGGCTGCTGCCATTGCCATTACTTCCATCATCTCATATACAAGGAAAAGTGGATATCTGGGCTCGCCGTAAGAGCTTTATTGGGTTTGGAACTTCAATGGCGTTGGAAGAACCACCGGATGAAGGTCTTTGGAGCTCGGTTATGGAGTTGTAATGGCGGACGTCTCCTAGATGGGGAAGAGAGATGATGGAGAAGAAGGGTGTTGGGGCTGCAGTCCTAGGGTTTCGTGTGCCTTAACTGCCCCAACTCCGTCTCCTTCGTCTGGAAAGAAAGTGAGGGGCTGTTAGCCCCTTTGTTATGCCCTTTTTGGTCATTGACCAGGGGAAAGTTGTAAAGTTTAACCACTTTTAGTCCTTAGGTTAGACCAAAATGTAATTTTTCCTAAATACATATATGATGGTTGCAAACAGAAATTAAGGATGCTGCTTTTATGTTGGTTGATTGATTGAATTGTTAACTATTTTACTCGCAATCGCACGAGACTACGTATAGTCTAGTGGAAACGAGGTCGAACCCAAAGGACTTGGACTGATTCAACTTAATTCTAATGAAAGATTTGATTTTTTTATGAAACTAGTTATAACAGAATGAAAAGTTCTAATTTAACAAAGCAATGAAATTTATGTGAAAATAATATGATGAGAAATATACTAAGACTTCGAATCCACCCAAACCAAATAGCTTTCCTCTCCGTTAAACCCGTACAATTCCAAGTGATCAATTATCTGTGCCCCTCTTGAAGTCACGAATAATCGTAATGTGTGCAGCCCTCTCGAACATGCAACTAAACAATTAAATCTAACTTAATTAATCTCCCTCTCTCGAGCAAAGATCAATCATAAAAATGTAATTTTTATTCAAATAATACCTTGGAATTCGCTAAGACCTCTCGAACATTAACAAACCCTTAGTTTAATTTCACTAACAATTACTCTACCCTCTCTCGAGCAACAGAATAATCGTAACAAAATATTAAGCATATGGAATAAAAATCACTACTTTAGAATTGCAAATAAGTATTGAGAGTCAAACAATTCAGCAGGGCTTCATCTAATCTTAGTACAAATGAATATAGCTAGACATGAAAAGAAAGGAAGAAAAAGCCTGGTTCGTCGGATTGGTCATATGCAGGAACACTGTTCACTTTTCACCCAGCACTATTCACGCACACTGTTCACTTGTCTTCCCCGTTGAGATGCGCACTGTAGCAACCCAAACAGCACTGTAGCACTAGCAAATCGACCCAAAATCAGTCCGGCGATCGACTCCTCCCTTACTTCTCTTCTTCCGGCCAAAGACCCGCCTGATTATCACCGAAATCCGGCGAAAACAACAATGAAAAGGCTCTATTTTTCTCTCTTATTCGCTCTGTCTTTCCTCTGTTTTTCTTTCCCCTCTGTCGTTCTGTTTTTCGCTGTAAAAAGTCTGTTTTTGTCCCAAAAACCAGTCCTCTTTCGCCCCTCCTCTTCTTCGGTTTTTATAGATGTCGAGAGAGAGAGAGAGTCCTTCTTATTTCAGATTCTAATTTGGATGAACTCAAATCCATTGTCGAAGCTAAACACGACTCTGTTTTAAAGAGTCCCGATTGAGCACGATTTCTTCCTCTTAATTTCCCAATCCGCCATGAAATCGACCCAAATCTTCCGTCATCCATTGTCGCCGTCTTCAGCTCCTCCGATCGTCTCCAGCTCCGCCGTCATTACCGCCGTCTCGAGCTTGCTGTCATTCTGAACAGTCGAGCATCGCAAAAACCAGAGCCTCCGCCACCATCTGTCGTTCATCGTCGAATCTCGCCAGCACGAGCGCAGCCTAGTCATCTCTTGCCTAAGCCGCCGGAATCGAGTCCAGGGTCGCCGTGAAAGTCATCGCCGGCGCTCCTCTATCATGCCAGCCATTCTGCTCGCCGGTGCATTACTCCCTCCTCTGTTCCAGAACGAAGACACCCCGATCGTCTGGAACACCCGAGCCGATGGCTCGGGTTGGTTCATCTTTTTTTTTTCTTTATTTCGACCCAAACCGGACCAAACCGGTTCTCATCCTTTTCCTTTTTCTTTTATTTTTCTTTTCTCAATTAAAACCCGTCGTAACGATCTCCACCCATCGGATCTTCGATCTCAGCACAGAAACGGTTTGGCGCGTATTCACTCTTGACGATCTGTATTTGAAACTCTTTCGCCTACATAAATAAAATTAAATATAATTTAGATGCATTATAAATTGTAAATCTACTAAACCCGATTAACGCATCTAAATTAATCAATTAAGCGCATTTAGTTATTAATCTCCTAATTGCTCTCCTAACATGAATAACTATTAAGAATCCTTACTTTCAACCAAAATTACGACCAAAATATAGGCAGAAAAGCATATAAAAATGTGTTTATTTTGTAAATATCATTGGTATTGTGATCTGCCAAACATTTTGAACATATTGATACAATGGTAGGTAGTTGAGAATAGAAGGGGACCGGACAAGAAATTTAGAATCACATTCTCTTCTAATCTAATTGATCGTGATATCAATTGCCATACCTTAATTGAGCTTACTATGAAGGTTTTTTAATTGGAAGCTCTTACTAGGAATAAGAGAGTAACAACTTTTGCATTGTTCTCTGTATTAACAAACCAGTAATTCGTATCAGCGAAAAAAAAACCCAGTACCTTGGTTGAAGTGAGAATGATGATGAAATCATTGTTCTTCTAAGTTGATGCTAAACAATTTAATCCTTCCTGCGAATAAACTGCTATAAACCACATTGTAACTTAGTCCTTGTGTTGATTTGCAAATATAGGTGAAAATATGGGGGCACCTGCAAAAAAGCTGGGTGTGAGGATATGTCATTTTTCTGAAATTCTGACAAAATTGATTCACTAAAGGTTTTGAGAGTGAACTTTATTCTTGCCAATTGATTTGAGACCATTAAATTTTCTTTCATTATGTCCTTAACAGAAGTACCATTTTCACGGTGATGTTATATCCTTATTACCATTTCTTATAGCAATCATGTACCTAATTAAAATAAGGTATAATGTAAATATATATTTTTTCATCACAAGGTGTCCAAGTCCTTAGGACTCGACTAGAAGGGGCAGGGAATATGAAAAGTGATGAAATGTTAAATGTTTCAACTCCAAATCTTATATTTGTTATGGTTTGAGTAGGTTCTTTTAGTGCTTACTAATAGATTTTATGGTTTATATAGGATATCGAACGTTACACATCATTTGGCTTAAGAAACATGGAAATAGATAAAGATTTGCTTGAGGAGAAGCACATCAACTTAGTAGAACATTCACAACTTTGTACACGAATGTTTGACTTAAATGAAACCAGTATCATATTTCCGGAAGTCAGCTTTCCAACACAACAAATGACTAGTCAATTGGAGTTTTCAGTAGAAATTTATGCTCTTTGGAAAACTTACGCATGGTACATAAAAAAGTTGACCAAAGTGCAGATTACATAACATATAGCAATCTACTAGATCAGAATAGCGGTCTATCGGAGTTTTGCATAAGTGAATACGCAAAAATTTGGATTCCTATTTCGAGGTTGATTTGAACTATAATTTGGATACTTATTTAAGCAAACCCTTAAGCACAAAATAGGGGTTCCCAATTCCATCTTTTGAAGGCTCGAACAAAAAAGATGAGAATTCAATGAAGATCATCGCCAACAAGTGGTGGACTTCTTCAATCATAAGTGGCTAATTTCTTCAAGCTTAGGAATATGATGAAACCCTAGGTGAGTAACTTATTTCTTTTACTCCTAACTTGAATGTTTTTATTGTGTATGACAATTGCATATTAGTGATTTATTATAAAGAAATGGGCTTTATTTGTTTTAATTCAATCCCATATTAATTCTATTCATCTTGTAGAACGATTTATATAGGAAAAAGTTTAAATGAGATCGCTCTCATTTGGCTTATATGAGGACAATTCAATTTGTAGCCATTGGATCTTGATCTGATGGCTACGAGGCATGGAAAGTTGCATCGGCGATATATCGATATCGGGTCTCAACCGATAAAACGATATTGTATAATCTCATTTTTTGTTTTTTTTTTTCAAAATATCGCCGATATATCGGTTTCGAGCCGATATATCGGTATTTTAAAAGAAATGATTTTTTAAAAAAAACATATTTCCCATTTGTTTCCCCATCCTATGCTAAATGGCAGGACATGGGTTTAAAATGCGTATACATATTTTGAATTATATATGCATTTTATGCATATTTTGAAATCTATGCTTTGTCTAAATTAATATCACTCATTTTAGAAGCTATATTGTGAAAACACATAGTAAAAACTAGTTTTCGACCACCGAAATTTTTTTACACAATATCTCCGATATTTTATCTCTTTGGTCAACCAATATTTTACTGATATCCGATACAACATTCCTTGCTACAAAGGTGAGTGACGGTCCACACTCACCTACTCACTGATTTGATACGCACCGTCAGATAGGAATCCGACGACCCAAAAGATTGGCATCATGCTTCTTATATGAGAACTTCTCAATCTCATATAAACTTCTCTCTCTCTCTCTCTTTCTCTCTCTCTATATATATATATATAGAAAAGTTTAAAGAGATCACTCTCATATAGCTTATATGAGGTCAATTCAATTTGTAGCTATTGGATCTTGATCTGATGGCTACAAGGAACTCACCTCCTCGGATCAGAATCAACTATCCAAACGATTGGTCTCATGCTCCTTATATGAGAACGATCTCATATAAACCGTTCTCATATATGGAAGAATGAGTTCAAAATTGTTAAAGATGTTAGTTAAGTTCTAGGCTGCTTCCAAGTTTGAAAGTTCATGCAGAGGTCAAGCAAATTTTTTTTTGAGCTCCAACACTATTAAATTAGAGGAGAACCCAATGTGACTTATAACTGATCTGTTATTACTGGGTTTTTTTTGGTAAATTGGAGGTTTTGTTAAGTGGAATGTTTCAACTGGGGGAGGTTCTGCTTCTCTTCTTGTGAGACACTTTTTTTGTAATATTTTGTGAGACATGAATATGCGAAGGACATATCACACAACATGTCAAAAGCTCAATGGCCAAATTGTTCATATCAGGCAAACTAATTAAGGTGGTCTTATACGCTGGAGTAAACGCTATGGCGTACGTTCCTAAAAACATGGTTAGTACTTTAAGTCTTTAATCATCTTAATCAAACCATAACAATGAGTTTGGTTCTTCCAAGACGGTATGTGGACATAGAAAGGATTAAAAGGTGCATTTCATTCCAACAGTTTGCTGGCATCACCCAAATTGTACGATTAGGTAATTCATGCAGAAAGCTCTTCAATACTTCATGACACGCCTCTCATTATCTCCATGTTAATCACTTTGGACGAATTCAATGACTTTGGAAGTTGACCACTTATACACTTGTTGGTAAGTAGAAATGCGGGATGCTGACAAAATTGATTCACCAAAAGTTTGAGATAGAACTTTAATCTTGCCAAATGATTTGAAAACATTAAATTTTTTTTCATTCATGTCCTTATCAGAAGTTCCATTTTCACGGTGATGTTTGTTTCCCTACTGCCACTTCTTATATCAGTCATGTCCCCAATTAAAGCAAGGTATAATCTAAATTATTTTTCATTATCATGAGGGGTGTCCAAGTCTTCAGGACCGACTAGAAGGGGGTGGGCAAGCAACTGGCCTCTAAGAGAACAATATCCTGCCAAAATAGAAATAAGACTGATGATGCTCTTATGGTACGTGGTAAACGAAGTGGAGATTAAAATTCAGTACCTCTGTGATAACCCCAAATTAGAAATAAGACTGATGATGAAGTAATTAAAAAAATAAGAAAATCAGGAAATTCAGTAACGGAACCAGCAAGAAGTGCTCCTACGACAAGTGTCATAGGATACATAGAGTTAGTCTAAACAAGCAAACTAGATTTCATTCCAATTAGGATTGAGCGTACGGTTTGTGAGTGATAAAAATAGAAAGACTAAGGACTTGACGAGGGACCCTAAGTGCAAAAAAGTCCTAAGGGGCCCAAGGAAGAGCAAGAAGGGTACGTAGGACAACCAACCTCAACTGATTAATGAATAAATCGATATTGGATCTAAGAGAACTACTTATATTATGTATGCTACATTAAATATCATAAGTATTTGCATGTTTACTGGTCTCTAGCATGAAGATATATGTTTGGTATGAATTGATTGAATTGAATATAGTATGTTTTGCATGGATTGGTTTGTTATATGTGATTGTCTCATTTGCCTTGTCATGAACCTAATTTAAAAGAATTAAGACTCTGAAAGCATGTTGGAGCAATTCGTGAACCACAAGTGTGTTGTGGAGTTAGCGACAGCTCATCGACGATAAGTGATTTGTCGTAGAAGAGTTGTTAGTGGTCAACAAAGACAGAAATTAATTGACAAACGTGTGTATGCTTTCAAATTGGTAATGAACCCTCTTTGGACCAACAATAAATAATATTGAATGATATAAATGGAGGAATTGCTTTGATTCATCCGTTGAACTTATTTATACAGGCCAAGTACGAATTGTAGTCTCAGCAACAACTCTCAATGACAATTGGGTTGTCAAAAAGCAGTTGTCAATGAACATAGATAGGAAAATGTTATTTACTAAGGAATGAATTATACGCTTTATATGTGGGTTCTAGCAGCACTAAGCAGTGGGTTTGTAATCAAGGCCCTACCAGTATTAAGTGGGAAGAAGAAACACTATCCTTGAGCACATTGGTGTCAGGATCTGATTGAAATGAATAATTATATCTGATGTAATGCTTCATTGATCGCTAAGTAGTAATCTCATATAGCAGAGGAAGAACATTGTAAGCTGGACATGCTATAGGATAGAGGACTACGGGCTATCTATAAGTAAAACATGACTTGTAGAAAAGTACACATCTCAATGACTAAGTGACTTAGTAATAGTTAGGTCATAGTGGGAGAATGGAAAACAATGTAGGAACATGTAAGAAAGATTAATAGTGTAAACCTCTTAGGTTCAACATGTGACCCTTGAGAGAAAGTATTGAGGAAGGTCCTCATTGAAGGAAATAAAATATGAAGGAAAAGAATACCACGCGCCATAAGAGCAACCGTGCTAGTTGGAAGGTGCGAGGGCATGTATCAAGGTTAGCCATCTTGAAGGCTTGCATCTACAAGTGATAAAAAATGCATGCAAAGTTATGACAAAGTTCATGGTGTCTGTAACACAAATCAGTAGGAATCATGAATTTTCCTTGGACTCCCAGTTGTGCGGTGAATTGGAGTCGAAAGAAAGAAGAAGAATGAGAATATCTATTGAGAGCATATCCCTAGTAGAAAGCAAAGTACAGAGGTTAATAACCAATCTCATGAGCCTCTAGGAAGAATAGAACAATTAGAATATTTAGAAAGAATCTAAGAGTAATAATGCATGTAGGATGCTTGGTTGTTCTAAAAATTGTATGTATGGTTGTAAGATTAATGTTTGATACTATGGTAACATCAATGGAATCAACTATAATATTATGTTGTTGTTCTGCTCAACTGCACCATTTTCCAATCTTGTTGGAGCAAGGGAAGGACGCATGGAAAGGAATGCCTTTTAGCAAATATATTTCTTAGCTTTCATTCTTTTAATGTGAGCTCGTAAGCAAGTTGTATTACTGAACTTACCATATGACTTAGAGAGGATTGTTTGTTGCACGTACTGGATGGATATGGGATTTTAATATTTTATTTATAATAACTATTAATTATTATGTACTAAAAATCAAAGTAATTCTTGAGATGCATTATTTTGCCCATGTGGAAAATAATTAAGGATCTGCTGCATCTCTGATATTCATCATATAAATTAATTTTTAAAAAATTTGGGGCGTATTTCGGTTGAATTCAAGTTGAACCTGTTTTAATAGTTTAAACTGACTAAAATGAGGTTCAACTTTTTTTCATTTAATAGTTTAAAAATGATATTTCATGTTTTGTAAACTCGTTGGCCACACATCTTGAAAGTGGTGTTGTTTAACGATGGGAGTCTCCACTCTTAGTTGTTTATTTCTGTCTCTTGGTCACTTTCCAATCACCGTTTTGTCACCAACAATGCACGGTTGGTGACATGACTTGTGAAGTCTTCAATAAGAAAAGTTCAAATGGGAACACGTTTTGAACTAGAAAGTTCAATCCGTCAAATATAATGAGCCCTTGAAATTAAGCAATTTCGTGCTTATGAAGCTGGAATACAATGGATTGCAGGTCTTGCCTCCACAATGCTGGTCCAAAACGTACTGCATAGGGTGTCTAGAAAGGCACCACAATTCAAACGAAGGTTTGGGAATGGTCAACAGTTGCGGTGAGCTATTGCATGCCTTATACTTGCATGCAGTTTCAAACTAGTGGTCCATACTCGGCCAGAGAGGGAGGATATGTGCGAAATTACAATTTATACATTGTCTACTCCAGAGTCCAGATGTCGTTTCAACTGTTTGTGGCATCATTGACCCTTAGCTGTAGAATTTTAGGGGCAGATCACTAATAGGGACTAATCAATACTATTATTAAAACGGCAAGAGCTAGACAAAATTGCAAGTGATAAAATTAATTCCAACCAGTCCTACCGTTGGATTACCGGATTATAGGTGATCTTATCATATCCGTAAGTAAATAAAGCAGTAAAAAGTTTACGTACCCCTTATCTGGCTTGCTGCACCAAAATGGTAGAAAAAATAGGAATGGAGAGTCCATCTAGAGGTGATAGGATCGATAGGATCTTTTATGTGGTCTTATCCCCTCCAAATTTCAATTAAGGGGCCGTTTGGGGCGTGATTAAAAGTAAAACATCTACTGTGGATGTTTTACTACACTGTAGCATCCATGTTTTTTTTTATCCAACTGAAACACCTCACGTCGTGTTTCAGCTGGATGGGAAAAAAATATGGATGCTACTCCACTGTGGATATTTGCTTATAATCACGCCCCAAACGGCCCCTAAGTATTGAACATACACAATCCAGCCTATATACAACAAGCGCTTCCAACATTGCATATTATAAATTGATAATCTATTTTATAAAAAAAATTGAGATTCTAGGACTACGATGTATGTAAGTAATATATACATGCCAAGTAGGAGAGGCGCTTGATCTTGAGCCTTAACTCCAGGGACTCTATGTGTGTACCTTTGATCCTTAATTCTAGGGATTCTACATGCAAATGCCAATTTCTATATGATATTTCAGCGAAATAGAAAGTGATTTTTGGAAATTCTTGCATCTATAGAGAGAGAGAGAGAGATATAATGCAATTTTTTCTACAAGAGAGGGAAACGGTTGAGAGACTAATGGCTAGGATGAAGGCATAGGAATAAAACCATATTAAAAGAAATTTAAAATTAAGTAAATATTTCAATGTCTTTTGTTTTTTCAATGACGTTATTTGATATAATATTCACCTGCTATTAGTTGTTAATATCATGAACAAGCAGTCTTATAATTAATTTTTGGGAAGATTATAGGAAGGATACGTACCATAGGATAGATATACAGCTGTTCAGATGTAATCTTATAAAGTAAAGGTTAGTGAATAGTTTAGAATAAAGAACTCAAATGAAGACTATGTCCATGATTTGGATCGAAGAAGGAATGGAGTAAAATCTTGCTAACAAAATACTTTCTATTAAAATCTTATCAACTGGGCCTGCAACACACACCAACGCTGTATATCTTCAAGGGTAGGCACCAACTTGAGAACTTCCAGCAGGTGAAGGGAGAGTGTGGCCATGGGCTTTCTTATTTTAGTAGTACATGGAAGATGACTTGAAATTAATGAACAACATGTAAACGAAGCACGTAGCACGTTGTCATTCAGGGATGCTTCTTTTCGCATTCTAATACTTCCAAAGTATAATTCGCAGAACATATTTGCACCTCTGTTTTTAAGTGTGGAAACAATAAGGTACTTAAAAGTTGTGGATATCATTAAACATTACTTGCGGAGAACAAAGAAATTCTTTCCTTTGAAGAAACGGTCATAGGCAAAGGAAGTAAAGCGTAGCAACATCATTGGGAAATTTTTATTATTAGAATATATTTGCGTGATAGAACGTGCAAAATATATTTCTACATGGGATCTCTTGAACTTTTCTTTGGCTCAGCTAGAGTCGTAGGAAATATTGTAGCACAAAAGTATAATTGCTAATAGAATTGAAATGCTTGAAAGGCATCTAATTTTCTACAAAAAATGCTGGCCAAGGGTAAGGCAACTTTTACTCACATCCCTTTGAGAGGTTCAATTTGAAGTGGAAGCATTTGATGAAATAAGCTACTCATGCAATATGATAATCCCAAATTGTATCTGCTTTATTGGGTACTTCTATATAAGAGTCAGCAATTTTATCCATCATAATATACGAGCAATTGAGTTCTTAAATTAAACGACAAATTCTTTAGTTTCAGAAACTATTTTTAAAATTCAATAGCACGTGCATACTTACTAGTAGTTCACTATTTAACAAGGAGAGCATCGGACTGCCACGGATATGATTAAGGAAGCATTTTTTATCTGCTTCTAGAGTATCCACCAGGATTTCCGCCATCATATAGATGCCGTTGATTATCAGAAATCGACAGCGCATACAGATCAACTTTGCTCTCTGGCAAAAAAACACCTTTTTGATGCCGCCTCAAATTGACCAAGGATAGGCTATAAAAACTGCTTCATATGATTAAAGGTTATTAGGGGTGCTAAAAGCTACTCTCTCCATCCTATGTTAGTAAACTAATTTTAAAAAAATGATACTCATGTATAATTAAGATAATGTATTAGCACAATTTGAAAAAGGTAAACAAGGATACAACAATGCAAAGATGGCCTTTCCTAAACAACGGGCAAACAAAGAAAGAGAAGTTCAATCTTCATAAGAAGACATCAGACTAGAAAAAAATAAATTATAATAAACCATCAAAGACAAAAAAGAAACAATTATTTTCCTCCCTTTTTGTTCTTCTTCTTATTCTTCTTGTTTGAGGATTTGGAGCTCTTGTTCTTGGTATGAGTTCAACAATAACCCACCCAATGACAAGACAATTGTTATTAGAAGACTTGTCGGTGAAATTGATAGTGAATAGAAATGAAGAAGTATAGAAAAAATGAAACCTAATGTTGAACGGAGACTAACTAGAGAGGTAGCATTAGTGCATTGTCTGAGAACAAATGAGATGGGGACAACAAACTAAAAAATTAGACATTAATAATAATGTCATAATCCATAAAAAGTGAATTGAGAATTAGACTCTTAGGTTCCACAAGATAATCAACATCAACGTAAGAAATGAAAATTGAAGAATTCACGTACCATAAGAGTAATTGTACTAGTGGGAAGACATAAAGCCTTGTATCAAAGTTGGCTATCTTGAGGGCCTCGATCCACAGGAAATAAAAAGTCATAAAGAGTTATAGCGAAGTTTATAGTTCTTGTAACTCAAATCGGTGGGAACCATGAATTCCCATTGGGATCTTCTGTCAGGCGTGGCTGGTGGAGATTGAAAAGAATGCAAGAAGAAAACAGGTTGACTCCATGCACTATTTCAAAAGAGTGCTTCCTTACCATGTCATGTAGATCCACAACAATCGAAAGCACTTATTGGTTATTGGGAATAAGAAGAAGCACAATATCTGCAACTGTTAAATTATTTAGGTTATACCCATAATTATCGTTTAATATTTAATTGCAAGTGCACAAGGCAATTGTATTACTGTGAATATTAAAAGTTGTTGAACCTCAGGGACGAATGAATAATTCTACTAAACTCAAGAGAAAGAAAAGTTGTTGTTTTAGTTTAATCTAAGAAAAACAGTAAATTCCAGCTACTTAAAATGAATTGAACTAATATAGAGAATTGCCAAGACTTCAAATCAAGGTTTTCAAAACCGGACCGGCCATCGAACCGGATTGATGGCCGGTCCGGTCAGACCGAGGTCTGACCGCGGTCAAACCGGGGTCAAACCGGTGTGACCCGATTTAGGTGAGAGGAGTAGTAAATATATGATAAATATATAATTGGTATAACATTAGCATCAAAATAAGCGTAGGTCAAGTGGTTAAGTCTCTTCATGGTGAGGGGGGGGGGGTCTGACGTTCGAATCCCCCCTCTTGCAACAATTTTTTCAAAAAAAAAAATTTAAAATAATCCGGACCGGTCCGGTCCGGTTCACCGGTTCGGGAAAAACCGGCCGGTTTTTGAAAAAACCGCCCGGTTCGTTGAACCGGGCGGAACCGGATGAACCGGACCGGTTTCCCGGCCGGTTCCGGTTAACCGCGGCCGGACCGGCCGGTCCGGTCCGGTTTTGAAAACTATGCTTCGAATCCACCACACAATAAATCAGCTTATCATCTCTCTCTCTCTTTTGTATAAATTCCTAATTGGCTAGCATATTCCTCTCGAACATATACTTGTCAATTCAATATATCGTGCTCTCCTCTCGAACGTAACACATAAATCAATTAAAATATCGAGCATAAATCAATGAAACCTTATTTCTTTATAACATCTTAGTCTACTCATATTCCTCTCGGACATGCAAGTATTCATCAGATTAAAATTCACAAGAATCACTCTTGCCTCGCTCGAGCACAAAGAATAACTCTCAAATAAATTAACAGTGATTATATAATAAGATTCATACACCAACTAAGATCAAAGATAAAATTAAAGTTGAGATAAAGAAACGATACAACCAATCTGATTGGGCTTCATCTACTCCTTCAAAAGAAGTCTAGCCTCGCATTGGAAGAGAAACAAGCATCATGTTCTTCATCGTCTTCTTATTCTTCTCACATTTGCTCTAGCCTCCAAGGTCTCCAAAGGAACTCAAAACTCTATTCTCTAATGCCCAATATGTTCCTTTTAAGGCATATTTATAAGTTTTGAGAGAAAACACATAAAAGCCCTTCCAATTCCAAGTCAAAATAGGTCAATTTTCGATTTGCCAGATACAACAATCGATCGCTGCGTATTGCCGATCGATCGATTTCTCGATTTCTTCCTGCAGCACGAATTTCGAATGGTCATAATTTTTTGCTCCGAACTCCAATTGCGCGCGGTTGGTGGTGTTGGAAAGCTGACTTCTTGAAATTTAAAATGAAACTGAATCAGTTCAATCAGAGATATACACACGAAGTTATGAAGATTTAACCATTAGAGTCACTTTTCACCACATTTCTACATCTTACACTTATTTTCCTACAAAAATCAAAAACTACATTAAAATATCACTAAATCTAATCAAACACTAATATAAATATAAGTTTACGAGCTTATAAAATGTATATTTCATGTGTAGATCACATAACTTAACCAAATATTATTTGTAGGAATGAAGTAAAATGGACAAAGGAAACCATGTAAAACAAACTATAGTGCACACGCTTGGGAGTAAAAGCTTCCTACAAATACAAAATGAAGAAGTTTATTTCACCATGCAAATATTCTAAGTTTCATGTATGCATTTTATATATAAAAAAATGTGTGTCATGTTTTTGCATAATAATGATAATTGATCTCTCTTTAACTCAATTGATGCAGCAATGTGAAATGGGAACAAATCAACCACTTGGCAGTATTGAAATGCTTGGGATAACACACACAAAAATAGATGGAAAAATTGTCAATGACAATGCAATTGGAAAAATTGTACTTATCTTATTTAAATGAATCAGCTTAGTATTCATTCTAAGTATTTGTTCTAGTTTTTCTTCCCCTTAAATTATGGAATTAATGAAAACTTTTTTGTATGCTTTGGAACTAATGAAAGATGCAATCAAGAAGGGTGCCCAAGACTCACTTTTTCCATACCCTAATGATGCATTTGCTAAGGTAATGGAACTTGAAAAACCAAGTTGTGTTCGAGGATGTGGTTATGGAGTGACTCCGACTCTCATGTGGGGGCCTTCCCCTAGTTGTGCGACAACTTCAAGTCAAGAATACAATTCATAATCATAATCAAGTAGTGCTTTTTATCAACTATTTGTGGTCGGCAACATGGATTTTACGCATCCATTCAGACCTTTTTTGTGCCAACTCTTTTGTAAGAGATAATAGAGTCATATCTTTTTTTTTATTAACTTCATCCAAGTTCTTTTAGGTTTCCTTCTTCCTCTTTTATCATCATTTACATACATCTCTTCTAATCTTCTCACATGGGCATCTATGTGCCTTCTTTGCATATGCTCATACCAACGCAACCTATATTCCTTCAGCTTCTCCCCTAAATAAGCTACCCTAAATTCTCATGAATATATTTATATCTAATCCTATCCATTTTAGTTATCCCACTCATCCACCTTAACATTCTCATTTTAGCTACATTCAACTTATTTATATGTCTTCTCTTTGGTGCCCAACACTTCGCTCCAAACAGTAATATTGTATGCCTAATGGTTGACCTATGGAAATTGTCTTTAGGTCTTTTTCGAACAGGCCTATCACACAAAACTTCTGAGGCTACCCTCCAGTTTACCCACCCCGCATTTAACCTATGCACCACATCATAATTAATATCTACTTCTTTATAGATAATGGAGCAACGGAATCGATCACACCTTGACACTGATATATACTCAAATTATGCATTTTATTAGCTCTTAAACTTACTTTTATGTTAGTATTTTGATTAGATTTAGTGATGCTTTAATGTAGTTTTTGGTTTTTGTAGGAAAACAAGCGTGAGCTACAAATGTGGTGAAAACGTGACCCTACTGGTTGAATCTTTATACCATTATGTGTCTATCTCTGATCGAACTGATTCAAGTTTTTTGTTAAATTTCAAGAAGTCAACTTTCCAACACCACCGACCACGCGCAATTCAGAGATCGGAGCGAAAAGTTATGACTATTGGAAGATTTTGATGCAGAACATGAATAGTAACGGATCGATCGACAAAATGAGGCAATTGATCACCTGAGCAAAAAAATGAAATTTTTGCAATCGATTGTCACCTTTCAGTCGATTGTATTTACTGGAGTTTATTGATGAACAATAATTGATCGATCGGTAAACATTGTGATTAGGGCTATCAATTTTGCCCGATAGCCCGATGGCCCGACCCTACCCGACCCAAAGAGCGGGTAAGGGCTTGGATTTTGAGGCCACGGGTAGGGCTCGGGCCTCAAAATCCATTGCATGGGTCAGGCTCGGGCCTGGCTAGAAAAAGCCTGAAGGCCCGACCCTACCCGAAAGCACGAAAGCCCGAAAGTCGGGTGAGTCGGGCCGGGTCAGGGTGAGTCAGGCCAGGTCAGGGCGAGTCAGGGACTCGGGTGACATAAAAAAAACTAAAAAAATCTCCCACGATCGCCGCTCTCCCCCTACCTCTCTCGCTCTCTCCGGCGACCGGCGCTCTCTCCCCCAACTGCCGCTCTTCCCCGACCTCTCTCTCCCCCGACCGGCGACAGCCGCTCTCCCCTCCGACCGCCGCTCTCTCCCCTGACTGTCGCTCTCTCCCCCGATCTCTCTCTCCTCGATCGGCGCTCTCTCCCTCGACCTCTCTTTCCTCCGACTACCACTCTCCCCCGACCTCTCTCTCCCCCGACCGGCGACTACCGCTGACTGCCGGTGACAGTTCTGAGCCTCTCCCTCGACAACGACAGTTCTGACCTCTCTCTCCCCCGACCGGCGACCGCTCGCTCCCGGTGACCGCCCATGCTCTATCTTGGATTTTGAGCGAGTTTTGAGCCTCTCCTTCGATGGCCATCGTCTCCTCTGCCGGTGACAGTAACATCTTCTAAACTGACTAATTGTTTGGATTTTTCATCTGTTGGTCATATGTTTGAATTTGTTATATGTTAGCAATTTGTGATTCTGTTATTTACTCACTAATTGCTTATAATACTTGTCTTCTCTTTGTTATCTGTTGTCATCTGTTTGAATTTGTCATATTAGCAATCTGTAATTCTGTTATTTACTTAGTAATTGCCTATAACACTTGTCTTCTCTTTGTTACTGAGTACTTGATTTCTTATCTGCTTGTTGGTTGAATTTAGTGTAGTAGATATGTCTCACCACGGTAGCGAATCTTTGTCCTTCCCACATCTATCACTAGCTGCACATGCTAGTTCTTCCAATCCTTGCACCTCTTCTACACCCCCCCACTATTTCAACACCAATCAATTCTTCCACACAAGAAGCCTCTTCAACTCCCACCCTCACACCTGTTATGACCCAAACCCCTAGCTCTACAACTCTCCCTACTGCTCTCCATTCAGAATTAGGAGCATCTAATGAGCAAACTAGAAAAAAACGTAGTAGGGGTCGATCATTTGTTTGGGATCATTTCTAGAAAACCTTTGATGAAAATGGAAAAAGAGTCGGGGTAGTTTGCAATTATTGCAAGAATACCTTTGTGGGATTGGGAACTGATGGCACAACTCATCTTGCAAGGCACTTTGATAGTTGTCCAAGAGGACCAAACATGGATCCTAAACAGCCACTCCTTACTACTGCTTTTGGAAAAGTCTCTACTTTTAAATTCGATCAACAAGCTTGTAGGGAAGCTCTTGCAAGAGCAATTATAGTGCATGAATACCCTTTTAATATTGTCACACATAAGGATTTTATTCATTTTTGTCAAGTTATGCAGCCTCAATTCAAAATGGTTTCTAGGAACACAATTAAAATGGATTGCCAAAAAATTTATACAAAAGAGAAAGCTGCATTGATGAATGTTTTTCAAAACCTTTCTTCTACAGTTAGTATTACTTCTGATTTATGGACTTCCAATCAAAGGTTCAATTATATTTGTGTTACCGCGCATTATATTGATAGGGCTTGGCATCTACAAAAGAAGATTATTAGTTTTACTAGAATTCTATCCTGCCATACTGAAGTGGCAATTTATAATGCTATTAAAGCTACACTAGTAAAGTGGAAAATTAATTGTAAAGTATCTGCTATTACTTTAGATAATGCAGCAAACAATGATGTTGCTCAAAGAAATCTCATAAAGGACCTTAAAGATAAGGGGTCTCTTCAGTTAGAAGACTCTCTTTTTCATATACGTTGTGCTGCCCATGTGCTAAATCTTATTGTGCAAGTTGGACTAAAAGAAATTTCAGATGTAATTGTTCATGTTCGTGAGTCTGTAAAATATGTGACGGCCTCCCCTTCCTGTCATCAAAAGTTTGCTGAGCTGATAACTAAATTGGGAATTAATGTGGGAAAGGGTGTTAGCTTAGAAGTTACCACTAGATGGAATTATACATATCTAATGTTATAGTCTATTTTGCCATATCGTGCTGTGTTTAAAAGATTAGAAGAGGAAGATTCTTTCTTAGACATTCTTTCTTGGTGAAAAATTAACTCAACCAAGTTCCCAATATTGGCTGCAATGGCTCAAGACATTTTAGTTGTTCCTATTACTACTGTTGCTTCAGAGTCTGTGTTTAGCACTGGTGGGTGTATTCTTGACCAATACAGAAGTTCTCTCTTGCGAATGTTTAATTTGCACTCAGGATTGGTTACGTGGCAAGACTTATAGTGACAATAGTGAAATAATCGGAATCAAAATAGCAGATAGCTAAGGTATGTTTTTTTATTTTTATGTTCAAAGGTTTTCTAAAATTAGTATTTCAAATTAGCTTTTAAAATTTTTATTTTCTATTAAATGTAGTTTTCAAAAAAAAGTTTTAACTCCGCCATTGTCGGTCCCAAGCCCGGATGAGAAAGGAGGAGGGGGACCTTTATTTAGTAATGCTAAATAGAGTGAGAGGAATGTTGTTGATTGGTTGCCCCATCAGCAACAGTTAAGAGAGCAAAGAAGCATAGAGTTGGAGGGTGAGAGCCTAGATTCATTCCTTGTTATTCATGTTTGGCATGTATTTTTTTGGTGAATGATTAGCTGTTGGAATTGTTGTTGGACAGGTTGGGAGATGGAAAGAACCTATTGCGGAAAGAGCTCGCAGCCTACTCACCGACTCGCTTGCCTATTTCTAAAATTGGTATTTCCCTAGAATTGTTTTTTTTTAGAATTGCATCTTGAACTACTTGTTGTTGCTGACAAGTAACATCTTGAATGGCTAGTTGTTGCTATCTATGATCGATGTTTGTTAGTTGTTGCTTAGTTGTTACTATTTAGGATCGATGTTTGTTAGTTGTTGCTATCTAGGATCGATTGTTTGTTAGTTGTTGCTATCTAGGATCGATGTTTGTTAGTTGTTGCTATCTAGGATCGATGTTTGTTAGTTGTGAATATTAGGATTGTTACAAGTGTTTGTTATAATTTTCTTTATTATGCTTATTGTTTATTTTGACACTAGAACCAACCTAAAATAAAAATATAAAAATTATCGTATTTAAACATGTTCGTCGTCTCCTTTTGGCATTAAATCGTGTATAGTTTACAATATATCATACTTGCGTTCTTTTAAGCTCTCCAAAAGCCCGAAAAGCCCGAAGCCCGACCCTAGCCCGACTAGGGTTAGGGTCGGGCTGAATTTTAGAGGTCAACTTAGGGCTAGGGTCGGGGTTAAGTTTGTTAGGGCTAGGGCAAGGGCCAACCTCTGGCCCGCAAAAGTCCGACCCATTGACAGCCCTAATTGTGATTGATCGCCGTATTCGCAAAATTAAAAAAAATCCTATTTTGAGTTAAAATTTTAAGGGGGTTTCGTGATTTTTCTTCACCTCTATATATATGCCTTAAAGGGGGAAGGTTTGAGCATTGGATAATAGAGTTTTGAGTTCCTTTTAAGACCCTGGAGGCTAAAGCAAAAAAGAGAAGAAGAAGATGATGATGAAGAACATGATGATTGTTTCTCTTCCAATGCGAGGCTCCACTCTTTTCCAACACGTAGATGAAGCCCCAATAGACTGGTTGTATTGTTTTCTTTTCTTTCATCTTAACTTTTATCTTAGTTGGTGTATAAACCTTTGTTATGTTTTTAATGTTAATTCATTTAGGTTTATTCTTTGTGCTCGAGAGAGACAAGAGTGATTTTGTGAGTTTCAATCCGAAATAATATTTGCGTGTCTGAGAGGAACGTGAGTAGACTTAGATGTTATATATATATTATTTTTGAAAAAAAAATTGTTTGAGGGGGGGATTCGAACCTGAGACCCTGAAACCAAATACCTGTGACTTAACCACTTGAACTACAACTATTTTAATATTAATATTATACAAAATATACATTTATCATATATTTATCACTCCTCATACCTAAACTGGGTCAATCCGGTTTGACCACGGTTTGACCGCGGTCCAACTGAACCGGCCATCAATCGAGTTTGATGGCCGGTCCAGTTTTGAAAACCTTGTTTCATGCACTCTGTCTTAGTCGTACTCATTTTGAAACTTTTGATTCTAGAGACTCCCTCCATAAATCGAGTTTTACATTCAAACCTATTTTACTCTAATCAATTAAAACTACATCATTTGCAAAAAAAGTATGCCAAGATATATTATATTGCATATGTCTAGTTAGCTCATCCATAACTAAAGTGAAAGGATAAGGACTTATGGATGATTTTTGATAAATGTTTACCGTAACTGAAAACTCCTTAGTTTTCCCCCCAATTGTTCATACACTAGTCACAACTCCCTCATATAGTCATACATATCCTTTATGAGATATATGTAACCTCTTATGACTCCCTTCTTCTTTAAAACACTCCAAATGAGCTCTTCCGGCATTCTATCGGAGGTATTTTTCAAATCTATGAATGTCATATAGAAGTCTTATTGTTTATCCTTATACCTCTTTACTAACTGTTGTAACAAAAATATAGTTTTTGTTGTTAACTACTCCAACATGAAACTAAAATGATTATTTGTTATTTTAGTTATTTTTCCCAAACATCCTTCTATTACTCTTTCTCTCTCTCATAACTTCATAGTATATCCCACAAGTTTTATACCTCTATAATTTATACAACTTTGGATGTCCCCTTTATTTTTATACAAGGGTATGATGGTACTTCTCATCCACTCCTCCGGCATCCTCTTAGACTTCCAGTTCTTGTTAAACAAACTAATCAACCAAGTTAAACCAACACCTCTCAGTGTCTTTCATATTTAAATAGGAATTCCATTGGGTATTAGTGATTTATCTTTCTTTATTTTCCTTAATACAACTCCTACCTCTTTTACGAAGAATCTCCTAAAATAAGTTATCTCTTTTACTGGACTAGACTCAATATCCACTTCACTACTATATTGAAGTCAATTATAGACTTCAATGAAGGAAAAAATATTAGAGTTGGAAAAGGAGAGTTCAATGTATAAACAAGAAGTAGATCACCTTATAGCTGAGTAGAACAAACTAAAAAAAACAACTTGAAGAAATGGAGTTTTTTAGCCACTCACATGGGACAGATAAACTCATTATGTACATGTCTCTTCTACAGCCATTAGGTCCTCATTTTAAGGAGCTATTTCTTTTCCTTTCAAGAATTCTAAAATAGTTGCTCCAATTTTTTTCATCGTAAATCTGAAACTTTATAGTTCCTTAAACTGAAATTGCTCATTCCAAAATAGCTTCTCTACATATGCAAAAACTGATACACCATGATGAAACAAAAATTGCAGTTCAACTATATTTTACTTATCAAATCGTTTCTCGTGTTTCAGCTAGTTAGTAGATTATCCCAAAAATCCATGAACAGCTAGATGGAGCTGATTTTTCATGGCCCAAACGACCCCTTACTGAAGCTTCATTTGTAGACCATTTTGCTATGGAGACTTGGATATTATATGAATTAAGTTGAATCTACTGAAGGATTGCTTGAACTGAGAAACTATTTGGTGAAACAGTTTAATGTGTATCATCAACAGCCAAGTGATACGATTTTTAAGTGAGGGAGTAAATAACGAACTATGGAGGTGTCAAGTGCGGACCATAGTTTATCTGAACGAACATTTTGTGTAGTGTCATGAAACTTCTCTAACCATAGTCAGAAAGTTTCAATTTCGGTTCTTTTGTGTGTTGGGGGTTATAATTATTTTTGTTTCCTTTGAATAAATTTCTGGAATTTTTTGGCTGTGTATAAAGGAAGTATTATGTGAACAACTATAGGGTTTTGAGACAGTGGGCTTAAATGGGTAGTCCACTCAAAGCCCACTATGTGTGGCTCATAAGCCAAAGTCCTTAACTTTAGAATTAAAGAGAGTAATTCACCTTTTCTAGTGTCACCTTTTTTTTATATACAATCTAGTGTCTCCTTTTAAGATAAAGGAAAACCCTCATTTTGGTAATCTCTGCAGACCCGCATAAGAAATTTAGACAGTTTAGAAGAGTATAAAAGATAAATATCTTCCAAAGTATTTGTCTTTTAGGTGGAGGCTCTCACTATGGTTGAGTGGGCCGAAGGTGCACACATGAGCAGGGACAAGGCGTAGGCATTTAGGCGCATTGAGGTGCTATCTGTGGTCCAATACGGTCCACTTGGTTTGGTCTGGGGTCCAGTGTGGGTTTGGTCCAGGGTGAGTTTGGTTAAGGCGTTGTTATGGGTCAGGTGATATGGGTAGCGTTGTGTCTCTCGAACGGTCGGATCAGTAGTTGGTCCATCCGTTCGTCCATGGGGGGTGATCGTTAGGGATGGAGTGTCAGCGTAATTACAAGGGGTGTGGAAGCCCAATGGGTTTATGGGCTTGAGGTCTATATAAACCCAAGAACAGCAACCTTCGTCTTGATTAGAGGGTTCATAATGCAGTAAGTTGTCCTGGAAGAGTCAGATATGGACCATTTAGTTTTGTTAGGATGATTCCAATACACATGTGAATGTGTGTTTCTGTTTGATTGCAATCATTTTGGATTGTAGCGTGCTTTGTATGATGTGTCTTGTTTAACGGAAAGTTTTCCAATAAAAAAAGAACTACAGTCCGAATCTGATTTGCATGTCTCTTGATTAGAGATCATGTTGTTGCATATTTATTTCTTGGGTGAGCCTCAATAAGATCATCAGAGGCAGAGCAATTTCTACAAGCAGGTGGCTGAAATCATGTGGTTCCACTTCTTGCATGCACACCAACTCTGAATATGATCCTCATGGCATTCCGCATTTTTTTGTACAAAAAAAGCCATATAGTTGGCAATTGGCCGATTATCACCCGTACACAAAAACATATATATCTAATTTTCATTAATTAGATTACACCTCAGATGCATTATCTTCATTTTCTGATATTGGTACACTGGCATATCAGAGATGATTTAAACCAAGGATTGTGAACTTAGGGATTTTGAGTCTCTTGTACATGCAAACACAATAATCTACAAGAGAATGAGGTGTTTCACTCAATTGCTTCTTGTACCTTTGCTTTGGGAACTATTAGCAATGGAGTCTCCTTTTGCAGAGTCAACCCAAACTTCTCCTCCATGATCAACTGACTAGGGTCCATTCCCTCCGGCAGCCCCAGATGAAAATTATGCACCAAAGAAGCCACAATTAGATGAATGAACTGGGTGGCCAATGGTATCCCAGGGCATATCCTTCTCCCAGCACCAAAAGGGATGAGCTCAAAATCGTTCCCCTTATAGTCCACATGTGATTTCAGAAACCTATCAGGATAAAACCTCAGAGGATCTTCCCAAACACTTGAGTCTCGTCCAATGGCCCATGCATTCACCATAATCTGGCAGTCTTTTGGGATTGTATAGCCAAGCAATTGACATGGTTCTAAGGCACGGTGGGGAAGGAGGAGCGGAGTTGGAGGGTGTAGCCGGAGTGTCTCTTTTACGCAGGCTTGAAGGTAAGGTAAGTGAGGAAGATCTGTTTCCTTGATTTGTTTGCTGCCAATTATTGTGCTGAGTTCTTGCTTAAGCTTGGACATGATACTAGGGTTTTTCATGAGTTCTGCTACAGACCATTCTATGGTGGATGCGCTGGTCTCCGTTCCGGCTCCAAACAGTTCCTGTTGTAACATGTATATTGTGGGTTAGCCACTTGTCTATGCATGATTCCTAAAGAAATAAATATAGCAAAAATGAAATTTTGTTAATTAGCGGTATTGAGTCCTTAGGACCCGACTTGTGGGGACAGGGTAACCTGCCTTTTAGGCCTCAGGCACATACAATGCCAACCTATCATGTGAACTAGGTAAATTGGTATGTAATCGCGGTTGGGTGGACCCCCACTTTCTGCTGGCCATCCAACCAATACCATGTTAGTTTGAATTAAAAACACTTATTTATCATGGTATTGGAGCTTAAGTGGTTTGAGACTTGGGAGTGCAAATAATGATATAACACTAAAAAATTCTAGGTGCAACTCAATTTTTGGGTGATTTAATCATGGGTGATTAAAAGAATTTGTAAATTTCAAACTAAGATAATACTAGTAATAAGTGTTTTTACACAATAGTGTTTTATATAGAAAAGACCTAAAATGCGCACAAAGATATGTAGAAACAGAGTAAAAATATGTAAGGCCCTATTAAAATCCATAAACTACATCTCTTGGGTTATGGTATGTAGTGTGTGTTTTGGCGTAAAGAAGGGTGACTTCAAAATTCAAAAGAAGAACATCTGTATATGACAAGAATTAAGAGTGTTATGTTGAGAGCTTACCATGAGCAAAGCATTAATCTGATGATCGTCAAGGTTAGCTTCCAGACAAACACTAACAAAATCTTGTTTTGACTCATCAAGCTTCCAGCTCTGTCTGCGCTCTCTCAGTATAACATTCCACGTATCATATATCTGCTGAAGGCAATGTGCAACTGCTTTCCTCTGCCCAAGAAGGTCAGTTTCTCCAAATATGGGAAAGTAGTCAGCAGGATTAGTGGAATTCCCCAGCTCCATTAGCCTCCATATATGCCCCTTCATCTCTGCACTCCCACTCTCAGGATCATTCAAGTTGAACACATCCTTGGAGAACATCAAGTGACCAAATATGTTAAACAATGTGCCAAACACCACCTCTGCTAGTTTTACTACTTCCCCTTCTTTCTTTCTCAAGAACACAACCATCTCCCCAACCTTCTCTTCTCTCATGTGGGCCTGGTCCTCAATCATCTTCTGCGAGAAGATCTCGGTCCGGCAAATCCGCCGAAGCTTCTTCCAATAGTCATTGCACTCGGACCACACCATGGAATACTCCACATGGTTCTTGATCCTGAAGTTGTGGAACACATACCGGCCGGAGAAGACACGGTCGTGGTTCTTGAGGACCTCAGTGGCGGCAGCACACGACGAGGCCACGACGACGGTCTGGGCCCCCAATTTGAGGGTGAAGAGGTGGCCGTAGGACTTGGCCAGGGCGGCAAGTTTGGCATGGGGCATGTCTCCTAATTGAAGGAGGTTGCCCAAGAGTGGCCACGGGTAGGGGCCTGGTGGAAGTCCCTTTGGGCGAGGATCTCTCAAGAGGAAGTAGTAGAGGAAAAACAGAAAAGAGAGCATAAGTACAAGAGTGAGAGCTTCCATTAGAGAACCTTAGTGTTTGAAGCTGAGAACTTTGCTGGTCATTAAAGAGCCAATTTGGGACTACACTCTTTGGCCCACTATATAACAGACAATCCCATGCCACCATGTAAATGTCCTTGGGGTTAGTCAACAAAAGGCATCATCAAGAGCCCACGAGAACCTTGCCCCTAACATCCGGAATTAACAACCATGCACGCGAGGTTGAACTTCGTACCATCTCCAGAACCTATTGATGGGTACATTCGACTAAAATATCTGATTTTGAATCTTTCTTTTCAAATTCATTCAACTTGAAGACCATTGTTCCAATTTATGCAGACGTCTGGTCTTGTCTTTTCCGAGTCATCCAAATGGACTTATTTTAGCTATACATGAAGCACGTGGATTTCTTATAACAAAAACAAAAGAAGAACGTCGATTTCTCAATTTTCATCATAGATGCATGGGCTTTCTTCTAGACAAAATGGCTATATAAATGCATCAAACCAGATCAAATTCAAATATATCTTCTTCTCTAACTCTTGAACCTTCTCACTAAAAGGAGAGAGGGTATTCCAAAGTTCAGAGATGGAGCAGGCTCTAGACACCAACATGCATTTCCAATCCCACTTGTGGAAACTCATATACGGCTTTGCCGAGTCCCTTGTCCTCAGGTGCTCTGTAGAATTAGGCCTAGCAGACATCATCAAGAACCATGGTGGGCACATCACTCTCTCCGAGCTCGCATCCAACCTTCCCTACAGCCAAGTAAACACTGACCACTTGAGCCGAATTATGCGATTCCTTGTGCACATGAAGCTCTTCCATCTGCAGGAGACTGCAGCTGGGGACAAGATCTATGGGCTTGAGCCTGCAGCCCAGCTTCTCCTCAAGGATGCAGAGAAGAGTATGGCCCCAATTGTTTTGGGCATGATTCACAGAGACTTCATGCAGCCATGGCACTTCATGAAAGACGGCTTGAGCGGTGAAGGGACCGCATTTGAGAAGGCCATGGGGGTGACCATATGGGACTACTTGGAGGTCCACCCTGAGAAAAGCCAGCTCTTCAATGAAGTCATGGCTAGTGAGACCAGGCTGCTAACAGCTTCTTTAATTGATGGTTGCAAAGATGTTTTTGGTAACTTAGAGTCTTTGGTGGATGTTGGAGGGGGCAATGGTGCCAACCTCAAGGCCATTTCTAAGGCCTTTCCTCATATCAAGTGCACTATATTCGATCTCCCTCATGTTATCAATAATTCGTCTGTCATTCATGGCCTGAATCGAGTTGCCGGAGACATGTTTCAGTCCATCCCAAACGCTCAAGCCATAATCTTGAAGGTTCGTATACATTCATACTCCTGCTTTAATTACTAAATTTAACCCAAATGGCTGCTGAATACTCCCTCCGTCTAGAAATCTTACGCCACCCATTTATGTGGTATGTATATCAGGATGGAGGGAGTATTATATAGTTGGTGCATAGGAGTCTGAAAACGTGTGCGCTTTGTCAAAACCGCATTGTTTGACCGAGCGCACTCATTTTCTGTGTGCGCCCGTCGATTCCGTATGATCGACGGCTGGTGAAGCGTCACCAGCAGATCCTGACTCGGAGCACATAAACACCAAAACATGCGCCATTCCTGTTATCGTATCTGTGTTGTGCCCGTGCCCTATTGGATACGTGTGCCCTATCAGACACCAATAAAATATAAGGATAACATTAGACAAATATACCTCTTCACTTCAGTGGAGCGCAACTATGAAGTGATACTTACCCCGAATGCGCATACCGCTCAACCCAGCATCTTTTGAAAGGAGGGGTATGTGCCTAATGTGGGGCCTAGTTTAGGGAGTCAGTGTGTGGTGTGGGCCTAGTTAGGGAGTAAGTGGTGTGTGTGGGTCACTGCCCATGGCGCGGTTGTAGTAAAAAAAACTATAAAGTGGTACTTGATTACTTCAATAAACTACAGCTAAGAAAAAAAATATTAGACAGAATATAGGCAGATACTACATGACTTTGAGGTAAAAAAGTTATGTATTACTATTTGTGGGAGGCCCAAAAAATGGGTATTTTGTAACTGCATTTTAGACACACACACTTACAGAGAGATAGAAAGAGAGTTTGCATTTTAGACACACACACTTACAGAGAGATAGAAAGAGAGTTTACTTGAGACAGTTCACGCGTATCTGTGAACAGAGTCATCCGGAGCCTTTGGATTTTGATCTGACCGCCTAAGGGTGGGTGGTGATTAAACTCACCTGCCCCCTTATTTGACAACTGCCGTCAGATCAAAATTCGATGGCTCAGGATGACTTGACTCATGTGGCCGGTGTGAGCCATGTCTCACATATATGGGATTTGTATGTAAAGTGTATATATACATTTTCCACTGTAATTAAGCTTTCAAACACAAGGAAACAAATATATAGCAAGAAAAACATAAGGGCAATAATTTCATAAAAGTTTCTCCTGAGTATGGTTTCTTCATAGATTCTCGTATCACCACACCTATATCGCATCTTACCCATGCCCCAAATATCTATCCGTGCATCCTTTTGGTCCTAATGGGTCTGTTGGTGTTGAATGCAGCTTATTTTGCATGACTGGAGTGATGATGATTGTGTGAGGATTTTGAAGAAATGCAAGGAAGCAGTGCCAGAGGAGGGAGGAAAGGTGATCATTGTAGATGTGGTGTTGAATGACAAGGACGGGCACCATTTTAGCAAGCCAAGAATGGTTCTGGACATTGATATGTTGGTGAACACGGGAGGGAGGGAGAGGACTGAGGAGGACTGGAAGGGGTTGATTCTACAAGCTGGGTACAAAGGGTTCAAGATTAGGGATATTGGTGCCATTCAGTCTGTAATCGAGGCATCACCCTTCTAAGTGTAGAAGGTGGATTTGTCGTCGTACTTGTTTTTTTTACTTCAATTTCTATTTGACTCTCACTATGAGAATCTTATATCAGTGAAGGTTAATAATATTCCATGTTTGGTTAAATAGTCAAATAGATCTTCAAACCTTGCTGAATAAATTAAACATGCGTAATTTTCTACAATATTACTATTTTATTTTGTACTCCCTCCATCCGAAAAAAATCTAGTTGCATTGAAAAATTATAGAATCATGATTAGGTGGCTGGATTTGCCCTACAGGCCAATAGATCCTCATGAACGTGCATGTGGCACCGGAGTAGCTGGAGGCTTAAAAAACTGTGAGCCCTAGGGGCCAATAAATTTAACTCATTTTTAAATGCAGCTAGGGCTTTTTATATGAGAACAGTTTATATGAGATCGTTCTCATATAAGCTATATGAGAACGCTTATATGAGAACGATTCCCTAAACCGTTGGATGAAGATCTGAGTGCCGTTTTTAAAATCAATATAACCACGCAGCTAACCATGGTCAACCTGCAGGAATATAAAGTACTCTAGAACCCTTCTCCCCCAAACCCGGACCTCTGCTGGTGGCCGTCGACTAGCTTGCCCTGGGAAACGACGGCCTGCCTCCACCGAAAATCAACGTCCACGCTTCCGCCACAGACTGATGCCTCGCCTCCAGCGAAGGCAGACGGCTTGCCTCCGCCAATGACCATTGCGCTGCCTCCGCTGGTGATGTGGCCGCCTACTCTGTCAATTTTGGGCCGCTTTCGAAATGAATCTTCCCGCCCAGACGGGTGAAATTGGACGCTCTATGCAATCTCATGCCCATCTCTTCCGCGATAGCATGCCCGATCAGCTCCATTTCAACCAGGACTATTCTTCGATCGCCATGCCATGCCCCATCTTGGTCTGGTGATTCCGCTCTTCATGTCTCAACTGATTTGGGAGGCAACGAAAACATCTGCTCTTTTCTGGGATAACAAAACAACCATCTTTGGTAAAAACGGTGATCTTCTTGTTCATCTCTCTCCTTTCAAAGCTCTTATTTCTTGCTTAGATTTGTGTGTCAGCTGATTTTTTTTGTTGGAAAGGGGAAGGGAAAACTTATACCAACTGGGAAGGGTAAACTTATTGCTGTTCTTTTCTTTACTCAGATGAGATATATTCATTTGGTTTAGTCATGTTTTTTTCATCCCTTGACTGGCTACACTTTGAACTATTGGCTAGAAATGTGGAGCAGTAGCAAATTGCTTTTTAAATGCTCTAGAATAGGTTGTTGAATGTCAGTTTCTGGTTGACTTAAATGCATTTCGACAGATGCAAGTACATGTGCTTGAATGATTGAGGGCTTTGATGAGTATTTCAGCAGCATGATGCCTCTTTTTTTTATATTTCTGCATAATTTAATTTTTTGTAGTTAATTTTTAATGCAAAAAATCTCATGTGATTGAATCTGTTTGGTGGTGTTCTGGAGGGGAATCAAACGCATGCCAATCACAATATGTAACATAATTTGTATTTTATGTTCCTGCCTGATGACCTTCTACACATACATTTGGCAAGTTGGAAACAGATGATGAAGCCTTCAAGTAATCTTATCTTCATAAATTAATAATGGTTCACTTCTGTTCAGTCATCAATGATGTTCATATGCCTTCTGACACGATTCACAACATTTTTCTACCCTCATAATGAAAAAAGTTGTCATTGCAATGATCACTCGAAAACTATAAAAATCTGACCTTGCATCTGTTAAATATTTTGAAGCCTTTGATATACTTTCCATGCCACCCGCTACAACAACATCATTAATTCCTAACTGGATACTCTGGGCTGCAAGCATAGTTGCTGTGAATTGATAAAAGGAGGCTATATTACACACTTGCAATTGGCATATATGCCAGATAAGGTAATGATCAAGTATATTTTAAGAAAACAAGACACCTTTCATTCCAGAAAAAAAAAACACGAAAACAAGCATTACCTCATCCACGCCATTTTCGTGAAGGTAAGAGACCAGACCATACTTGACAAAGTGACTCCTTGGCTTCCAGTATGTCAAAGTCGCGTCCTTTCCCCTCCTCCTCTCCAGCTAAAACAAAGGGCCCGACAATCGGATGATACCCACGGCCGCTGGCAGACGGCCCAGGGAAGTGACTATTGCTGCAATGGTACTGGAAATGAAGCCATTTGCCGACGCAGCAGGGCCTTGACTTGCGGCTGATATTCGCTCGTCCTTGGGAAGAACTAGAATTTCCTCTTCCACAATTTCAAAAACCAAAATCAGAAGAGGCAGCAAATGAAAATGCACAACACTATAAAGCACAAGGCTTGAGCAGGTTGTATGGTACCAGAAAGATGAGATTTTGAAACGAGGGTTTTGGGGCAGGGGAGGAGTCTGTAAAAATATGAGAAGTTGCCGCCACCGCAAGCTGAAACAGAGCAGCAGGTTCCAGAGGAAGGCAAGTCCGAGCAGAGCAGTAGAAAGGAGGAGGAGGTCGTGGAGAAGTAGGTCTCCAGAGGAAGGCAAGTTCGAGCAAAGGCCGGCAGGCAGCCTGAGCAGTCGACAAAGAAAGGATGGAGGAGAGCAGTGGCAAGGGAAATGAGCGGGAGAAATTCCCGGGTGATTTTAGGCTAAAAATTTACTTGGGTTTGGGATGGGTTAAATGAATTGGATGATAGCCTTTGGATTAAATCCAACGACTCAAATGAAACTTGATCTCATACAAGCTATATGAGAATGATCTCATATAAACTTTTCCCTATATATATATAGGGAAATGCTACAATGAGCAGCCCATTTTGGTGAGCACAATGAGCAGCTCACTGTAGGACCATTGATGGACGATCTTATGTCCTACAATGAGCTACCCATTTTAGTATTTTTAATTTTTTTACAAATTCCTATCCTACCCCTCCTTCTCCCTCTGGCAGTGGCTCCCTCCCTCTCCGATGACACAGTCGCCCCACCACCCAGCCGGTGACCGGCCTCTCCGTTGCCCCATTACCCCCTCCCTTCCCTCTCCCCCCTCCTTCTGACTCGACGGCCCCGCCCGGGGGAGAGGGAAGGGGGGCGGTCGAATCAGGGGGGATAGGGAAGGGGGGGCGATGGGGCTCCCCGCCGCCCTCTCCTCTGGTTCGACGGGGCACCCTGCCGCCCCCTTCCCTCTCCCCCGCCTCTGGAAAGGGGTGGCGAGGCCGTCGAGCTAGAAGGAGGGAGGGGAGAGGGAAGGGGGTCGGGGCCGTCGAGCTAGAAGGAGGGGGGGCCGGTGGAAGGGGTGGCGAGGCCGTCGAGCCAGAAGGAGGGGGGCGGAAGGGGTGGTGGGGCCGTCAAGCTAGAAGGAGGGGGGAGAGGGAAGGGAGGCGGGTACCAGGGCGCCGAGGTGGCACGGCGATGGGGTCGCCGGGGAGGGCAGTCACCGGCGGGGTGGCAGGGCGACAGTGTCGTCGGAGAGGGAGGGAGCCACTACCAGAGGGAGAGGGAGGGGGAGGGTAGGATAGAAATTTGTAAAAAAATTAAAAATACTAAAATGGGCAGCTCATTGTAGGACGTGAGATCGTCCATCAATGGTCCTACAGTGAGTTGCTCATTGTGCTCACCAAAATGGGCTGTTCATTGTAGCATTTCCCTATATATATGGAGACCGGTTTATATGAGATCGTTCTTGTATAAGAGGCATGAGAACAATCTTTTGGATCGTTAGATTCAAATCCGACAGTAGATATCAAATCAGCGGGTAAGTGAATGTGACCATCTCTCACCCTTGTAGCCGTCAGATCAAGATCCAACGGCTAAGACTAAAATTGGCCTCATATAAGCCAAATGAGAGCAATCTCATTTAACCTTTTCCCAATATAGAGATCAGTTTATATGAGATCGTTCTCACATGAGGAGCATGAGGTCAATCTTTTGAGTGGTTGGACTCTGATCCGATGGTGGGTATCAAGTCAGTGAGTAGGCGACTATGAACCATCTCTTACCCATGTAGCCATTAAATCAAGATCCAACGGCTACGACATGAACTGACCTCATATAAGCTATATGAGAGCGATCTCATTTAAGTGATTTGATAACTGCCATCAGATCTTGATTTGACGGATGGAGATGGCTTGGCTCATGCATGCTACATAAGAACGATTTCATGTAAACCGGTCTCTCTCTCTCAGAGACTGGCTTATATGAATATATATATATATATATATCTTCAAGCACTACAACAAAATTGGCCTTTAACGACGGCAAACACCGTCGCTAAATGTATTACATCTGTCACCATCATGGAATGTCGTATCGGATATCGGTAAAATATCGGTCGGCCAAAGAGACGAAATATCGGAGATATATTGGAGATATTGTGTAAAAAAATATCGGTAGTCAAAAACTAGTTTTTACCGTATATTTTCACAATCTAACTTCTAAAATAAGTTATACTAATTTAAACAAAGAATAAATTTCAAAATATGCCTATTAGGATAGAAAACAAACATGAAAGGTTTTTTTTCAAAAAAAAAAAATTTTGAAAATTTTTTTTTTAAAAAATAATTTTTTAATTAAAAAAATACCTATATCGGCGATATTTGGAATTTTTTGAAAAATCGATATTAATTGGTATCGATGTATCGGTTTAGGCCCGATACCGATATATCGGCGAGACGATTTTCTATGGTCACCATATCTCACTCGCGACGGGTTTTTTCTGCCGCTAGCCCGGTCATTTGGCGCCGCTAATGACATTTCGAGAGAAAAATGGCAATCTGGGGCTAATATCTTTAGCAATAGTTTTACCGACGGATTTATTTCTGTTGTAAGTGTATTAAGGCGACGGTTTTCTGCCGTCGGTATAAATTTTTATCAATGGTTTCAAAGACGGAATCTATAATCCGTTAAAGTTCTATTGCGACGGTTTTAGCTCATTTGTGACAGAGTTTGTCTGTCGGTACAGACTTCGAAAAAATAAAAAAAAAAACAGCAGCTTTATGCTGCTTCGCTAAATATAGATAAAAAGTATTATTCATAAATACAAAAAATATTCTCATTTTCATATAATTACCAAATTGTATACAAACAACTTGGCCTTTTTGCCGCTAATTAAAACTATTGCACTATAAAAAAAAAGAACCATGATAAAAAAATTTGTATTGATAAATAACTTTACAATGTTATAAAAAAAATAACAATTTTACAAGATAAAAACACAATAGATGTATATAATAAAGTGGGAAGCTTATTACAAGAGGCCAAATACATGAATAAAAAGCGAAGTGCAAAAATAAAAGTAGAGAGTGACTTATTATCTCTGGTTCTACGTCCATCATGCATATTTATAAATCGCACATCTCATACCATGCCTTGATCAAAGGCTGCGTTGTTCCAAGTTTCTTGATTGAGCCATCTGCATATATAATCATAGAGAACCACCTGTCCATAACATTCACAAATCAAATTATACAATAACACAATACTACTAATCTTAAAAATTATAGAAGAAAACAAGAAAGGATCATGACATATGATATATGACATAGATGAACTAAAAATTACGTATATGTGCATATGGAACTTCATGTAGAATACCAAAAAGACCAACAATCATCATTCTTGTCTTTCACACCAGAAACAATGTATACGGAATGAGTTGACTAACTTATTCAGCAGAAGAAGCTTTAAAAGCATCAATAACGATGTAGGAGAATTTGAACATCGGACAAACATACAGTAGACATCTTCTACCTCCAAATCCAGTACTTCCATGCATAAATTGGGCAGAGCAAAAATAAATAAAAACAAGCTCAACTTCCAGTGGTGTTGCTAAAATCAACATCACTACAATTGGAGATAGCATAAACAAATAAAAATATCATGATATAATTAAATTGCTATATCATGTGATTCCTGTTTCTCATCTCAGCTTCGGCAGGAAACAACATTCTCTTGGTACCACCATTAAAAGTCCTTTCCTAACCATTAAAAGTCAACTTTGGTGGCTTTGGATAATACTATTGTTTGGTTAAATTGGCAGGTTTAACCATACAAGGTACGTCTGATAATTATAAATCAAATAACAAACAGAAACCCCATCAACCACAACTATAAAGATACATCCAGAGCATCCTATGGCTACATCACTATTCACATGATTTACAATTAACATCTTCGCAAGATTAGATTAAGACTATATATGCAAGATTAGAAAGATGTTACTCATATATAGAGCAAGAAAGGTGGGGAAAGTAACAAGTAATAAGACAGCAATAAAGTGAAGCCTTATCCTGCAAAGTGTATAGACCAGACAGCAATAAGAAGTCCTGCCAATTGTCTTGATCACGTTCGAAACTGTTGCCTTCATCTAAGGTCTTCCCTATTGCATCCAGGCACCACTGCCCATTAGCGCTTCCCTCAAGTTCAACCTGCATATAGGCTATTAGATGTGAAAAAGAATATACAGCCCAGTTATCAACTAATATCCAACTTCTACCAAGGAAATGGAAAGAATAGTGTGAGCTAACTGTTAAGGGTTGAAAAAAATGAATATTTAAGATCATTACTAATAAGCTACACAAAAAAACGTAATGACAAATGATCGTACAGTTTCTTTTGCAACTGCCATAGCCAAAAAACCAGCACCCATTTCCACTTCTTGCAACCCGACAACAACTATACCAACTTCTGTAGCAGCAGAGCCAAGCCACGATATAAGCGAATCAGGTGAAGCCCTTTCTTGTCCAACATTCCAAGTGCCAGCCAAAACCTTAATATTTTTCGAGTTTTATATAAAGCATTTCTCTACTGGCCAACTCTGATCTCAGTGCATTGTCAATAGATCCAGGCGACAAAATATTCCATCCACGAATTCCCCCATGAATAGCCAATGTGAAAACATAACCACCTCCAACTTCCAATAAGAGTACCATCAAGCTCCAATACTTGAACCATCCCACTGACATAACCCACACATAACCGGGTCCCAACAGTACAAAAACACTGAACAGCATAATTATTATGTTGAACCTCGTACAACCGGTTCCCCTTCCCATCCCATTGGACAAGAGCACCATTAGCACATCCACTCCAAATTGTGCCATCCACAATTACAACCAGGGCTTCTGTTTTCCTATTGTCCTCACCAAAAGCACTTTTAACTGCAACTCTCCGAACCGCATCTGCAGCGCCCATCAGAGCATTTTGCGAGCGCTGGAAGAAACTCATTGTGGTTTGCGCCTTTTCCTTTTTTGACACAGACAATTTTCGCCTTCATTTCATCCTCCGCATAACTCTCAGCTCCCGATGGCAACCCCACACGTGTCTCAATTTTTCCATCAATCCCAAACACTTTCAAGAGCTCCTTTGTCCGAGCTTCCCTACATAGAGTCATTAAATTCAGCAGTCTTACACATAGTGCATCAAATAAACTTACGCGAATCACATTTATAGTCCATCAATTTAAGAGCTATTAGCTAATCTAAAGCAGATTAAGGTCTTAGTCTAGTCTGGAGCATGTAAAATACTGTCAACATACCACAGAGCAAAAGAGAGATAGCTGGCACTCCACACCTTTGCCTCCACCAACAATGCGGCCATGTGCCTCTCCTCCAAGGGAAGGAAGAGAGATTTCTCCACCGACTCCCACGGCCAGACCTTGACCATGCCGCCATCCGAACCCGTCCATATGTCCCCCGAAATCTACAAAAAACCCAAATTTAATCCAAATTGACTAGTCAGGAATAAAATCAAACAGATATGGTGCGACCAAAATCCACTAACCATACGCCGTGATGACCATGGAGAGGACGGGGCCGCGGTGAGCCTGCCAAGCGAGGCCTTCCGCGAAGGCGCCCCCGTCCTGGCTCTGAGGAAATGAAGGAATGGAGGAATATAAAAGAATAGGGATTAAGTGTTGAGGGGACCTTGTGACGGGAGAGAAGAGTGTAACTGGCTGTTCGACGATTGGGCTGACGAGGTCAAGGCGGTGGGCGACGGACGACTCCTCGATAATCTGCTGGGCGGACAACTTACTGGTGCTCCAATAGAAGGCTCAGCCTATGTCAAACACATCTTATTGGTCGAGAGGATGTCAACTCGTCGGCGGACTGCACGGAGGGGACGGGGGAGATTTTGAGGAGAGGAGGAGTGCAAACAGGCTGAGCATTGTCAACTCGTAGGAGCTTGGAGGAGCAACAAGAAGAGAAGTTCGGATTCATTGGTTATAATCTTGGCCCTTCAAATGAACGGTCCCGATTGTCTCCATTGTTTAGTTAAAAAAATAAGTCGTTCGGTGCCTTTTGGATTCCGGGTTCTGGAACCGAATCGGGACGTGATAAGCACGGTTCGTCAGAATAATAATGAGGTTGCGACAGATTTTCTAGTGATAGTACGCAATCCGTCGTAAAAGACTATCTATAACGACAGTTATCCGCAATAAAAAACCGCCGTTAAAACTATAGTTTTATCAGCAGAAACTTTTCTGTCGCAAAAGAATATTATTACCAACAGATTTTAGCCCGTCGAAAAAAAATCTGGCCGCTACGGCCCTTTTTTGTTGTAGTGACATTTTTGAAAGTTCAGTAAAGCATTGGACTATATTATCACGTATTTCAAGCAAACATCGATAAAAATTGCTCAATGAAGCATTGGACTCTGTGAAGCAACCTATTTAGAGAGAAATGAGTGATCAGGGGCTCACAAGTTTTAAAGCTGGAATTCGATATGACAATGAGCCACTGCTTAACTTGGAATCTGTATTAACACTAGCCAATAGCCATCTACCTATCACTGTCCACTTAATTGAGTCCATGCCGTTGTGAAAATCTAAACAAAAAAAAACTATATTTGGCATGATAGCTACTGGCAAGAGGGTGGTGCATGCCCTACAGGTTAACAATTTACTACAAAATAGAAAGCTTCAGATTTTACCTTAACATCACCTGTTCCTAGAAAGAACATGTCACCATACTTGTGAAAACTAACGGTCATCACCCTGACACAAGGCAGCACAATCACAATTTAATGTAATTGTCATCTCACGCTTTCAGCTAATATAAGAAGCATCAATAATTCAACACTACTACCTGTCAGTGAAGTAAAATGCTTCTTCAACTCCATCCCCATGATGTACATGATCTATATCAATATAAAGAACATGAGCATAATACTTGAGAAGTTCAAGGATTCCCAAGACAGTCATTTAAAAGCCAGAGGCCTCACACCTTTTTGCGTGATGTAGGCCACCAGCCCAATTGATGGCAATGTCACAAAGTTGATTGTTCAATCTGCGTGCGGCATCTGTGATGATAAGTTAGTTACCAACAAAAACTACACTAGAGATAGATGATAAATCAAAAGATATTCATAACCATAGTTGACTTTACCTATTGTGCCACCAGCATAAATTTGGCAGAATTCAAAAAGGTTCTCAAATACAGGACAATCTTCGCCAAGATTATCTGTGAGAAGAATAATTCTTCGCCAAGTTTAATGAGGACTAGTCCATCATAAATAAGAGATAAGACATCAAGTGTAAACTACCATCTTATGGAAGAACTATTACAAAGAACAAAAAAAATTACCCACAAGCAGTCTCCAATAGGCAGCAGAGATTTTGTACTGCCATTCGACTTTCCCAAAAGCCTCTCCTTTTACCATCAGCAAAAAGCCTTCATGCTGCTTACCCCAAAGTTGAAGTCAGTCTTCTCCTCTCACTGAACTAGTGCATGTGTCCAGTTAAATTTCTCATAAGCAACATCAAACCACCCATTCAGATTGCCTTTGAGTTCACAAAGAGCGATGTCTCTAACACACTCATCCACCCGACCCTGTTTGTGCCCTTTTTTTCATCACTCCAACATATATAAATAGCTGGCAGTGGGCAAAAAGGTTACTATATTGCTCAAGAATATTAAAGGAATTACCTCTTTGTCAAATGCAACAATTGGACATTACCTGCAACAATTGAATATTAAAGGAAGTAGAGACACATGAATTCGCATGATGTATGACATAGTCAATAAGGAAACAATCTGAAGAGCAGCAGACCAATGCATTAACTATATTCACATCTCATTGCTGGAGGACACTGACACTAAAACTCACTTCAACATCTCAGCAAAACTCATAGCCTCATAAATTCCAGAAATTGCATTAGCTAGCTCAGAAATAAAGTTGTCCATCCCTTCAACATTTGGTAACTCATACAAGAATAACTAGCAAAAAGGAGTGATCAATAAAACATAACAATTAAACCCAAGCAAAGAACAAAAAACCTAGAAAAAAGTACACACATGTCAAAAGGAGCAGGACACCAATGAACTATCATCATCTATCAGCTAATTAAGGTAAATCAAGAACCGAAACTACCAATCCAAATCCAAATTACACAACAAACTCAGATAAGCATAGATCACCACAAGTCAATTGAACAATTTCATAACAATTCCCAATACAATTACCCAAAATCAAAGAAAAAACACATAAATCTCTATTTCCAAAAGCTTTTACCATAGCGTCGAGATTGGAGAACCCATTAACCAAGGTGGGCGAGTTGGTGAAGCACTGCTGGAAGGTGTTGCTAAGGTTATGCGCCGGGTCCGTTGATACGATCAGCACAGACGGCCGGACCTCGGCCAGCAGGATGGCCAAGATGGAGCTGCACGTCATCTTGCTGAAGCCTCCCTTCCCACCTACAAAGACCCACTTGAGTGAGTCCTGATCCAAGACATTCTGCACCGTCCCCTCCGGCAACTCCTCCGACGCCGCTGCCATTGATGGCTGCTCTTCAGAAGGCAAAGTTTGGAGCATTTTGGTGGAATTGGAAATTCAGTTTTGTAGAGTTTGGGAGAATTTTGGATAGATTCTGGTTTTTGTATAGGGTATATCTGCTCATCGCCGGAACCGCCATCGCCTCGCTAATGGCCGCCGTCACCTTCGACCTCGCCGCTAATCGTAACTGCCTTCACTTTAAACCTGCGGCAGAGGGAGATGCGGAGGAGGAAGGAGAGGGAATCCAGCATGGGGGAAACTCTTGCCGCCGCCGGGGAGTCCGGTGAGGCGAGGAGCCCAAGAAATGGGAGGGAAGGACAGCGAGGGGTAGTGGGGTCTGCAGGGAAACCCTAGAGAAGGTGGCCGAAGAGAAGGGAAGAAAGGGAGAAGGAAAAAGTGCCATGCGTGCGAGATGGGGAAAAATCGGGAAAAAACGGATTTTTTTTGACAGGATTCTGTCGCAAAAATCTGTCGAAAAGAGCAGCCTTGTACCAGCGGAAAGTTTTCCGCCACTAATATCGGTCGTAATAAATCTCAATACCGACGGATCTATGTCCGACGAAAATAATCCGCCATTAATGTTCCTCCTTTACGACAGATTTATTTCTGTCGCCAATGATAGATATTATCAACAGATTATTTTCTGTCGAAAAAAAATCCGCCGCTAAAAGCCATTTTTGTTGTAGTGTATTTCATTTCAATTAATGTAAAGATCATTCATTTAGCATAACAACAATCCTAGACCATCATTCATGCTACCACTGCATGAATTCATATTCAAATTACCATGATTCTTCTTCGAGATATTAATATATGTAGTCATCCAACAAAGCATGTAATATGCATGATTCATCAGTACAAGTCTTACTTCTCATTCCTTTCTATGCTATTATGTGATTTTTTTAGTCTAAGCATAATATCAGTCCTTCTCATGACTTTAAATACATACATGGGATGATTGTTGATCGTACAAGTCTATCCATCATGAAATATTATTCAATTATGCAATTACATCCAAAATTCATGTATTTTTCATTACAATAGATTAACTACGGCAAACTAAATGTGCATCTCTTGGTTTGATCATGGGGAATACACTATGCTATATGGTAATTAGATTTCCTACCTAACGACGAACGGGAGCCGGGATCCTCTACTCCTTCTCCAATCCTCAAGTCCTTTATGGGATGTGCAAAGTATGACCCCATTATGGTTGTAATATTTTTTTATACTCGACAATTAGGTTTAATCATGTCAAAAGACTGTACGAACTAAATTGCCCCGAACCATCGACATATCCTCGTATCGATGTCACTTTGTCGATGGCTTGCTAAAATATAATTCTAATTTACTTTTACTTACAATTTTTCTGGGTCTTACACTAATCCTGCTCCATAGGAGACTCTTCGGAAAAGCGGATTCTAAAAAAGCATTTGCATCCCCAATGTGCCATTGGCCTTCTCTCTCTCTCTCATGCTTTGACAGCCATGAGGAAAATGATACATGCCTTACAGATGGGATTGTTTCCTAACAACGTGGGCATATTACAGATGGGATGTCATACTTCACCAAATCAAATCTAACAAAAGATAACTCCATGTGTTGGACAGCCTTCATTAGCTAGGTAGGATGTTTGGTAGAACTTTTGTGGTTATTTCTTCTACTATATAGGAGTATAACTATTGTATGTGTCAACTAATTTTGTAATTGTAGATGTTGACCTTGACAAAAAAAAGGTCTTCAGTCTCTCGTGTAGTCGGGAGACCTGGGTTTGTGTCTGGACCCATGCACAAGGGACATCTTAGAAGACTAGTGTTGTGTGCCTGAGTTGTCCACTACCTAAAGCAGTTGCATTGCCAGAAAAAAAAATTAGCTAGATAGGGTATTGTGTGAGTGTAGCCGGTTAGTGAAAAAAAATAGATAGATAAGGTATTGTGTGAGTGTAGTCGGTTAGTTGCAAGCAATGCCACCTGCATGGCCATATCAACACATAGGATGTAAATTAGTTCTTATAAAGAAGTAAGTCATTGGCTGAAAGATCAGCTACTTTGCTTATTACATGGCCTCGCTTGTTGGGAGATTGCAAAGAAGTGGTTGCCCATAATTACATTATTAACTAGTGTTTAGAGTAGTGATGACATGGCCATTGATGAAGCAACTAATCCTTCATCAGCACATGAAAAACAAGTTGCCTTGCAATGGACAATTTCTTTTATAACACACAAATTATTGGTTGAAGACATTAACAGTGGCATCACTTGGGCAATGTCCACTTCCACATGCAAACATGTATAAATTTATTTCAACACCATCTACATATGTCAGCACTGGAACATGAGTGCTCTAATTATTGCCTCAATTTTCAAGAGTACAAAATGAGAGGCCCAGGAAGAAGGGAAGAATTTTCTATCGGCCTTCGTGGTATTTGCCGGCCTATCCTCTGTCAATACAAGTCCTAGATCATTAGAATCAATAGCACATACCAATGTACTATGCACTCTAGCAAAAAACAACTTTTTGTTGGAGTGCACAATAGATCTATGTGCGTCAACAATTTTGATGATCAATGGCTCCATATGATGGCTGCAGATATCATGGACGCAAATAAAAAATGCTTCCATCAAGTACTCATTCCACCAGTGAAAAGAATAAAAAGATGAGTGAAATGTGGTCTGTGTGGTAAACTTGGTTGCCACAGCAGAAAAAAAAAAGTCAAGGGCCTCTGTAGAAAATTATGTTTTTCGCATTCATATGTTTTTCTCATTGTTGAGTTGAGTTAAATATTAAAAAAATAACCCTTTCTACGAACCCTGGCATTTGGTTATTTAATATGGTATCATAGCGTATGTCTTGGTTTAGAATCCTGCAATGAGCTGTTTTCTCCCATTTATATTTCGGGGCATATTTCCCCAACATGAGCTCTTGCCATGAGAAGTTATTGGGTGCAAGCGCCAGCCCACGTCAGTTTTATAGCCACCAACTAGAAGCAAACGCGTGGCCATTGGAGCCCACAATCCGAGACGGCTAACTTGATCTAACGACATTAACTTTTCAAACGAAAGAGCTCCGTTCTTCTCTCCTCCCCTTCACAATTTGAATATCCCTTCCCTTTCCCTCTCCCTCTCTCATCATAATGATGAGATCAGTTCCTCCCTCTCTCTTCATTTAATGCCTTACCAAGCTCCCCTTCCTGCCAGCTTCTACAGCACAAGAAAAATCCTTCTCTCCTCCCCTCCCAGCCAGCTTCCACAACACAAGAAAAATCCTTCTCTCCTCCCTTTCCAGGCACCTTCCACATCATGACTGGCTTTGGATCCCGGTCAGTGTTCCCTCTTACTCTTTCATGTATGCCAGACGCCGAGTCACTGTCGACTCCCCTCCCATCTTTCTCGTCTACAAACCCTCATCAGCGAGGAGCCTCGTCGATGACATTCTTCCCTCCATCCAGAAGGTACCATTTACAACCCTCACTTTCGTGCTTCCTATTTTTCTCATCGTCAAACTCTGACCGGCGAGGTCCCTAATCGGCAATGTCCTTCCCGCCATCCGACATCCCTCCCACCACCCATTAGGCATGCTTTTTTACTTTCTCTATAAAAGCTTTATTTTTTACTGTGATTTAGTCAACATAGCTATGTTTTTCTTTTTGCTCCTCCATCCGGAATTATTGTCACCCGACTGCCCCTTGCATGTTGTGAGTCTGAGCTTGCTTTAGAATATTTATATAATACTCAATTAGTATTTGGTTGTTGAACTCAATTAGTACTGAGATATTTAATGAAGTCCACCCTCACAGAGATTGGCAGCAACTCCCCAATCTTGTGTCATTTCAGATTAGTTAGGTTTATATTCCTCTCAATGTTGGTGAAAATTATTGGATCCTGTTAGTTTTAAACATTTCTGAAAAGCAGATATGTATATTGGACTCATTTAAATCAAACGGACATTATGGCAGTGTGGAAATTATGGATGTTATACCTCCTTTGGTTGCACATGTCTCACAAACAAATTTATTTGTGGAGAGATGGACAGTATGTGTCATTTCAGAACTTCCAATGTAGGACAATCAAGGAATTCTGTCTCGGCGATATATCGCTGATATATCGGCGATATATCGTTATCGGTCGTGAACCGATAAAACGAGACAGGTTAATATCGGATTACAGCGTTTTTTTTAAAAATCGCCGATATATCGCCGAAACAGAGCCGATATATCGGGTTTCGGCGATATATCAGTTCAAATTTTTATTTTTTTTTAAGGTGTCAGCCGGCTCGGGGGGAAGGGGGGAAAAGGGCGAAAGGCGGAAAGGGGAAGGGGGAAAAGGGGGAAAGGCGACGGCGATTTGGATCCGGTAGGCAGCTACGCGGCGATTCTGCAAGAGGAGGGCAGCGATTCTGCAACTGGATTTGTTTCAGTTCAATACCCGGCTCGTCAAATCCACAATTGTTCATTTTCAGGTAGTAATCTCTTTCTTGTTTTGAGTTTGTATGCTGAGGTGTGTAATTTAGGCCACTTGATTTGACAATTGGTGTGATTCAAAGGAAATGCAATTTGAAAGATATGGTCTTTTTATTTTCATGTTTTGCTGTCATCAGATCGACACTTTCTTTAATAAGTGTTCAACACTCATTTTGAGATGGCGAGCTTCTGTTAACAATTTTTAGTGGAAATCAACCAGCGCTTCTGCCTGCATACCTCCTTACTCATGTTACATTTTCCATTTTGATTTTTTTCAACATTTTATAATTTTTTAACTACATAATTTCAGTTATTATTTGCAGATTCTTATAATTTCCAGTTTAGTTGTCACTACAAGAGTAGTTTTTAGAACTTTTATAAAAAATCAGCAAAAAATTTACATGGTCATGACTCATATCATCCTGCCTTTGAGCCAGATTATCTTAAACATTCAGTGAATGATTATACCGTTTTTCTATTTGCTTTTGATAAGAAGTTAGTGTAAACAACTTTTGAGGTGCGAATGGGGATATAAATTCTGCTTGTCGTTTAATATTGTGTGGTGTTTGCAAATTGGTTTTTATCAGTCTTTGTAGTTTTGCAGGTCCTACATATTCTTAATTATTAATTACTTTCGGAAATTTTCTTGGTCCACTTCATCAAGTATCCTTATCATTTGCACAACCTTATTCCTACTGTAAGGTAAGAAACTGTTCGTAGTAGCTTTATCAGAAAGACTGCACCCTCTTAGGAAGTGTGTAACCCATTACACTAAGGACGAGCTAGTGAAAAACTCCTTTGCATTGTGCTGATGGTATTTTATTATTTATGAGAGATCCTTTATGATGGTAGTCCATAATTCCTTTGAGTTATGCAGACGATGTCTAGACTCTAGATTGACATATGAAAATGACATTTATGAGCTTGTGTGGGCTGAGATTTAAAGAGAAGTGAGGTAAGAAATTGTGGGCCTGTTGACGTGTCACCTTATACTGGTTTTTAACGTGTCATTATAGAAAATAGTAATTGTGGCATCTCAATTCTACTCTTCTTGTTATTACTTTCCACTCCAATTCCTTTGTATACTGAGAAGTAGCAAATATAAATTGAAAAACAGGAAAACGCCCTTACTCTCTACCATAAATGTCAAACATATTTTCATGTCATACTAAATATATCTTGTCAGTGAACTTATGTCTCATATATGATACTTTTAACGTTAGGCGTGAATGCAGGAAGGGAAGGGCTGTCTTTTTTATAACTCGATCCTTTTCTTGACCTGTTATTGATTGGAACAAATGGACAAAGGTTGGGAGCATGGCAGCCAAGTGGGCACATATGGCTCACGATGTCACTATTGCCTAAAAGTCATGAAAACTGGTGGAGTTACGAGGTTGAAGGACCATTTGGCCGGTAGTGGAAAAGACGTGGCAAAATGCAAAGAGTGTCCTCCTCATGTTCGTAAAGAATTCTTAGCATTAAAAGAAGCAAATAAAAAGAAGGCGGTTCAACTTAAAGAAACAAAGAAAAGGGTTCTCGATGAGCTTAGACAATTTGGACATACGCCAAATGTTGAAATGAGTGCGTCTGATGACAATGAACATGACGAAGCAAGGAGACAAGATGACCAAACAGAATGTCAAAGTAGTGGAGCTATACCTCAAAGTCGTAAAAGTGCTTTGTTGAAATGAAGCCAGAGTAGTAAGGGACATGCAAGTTCTAGCAGTGTCCAACAATATTTACCAACTGCATTCAAACCTGGCTTGAAAGAAAGGTTGAAAAAGGGAGTGTCCAATTTTTTCATTTACAACCATGTCCCTGCAGCTGTGGCAAATGATTATCACTTTCGTAATATGATAAGGGAAGCTCAAGACATTGGAAAAGGAGTATCTCCTCCCACCCCAAAAGAGATACTCGGTACATATTTGGATCAAGAAGTCGCAGATATGGATAAAAGAATAAAAGGGATGGAGTTAGAGTGGAAAGAATATGGTGTCTCTATCTTATGTGATGGATGGACGGGGCCAACTAAAATGTCTATAATCAACTTTATGGTCTACTGCAATGGAAGAGTATGCTTCCTTAACTCGGTTGATTCATCGGGCAAAGAGAAGAATGCAAACTACATCAAGTCCATAATTGAGGAGCAGATTCACAAAGTTGGGAAGGACTATGTGATACAAATTATTACAGACAATGCCTCCAACTTTAAGAAAGCCGGCAAGTTATTGATGGAGGAATACAACTTGTACTGGACACCTTGTGGTGCGCATTGCCTTGACCTTATGTTCGAGGCTGTTGGTAAGCATGATTTCGTGGCAACAACTGTAGGAAAAGGAAAAGAAGTGACCCGATTCATTTACAACCATGACAAACTTGTTCATGAAGTGAGGAATGCTTGTGGTCGTGATTTAGTTCGACCTGGGGCCACAAGATTTGCTATAAATTACCTAGCTTTGGAAAGCTTGCTAAGGGAAAAAGGTAGATTACGAAGTTTTTTCTCCAGTGATACATGGGAGGCTTGTGGTTTTAATAATCACCCAACTGGACGACTTGTAGAGGCAATTCTATTTAGCAATGATTTTTGGGAAGGAGTTAGACATACATTAGCCATCATGACACCAATGCATGAGATTCTACGGGTCTTGGATAATGAAAGATATCCTACATTAGGTGGAGTTTATCATGCAATACAAGCAATGAAAAAAGCTATTAAAATAGCATCACCTATGTCTTACAAATGGGTTCACAAAATTATAGACCAAAGGTGGATGAAATCAATGGATGAACCACTATACAAAGTTGGTATGCTTTTTAATTAATCCTCTTTCCTTTATTACGTACCATCTATTTGAATCTTATTTGTTTGCTCTTTTATGCAGCATATTACCTCAATCCCAAGTACCATTATGACGAAAATCTTGGATATAAACTAGAATTGATTACAGCAGTGCATGAGGTGTATAACAAATTATTCTCAATGTCACCCATGGCCAGCGACATCGCCAATGAAGTATGTTAGTGCAATCACATGATGTTTAACTGCTCAATAACTGGTATTTCAGTCTCAAATTATTCATGATTTAAAATTGATCTACAGATTTCCCTTTTTCGAGAAGCACGTGGCCGGTTTGGAGAATTCTATGTAATAGATGTACTGAAAAAGACGTTACCCGGTAAGTGTTTTGTCCGAAAGATATATGTTGGTCTTATGATTTTTAGTACATGCCCATATTTTAGAGATGTCATGTTCTAATTGAAATTTTTTTTGTTTAGCCAATTGGTGGTCCCAATATGGAGATAAGTGCCCAAGCTTGAGATTGTTGGTAGTTCGAATTCTTTCTCAAACAGCGTCGTCCTCACCATGTGAGCGAAATTGGAGCACGTTCGCTCTCATCCACACAAAACCAAGGAATAGGTTGTCATATGAAAAGTTGAAAAAGTTAGTATACTGCCATTACAACATGAAGTTATTTATAAGGTCAATGGAGCATGATCAAATGAGACATAGCGAAAGTGAAGAAGATCCGTTGGACAAATTTGAACTAATGTCACAAGTGGATGGAGATGACATAGGAAATTCGTATGCTGAGTGGTTTGCTGAAAATATAATGGATCAGGGTGATGGGCGACCTGATCCAGTGATTGTTACAGCATCACAACAGGCTGGAATAAATGTTGACACGGCCACAGAGAATATTATGATGTCGGCAAGAAATGAGGAGACATCAACTCGCCACATGCATGTACAATACCCACCCTCTGAGGATGATGACAACCCAAATACAACAGATAGTGGTGGAGATGATGGTGATGGGGACGAAACCATTGGAGATGGTAGCCATCGAGGTGGCAATGGTGGAGGTTATCATGATGGAGGTGGAGGTCAAAGTGGCGCTTATTATTTGAGTCCATTCACCGGTGAGGATGAATATACACATGCTACACAAGATTCCGACCATGGCTCAAGACAAGCTCCCTCAACTAGCCGAAACCGAGCCATTCATGCACGAGGGAGGGGTAGGACGGCCAGTGAGAGGCAAATGAACCGAAGGAGGCAAAGAATGCAGCGTGAGATGGAAGACAACATTTCACAACAGTTCTCATCAATGGAAATCTCCTCTAGTGATGGTTGGGGAGGAAGACCTAATTCTGCGAGTTCATCGTCATATGGTTACAGTGGTTCAAAGATGAGTGCATTTTCTCATATTATGCACAACTCGTCATTCCCACCGCTTGGAATCCTACACAGCATGCCTTATGAGCAATACCATTACTATGTAACAGAGTTTCTCCGTGCATACCAGACAAGTATGACTTGGGAGCAATATTGTGCCCATTTAGATTTCGTTTATGCGAGTTCATATCAGGTTCAAGAAGACTTTCAGCTTCCACGCCATTCGAACTACTATTAGTGAGTATGCTTTGTAAGATGACTCATTTTGTTCCATGTACAAGATTTTGTTGGTTTATAATTTAAAATAATGTCTTATGCCTTATGTTGTAATACTTATAATGTCTTTTTCTTATTTTAAGTAGTCACAAAACTTGGATTGTGATGATTGTTATCATTGTTGATTATGTTATTGTTGATTATGACAGGTGATTAAACTTTTACAGGGAATGCAGTTTGCACATGATTGAAAATACAGGGGAGATGCTGTCGAAATTTTTATAGAAATATATTCATATAAGAATGCTTATTTTGCTTGTAAAAGATTAGTGTCACTCCTTTGAAGAGTCACATTGTGAAAATATATAATAAAAACTAGTTTTTGACCACCGATATTTTTTACAAATATCTCTGATATATCTCCGATATTTTGTCTCTTAGGCCGACCGATATTTTACCGATATCCGATACGGAATTCCTTGAGGACAATATGTACGGATCTCGCCCTTTCCTTATATCTCTCTGGCTTGATGTGGACTGACATTGTCATTTTTTTCAGCCATGATTGTGGGATTTTTGTGATGAAATACATAGATTACATGTACTCGAAGCAAATATTAGAATTTACACAGGTAATTGTCCTTTATGTACTCTTGTGGCACTTATAATTGTTAATTATGTTGTCTAAATAGGATATTTTTCATGTATCTCAGGATGACATGCCGTACTTTCGAGAAAGAATCGCCTTAGAGCTTTACAAGGGTGAAGTTGCCCCATAGGTAAAGGGAATTGTAGTTATTTCAGGATTGAAGGAGAAGTATGAAGAAACTATGGCAAGGGATGGTGTCAAAGTTGTTGTTCTAGTTGGTGAACTCTAAAATTTTATTTGTGTGACAATTACTCTAAATAGTCTAGTTAAAGTATAGAAGTCCTGCATAATAGAAAAAAATACATGCAATGGCTGATCCTTGTTCTGAAACTTTCAATTGAAATGGCTTCTAAAAACAGCTATGTTCATCCTATCATTGATTCTTAATTATCAACTTACCGCTTTGTTTTTCTATATGGATAATTTGAATTTTCTTATTGTTGATATTGACATGTTATGTGATGTTTGTTGGTCATTGAAAGGTGAGGGTGGCAAATTCTCTGGTGGATTTGGCAACAATATTTTCAAGCTAGTTCACCGTATAGGTTTGATCCTGCTCATGTTGAGTGCATATTGAATTACATTTAAAATTTTCAGTTAAAATTTTACTTTTTAAACATCTTCTCATTTTGCTTATGTTGAATGACTAAATAGAAGAGGATAAAGATCTATCTATTATGGCAATTGTGGATATAAGGAAGTTGTTCCCAGGGAGAAGATAAAAGTGATTGAGCAGTGCGATATATACTTTTATTTTATGTATGATGTAGAGATTAAATTTGCCACATAAATGCAAAACTAGTTAGGTACAAACAACTATCACTAAGTATGTAGCTGACAGTAAATACCCAGCAGACCTCAGACACCTTGAAAAGCATGTTGGACAGCTGACTTTTGTTAACGATATACTTTTTTAGTTTCCCTGGTTAAGTTGAGAGAGCGAGTACTATATGATCTATACATGAAATATGCATTTTATTATCTCCTAAACTTATGATTATATTAGTGTTTGATTTGAATAACTACTACTTTAATATAGTTTTTGGTTTTTGTAGGAAACAAGAGTAATACACAGAAATGAAGAGAAAAGTAACTCGAATGGTTAAATCATCATAACTTTGTGTACAAATATCGGATTGGACTGATTCAAGCTTCATGTTAAAGTTGAAGAAGAAGTCAGCTTTCCAACGCCACCAACCACGCACAATTCGGAGTTCGGGACAGAAAGTTATAGCCATTTGAAGTTTATGAACAGTAACTACGATCGATCGGCTATCAATGCGATCGATCGCCAGAGCCGTAAAAGCAGTGTATTGAAGGAAACGATCGATCGGACCTCAAAACGATCAATCGTATCTACTGAAATTTTTGATCCATGCAAGACAGTAACTACGATCGATCAGTATCATATGGCGTCGATCGGCAAAGCGATCGATCGGGGGAAAACAACGAAGGAATTGCGATCGATCGGATAGCGAATGATCGTCAATACGGAGCGATCGATCACCGTATGCGGCAAACCGAAATAAGACCTATTTCGACTTGGATTTGGAAGGGGACTTCGTGGTTTCTCTTCACTATTATAAATAGGTCTTATGGAAGAACGTTTTGGGCACCACATATTCAACTCTTGGAGGCTAGAGCAAAGGAGAGAAGGAGATGAAGAACATGAAGAACACGATGATGATTTCTCTTCCGATGCGAGGCTAAACACCTTTCCAAGGCGTAGATGAAGCCCAATAATCTAGTTGTGTAGTTTCTTTTCTCTCATCTCATGTTTTTACTCTAGTTGGTGTATGGATTTTATTGTGTAATCACCATTAATTCAATAAAGATTTGTTCTTTGTACTCGAGAGAGACAAGAGTGAATTCTTGTGAGTTTCAATCCGAAGAATACTTGCATATTCGAGAGGAACGTGAGTAGACTGAGGTGTTATATATCAATAAAGTTTCATTGGTTTATACTCGAGAGAGATAGATCACAATTCCATGTTTTAATTATTTTATGTGTTACATCCGAGAGGAGAGCACTATATTTTGAGTTGACAAGTGTATGTCCGAGAAGAATATGCTAGCCAATTGGAAATCTTTATTTAAAAGAGAGAGAGAGAGACGATACACTAGTTTATTGTGGTAGATTCGAAGCCTTGCTCTTCTCCATATTGATTAAATCTCACTTAGTTAAAGTTCATTACTTTCTTAGTCTAGAATCAACATTGTTACTTTCTTTTGAATTTGGTAAAAGATTAATCCGTCCTTGAGGTTCGACAACCCTTTTTAATACTCACCGTAGTACAATTGCCTTGTGCACTTGCAAGGGTTTTAATTTTAAACGATCACTATAAAGAAATAAATGTGAAAAGGCAATGAACTCATAATGATGAGTAACTCGTTTGAGTGGAAGCAAAATCTTTGTCTTTTTGGTAATTAAAGCAAATATATTGTGAGATTCCTTGTACCATTTTTACATTTGGGTACAAAGAGTGTAACTTGTTTGGTTAACTATAATTAATAGGTAAATCTTTTAAAGTAGTTACTTCTGGTTTCACAAATAAGCAAAGTGAGGGAGATGAAATTATTAGCTAACCAGGAAAGGGCAGAAATGGAAAGGAAGAAGCTCACTTGGAAAGTGAAAGATGCCCCCAAAGAGATACCAACTATGAGAGGGGCTCCAGTCGATCCTTTGAAGTTGGTGGTGGAACTTGCTCCAATGGAAATAAGAACATTTGTGATCAAATTCAACTTTTTGTACTTTGTCAAAAGGTAAAAAGTGAAACAAAATCCTGTTTTGAGGTCCCAAAAGTTAGACAAATGGGGTTCCCTTTCTGAAGCCCGTGAATTAATAATGAAAGTTTCCAGGGTAAGGGCAGCTCCAAATATGCCGCAGCATAAGGCATGGGTTGTGTACATATTGAGATCAATTCAGTTTGTTGACTATCAAACAAATAAATTATTCAATTTGTATCGCAGTTGTTCTTGTATACATATTTAAAATAAGACTCGGTCAGCATGTTGCAGTATTTGTGCTACTTGCGTCCTGTCGGGTATCATTTGTTATTTGTACATATATAAGGATTACATGGGCAAGTGTACTTCAAATAAATAGAAGTCCAGTTGATTTGTTTTGTAAAGTTCCGAACGGTAACATTTCTTTTTAATGACCAAGGGCCATCCTAGTTAGTACACTCATCCTTGTGACTATCGACGGCTCTGTTAGGGAGGATATCTTGGCAGACATCCTCTAGGCAAACTGCAAACCCTTCCCTCGATTCATGGCAAAGCTTTTGCTTGATGCATGTTCTGGCAGTTGAAGATATATAGGGGTGCAAAGGATCAACAAAAATTCCAATGTCTCACACAAAGGTGAAAGATCAAATAGGGAGTGATGTCACGATGCCATTAAGTTTACACCGATCTGAATTATCCAACAACAAAAAAAGTGTACACCGATCTGTTAAGCCCAATGCCCTCACATAGGCTGCGCCTTCATACAATTATCAAGGAAGTGTTGAATGCATCAAAATAACAATTACATTGTAAGAAATATTTTTCAAGCTGGGTTTCTCATAGTGAAATTGTAAGAAACATTTTTAAAACCGGGTTTCTCATAGTGAAGTTGTAAGAAACATTTTTAAAACCGGGTTTTTCACAGTCAAATTGTAAGAAACAATATCGAGGACTTTGCTTATTATTGAAAAATCTTACTTCTTTTTTTATTTTATAACTATTATATATGTTTTCATATTTGAATATGCAAGGTTTCACATATTTATTATTAATCCTATATAAAAGTGCAAGGTTTTCACCATTTTGCTCCGGTTTTGATATTATGTTTCTAACAATTACCATTGGAGAAATATATAGCTAACTAGGTTTCCCATATTGAACTTGTCAGAAACAATATCGAAGACTTCTTAACTTACATTGAAAAAAGTGATTTCTTTTTATATTTGAATATACAAGGTTTTACCTATTTATTACTAATTATATGGGAAAAGTGCAGAGGTTCCACCCCATTATGGATTCATACAATTATGTTTCTAACAATCTCCATTTGAGAAATATATGAGAAGCCGAGTTTTCTCATATGAAACTAGTGAGAAATATTTACGAGGTCTTTTATTTCTAACCAAAGACATGAGAAATATAACTCAAATAGACTTTCTTACATATAACCTATCAGAAACAATTTTGAGGTCCTTTACACCAACATGCAGATATCCTACTTCACAAAATAAAATTTACATTTGACATTGATACATTCACCATCCATATTAATTTAACATATTCCCTAAACAAAATTAAAAGTTCTTACATTGACTTTTCACACATTCAAAAAATACATATGCATCATTCAACTTTACACATCCTCCGCCCCAAAAAATAAAATCTCTTCTATCATTACGATTTTCTTATGCCTAATTCAACTATGTCACTGTGATGCACGTACTACAAGCATCATTATTTTCTTCCACCTTCAAGTATGTCATTAGTATCAACAACCTACAAAAGAGGATGAACCTTTAGACATATAATTATAATAAATGCACCATACAATGACATCAACAGTATCACGTATATTTTCTTCACCACCCTCCATTTCAACGTCTACAATTAAGAATATAAGTTGAGCACAAAATAAAAATGAAATATAATTATCCTTCAACATTATTATTTCTTCATTCTAGTTGTACTAGAATCTAGAATAATCTATACATGCTTACCTTCTTGCATAGTATCTTTGTCTAGATTGCTGGCCATTGCACTACTTCTCTAGAAAATATCAAGTAATACCTGAGGTTGAGAAAATAAAATAAGTGTTAAGCTACATAAAACTTGAAATAATTTCACAAATTACACAGTATTTCTCATATGTAACATCTCAAAAACAATCCATTATACAATGTTTCACACATTAGAAGCATTATAAATTTTTATATTTATTTTTAACCAACAATATTACTATTTTCCTTTTAATGTAGTTAAAAATATTGAATGATTGATTTCTACATCAGCTAATAATGATTAAAAAATATTCCTTACATTTCAAGTTTTGGTATGAAAAAATGTTTCAAATGATAGAAATACTGGAGATTTAATTAAAATTCATACTTTATAAATTTTACCTTTTAAAGAAATAATGCCCATAGACCAAAGTATTATTGTTTCTCCACTTACACCTCAACTTCTTCATACATCAAACTACATGTCACAGTTAAGTCATTAGAAAATATGTTACCTTATACATTATTATGCTTTAAAAGAAAAAAAATTACATGCAATAAAATGGGTAGCTAAGTTTAATAACCAAAATCTTAAATTTTTTCTATAACAAAATTCAATTTTGAAGGTTGAAAATGTACCTTACACATTAAGGAGCTGAGGAGCTGTTACAACAGAGTATGCAGAGAAGAAACGAGAAGTTATTGGGTGGAGTCCCTCTCAAATATTATCTAAAAAAAACTTCTCTGTAAAAGAAGGCGCCAAATCTTCAAAAATTGGCACCATTTTTTAAAGAGAGATATGGGAGGGGAGTCATTAAATGCAGAGAGAGGGAGGGAAGAGAAGGAAACATTGTGGTTAGCCCGAGTGTTATGGAAGTTATTGGTAAGGCATTAAATGAAGAGAGAGAGGGAAAGGCATTAAATGAAGAGGGAGGGAGGGAATTGAGAGCATTTAATGAGGTATGAAGGGGAGGAGAGAAGAACGGAGCTCTTCCATTTGAGAAGTTAACGTCGTTAGATCATGTTAGCCGTTTGGGATTGTGGGCTCCAATGGCCACGCATCGGCTTCTGGTTGGTGGCCATAAAACTGACGTGGGCTGGTGCTTGTACCCAATAACTTCTCTCTTGCCACCGGCATCGGCTCTTCACCGTTGGAGTTACCTCTTAATGACCAATTCCACCTCTTGCTACCTTGTAACACCCCAATTTAAGTATACAAATTTCATGTAAATAGGATTAAAACTTGTCGGCGGAAGACTTTTAAATATAACATTCAAAATTCACCAAATACGTGAGCCGAAGCTCGAGCCAATCAACATTCAAAACAATAATACATATATTAGGGCATCACTTTCTAGAATCAATTTTCAAACAGATCATTAATTAAAACACCATACTATTCTTCATTTAAAACCAAAATGGTTAAACAAGATCCTTGGGTCGATACATGACACAATCCATAATAAGCTAGTAATTATTAAAGTGAAGAATTATTTTAGCACACACATGTGCCTAAAGTTATCTCTAAATTTAAAAGAAGTAACTAAAGGAACTTGCATCTCACTTTCTTTTTCTTGCACTAGCCTCCCTGTTATTGCCCATGTGCTGCTTCTACACCTACTCTTCTTAACTTCTAGGAACAAAAAAATAAGCTAAGTACAAGGGACTCAGTAGGAAGGCTATAACCACTGGACTATGTGGTACATCAAACAAGATAAATAAGAGTATAATTTTTCTAGCAGTTAAATCATTAGATTGATTCACTTCTTCTTACATTCTTCTACTTCTACTACTACTTACTGGCATTCTACCCTAGGCCTCAATCTCATGTTGTGGGTAATAGGTTTCGTCTCTCGTAGAGTCAATCTTTATTCCTTCTGCCTTCTTTTATATCACTGTCAGCCAAATTTGACAGTAGATCCCACCAGTTTGAGATACAAACACCATGAATTTCACTGTAACTTTGCGTGCATTCTTGATCTTTTGTGGATCAAAGCCCTCAAGTTGGCCAACCTTGATGCAGAGCCTCGTGTCTTCCAACTAACACGGTTTCTCTTGTGGTGCGTAGATTCTTCCTTCATTAATCTGGTGATATTGGTCCTCTTATGGAACCTAAGAGTCTAGCTCTCACTCTTCTTAATACCAATATTCTGTCTTAATACTGATTATGACATTGCTATTTAATGTCTAATTCATTATCGTGTTGTCCCCATTCCATTGGTTATCGGACAACTCAATATTACGACCTTACTAGTTGCTATTTGTATTACTTAAAGTTTCATTCTTTCATTAATTCTTCTTCAATTCCTCTTGCTATCAGGTTTCAGCGACAAGTATCCAATGACACTTGACTTGTCGTTAAGTGTTGTCGCAGAAATGATTCTCTGAATTCAACTATTCATACTGCTTCCACTGAATTATCTAGTACTTTACTTAATGGATTAATTAATTCTACATATATACTTTGGCAAACTGCACTCAACAATTAACCGACAAGTCATCCAACGGCACTTACTTGTTGTTGGCACTTGTCGCAGACTCCGACAAAGAACAAAACCTTCCAAGACAAAATTCTACTTCTTTAACGGGTCATGCACTAATTCTATTTTCATCACATGATAATAAGGAGCATAATTGCAACCTAATGACAACTAATCCATCATGAACCATAAATCATACTTCCAAAGATATACATGATCCTAGCTCCATACATATATATTCCTTAACATCATTCATTGTCAAAGTCATTGCTTTGAGTCAAAGAAGCTTACCTTGCTTTTCGCACGAACATATCTCATGCTGACAAATTATTCACATGGCATAAATCTCATTAATTGAGAAATAAACCATCAACTTACTTTTAAGCATACAATTTAATCATAATACATGCAAATCCATCCATAAACATGCATATACTCCTAGAATGCAATCTACTAACTATACAATCGATACTTCAGGCCAATCACAAGGAGAGATCGACTCTCATGTACAATTATTTAGCTTTCCTACCTCGAATTTAAGAAACTTGAAGTTGAATCCTTCTTTTCCTTCTTCTCTCTCCAAAAACCTAGCCTTCTTCGAGTCCTTTGAGTTTAGGGCATCCAAAACATGCAATTGAATATGTTAGACACATATTTATACCTTTCTATAATAATAACTTTAAAAGAGACCTTACCGGATTTGACTATCATATCCTACGACAAGTCATCCAACGACAACTCATTTGTCGTAGGTCACTTGTCGTAGAATTGTATAATTGAATTCTTAAGTATAATTCTAATCAATGTTTTAAAACCCAGTTCGGTCATTGACCCGGTTTGGTGACGGGGTCGGGCCAACCGGTTTGGCCCGGTGGATCGACCCGGGTCGACCCGGATGACATCATAAATTTTATTTTTTTAATAGTAAAACTTATATCATTTCCTTTTGTCAATGGATTAAGCTTGAGAAGTATCATTCCTCTGTAGAAATATATAGAAATTAAGATCATGTGTTGGAACATATAAGATTCAAATTATATATAAACAATACATACAAGTAGGATTAAACCTAGCAATGCATGCATATCGTTTTAAATTCTCCCCTTGAACAGCACAAACTGTGATAGCAACATAAATAACTAATTTTAGGAAAACAATATGCTGAGTAGAGGTATTTGTGTCAGAGATTAGTGGTAGAAATTTTTCTTAAAGCCCTACAGAAGGATCAGGTGCTTGACTCCTTGTGGCAAAAGATTTTCCATTGCTGCTACAAATGCACATGGAAAAAGCATCCAATTCAATAAAGCAATAAAGTTTAAGCTAATTTAAGGTGTTGGAAGAAACCAAAGTCATAGACAGCTCTAAAAATCTGAGGAAGCTAATCTATTATCTGATATCATTTAGTTCCTATAATTAGGATGCACCTACAAAGTTTTAGTATGAAAAATATCAGAAAGAAACAAAGCAAAACATATTAAAGAAATTATGTTGTTCTCTGGAGACAAATCGAAATGGAAAGCATACCATGCTCAATTCATGATACAGGTGAACATGTTAAATGGTAGGACTAACCCTATATTGTGCGTCATGTTCAACATTTTTTAAGGTGATGTTTGCCGGTCATTGACAAAATCAATCTTCTTGAATCTGCAAATCATATAGCCCAATATGTTTGTTTTCACTACTTTCTGAACGCCTATTACCGAGATCTGCTTTTATTACATACTTTCCATTTTTACTCAGCATGATAACGAGTCCTAGAGGATCTCATATCTGGTATTTCCAAGACATGCAAATGAATGATCAAAAGGCACTGTCTAATTTACCTATGAGAGAAGGCAAAGCAATGTGCGCAAAATTGAATCTCCAATAAATCCCCAAGATTTGTTCCTCATTGCATTTAGAAACTTCAATGGATCGAATACTGGTAACTCATAGTCTAGCGGTTTCCATCTCCAATAGAGATATTTTGTATCAGGTCGGCCATTCATCATACAGCTTTGATGGCCTTGAATTGTAACACCCGAAAATTCTGTAAGTTTACAAAAACTGCTATTTTAGAAAACTGTTCTAAAATAGGAAAGTTTTGCTGCCTGTTTTGAAATCTTATAATCTGGTGTGTTGATTTGGTTTTGTGATGCTTATAAAAGAGTGGAATTGATAAACATGATTAGGCTGTACACCAGGGCGTAGGGACTAGCCCTGGCGCTGGGCTCAACCTGGCACTGAGGAGTGGGAGCCAGGCGCCAGGGTGTGAGTCCAATGTGTAGAGATTTATTTGAGTATTTTGAGTTATTAAATTGAGTTAGTGATGTGGTACAAGATTTGTGCAGTATTTTTCAGCACACTTCATTCGCAGGACATCGGAGTCGTCCATCTGTGTGCCACGCCCTAGACGCAGGAGCAGCTGAGAGCCAGAGCCATGTGGACACCGCGCCCTGGGCACTGTGCACGTGGTTGGCATGATAAGGTTTGGTTAGTCGTAATGGAGAAAGAATCAAGTAGGAGAGAGAATTTTGAATTGATTGCAAATCCGGTTTGAATTGGACTATTTTTGGGGAATCCCTAATTAAAGGAAGTTAAGGCAATCAAAGAGAGGTTTTTGGACGTGATGGAATCAGTTACCAATCTAATTTAGAGTTTCCATGTGGCAAAGAGCAATGCTCGTGCTTTGAAATCAATTTAAAGGAGGTTATTGAAGTAGTTTTGGGAACCAATTTAAATTCACTTAATTCCCTAATTAAAGGGGATTTGTAACTGATTGAGATAATGGATTGACCACATTCAAGAGGGAGATCGTGCCTTGATTTGGGGCAGATCGTGGCCTTAGATTAGGTAGCAATCAATGGTGGAAAGTTGAATCCAATTTGGGAAAAATTGTCTTAAATATGTGTAACCGAATTAGAGATTTGAAACTCCTTAATTAAAGGAAATCCTAACTAAATGAGGAGTTAATTTGGGGACACGTCTTGGGCAAGTGGAAGGCTTGTTTTTTGTGATCATTTGTGGCCTTTGGATTAGGAGAAAATCGACGGTGGAGATGTGTCGTAGGAGAATAGGACACTTGCTATTTAAACTCACTACGTGAGAGACCGCCATCCCTTTGAGACTTTGAGAGATGTGCAAACCAGCAAATGGGGTCTCGTCCATTCTCCTTTCAGCCTTCTACAGTGACCTAAGGGGTGGTAGTGCGAGCCGTAGTGCTTGGATCGCGAAAGCAAGAGAAGTGATTCGAGGGAGACAACTCGCGTGAAAGAAAAATCGGATTTTTTGTCTTGCGAGGTAGGTGCTCTTTTTCCCACGATTCCATGCTTTAAATTGTGATATATCATGAAGAATATGATATTCGAGCACTGATATGAATACCTATGTTATTGACAATTTATTTGATATTAGTGTCGTTTAATTCAATGAAATTCTGTTTATTATTTTGAACATGATGACTATTGCACCCGATCCTAATAAATTAAATACTTCTCATGCACGGCTCCACTTAGCTCTCACCGTATGCTTGCTGCTTTGGTCAAGATGAGTACATTCCGTTAGACGTTGTACAATTGTATGTCCTTATATGGATGTCTTCATTCCTTAGTTTCATTGTTATATGTCATCGATGATCATGTGGTGTCACACCGGATTCCAGATTTCAATCATATGCTGTGATTGATCCTTAAAGTTTGAAACTTGTGGTTAATGCGTACTGGTATTCAGATGTTTCAGCCTCCAAGATTAGCTTTGGGTCGTCAGTTTTCCTATCTCACGATAATTGTCTATTTTGGGTCATATCAGCCGATAAAGGGAAGTATTTGTACAAAACTGTTTTGGCATAATGATACATACCTTATGATACTAATTATTAAAGTAACAATTTTTGTGAAAAAAGAGTTACTGGAGTTCGAGATTTACTGTACCCTAATTATCTCATGATTCAGTATGGGGTATGTCCTGAATTAACAGTCCTAATTGCAGTCTACATGTCTAAACCGTATGAATATGCACAATCAGTTTTGGGATTAACAATGTAGGTAAGAATCTAATTAATTGCAGAATAATTAGGAGTTAGTAAATGCCCAGGAGAATAATGTAATAAGTCTAGAATGCATTAATAAGTGTTTAATTGAGTAATAGAGTGTATTGATTAAGTAAGTTTATAATTAATGATCTCGGCCAGACTTAGTCTTGTGCCGACAGACTATAATCGAAAAATTATAACTAAATATAGAAAATTTATAAAATTATGTCGTAAATTGGGTTAGAACCTAGAAAATGGGGCAGTCTGTCATAAAAATCTCATACCATAATACAATCTGTGAAGAACGTGGTGATCCAGAGAAGGGAGCTATTGTGCAGATAATAGTATATTATCGGGCTGTTTAAACTATACCTTATATTAAAACCTATGTGATATACCTAATGATAAATTGTAGTAACTATATAAAATCCAGAGAGATGAAGTCAGTAACGTCTAGTAATTGATCCAATCCAGAGAGTGAGTCATGTCGGACCGAGTCATTCCTTCGTGGGGTATTGTTCTACCAATATAGTATCTTTGGCGTCGAACTTGAAATCTTAGATTCTCGTTTAGGGTTTAGTTTCGTAGACCCTACCATCTTATACCAACGTTATATAATCTTCAATATTGTCAGAATCGATGATGTCTTGATTGGAGCTATGCATGGTGAAGGTGTTTAAGGAGTTATTTCTGATGAGTCTCAGTCTTGAGTCATCCTGTGATTGAGCATCAAAAATTCTTCGATTACTCCTATGAGAGTCAATTCAGAATGTATTTCTTGAGTACTCCTATGTGAGTCAATTCAGATTGTATTAATGAGATTGTTACTTTACTCCTCTGTGAGTCAGATTTTGGAAGATTGATGTTCGAGTCCCTAGATGAGAGAGCTCTTGATATTTCTAGATTGATTCAGGTCTATGTAAACTGTTTCTCCACTAAGAGTTTTGATGAACACTCTTAGATTGGAATCATAGTATGCTCATGAGCCATTGCTAGATCTTGCGAGATCTCAGATTATATTATTAAACCTCTGTAGTTCAGCCGATGGCGGCAACGCGTGCACTTTAGACTGTATGATATTATGGAAGGTCTGCAGTCTCAGCCATCCCTAGACGCATGGCCGGGTTCCTCTGTAGAAGCTCTAGGATGATCTGGTATTGATGTCCATAGGGGAAGTGGACTGAACAGAGAGCAGAAATTGTTATCTCCGACACTCTGTATGTTTGGAGTCAGTATTCATTATTATTTCCTCCCGACGCTCTGTACATTTGGGATCTGAGTTAATGTTTATTTATCCTCGACCGTTGATGGTCTTTGATGATGAGTATTGTCCAGGTAAGTGAACTCCATATTTACTCAACCTGATCTTTCTAAACGTGTCTTTATACCATGTTGTCAATATTTCCTTTGTTATTATTATGTTGTGGGTTTTTCTTGGCTCCTACTGGGTATTTCTTTCAAAATACTCATGCATCTCTTGATGCAGGACTCAAAGTGGAAAGGAACAACAAGGTACGTGCGAAGGAGCTCAATGGTGGAAAGTTGATAGAAGTGAATCTAATTATTGTTTTTAAATTTTCTTGTTCATGGAGAACTAATCAGCCTGCGTGCTGAATTGCATTTATGTTTGATGATTTGTGATAATTGAATTATTGTAATAACGTAGTTTTATTATTTAATATTTTTGTATAACGGATATTGGTTAAGCATTCTGGAATGGGATCATATGTGTTGAGTATTCAGTCGTGGCTTGGGTTTCAGCCTTATGACCTTAATTGAGTTAGTGCTTCCACTCATTATTCGAGGTTTTGAAATTCGGGGCGTGACACGAATAACTCGGCAACTTACATTATTATAAACAGGCCCTGTTGGATTTGGGATCCACTCTCCAATGAAAATATCACATTTATCTGAAATGATGTTTTAGAAGGTGTCATCAAAGTTTCAACTAGGACAAATAATATGTAATAAATAAAATTCCTTTTAAGCAATCATAGCCGGCCAAATTATGTAGATTCAAAATCTATATACACAAATTAATTCTAGGAAAAACAAGTTCAAAGGACATTAAAAGCCAAATGAATTTGGATTTTCAATTTCAACAAGTTTTACTATTTTCACAAACAGACCAATTCGATTGAGCTACTACAGCATTCACAATAAAAAGAAACATTTAAATTCGACTGAGCCACTAGTGTATGTGCAATAAAAAAACCACTCCCGTATTCTGAGAACACGAGATAACTTTCAAAGCCAACATTTTCTTTCCAACAGGAGACCACCATGTAACCTCGTATTCATTCCTAATCGTCTTTATAGAGAGAAATAATCAACTAAACTTATCTACAAAGATATACCATATTTCAATAGGAAAACAATTGTGTTATGGCAGTGTAACTCCACTTGATTCTAGTCACACAGATCAATGTAATTTCCATCCAAACAAAAGCCATTTTAAAAACAGAGCTATGCAGAAATAAAGCAAAATTTCCATGATTAGGCCCTCCTATTTCAAAGTTTGATCATCATTCATCAGCTCCAAACAGAATCCAGAAAGTCTTTCACAAATTCAAATATCATGAAGCAAGTTGCAGAATCCACTAGAACGAAATGAAAGAAAAGGAATTTCAACAAGAAGAAAATACATACCATCTTATAACGACCGGCTCTCCTGTAATCGTCCCTCGCCCGCACAAATGCCAAGCAGAACAACCGAATTTTCGTGAAATCCAAGCCCTAGACATCGATCTCCATTATTACCGGAACGGAAACCTAGCTTTATCCAAAAAAAGAAATCCACATTGCCGACAGGAGACGAGATCCGGGGGTGCCTTCAAGCAAGTGGACCAAGAGTCACCGGGGTCTCGAGCCTTCGCGGTGGAGCAAAAACGCGGCGAGGGAGGTGGGTTCTGACGAGGAAAGCGGTTTTCCGGCGAAGGAAGCGGAGGGAAGAGGAATAGTTGGGGGCTTCACTGTCGCCGTCGCCGTCGACTTGAGGTTTGGCCTGTGCCGGCCGGTTCGCGGGTCAACCCGCCCGGCTCGCCATGACCCGGCTGGGTCTTCAACCCATTTCAGCCAGGCCGTTCTGTCCCAAAAAATGGACCGGATCCGGTTCAACCGGCCGGGCCGAACCGGGTCTTAAAACAATGATTCTAATACTTACATTTTGTAGATCTTGCATATCCTAGCTCAGTCCATTTGTTGTCAAACTGAAACACTACTTGCACCCTCTCCACTCACCTCCCTTGGCGAGATCATGCCTCAATCTTATATGCATCTTTCATTAGTTAAACGACAACTTTTTTGTCGGCTCAAAAAAAATTTCACAATTATAAAATGCAAGCCTCTAAAGTTTCAAGGAGTAGAGCCTCAAAACATTTGGGATTGGAAAAAGGTAAGAGAAAATGGACAACTAATCGGAGATGTTTTTTTTGTTTTTCTAAAATATAACCCCACATTTTGTAGCAGTGGGAAGTTTGAGGCTAATTTCAAAGCTGAATTCTAGCCTCCAAATTTTAAGTGTCCGTGCATGTCGTAACAGGTAACTATGTTTTTTTACTCATATGTAATTCTTAACTAAATAGGGTCATATGTATAGTCACTCATGAAAATAAGTTATTCGAGTCTTAGTTAAGAAATTTTTTACCACCCTAGATAAAATCTTAATCCGCCATTGGAGTGAGCAACATATGATCTTGCACCTCAAATGTACTTCTCCAAAGAGTTGCACACTATGTTCTTTCCATACCCAACCACTGGCAATGGCAGATATTGGCAATCTTTAAACAATCTATTAATAAGATATTGGCAATTGTTCATATCCTTATACTTTCTAAATATCATCCACATTGAAATGAGGTCTGACATGTAGTGAAGCATCATAAAATCATAAAAATTCCATATAACCTCCTAAAAAGTAAAATTGTACTTTGTCTCTCTTTACAAGAGTAACATTAAATTTATATCATGTTGAGTTCAGTTAAAATATTAAAATAGCCCTCTCCTACATGCTCGAGATTTTGGAAAACTTGGTAATTTAATATGGTATCAGAGCCTTGGTTTCGAATCCCGCACGGAACAGTTTTCTCTCATTTATGTTTCGGCCATATTTTCCCTAAGGGCCTATTGGTTTCTCTTCCTCCTCTCCTCTTGTTATGTATCCACATGCTTAACTTGGGTAGATGCTTGCACATGTGGGAGAGTGTTGAGTTAAATTAAAATATTAAAATAGCCCTTTCCTACAACCTCAAGCTTTTAGGAAACTTTGGTTGTTTAACATGGTATTGAAGCCCACATCTTGGTTTTTTATACATAAATTCCCGGTAGATTGGGAGATATTCTAAAAACAAGGTTACGAGTTCTCTTTGTGTACAAAGGGCACTCTTAATTTATTTTGTGACTTGGGCAATGCTATTACTTCTCCAATAAATCTTAATAACATATAAATACTCATTCTTTAAGTCCAATAAGCAAGGCCCATGCTTAATAACCATCAAAATCCATAGTTAATAATTTGGCATGTTACATTTTTCCCTTCTTAAAAGGAATTTCAAAGGAATTTCATCCTTGAAATTCGTGAAGTTATTTCTTCCACTAAAGAAAATCCACTTTCTCCCCTTCTTTGATTAAAGCTATGATCTAAATTTTGATCATATTATCCAATGATGTCAACACCAATCTTTTTCAAAAACAGATTCTTCTTCCAAATCTCTATAGAAAGGTTTCTCTTGGTAAACTTACCATTACAACTTGAGTGTGTAGTGCAGCAATGTTCTCTTATTTCAAGATAATGCTCACACATATCCATTGATCTTCTTATACTTTTACATAGTAAATAAAATTCATTCAAGATATACTCATGTTGATCCAAGGTATACTCTCCTTCATGCTAGGTCAGTGAGTATCTCTTCTCACAATCCAAATTTTCTTTCTAATTGTAATGTCTAGTTTCGTTTGTTGCTTTACTCAAATCGACAATCAGAATCCACCTAACATCCTAATTCGATCACGGCCAAGTAAATAAATTCATATGAAGCATTCAATTATGCATTCACCACATAAATTATACAATACAATCATATAATTTCATTTCATGTTGTGTCGTTTTTTTTCTCAAATCATAAGCATTTATCAAATAATGAGTCATGCTTAATATTTTTCGTATTTCCCTTCCCATGAACATGTTATTCAATAACAAATGGCATCTCATTCTCACATGTTTTGCTCATTGTGCCCATTCCTTAATATGATATACATGCATAAAATTCCTACCATACATCATACATTATCATGTTGCTAAATCAAGCAATCATCAATCATTGGTTAGAATTCATACATCAAACTTTTTATCATGGCAATTATGATATATTTAATATTCATATGCAGGATTATGCTCTACGTATATCATACATCATGTGGTTTCATGCATCTCAATCATACAATAGCTCATGCAAATTCTCCTACTACAATGTTAAATCACAACATGGCATACTGATCTACATATGAAATATGTATTTTATTATCTCCTAAACTTATGATTATACTAGTGTTTGATTAGAATAACTACTACTTTAATATAGTTTTTGGTTTTTGTAGGAAACAAGAGTAATACACAGAAATGAAGAGAAAAGTAACTCGAATGGTTAAATTATCATAACTCCGTGTACAAATGTTGGATTGGACTGATTCAAGTCTCAAGATAAAGTTCAAGAAGTCAGCTTTCCAACGCCACCAACCACGGGCAATTCGGAGTTCAGGACAGAAAGTTATAGCCATTTGAAGTTTATGAATAGTAACTACGATCGTTCGGCTATCAATGCGATCGATCGCCAGAGCCGTAAAAGCAATGTATTAAAGGAAACGATCGATCGTATCTACTGAAATTTTTTATCTGTGCAAGACAGTAACTACGATCGATCGGTCGGGGGAAAATAACGAAGGAATTGCGATCGATCGGACAATGAACGATCGTCAATACGGAGCGATCGATCGCCGTATACGGAAAACCAAAATAAGACCTATTTCAACTCGGATTTGGAAGGGGACTTCGTGGTTTCTCTTCACTATTATAAATAGGCCTTATGGGAGAACGTTTTGGGCACCACATATTCAACCCTTGGAGAATCTAGAGCTAAATTGGAGGCTAGAGCAAAGGAGAGAAGGAGATGAAGAACATGAAGAACACGATGGTGATTTCTCTTTCGATGCGAGGCTAAACACCTTTCCAAGGCGTAGATGAAGCCCAATAATCTGGTTGTGTAGTTTCTTTTCTCTCATCTTATGTTTTTACTCTAGTTGGTGTATGGATTTTATTGTATAATTACCGTTAATTCAATAAAGGTTTGTTCTTTGTACTCGAGAGAGACAAGAGTGAATTCTTGTGAGTTTCAATCCGAAGAATACTTGCGTATCCGAGAGGAACGTGAGTAGACTGAGGTGTTATATATCAATAAAATTTCATTGGTTTATACTCGAGAGAGATAGATCACAATTCCATGTTTTAATTATTTTATGTGTTACATCCGATAGGAGAGCACTATATTTTGAGTTGACAAGTGTATGTCCGAGAGGAATACGCTAGCCAATTAGAAATCTTTATTCAAAAGAGAGAGAGAGAAACGATACACTAGTTTATTGTGGTGGATTCGAAGCCTTGGTCTTCTCCACATTGATTAATTCTCAGCTTAGTAGTTAAAGTTCATAGCTTTATTTAAATTAAATAAAAACTACAACTTTTTTCTCTTGAATTTGGTAAAAGATTAATCCGTCCCTGAGGTTCGACAACCCTTTCTATACTCACCGTAGTACAATTGCCTTGTGCACTTGCAAGGGTTTTAATTTTAAACGATCACATACATACTAATCAAATTTCATGAAGTCGTTTCCAATAAACATGCTCATGTTTTAATTAACATAGCTCAACTACATGGTAAGATCATCATCATAATATAACCATCATTAATTTCATTATTCATTAATTTTCTACAAGATCATTACCAAACTATATCATTCTTATAACAAGGTGCTATCTTGACCAATTAGGTCGATGCGAGCAAATCTGGCTTGCACAATGTTTTGAAAATAGTAAACTTCGCATAATGTTTTGAAAATAGTAAACTGAATTATATAGTCTTAATATTTTGCCCAAACTTATTTGAGGATGTCTACTCCTGAAAATTAAAGTGCCAAGTACATCAGTCAACCAATAGTATTTTATCTTGAATTTCTATTCTCATTGCGCAATGCTAAATTTCTATGCAATTGGAAGGGTCATGCTTATTCAATAACCTCAAGTGCCCAAATCAAGTCCTTTTTGTGGGAGGTCTATGACACACTAAATTTACTGTCATAATGGTTGAAAATAAATTCCTTATATATAGGATCAAAATATCCTAGGAAAACTGAAATTATGCAATTTTAAAACTTCTGAATGACTCTACTCTTAAAAATTCTAATAATACAAAAAAGTCTCCTAAAATTCCACGAAATTATGGGATGACGAAAGACTTGTTAAAGAACTCGCAAAACTTAAAGCAAGGCATTCTGAATCTTGGATCATGGATTTCTCACTCTTTGAATCCGAAAAAAGGGTTTTTTGCAGAAATCGGACACTAAAAGTCTAAACTGGAAAACCCAAAAATACTTATCAAAACAGGACCATATCAGGTGGGTATCGGGACACATGGGTTAGCATCCTATCATATAAAAGATGAATCAATTATTATCTTAGACAAGAGAGAAACAAGTGCCTCGCAACTAATCATTCTTCAAAAGAGAATTTTCTTCGATTATGATTTTAAATATGTTAGTAATGTTGCATGCAATAATTTTCATCCAATTGAAAAACACGATAACATTATAAATAGGCATTCCAACATATAGTAAGATTAAATATCATCACTTCAAATCTCAATTCATTTCATACATGCATTAAATTCATACCTTCTGTAGAGATTCAATTCAATTCATACTTCATTCTTCAAGTGTAATCATGTCTCAAGTAGTCATCAACAATTTACATCTCCATGAAAAGTAACATCTCGACTTGTTCCCCGAGGCTAACTCAAAAACACGATAACCATGTTGGGCACAAGGATAACCAACAAAAATGCACTTGGAAGCAGGGGGGACAAAGCTATTGCGTAAGGGGTAGGTTATTGGCATAACAAAGGCACCCAAAGGCACGCAAATGGTTATATGGAAGTGGAGTTCCATGTAGAGCTTCATAAGGCGCTTTACCCCGTTGTTGCCAAACTTGTCATTGTACGTCTTATACTGTCCAAACAGCTAGAACACATGCATATGAGTCCGAATTTGCTGGTGAAGGCCGCTAGTGAAGCTTCACCAGCCAACCACATAGTGCAAATCACGTGATTTGTATTACGTGGTGGGCCAGTGAAACTTAACCGACGGATCCGATTTCGCATGCATATAGCATGTGCGCTATTGATCCCCCTGGCATAAACTTTTTTTTTTTTGCTACAAATGCATAAACCTGACGTGGTTAATCCGTTGTACCCAAGAATTAATTTTATCGGCTCAAACATTGGTACAACATGGCACGCAGTCTACTAAATGAGCCCATAAAGGCCTATACTTGCCAGCCCATCTGACTCAAATAAGGCCGATGACAACTTAAAACGAATCTCACTTTGCAGCCCACATGGCACGCAGCACGGACCATAAGCCCATCCCAGCTATTCATAGATCATTTAGTTGGCCCAAGCCCATAGAAACGAAGCGGCTTTGGCTTCATTTTAGGGTTAAGGTTTTTAAGAGGCCAGAACCAAGAGCTCGACCTAGCGGCAGCCGAGGAAACCCTAGCTCGTGAGCTCTCTTCCTCTCCCATTTTCCCGATCTTCATCTCCTTCTCTTTCGATTTGATTACCTAATCATTGACAACCGTCTTCTTGAATTTGATCTTATAAGTGGATTTCTTTTTTATTTTTTTGGATTAGGGAGCAGAAATGGCGGTTCCTCTGCTGACCAAGAAGATCGTCAAGAAGCGCGTCAAGAAGTTCAAGAGGCCCCAGAGCGACCGCAAGATCTCCGTCAAGGTTATTGCTCTATTTCTCTTTATATTTTTATACTATTTGATATTGTTGCTTTGTTTTGTGGGTATAATTAATGAGATTTGATGTTAATCTTGTTGAAATAATGGCAAATGAAATGGAAGAGAAAGCTTTGGTGAATCCAGTTTTAAGCTGATTGGATATTTTATGTTTGAATTGAATATGGTTGATGAGCCTGCAAATATCTTACACGTTCCACTATAAAGTTTGATGTAACATTTGAATTTTCTTTAAGTAGTTATATTGTCTCGTTTGTTTCTATGAAATTTTGATCATCCAACAAAAATGTAACACTAGAAGATAGCAAAGTTTTCATTTTTTGGCATTCTTTTGGATTTGCTTTTCAGATCCCTGAGTGTATTATTCTCTAACTAGTTGTGTTTAGATCATCCAAAAAAATGCAAGACTTAGAATATAGCAAACTTTTTATTGGTTAATTAGGGTATCTGTTATTAATGAGAAATTTTAGTGCAGCTAGTAAAATTTGGGGAATGCTTTTTTTGTTTTTGGCTTTTTATTACGTAAACTGGATCTGCTTCAAATGATTCTGAAGATGGCTGATGAGCCTGCTATATATCCTAGACATTTCACTTTACAGTTTAATGTAGCATTAGAATATATAGAGAAGTTTTATCTTTTGTAGTCTTTCAGATTTTCTTTTGAGATACCTGAGTGGAATAAGGATTCTGATCATTGGTTAATATGGGCTTGCATTAAGCAATTTTAGTGCGGCGAGAGTAAATGTGTGGGAGTACTTCCGTAATTCATGGCTTTATACTTTATTTTTCAATACTGATTTATGGCTTCATATTAAGTAAATTGGGTCTGCTCCAATGGATTCTGTAATATAGCTGATGAATGTAGGACTTGTTCATTGAGGTTTGGTTGTCTGCTTCTGGATTTATTTTTCATAGTTTTGAAATTGATTGGTTGTGGTTGTGTTTGAATGTGTGTCAGCCAAGCTGGCGCAGACCCAAGGGTATTGATTCTCGAGTGAGGAGGAAGTTCAAAGGATGCACTTTGATGCCCAACATTGGTTATGGATCTGACAAGAAGACTCGCCATTATCTTCCCAACGGATTCAAGAAGTTTCTGGTGCACAATGTTGATGAGCTTGAACTTCTGATGATGCACAACAGGTAATTGCTTTCACATTCTTTTGTTACTTAACAAATTTGCTGGCATTGCTGTACAGTCTAAATTTTGCTTGGATTTTTGTGTTCTTTCGTTGAATCTGATTTATGCATGTTTTGTCTGAATGAGTAATGCTTTATTTGCAGAACCTACTGTGCGGAAATTGCACATGATGTGTCAACTAAAAAGAGAAAGGCCATTGTTGAGCGTGCTGCCCAGCTTGATATTGTGGTAACCAACAAATTGGCTAGGTTACGTAGCCAGGAGGATGAATGAGCTTGAGCTCGCAACATTAGTTTTAAAACAATTTTGTTTCCAGGTATTCTGTTGTGTGACGATGGTCGTAACCTTCAATGGAACATGTGTATCTGCTTTTTATGTGATTTTAGTCTTATGGCAACCCCAAAATTGTTTTTGCTGGCCGCATCATACTATTACAGTTCAGCATATTGCGAAAGGCTAAATGTTTTGTATGGTTCCTACGTTCTTGTTTGCACAATAGCCCTGATAGGAAGACAGTCGATAATCTAGTCGTGGCTCTTTTATGCATTGATATTACATTTACTGCAATGTGACCTAAGTATACCAAGTAGTTATCTGATGCTGGGTCCTGCCTCCTTTTCTACATTTGATGCAAACGGTACTGCCAAATTTTTTTACTGCTTGACAACTACGTCAATTTACTTGGCCAGCTTGCACTTATAGCTTGAGAATGGCTCGAGACGAAAGTTGGCATCTACATCTGAAGTATGTGTGGTTCCTTTGCCAGTCTTGATTTTAGCTTTCATGAAGTCGCCAGCGCTGTATTTTCTCTTTTAAGAAAAGGATTATTTACATAGGTATTTATTTGTGGGGTTCAACGTGGAAAGTATTGTATATGGAACTGACAAATGAACTGTGTGATGATTGGGTTCACCCAGCTATGTATCACATCAATAATCAATCGTTAACACCCAGCAATCTACCATAGCTCTGAGCACTTTCGTGAGGGGCGATCTAAGGTTCTCCCTGTTGGCCACCTATGGTCGCTTCCTGCTATCTTCCATTTAGCGAACATCCCTATAATCTCTCGTCCTCCTTTCATTTGCGTAAGATTTGTGCTGGGGGCTTTTCGAGTGTGGAAAGTGATGGTTTGTGGTGTTTCCTAGCATTGACAGTGCCGTTGTGCTTTGTCCGTCATTCTGGAGCTGGCTGCCTAGATGTGATTCATCCCACCCGACTCTCCTTTGGGGCTGCACCAAAAAGCCCTACCTGACCCAAGGTGGATGGAACCGATTTAACATTGACCCGGGTTGGATCAGGTTGGGTCCTATCTTGTGTGGGGTAGGTTTTATAAATAAAAAAACCCACTTCAATCTCTGGTAAGGTCTGGTTTTGCTGTAAAATGCCCAAAAAAATGACCCGACTCGAAATTTGCTGTATAAATGCCTGGTTTCCTTACCCAAACCCATATATATGCAACCTAAATTAACTCTATTTTTGGTCTTTTAGAATTGCTGGAATAATCTCAGGTAGGTTTGGATTTAGCATTCTTGGTTCCTATCATGGGTAGGGTCAGGTTCTTTAATATCTTAGGGTCAGGTTCTTTAATATCCGAGCCCACCCGACCCAAAGATGCTGCCCTACTCTCCTTGCCTCGCTGATCTGTTACCTTCACCACCTTCAATGGCTCCTACTAGGGCCCGTCAAATTTTTAACATATCTCCACGAGCTTCATCAAACTCCTCTCCTCGGTGAGCCCTATTCAATCAAAACAATAAGAGAAGATTTGTTGCTTCAACATTTTCTTGAAATTCGCAACACTCTTTTATTCTCATCTCGACTTTCTTGAAATTCACTAGTCTCTTGGTCTCTTCACGGATTATTGCATTGAGAAACAAGGCGTGTTGGAAGTTCACCTTGGTTGGTTACCTTCTCGGATTGAAGTTGCCCTATAATTGTCTCAAAGTAGCGGTAGAGCGGCGTCAAAATCATCACGACTTTTTTTCCAATTCAAATTCACTAATTATATAGATCATAGAATCGTTTTAGAATCAAACCGCTTTATTCCTTATCATCCCCTTATATCGAAGAAGTGGAGCATTGACATGGTACCGTTCAGTGAACTATGGATTGATCTTCCTATTTAGATTCAGAAACCTAATCAAGAAAATGATTTTAAGATCACCTTGAGTCAATATACTTATCAATTGGCTACTACTTAAGGAAGAAGGGAAAAAGAAAATGTGGTTGTAGAAAGAAAAAAAAATTAGATTTCATTTTTTTTCAATTTTACTTGTTTTTAGAAGCTTTGTTGATACCGCGTAAGGCACTTCTATAGTATGGTCTTATGGGAGAGTTAATGTATTTTATTGGAAATTTAAAGTGTAGCCTTCTTTTGTACTGATTAAGTTTTTGATTTAGGAATAGAAAAAGTAGTATCTTCATAGAAGGAAAAAATTACAACTTGGTCAGTTTTCACAAATATTAAATCAAAATAGTACAAACAAAATTGCTCCAATGCAATGTTACAAGTGACCGAAAAGAAAGGTCTCTTTACAGTAATTCATTCACGCACCATGGCGATATTAGTATAATAAATACAAGTTTGCAATTGCACCTTCGGTCTGCAGACGCCAAATCTTATCATATGAGAAGATTGCATGGGCTGGCAAGAGCCTTGCTCATCAGGAATCAGTCTCCTTACGTTTCTTTCCCTTTTGTCGCAAATAACTCATTTGAAAAGATCAAAGTCGACCCCAATCTTGAATTAAAGTGAGAATCAAGCTACAGAAGGACCATCAGAGGATCTCTTACCATCACAATTCCACAAGTCTTTGAGTTCACCCTTCAGCCATCCCAACATGACAATAACACCTAGGTTGCACCAATGGAAACGAACATATTAGAGTATTATTCCAGTAAACCGAGCAATAAATCAAGTCAGCAAGCCGTTACCTAGTGTGCATGGGACAAGGTACAAAAGTGCAGGTTGACCATGCCCATCCATGAGATATAAACCAAGATAGGTGAGGAAAAGCCCTGAAGAAAGGTAAACAATGAATCATCAAGGTTCAGCATGCAATTCTCAAATATTCTGAACACAGACACTGTCAAAATGCAGATATATTTTACTTAAACAAGTTTACAGATCTAACATTAAACATAACCACTGGACTCTATATTTTCTCTAAGACCAAATCTTAAGGCTCTGCTTGGAAGGATTCGCAAAATCATTGACTGTTTGGTATGCCTAGAGATAATCAAAGAGAACAAACTTAAAAAGGCTGATTTGGGCAGTTGCCAATGGGCAGCGGGATTAGTTGCTAAGTGATGGCTCGAAATCCCTTTTTGTTGTACGAACGGCACAAAGCCCTCAATCTGGTGATGGGCACCAAGCCCTCAACCTGTGAATTTTCTTCCAAAATCCATGGGTTGAGGGGTGAAAAAAATTTGGTCCATTTTTCCATTCCCTTTCCCCACTATCTACTGAATTTTCGATTTCTCATTTCACCAAACATGGGACATGAAGGGATTTTAGAAAGAATCCTTTTCTTTCCCTAGATTTTCACCCAACCAAACAAAGCCTAAGAGATTAGGCTTCACACGATGGAGCTAAGGAGGATATGTGAGGTTGATACATAAAGTCATTGACTCATTAAGCAGCTAACAACAGCTCCAAAAGCCCGAAAAAAATAGAATTCATGACAATGGATATAAGAAGAATAAATGAGGTTGATAGGTAGAGTCGTTGACTCATTAAGCAGCTAACAGAAGCTCCAAAAGCCCCAAGAACCTTCTTCTGATAAAAGACTGCTAGTTGACAACCCAACTGATTTAATGTGTTCAACAATAATATTCCTTCATATCATCATAATCATAATCAAGTAGCACCTTTTCCCAACTATTTGGGGTCGGCGACATGGATCTTACTCCTCTATTCAGGCCTGTTTTGGGCTACCTCTTTTGTAAGAGATAGTAAAGTCAAATCCTTTTTTATTAACTCCATCCAAGTTCACTTAGGTCTCCTTCTCCCTCTTTTAGCATCATTTACATGCATCATTTCTAATCTTCTCACAGGGGCATCTATTGGACTTCTTTACATATGCCCATACCAACGCAACCTACATTCCCTTAGCTTCTCCCCTAAATGAGCTACCCATAAACTCTCACGAATATATTCATTTCTAATCCTATCAATAATAATATTCCCATTCAGAAATAGAGGAAGGATTTGAGAAACTAGTGATAATTCTAAGATGATACATGAAAATGCCAGTAATTCGTTAACATTACTTTAAACTAGTGATAATTCTAAGACATCAATTGGGAAGCTGGAAGCGTAGATTCTAACTGCAAGATAGGCCATCAGACAAACAAGGTAGGTAGAAGAAGAGGAAGCAGACTCGTAAAAGAAGGAAACTTAAAAGACAAACAGAGGAGTAGATATTGGATTACGATTAAGAGAGTGATGAAGGATGCAATAAAAAAGGAATATGTACCAAAACATAATTAAATCCCTCATCAATTAGTGAAAAGTGTTTTTATTTGCAGGGAAGTGAAAAACCAGATTGATGGCTAAAATCCTTCATGCAAAACATAAAAGGGTTAAGGTAGTAACAATATAGCACTTCGATATAAAAACATGCATGTTTTACTAAAATAAAATGAAGCAATGAAAAGGAAAAAATCAGAGCCAAAAGTGTTTAATACAGTGTATGTAAACCTACATCATTAACCCTATAATAATGCATATCTACCACTAAAACAGAACATAGCATACCAGAAAAAAGAGTCATATCAGCCTCGTTCTAGCATTATAAATAAAAATGGCAAAATGATCAAGAGAAACTCACCAAATCCATAGCCAATCATCAACCAAAGAAAATATCCACGTAGAATTCCTTTCTTATTTAACTTTTCATATCTGCAAAACCCATTATTGGTTGCAAAAATGAGATATTGGAATAACATACGAATCTAAAATGAATGATAGTAATTACATCAGTAAATTGTATTAACCTTCTTTTAGAGAATGTATCTGTAGAATACAGTCAGCAACACAAAGTGACATTGGACAAGATCTTAATCATATCATTTACTTAAAGATAACTGATTGCATATTACCACTTAAGTACATACTGTGAGCTGAGAACTTAAAAAATTGTTTTATATGATGAAAGAAGCAAAACCTGCTGACTTAATAAATAAGTCCTTTAAAACTCAGATAAATACAGTCCAATCCTTCTAAAAACATGATACATATACAAACTCCCTTGGGAAATTCAAAAACATAAAACTGTAAATCACTACTCGTTAACAACTTTATCTCTTAGAAAGAGTGCAAACGGACTTTCCAAAGTTTTAGTACATTACCAAGATGTTCCTGATCTTATCGCTGTTGAGGAGAAAAACTTAATTGTTCATTCAGTATTGTGGAAAACCATGTACTTGGCAAAAGGCAAGGAAGAATAATAATACTTACAAACAGTTTTTGAACAACAGGAATATGTTGAAGGAGAAAATTATTGGATACTATCCCGTACCTATATGAAAAAGAGACAAGCAAACCAGGGAATAAAATATCTCCAAAACCGATCATATCATATCCACCCCAAGGGTCAAAAAATCGAGGAATCCTCAAAAGCATTGGAATTGCTTCTCCACCACTGTTGTCACCACGAGCAACCTACAAGATGCACGCATATTAGTTCACTTTATTATTTGAATCATATCATTCTGATGCAAGAGCATAAACAAAACTCATTCATATACCAAAAGTATGTAACAAAGGAAAAAAATATGCTACACAAGTTAAGATAAAAAAAGTTTGGTAACTCTACAATTTTTCCTCTAATAGTGATAAATCATAGAACCAGTCCCAGGCTCTAAAATTGGGATGAACACTCGCCAAACTTTACAGAGTGCAATAATAGGAAAAGGAAAAAGAACGGAGACACATATCAATTGTATAGAATGATGCCATATGACAAAATCAATCAAACATTAAAAGATAGCATAAGGATAGTACAAGAGGGGCTCACCGCAATCATTACACTTTCGTGGAAAATTAGTGGTGATAAGAAGACCCAAAATATGTCATAGAAAAATGCACAGCATAAAAGCACTGCAGCAACCTGGATATAAAAAAGTGGACGACCTGTAAGCAGGTGAGCTGAGACAAGGAGATACATGAGAAAACAGCTAATCAGTAGCTATGTACCTTAATATTTGGTAAGCGAACCATTTGCAGTACTGTTATCATCAAACATATACCCTGCCATATTTAAACAAAAACTATAAAATGACATGACTCACAATGCAATCTGGTTCTTGAACTATGCATGATGCATAACTGATTAAATAATTAGAAATATCACATATAGCAGTATACATACAAGTGGTAAACAAAACTTTTCATACATGTGGATTCAGAAGTTCCAAAAGCTTTTCATCAGTGACAATCATCCAAATGGCAAAGAAAGAAATACAGCACAATATGATCCTGGTAAACAAAACTTACAAGAATGTCCTGACCAACCCAGGCATACGATGCATGCTGGTGTGCAGCCCAGAAAATAGAAAATGTCATACAGAAAAGCAAGATCACGATGGACAGAAAAGTAACATCCCCAAAGAGAGGAAGCTTGATTGTCATCCTTGCGCCATTTTTGCACATTCTGCTTCGACACCACAAAAAAAAGAAAAAACAATGAGCGCAGAACATGAGCAAACAAAAACAAACTACTATTGACAAAACGACTAATTATATTTCTTAAGAAAAGGCATTCCTATACCTTGAAATTATAGTAACTAAGCAAACATGCATTCCCTGAAAAACAAGAACACTATAGATAAGAATTACAAATAAGACCAATATTATTCATACTTCATCACTATGTTTCTTTGTATGGATTTTGTACCACTTTGATTCCGATCAGAGTCAAACACGGTATATAATCCATGCCGCCTACCCAAGATAGCTGGGATAAGGATGATGATGATGATGATGCCTTGAAATTATAGTAACTAAGCAAACACCCAGATAGCTGGGATAAGGATGATGATGATGATGATGCCTTGAAATTATACTAACTAAGCAATCATCATGCTGGTAAATGCTGCCCCCACCTTTGACTGGAAGTTCTTGTAAAATAGATTTGATCGTATGCTCATTTTAAGCTATATATAAATAAGAAAATACCTCAGTACCGCCAATGCAGAACAGCACAATCAGGACCCAAACGAACCAAGATGACATGAAAAAGTATAATAACAATAAGAAGCCGGATGCTGATATAACAAAAACTACAGCCCCCTTAGCACTGATATTCAAGGTTTCTGCATCGTCTTTGTTGGCTTCCAAAGCATTAGGAGTATCCTATAAAATGCAATATCAACTTGAATCAAACAAAAAAATTTTATCTTCATCTAACTAAAAGATACTAACATTTTCTACTAACCAAATAAATACATATTTTTTAAGAATCAGCCTATTTTTAGATACTTACACATGATCCCTGCATCTTCTTAAAATGAGCAAATATATCAGAGAGTAAACACAGAAGCAAAAAAGAATCTCGCCAAAAAGCTAAAACACCAGAGCTGAAACTTAAACTCAACAAATATACCGATAATAAAGGTAGCAATGTTAATCTGTGTAAGACACACATGACAATAACATTCCGAGCTGCTGATATAATTAAAAAAATTTCTGTGAAATCAATGTCTTCATTATAAAAGAAGATAAAAAAAATTGCATTGATATAGAGAAAGACACTGCAACTTTGGATGTGCATGCGTGTGGGTATATGCGTGTTTGAGAGAGGGTAAAATTTCTGACTTTTCCAACTTTCATGTACTTGATAAGACAGTATAGATACATATTAAAAAACACATATTTTTATGGTTATACATACTCTAATTCTCCTCCAATTGTCTGCATTCTCATTCGTAATCATAATTCATAATCAAGTAGCACCCTTTCCCAACTATTTGAGGTCAGCGACATAGATCTTATGCCTCCATTCTTATGCCTCCATTCAGGCCTGTTGTGTGCCAACTCCTTTCTAAGAGACAGTAAAGACATCTTTTTTTTTTATTTTTTTACAAGAGAGCAATTTGAGGGCGACTCCTCCCCCCTCCAAGTTGAGCACGGCAGTGAACGGTGAGCACGGCGACGACCGACAACTTTGGCTCCGGTGACGGCAGAGGCTGAACCCTATCTCCCCTGCCATGAGGTCCTTCCCATGGCCGAGCTGATCACACCTTGCTTTGTCGCATCGTGTAGCTTCGCAGGGAAGCAGGGCGGTGGAGGAGATCATGGTTGCCGGATAGAGCCATCTGCGAGTTGTGACGCTGCTACACCTCCTCTCAAGCTTCGTCCTTTGGGTGACCACGATCTAAGGGCGACCTCCGCCTCCCACCCCTGCTGCTCCTCCCCCGCCGCCTCCCTCCTCTAGCTTGCACGCGCCTTCCTTGTATCCAGCCAACACAAAAAAAATGGCTTTAGGCATGCAAGGAGACTTCTTCTAGGGGAAAATTGTGACTTTTCTCGGGAGCTTTGAGGGCAACTCCTCCCCCCTCCATCATAACCTCTTCTCCCTCCCACTCCCAACCCTTCCTCTCATTCCTCTCTCTGCCAAAACCCTTCCGCCCAACCCCCTTGTGCAACTCCATCCTTCCACATATCCACCTTTACAGACACCTATGCTCTCCTCATGCCCTCAACCAATTAGAGTAACTTATTCTCTAAGGCTTCTCCTTCTACAAAACTCACCCATTACCCGGATCTTCTCTGCAAGCCAACGGTTCATATTCCGGGGGATATAATTCGCCAGAACGCCCTAAAATTGCAAAACTGTCTTATTGGCTATGTCTGTCTTGCTCAAGAATGTCCTTTTAAGAACATGGAAAGTCAGTTTTGAGATGAAGTCCTTAGCGGAGGGCTTCTTCCTGTTTAGATTCTCATCTGCTCAGGATTATGAAAAAGTCTACAACTCTATATGGATTGTTGGAGGTCGACCCCTTATCCTAAGACCTTGGAAGCTGGGGATGAAGCCTGCTAAAGAGATCATCAAGACCATCCCTATTTGGGTCCGGTTACAAGAGTTGCCATTGGAGCATTTCAACATGGAGTTTGAGTCGAATCGGCAGCAATCTGAAGACTCCCCTTCACACAGATGGCCCAACTGCAAGTTAGATGGAATCGTCTAACTTATGCAGGTATATGTATAGAGATCCAGCCTAATTTCGATTATCCTGATACAATGATGGTTAATTTTGATGATGGTTGTCAGAGAGTTTCAAGGTTACTTATGAGTGGATGCCTAATAGCTGCTCTAAATGCCACACTTTTGATCATCAGGCTAATGTCTACCCGATCCATGAATAATGACGCCCAAAAGAAAATCATGCTCATGATCAAATTACACATTACCTCTCAACAAGCTCTAGCCACTCAACTGCAAGCTTCCCTCTATGACTGTCTCTGGCGACAAGAAGGAGATGATCACCATGTTCAACCAAATTCATTCGGAACCGTCCATTGCGAGGAATCATCCTCATCACTCGAGAACACCTCCTTCAGTGGAAGGAGTCCTATCTATCTTGGACTCCCAGTCTCTGTTGCCAACTATCCCTCATCAGTAGGTCTCTTCTCAGGATTTGGCACCAGTTGTTGAAGTTACAGAGTCCTGATGTTAGAGTCCTATGACTTCCACGATCTGCCCCAGTAGTCCTTCCTCGGTAGATCCTGTGATCTCTTCTCAGGATTTGGCGCCAATTACTGAAGTTATCGAGGGCACTACACTTGCATTCTCCTAGCCTGGGTGTATTGGTTCTCAGCTAGATGTTTTCTTGCAACCTAAACACAAGGAGGCCAAGCCAAGGACTAATCCATCTCCAACTCCCCTCCTTTAGTCTCTGAATTCCTTTGATTCTCTTAAGAAGGATTCTCATCTCTACATCTGATCCTATAAGTCAAAAGCATGCATCAGTAAAGAAATATCAAAGAGCTAGCTTGTCAAAGAGGTTATCTTCAAGTGAGGGATCTTCAACTGAGGGATCTAAATCCCCTCAAGGGAAAAAAAAAATGACCAGCCTAGCATCTTAGAATGTCCGGGGCTTATCGTGCCGGGCTAAAAGGCTGAAAGTTTCTAGCCTAATTCACAATGAGAATATTTCTCTTATTGGTCAGTATGAAACTAAAATTAAAGTTCAGAAAGTTTCAAAGTCATAATTCGTGGCTGGCATAATGTGGACAACTATTCTTCTGATTCTTCAGGGCGCATTTTATCTTACTGGAATCCCAATGTCTTTAGGGTGGAGAAACTCTTGGAAAGTGACCAATTTATTCACACTAGAGTTACTCAATTCGTTAATGGGTTCACTTTCTTTTTCATAATGATTTATGCATCAAATCGATATCATGAGTGTCAAGTCTTATGGGATTCTCTTGTTAATGTTAAACCTCAGCATGATGAAGCTCGGTTTCTTATGGGAGACTTGAACTACATTCGCCATAATGATGAAAGACTAGGCGGTAGTAAGGTGAATCAATGGCAATTGGATCAACTCAATCGATTTATTTATAAAGCTGATCTTGTTGATATCCCACCTTCTGAGGCTTTTTTACTTGGTCAAATTGGCATTCATATGGTTCTTTAACATATAGGCGATTAGATCAGGCTCTATGTAATCAGATATGGATGGCTAAGTTTGCAGGTACTTCAGTCAAATGTTTGCTTCCGAGTTCTAATCATATTTTCCCTCTTGAAGAAAGCAGGCCTCATGGTCCAAAGCCTCTTCGATTTTTTAAGATGTGGCTCAAAAAAGATTCAATCTTTGATGTAGTCACTCGCTCCTAGTCTCAGCGTGTAGATGGAGATCCTCAATTTGTCCTTTTTTTAAGAAGTTGAAATTTATTAAGATTGCCTTGAAAAAATAGAATATAGATGTTTTTGGCAAAATTCAAAATCGTACAAGGGAAGTAAAATTGAAGCTCAACAATGCCCAAAAAAATCTCCATCACCCTATGGATCTAAATGTGTTGCAGGATCTAAATGTGTTGCAAGAGGAGAAATCAGCTAGAGCAGAGCTTTTTCAGGAGGAAAGTTTTTATCGTCAAAAGTCTAGAGTCAAGTGGTTGCAGGAGGGTGATAAATGCACTAGTTTTTTTCATGCAATGGTCTCAGAAACCATATCAATGCTATTCTTGATTGAGCAAGCAACCAGCTTACTACTCAGGAAATTGGTCTGGCTGCCAAAACTTATTATGAAGATTCTTTTCAACCAATATATTAGCCGATCTTCCTTCTTCAATCCCTTTTCATAATAAGTTATTAAATAAGCAAGCAAAAAATCTTGTAAGGCCAGTTATTGATGAAGAAATCAAAGAAGTAGTTCTATCTTCTCCGAATAATAAGGCTCCAGGTCTAGATGGTTTTATTAATGAATTCTTTATTCAATTTTGGGAACTGGTGAGAAGAGATTTTTTGGATGCAATTAAGGATTTCTTTTCACGGTCTAAGCTTCTTAAATCTTTGAATACTTGTTTTTGTCTTTGGTCCCTAAGTCTTCAGATGCTAAGTATTTTGATTGCTTTAGGCCTATATCTTTGTGCAACTTTATTTATAAGTGTATTTCAAAGATAATGATTTCTCAACTTTCTTTGATTTTGCCTTCTCTGATAAGTTTGAACCAATCAGGCTTCATTAAGGGCATAGTTATTAATGAAAATATCCTTCTTGTTCACGAATTGGTGAGAAATTTTTATTGCAAATCAGGGCTAATGAGATTTTGCATTAAAGTTGACTTAAAGAAGGCTTTAGATTTGGCTTTCTTTTCCTTGTTCTAAAGGAGATGGACTTTAATGATTTATTAATCTCCCAGATTTCTAAATGTGTTACTACATCGTCCTTTAGTGTACTCATCAATGGCAATAATTATGGGTTCTTCAAAGGAAACTTTGGTCTTAGACAAGGATGTCCTCTTTTACTCCTACTTATTATCCTTTGCATGAAAGCCTTATCAGTTTCTCTGGATTTCAATCCAGAGCTTCTATTGGTCTTATTAAGCCCCCAGCTATTAAGAATTCTCGAAGGGTAACTCATCTTCTTTTTTGCTGATGATCATCTTCTATTTTCAGAGGAATCCATATCCTCTAGGCAAGCATCAAGAATGTTCTCCAAGAGTTTTCTAATTATTCTGATCTAGAAGCTAATATTTCTAAGAGTTTGGTATTTTTCCCTTCTTCGTGTATCAACATAGATGCAATTATTTCAACTCTTAATTTCCAAGTTAGTAAATTGCCTATCAAATATTTGGGGCTCCCTCCTACTTTCAAAAAGCACTCTTATTCTCTTTGCCTCCTCTTATAAATAGAGTAAAGAGCAAGATCAAATGATGGAAGAATTGCCTTTTGTCTTATGCTAGACGCCTCCAATTAGTTAAGTCAGTGCTCCAAGTTACCTCCAAGTTAGAGATTTTTCCTTGGCAAATGTTTGCTTCCTTCGTGTTGCAACTTCCAAATCTAGAGATCATATCTTCTTAGAGTGTAAATTCAACAAATTGATAGAGCAATCTTCTATGCAAATGTCATATCTAGCACTTCGTTGGGAGCTTTCACCATGAGAGAGACTTGGCTTATTTCCTTCTGAAGATCTAACAAATATTTTGGGCTCTTACTCAAACAAATTTTCAATACCTATATTTCTTTGATTTGGTGTGAAAAAACAAAAGAATTTTTTAAGGGTTCTCTACTTCACCCAACTTTACTAAAATCAATAGTTGATGAAGTCCAGCCACTGCTCCTAACTAATCGACTTCTTGGATTGATTAATCAATTTTAGTATTAGTTTTTTTTTATTTTCTTTCTAGTTTTCAGCATGTTTGCTAAATATCTTTTCATCTTTTAGATGATTTTCTCTTGCCTTCATCTTGCGATAGGGTTTTTCTTATTTTCTTTTTATTTTCTTGTTCCCCTTCTTTTTTGTTAATAAATTTTTAATTAAAGAAGGGGCTATTTAATTATGATTATTATGAAATTTTTAATTACAAAAAAAAAAATCATATCTTTTTTTATTAACTCCATCCAAGTTCTCTTAGGTCTCCCTCTCCCTCTCCCTCTTTTGGCATAATTTACATACATCCGTTATAATCTTCTCACAAGGGCATCTATTGGTCTGCCCATACCAGCGCAACCTAGATTCGCTCAGCTTTTCCCCCTAAATGAGCTACCCCTAAACTAACGAATTCATTCATTTTTAATCCTCTCTCTCAGTTATCCTACTCATCCACCTTAGCATTCTAATTTCGGCTACATTCAACTTATCTATATGACTTCTCTTTAGTGACCAACACTCTCCTCCATAGAGTATTGCAAGCCTAATGGTTGTCCTATAAAACTTGCCTTAAAGCCTTTTTGGAACATGCCTATCACACAAAATTCCCGAGGTTGTCCTCCACTTTACCCACCTCACATTTATCCTATGCACCCACTATCAATATCCCCTTCTTTATAAATAATGGATCCTAAGTAACGAAATTGATTACACCTTGGCACTTTTTGCCCATCTATTTAAACTAAGGTTGTACTTATAATTCTATCTTCCTTAAAATTAAATTCCATGCACTCTGTCTTAATCCTATTTATTTTGAAACCTTTTGATTCTAGAGCCTCCCTCCATAATTCTAGTTTTGCATTCAAACCTACTTTACTTTCATCAAATAAAACTACATCAACTGCAAAAAAACATACACCAAGGTACACTATCTTGCACATGTCTAATTAGTTCCTCCATAACTAAAACAAAAAGATAAGGACTTAAGGCCGACCCTTAATAAAGACCTATTGTAACCGGAAACTCCTTGGTTTCACCCCAATTATTCATACACTAGTCACAACCCCTCATATATATCCTTTATAATATCTATGTAACCTCTTATCACTCCGTTCTTGAAAACACTCTAAATGAGCTCTCTCGGCACTCCGTCATTGGCTTTTTATAAATCTATGAAAGTCATATAGAGTTCTTGTTTTTTATCCTTATACCTCTCTACTAATTATTGTAACAAAAATATGGCTTCCTTTGTTGACCTCTAGCATAAAACCAAATTGATTCTATGTTACTTTAGCTATTTTTTGCAAACGTCCTTCTACTACTCTCTCCCATAACTTCATAACATGCCTTATAAGTTTTATACCTCTATAGTTTGTACAACTTCAGATGTCTTCTTTATTTTAAGGATATGAGGTACTTCTCCCCTCCTCTAAGACTTCTAGATCTTGTTAAACAAACTAGTCAACCAAGTTAAGTCAACACCTCCCATAGCCTTCCACACTTCAATAGGAATTCCATCACGTCCTAGAATTTTATCTTTCTTCATCTTCCTTAACACAGCTCCTACCTCCTCTATGGAGAATCTCATAAAATAAGTTCTCTTTAACAGGACTAAAATCAATAGCCATCCCACTACTACAATTTTCATTAAATAAATACTCAAAACATCCATGCCATCTCTCCCTAATTTCCTCATCTTTCACTAAAACCCTTTGATCTTCACTCTTAATGCACCTAATTTGCCCTTCCACACTTCAATAAGAATTCCATCGGGTCCTAGAATTTTGTCTTTCTTCATCTTCCTTAACGCAGCTCCTACCTCCTCTATGGAGAATCTCATAAAACAATTTCTCTTTAACAGGTCTAAAATCAATATCCATCCCACTACTACAATTTTCATTAAATAAATACTCAAAATATCCACGCCATCTCTCCCTAATTTCCTCATCTTTCACTAAAACCCTTTGATCTTCACTCTTAATGCACATAACTTACTCTAAGTTCATACTTCTCTTATCTCTTAACTTAGATATCTTATATATGTCCCTCTCCCTCTTTTGTCCCTAGCCTATTATATAAATCATCAAACGCCTTATATCTAGCTTCACTCACTATCTTTTTAGCATCTTTTTTAACCTTAGCATATCTTTTTCAATTCTCTTGATTTTTCATTGAAGAAATACATCCTTGATGACTTTTTGAACTTCCTCACAACATCAACATGTTTCTTTTTTGACGTCCCTTCACCTCCTTTCTTCACCAAGTACTTCTTTTCCCACTTTTTCAAGTCAATTAGTCATGTTACCCCACATTATGACAATAAAATTATAATTGCCATCAACAAATCCGTAATCATGTAAATGAATATCTCCACCGACCGATACTTAAATATTTGTTGCAACATTAAACAAGAATAAAGAAACTAAGATCGTAATAATTTTAAGTGTTTCATCGATACTATGTAAATGGAAGCATCAAACCTTTCTTGTCAATTCATCATATCGCTCATCAATCTGGTCAGATGCAACAAATTCTTCCCAAAGTGTAGCAACAAAAATTGTTCCCACAGCCATCACCCACAAAAAGATTTCAGAGAAATCCACAACTGGTCGATTAGGAGAATAAAGTAGGAGCTCCACTACAGATCGAAAAGCATTTGATTAGCCTGCGACGTACTAAAGTTTCTAGTTTTAGTTTTCAATCAGGAGAATAAAGTAGGAGCTTCAGATTTATGTCCCCCATATACCTAAAGCTCTAAAAAACAAGGGACTGCAACTTTATTGAGAGAATGGACATAAAGTTAAAAAGCAAAGCCTCACCCTGCCCTTTGGCCATAACCTTTTTCAAAGTATCCCCTCCAGACTTGGGGACCATTACAACTGGAATTGTGATGTCAAGGGAAGTATCATTCTCCGTACATACCATTTTATAAAGATCTGCACAAAATTTACAGTAAAGGTCAAATATGCCGAAATAAGATAATAGAGAACTTTTAGTTTAGTAAGCACATGAGAGCTATTGAAACGCCATATTTGCTCCAGATACATCACCTTCTTTATCATTTATAACCAGCAAGCCAGAAGCACCTGCAAGTTGAGCAAATTGGGCCTTAGCAGTAAATGTACAATCGCCGCGCTCAGCCAGGGCAATACTACTTGATAACTGCATAAGGGGCAGCATAACTCAAAAAAGAAGGTTTTCTGATTCAACCAAATAGAGCTCAAATATTATGTGAACACAAAGACATGAACCCTCGCTTAAAAAACCAACTCTCAGTCCAGGAGGATCCATGGTGGGGTAATGATAAAGGTGGCAACTTTATCATGAGATTATCAGAACTATGCCATTTACAATCAAAATATCAATTGAAGTAGATGAAAGGAAAATCGACTATAAAGTAAATCTTCCAACAATATTTGCACTCTATAAAATGTCAGAAGAAATAATCTGGAAATCAGAAATAAAAAAATAACCTTCAATGACAAATTAGTACAGCAGCTTGGTGGATCTGCCAAAACAGCAGGCAACCGTTGAGCTTCCTTGGTTTTACTTGGCAAGGATGAACCAAAACGAGCACTTAAGCCAACCACACTTTCCTTCTCAACTCCATTTACCCAATTCTTTACTTTAACCTGCAATGAGAGGTATTATCACAACATTTCTAACTAAACCGTCATAGTCACATCAATAGAACCTATAGCACAAAGCGATCATTACTACCTCAGAAGAGTGTAAATATTAAAAATGAGACAAAGCAACACAATTCGAGACTAGTGTTGTTTTCTTGATTTTGATACATTCAAACAAAAAGAAGATTAAAATCATGCCAAGGTAGAGATCAAGCTAATCCGACAGGTTTACATAGGAAACTCATCCAGCATTCATGACATAAAACCAAAAATATGGAATGATTGAGCACAACTTCCAGAAGAAAAAGAAGATGCATCTCAATTGCTTATTGGAAAAAAAATCATCATGCCTCGAAGAGTAACTGCTTTTGCAAAGCCTAGTACTCTCATCAATAATTTTAAATGAGACAATAAATCAAACAATCTTTGAGAGTCAGTCAAAAGAAGCATTATACAAATTTACAGCAGATTTTTATTCCCCTATGGTACCAGACAGGAGCATAAAAGATACCAAAATATTCAAATAAGAATGCAATTCTTGTTCTTCGAAGGCCCAACTGCAGCTTATATATGAAGCCATTGACAATAAAATCCAACATTATGTTGATTTTAGTTGTTCCACAATGTCCCAGTAGCTTTCCAGCACATAAGCCGGGTTCACACAATCCACAGACCCGGGATGTTAACACATAATAGCTATATTTTGAAAGAACAAAACAACAAGTTTCAGAACGTTCCTCAGCTCAGACTTCAGGGAGAAAAGAAAAACACGAATCAAGTTTCGATTGACACCATAAGACCTGAAGCTGATATGATAAACACACATTCAACCACCCCAAAAATGAGGTTGTTTTATTAAGCAATTCTTTCTTCTTTGGCACACCCAAAATGCTAAGCTCCTTTTTTTTTTACACCCCCAAAATGAGCTTAGCATGTCACTGTTCCCAAGTCGTCACATTGATAATCCATATATAATTGTTTTTTTGTTTTTTTGCTCTAGGTATATCCAGACATATAGTTAATACCATGGAATGTCGTATCGGATATCGGTAAAATATCGGTTGGCCAAAGAGACGAAATATCGGAGATAGTGTAAAAAAATATCGGTAGTCAAAAACTAGTTTTTACCGTATATTTTCACAATCTAACTTCTAAAATGAGTTATACTAATTTAAACAAAGAATGAATTTCAAAATATGCCTATTAGGATAGAAAACAAACAAGAAAGGTTTTTTTTTCAAAAAAAAAAAAAAAAAAATTTGAAAAATTTTTTTTTAAAAAAAATAATTTTTAAAATTAAAAAATACCAATATATCGGCGATATATCGGCCGATATAAAATATTTGAAAAAATATTTTTTTAATTAAAAAAATACCAATATATCGGTCCGAAACCGATATATCGGCGATAGGCGATATTTGGAATTTTTTTAAAAAACGATATTGATGGGTTTCGATGTATCGGTTTAGGCCCGATACCGATATATCGGCGAGACGATTTTCCATGGTTAATACATCCATCCAAAGAAGCTCATCCAGATTGCAAAATGGGTGAAATTCATTGAACTGTCCAATCAAACAAACAGTTCCTCTTTCATTCTTTTGGTCTTGAGGGAGCAAATCCAGCCAGGTAATGTAGGATCTGTGTTTTGCGAATCCAGACAAGCTTCATTCGACGGAGGAGTATTTCAAATATTTTATAATACATGCTAAAATGCCCCATCTTCACCTCATCAGGAAAAGCCACTCCTCGCATTGCCTATCCTCATGCCCCAATTAGATTTCAAGAAGAAAAAAAAGCAATTCCATGAATGGAAACATGAAAAGCACAATGCAGGTACAAACTTTGCACTAAAAAAGCGCATTGCACTAACATAAACACAGTAAGTTACAAAAAAAAGTACAAAAAAAAACCTCAATTGACCACCAAATACATGAATCTCATTAACACATTTCATCGACCCACCAAATTAAACATTCTAATCTGTACTTCCTTCCAAAAAATACATTTAAATTGGACAAATCCAAATCAAACCTACATTTCTAATTTTTTTAAAAACAACCGGGAAAATGAGAGGGGTACCAGCTGAAAGTTGTTGCTGCAACCGGGGGTCTTGGGCGAGTCGTCGTCGTGGGAGACGTCGTCGGCGAGGGAAAGAGGGACGGAGAACAACAGTAAAAGCAAGAAAACCAGAGGAATCGAAGCCATGATCGGTGCCAGAAACCCTAGAAATTGAATTTGGGATCGGAGGGAATCATATCAAATCAAGAAAAGAGGACTGAATTTGTGGAAATAGGGGATGAGGCGCCATCATAACTCTAGAAATTGAATTTGGCCCAAAGGAAGGCTTTCTTTCGTAGTTACGGATGGACAGGTATCTCCTGCACCGACGGTTGCTGCAACACCTTTGCTCTCGCCTCTCGTTCTATGCCCAGTGGGCCCATTGGTGGGTCCCACTCTTTGGTGGCCTCACTGTGAGGATTGAAGATCAGAAGAAATTAGTGGGTGTGCCTAGCCCACTACTCCAACGCACAATGAGCCGTTGATTTTCTAAATCAACAACTCATGCGCTTTACTCGTGCGCTCAATTGTTTATTATCAAAAAGTTATGTGTAGCCTGGGGCAGCGGCTGCTCAGGCTTACCAGCAGGGCCCACAATTTTAATAATAGGGCTCACATATCAAAACCAATTAGACCTGGCCCCAGCTCATATATGTTTTCCCTGTCAAATAACTGGAACGCATATGTAAAGCATATGAACCATTGATGTTGGAGATTAACGGCTCTCCGGCGCCGTGGCATCAAAGGGATGTGGCCATGCTGTTGTACCCAATAACTTCTCATGGTCCGTGTGCGTCTCATTCAGCATACACGCGCTAATGTGCAGCATGCACACAGCCGTGTATCCTGATGTTGATCGACGGATGGAGTAAAGTGAGATGATATATTGAAGGAGCTTTGAATAATTTTTGGAGGGTCTTAAATGTAATGCACTCTTCTGTCTGAAAGTGTTTTCTTTCTTTGCCACTCCATTTCTATAGTGCCCCACTGGGTTGCCCAACAACTTCTACTACAGAGCTTCATAGGGCACACGCAGCAGGAGATCTCGTGCTCCCATGGAGACGAAGTCCCACGCAAGTCTCCCCCTGGGTCGGCAATCGGCATCCTATTGCCCACTTCTCTTTCTCTTGCAAAATCTGCCCGATCCATTAGAACTTTGTTCGAACAACGGTAAATTACTAAACATGGGCATTTCGCAAATCTGCTCCACGGTCTCCAAAATCTGCCAATTCCTACAAGTTTTAGGGGTGGGCTTTTCGCAAATCTGCTCCAGGGGCTTTACGCTCCATAAATGTCAAGCTTTAGCTTTTGCAACAAATAAAACCACTCAATGAGAAACTGCTTCCTAACTACCACAAAGTGCAATCCAAACAACTGGAGTGCATTTGGGCTCTAATATTCACCGTTTGTGCAGCTGTGCTCTATTATAGGAAGGCTCATGTATGCCTGGCGCAAATGTGCATTAAATAGTATGTTGGATCTTTATTCGACAATGAACTGCAACACCTATTTGAAATATGCATATTGCACCTCATATTAACTTTTTTATTTGCCCATATTTGGAGTGATTCATCAAGATTTATATATTATTTCATTGATTCAAATATATACATTTGGTTTTCCAACATGAACTTGCTAGATGGTCAAACAAACATGTAAAATGGAAGCACAAATAATATACGAGTGATTTGACAAATCACCACAACCACAAACAAGTTTCACTATCGAATCAAGAGAAAGTTTACAACTTATGGGCCGTTTGGGGCGTGATTAAAAGCATGGTGTCTCCTCCACTCACTGTAGTATCCATGTTTTTTTTCCTATCCAGCTGAAACACGACAGGAAAAAAACATGGATGCTACAGTGGATCTGAAAAATCCACTGTGGATATTTGCTTATAATCACACCCCAAACGGCCCCTTACTTGTCAAACAAGATTGAAATTACTTGCCAACACCCTCTCACAAGGCCTCCAAGTTACAAGTGAAACCCCTAAACAATCATCAACTAAACACACAATACAATGCCTTTTATATGCTCTCAATCCCTAGAAAAGACCCTTTATCCCTGCACAAGATCCCTAGCCTATTAGGAGAAAGAGTCCTAAAGAAATTTGCCTCAAAATGGAAGTTTTCATGCATGCATATGCAGTTTCCAAAAAGGCAACCGGTCTACCGCTAATATAACCAGCTTACTTCTAGCACCTAACGTCCCATACCGGTCTACCGCTACACCTTCTGTTAACTCCAGTAGCCCTTCCGGTTGACTGTCATAAATGACCGATGCACTGTTGAGTGTTCTGTCTGCTTCAATTCCCTATGTTTTCCTCTTTCTCTGCATCTCCATCTTCAAGGAGTTCAAGGCATATACCTAAAAATCTTCACCTTGACTTGAACTCCTTCAAATCACCTAGTAGTCTTTGTTGGTATGACCTCTACCTTAAGCCAAATCATGTCAATCCAAATACTGAGTCGCATATCCCCAAAGGCACAAAGATGCAACTAAAGGTGCCATCACCAAAACAAGTCAAGCAAGCACAAATAGATGTTGAGCCTTAAGCTCTCCACCTTCATAACCTTTCAAATTAACCAAGATGCTTCCAACAAGAATTTATTCAAACTCTGCCTCCTTAGGAGTGCAACCAACTGAAGCATCACAAGGCAAATCCATAACGAATGAAGCCAAGGGTGTCTCCTCTGTAGCAACCTTCATCACATTAATACTACCTGAAACACCTCCACCTAGAACCTGAGAACCAACCAAATAATTCATGTTCATGTGACATATACCTCTCAAAGGTAGCTAATCTTTCAATGCCACCTTTAGAGTGCCCTTGCTTATCCCAATTTGATACCCTTGCGACTCTAAAGTTCCCAAGGAAAGAAAATTCCTTTCAATGTCCGAAACATACCGAACATCCCTCAAGAGACCAATCTTACCATCATGCAACTTCAAATGAATTGTACTCACAACATGTGTCTTATAGGTTGTGTCATTGCCCATATAGACAACACTATTCTTCACTTCCTGGAAGCTAGAGAACCAATCCATGTAGGAACACAAGTGATACACACAACCATAGTCCAAAATCCACTCATCATAATGGTTATTGTGAGACAAACCAAGCATAACAAGTTCATCATAATCATCTTCTGCTTGAACAACACCAACATTAGCTTTTTTCTCACCCTTGGGATTCAACTCCTTACAATCTTTCTTCTAGTGTCCCTTCTTATGATAATAGTCACCCTTAGGAATCTTCTTCTTTTGAGTCTTATCCCTGACAACTAAAGCACCCGCCATTGAAGTTTCCTTGCTCTCCTGCTTGTCTTTCAACCTAAGCTCACAAATGCGAAGTCATTGATGTGTTAGTCTGCTGAGATCTTGACATTGTGCTTGGGGACAAGCTTGTAAATTTCTCTGATGTTGTCTGGGCAAAGATGATAGACAGGTTTGTGACACAATTCGGTTGTCCCTTGTTAAGGACATGAAGTACTTCATAATGAAGGAGATAGTTGCAGCTACTATGTGGAAGAAGTTGGTGGACAAGTATATGACCAAAAGCGTGTTGAACTATCTATTGCTGAAGAGGAGGCTCTATCGTTTCAATTACAAGGAAGGTATTTCTATGTTCAATCATATGGTTGAGTAAAGTACAATAAGATTTTGTTTGATTTAGCTAATCTAAAAGTAGAGATAGGAGATGAGGACAAAGCTTTTTGTTTAATTAATTCCTTGCTAGAGGAATATGACAGTTTGCCTGATGTTTTGACTGTTGGAAAAGATGAGATTGTTTATGAGCATGTGTATCTTGTTTTGATCAACCACATGCCAAATTTAATTTTTCCATTAAATTTCTCTACATCAAACTTAATTAGTGTTGTACATCTTTGCCTCTCCAGGTGTCTATTCCTCCCTTATGGAAAAATCCGATTTGGTGACAGAGGACTCAAAAATTTCCTCCATGACACACCAAACGGTCCAATCCAATCAAGAAAGGCTTCCCCCTAACTGGGCTCCAATACCAATTGTTAGGAAAATCGCACATGATAGATGAAGGTCAAACGAACATGCAAAGTAGAAGCACAAACAATATATGAGTGGTTTGGCAAATCACCACAACCACAAACAAGTTTCACTATCAAATCAAGAGAAAGTTTAAAACTTACTCGTCAAACAAGACTGGGATCACTTGCCAACACCCTCTCACAAGACCTCCAAGTTACAAGTAAAACCCCTAAAACATCATCAACTAGACTCACAACACAATGCTTTTTATAGGCTCCCAATCCCTAGAAAAGTCCCCCTTATACATGCACAAGACCTCTAACCTATTAGGATAAAGAATCCCAAAGAAATCTGCCTCAAAATGGAAGTTTACCCGCATGCATATGTTGTTTCCATAAAGGCGACCAATCTACTGCTAATATATCCGGTCTACCGCTAGCCTGAACCGGTCTACTGCTGCACCTTCTATCAACTCCAATAGCCCTTCTGGTCGACCGCCATAAATGACCAGTCTACTGCTAAGTGTTCTGCCTGCTTCCATTCCCTACGTCTTTGTAACATCCGAAAAATTAGTAAGTATCTTAAAACTGAAATTTAACCCTCTTAACGTTTGAATTGATCATATTGTGCCATGTGCAAATTTAAGTTGGTGAGAAGAGCTTTTCAACGCCACCAATTTTGTGTGATTTGGAGTTCGGGGTAAAAAGATAAGGGAAATTGAATAAATACACCCGCAGATGCGATCGATCGCACTAAAACGATCGATCGGCATATGGAACACGATCGATCGGCTTCGATTGGCTACGATCGGCGCCATCGCGCAGTTGGTAAACAGCGCAGGACGATCGATCGCCGTATTGGACGATCGATCGCCAGTTGCGGTTTGGCGAAATCCTAACTTATTTTGAGACGGATTTGATTGGGAAAGAGGCCATATCCTAATTAGACTTGTATTGCACGTTCCTAGGGTGATTTAGGGACTCTTCCATTGGTGGAAAGTGTCCAAGATATGGTAGAATTGGTTTCGGCAAAGATCTTCTAAAACTCTATATAAACCCATAGAGACTAGGCTTGTGCTTTTGAAAACTAAACCCTAGAACGTCCAGAGGCTTTTCTCCTCTCCTTCCCACGTTCATCCCTCTCTTAGAAGACCTCTTCTAGTGGGAATTGCTCAAGAGCTTGGATCGGGAGCTTTGAAGGAAGCGGAGGAGACGAACATCGCGTAGAAAGGCGACGTCTTTTGGTGATAAAGAGTAGGATGGTTTTTCCCTCTCTTCTTATTCTTTTCTCACGTCATATGATGAGTGTTCTTACTGATTTCCTTGGAGTATTGCTTTGAATCTTGCAGGATTAATGATTTATGTCTTGTTTTCCATAAGTATTGCGATACATGCATATATGCCTTCATGCTTCATGTCTAGATGGTAAATCACATCAAAGTTGGATGCTTTATTAATTTTACAGAAGATAGAAGTTCTGATATTGCGTTGATTATCATGTCTAATGAATAAGTTTATGCCTTAATGATTGTCTTACTTAAATTGTCTTAATTGAAAGACATTATGGTCTAAGGATGTGTTGTATGGGAAGAAACATGATAAAAGGGGAATCTTTTGGTAACTCTAGTTAATTCTAGGATCTGTAATTGATCTAGGAGGGGAGTACTATCATCTATCATGAGTATATTATCATCTATGAGTGGTACGGAATAAGATAATCAAAGTTTAATCATGTGTCTCACTTTCGGCCAGAACTATTTCTGCGCTGATAGTCGGCAGTAAATAATTCATAACTAATTCATATGATATCAGAAAAATATAAAACTGATGGGGTTAGAAATTAGACTCATAAGGGTACTCTCAGTAAAAATTTCAGAAGATAATCTTAACTGTACAGAGTCTGGGAGCCGCCGGAAAGGAACTGTTGTACATAAGACAGTGAGCAGAAACTAAGTGAAAATACTAAGTACTTAAGTAAAACCACTTAATATGATGTGAAGATGGTATGACGTGTTAGTAACTATTACTAGACTATGTTCTTATGATTATCACAGTAAGGTTGGGTTATGGTTAATATGATAAATGGGGTAATACTTATGTCAAGAAAACCGTAACTGTGTATTTGAAGATAAAGCGTTTGTGTCGGTTTGAGGTTCCATTTGGAATCCAAATCATCTAGGACTCACTAATACCTTGTCTCTGATTTATATATTACGATAAGACCTATAAGAATTTTCATCTAGGGCTGAGCATGAACGTATATGTATGGATTGTGTTATTCTCTTGTGTGACATTCTTATTTATACTCCGTATGAGAGTCTATTCCGGTGATTGATACCTTATATTGTTAGAGCGTTGCTACCTCTATTCCTTTGAAATATTATTCATCACGATTATTTGATTGATTCCTCCACTAGAGGTCTTGCGGGACTCTCTCCGGAAGTGGATTCATAGTATGCTCAAATTATGCCATTGCTTGATCTTGCGGGGTCACTAATATTTATGGGATTGCGGTTCCATACTGCCCGAAAGGAGGCAACATACGTACGTTAGATTGTTGACATTACGGAAGGTCTTCAGTCTCCGCCCATCGTGTCCGTAAGCACTGGTGGGGCCAGCATCCTAGACGCATGGCAGGGTTCCAAAAAGAGGACCCCTAGGGTGGTTCTGGTATAGTCACTTGCGGGTGATCGGTTCAGCGAGCAGAAATTGTAAACTCCTTTCACTTAGATGTCTGGAGCCATTTGAAATGATTATCATTCTCTCCTTACTCATATGTGTAGTAGGAGCCTTATTGTTGTTTTCCCTACTTGCAAGTTGGAATTATTATCGACTAACCTTTCAGGTGTATAAATCCTTGGTTTAGTCCAGATGTTGCGGCATATTCATAAACCTTTGTTATTCTTATCCTATTCATACTGTTGTTTTAGTTCAGTGGGTTTTTACATCCTACTGAATGTTTCTATGAAATACTCATGCATCCTCTGATGCAGGTGCAAATGGAATTTGAGATCAGAAAGTTGCAGTAGTGAAGCGGTTGCAGGAGCCGTGAAGATTTAGAGCTTTTTATTATTTGCTTTGCTTATTTGATGCTTATGACATTTAATGGCAATTGTGTGCCATAGATTTATAGGTTTATTTTATTTTGACTTTCTTAAATGAATTATCATTATTAAGTAAATTTCATTTCATAGTATTCATTAATGTTTGTATTTGTATTGCACTGATTATGGGCATGACCGATTACACATCCTTTTGAGATGATCGTAATTGGTGGTGAAATCGACTATTCGGTCTCGCGCCCGAGATTCTCTACCTCCAAGTGTATATCATTGATTGGCTTCCGCACTCCGATCGAGGTATGGGATTCCGGGGCGTGACAGTCTTCCTCTTTCTCTGCATCTTCTTCTCCATCTAGAAGGGCTTCAAAGCATATACCAACAGAACTAATGTAACTATTTAAGTCAAACCTACCGGCTACATGAATATAATTTGAACAGGTTGATAACCATTTGGTGGGAAGTAACAATCAGCACCAGACGATGAGGGTATTTTGTGGGTTCAAAAGTTTACGATAGCAATAGAGCTGGAAGTATCTTGGCCTTCTTTCTCTTTTTTTACTAAAAAAGGTTCCATATGGAAAAAGGACACCTCTGTTTTAGATGCTAATTCCGTATGATCAATGATGTAATTTTAAGTTATTACTCGCAAGCACACGAATCTAATATAAAATAGTGGCTACGAGGTCGATCCTACAGAGACTTGGAATTAATTCAACATAATTCTAGACTTAACTAATTCGACAGAAACAAACTTTAGACAACTGATTAAAACTTAAGAAAAATTAACGATAAACTTTTATATAGAAGTTTCAAAGCATCGAATCTACCACTATTTAAATTAATTTTATCTCTTCTCACTTTAATGAACTTGTAATTGATATAAATAACGTGTTCCTCTTGGACACACGCTCAAAATAATCATGCTGACTCCTCTTGGGTATACACAATTAAACAATTAAAATAATGATCAATAGAGACTATCTCTCGAGCATAGAAACTATATAAAAATTAGAACTTTATTCAAAAGCACCTCGGAGTTCACTCGTTTAGTTTCATTTCATACAAATTCTACTCTACCATCTCTCGAGTGTATAGAATAAAAATCGACGAAATTAATATTAGTTCATATGAAATAAAGTTGCATGCATCAAATTAAAATAAAAATAAGATAAAAAGAGATAGAACCAATCTAATTAGGGCTTCATCTATGCCTCTGACAGGGTTTAACCGGCCATTGATGTCATTTTCACTATTCAAGGCACTGTAGCACTATTCACCGAACATTGTTCACAAGATATTGTAATGTGGCAGTACTATTCATGACAATGTCTTCTCCACTCAGCTAACCTGTGTTTTTATCGTAGCAATCTAAGAAAATAGTTTTCTTTCTCCCTTCTCTTCTCTCTTTGGCCCCTCTTTTATTGTACTGCTGCTTCTTTGCCTTTATAGGCGTCCTCAAATTGATGCTCTAAATTAGAGATCCCCCTTGCTTTGCCATCCTCGGTTAGCTTTTCCAATTCCGAGCAAAGCTTCCGATTTCCATTCCAAGAACATATCCAATTTGCCATGACACCTTTGAGCCTTCCAAATCAATCCCAAGATTAAACCAGCCATTGTTCATCATCGTTTAAGCAGCTTTCCATCCGGAGCATTTCCCAAATCCTAGTTTTCTATTTCTTCTCCAAATCGAGTGTGGGATCTTTCCAATTCTTGTATGACTCTTACAAATCCCAAATCCAAGGATTCCCATTTGAAGACCTTCCAATTTGGGTGGCTTCAAAATTGTCGAACCAGGACCGGGCATGAGTGAGCCGACCTACATGAAATCCAAACGCTAAGCGATCCAGGCACACTTTTCATTCTGAGGCAAGGTCCTCCAGGATTTGTCGAATCAAGATCTTGAATCGAGCCCAAATCCGTCTAAAGCACTCTTCCTTTTTGTTTCAAAACCTGTCGTCTCATTCTCCTTCGTTGGATTTCATCTGGACGGTTCTCCATTTAAAATTTGTGCCCGTCTTAATCTTTGATGTAGATCCACAACTCAGATCGATCTTATCTTGAATTTTTAGCTTTGGATTGTAAATTACGCTTTTAAAACCCATCGAAGCCTTCGTGAGCGTCGGATGTTCTATGTATTAATCTCTTCGTATACAAATTCATTTAACACGCCATAATTCAATGATTTACAACTCAATCTACGTAAAAATAATTAAAAACCAATTTAGACACGTAATAAAATATAAATCAATTAAATTCAAATAATGCATCTAAATAAATCAATTAAACATAATTATTTATTAAACTCCTAATTACAAACGTAACACTGATAATGAATACTTATCCTTATTTTAACTAAAATTATAACTAACATATTGGTAAAAAGGCATATAAGAATGTGTATATTTTATATATATATATATATATATATATCATTCAATTTAAGTGAATTTTAAACTTCTTCTTCCCCCATTAGTTGGGGTTTCTGCCATCCAATAAAATTCAATACTTTTTTCTGGATGGAGTATTAAAACAGGATGGATGGAGTATCAAAAGACACCCCTTAAGTTCTCTTAAGGAGCATCTTTACCGTAAGAGTAGGAACACCCAAACCACACGTGGCTTCTCTTTTTCTTATCTGACTGCACCACACCTTTTCCCTAATTACAGACATCTACATAAACAAAAATACATGCTCTCATAGTAGGATCATGAGCTCCTACAGTAGGAGGCAAGTGCATACATCAAGTGCAATTAATCAACCCTTGCCATGGCAATGAGAACCATATCTGCCCCACTATTTTCCCGAAAGGTTCAAAGTGATTCCTACCTTCTCTTCCCATTATCGAACAAGCTAAAGTATTCCATCTAATCTAGGCAATGCTCAATGCTTGTTACCTTTCTCACATACAAATATTCCATATTTCATGTTTTCAAGAAGGCTAGATATTCTATAATGCATTGAATTTATATCTAACCTATATACAATTGTCTATTCTCGTCAGTAAGCAAGAGTTATAAAGTTCCGACCTACCCAGACTAGTCGAACCCGATCCAGCCGATTTCAATCAACTTTCTAGAACATCTCTTTAATTAGATCATATGTTGAAGTCAATCCAACATAACTCTATGAAATTATCACAACAATTCTATAATGACATGTTTTGTTGACAAAGATTTCATTTTTTTATTTGATCCAAACATATACAAATGATTCCCTTTATTGGTGACGACGACTAATTTAGTAATAAGAATAAATAAATAAAATATATTTTTTATTTGGACGACCTAAATTAGGAAAGTTTCCAAATTAAGTACTTGAGATGGAATTGATGATATGATTATGAAACGTCTTGTAGTTGCAAAAGATCAAGGTTGACAGATGGTTCACTGGAGCCGAGCGCTAGGGTCGGAGGAGTGCCTGGCGCTAGGTTGAGCCTGGGTGCCAGAGCATAGGTCCACGTGGGTGCAACGTGAGTGTGATCTCTTAAATGGTGAGTTCAATTTATGGTAATTCCTAAGTAAAGTTAAGATTATTTCAAAAAGTTACTTGTAGTAAAAGACTTAGTCAGTCACCAAACCCTCTAGGTGGCAACGCCAGATGGTTGTAGCTTTTATTTAGTATTTTTTATTATTAACCTTAATTTGAATTTAAGTCTTAATAGAGAAAGTTTCCTTATTAAAATCAAATTAAAACATGAATGATTTTGGTGTTTTAAAGGAATAGAAAATTTAGTAATTAGGATATGGACTAGAAGGGTGATGAGGTGACACAAGAGGAGGGTGCCACATGGATGGGATGCCCATGATAGGTGGTTAGGATAAGTTTAGGCAGTTACTAGATTCGGTTAAAATAAGTGCGAAAAGTAGATTTGCAATAAGTTCAATAATTGAAAACTTATCAAATCTTCTGGGTGTCAGGATTATTTTAAGGAGATCGGGTAGATATCTATTTACCTGTTTTAGGATGAACATGACTTGGATTAGGATTATCTTAAAAGAAGAAAATCAGTAAAGAGTCATAATTGAACTGTGGTGCCAGATAGGGATGGGCTGGCTGAGGAAGATCACAATAGACTTAAAACGGGGATGATCTTCTTAGTTACCAACTTACCAGTTTTGGATAGACTAAAAAGGAAAATAGGATTCAGATTACCAATTGTAGTAGGAATCCAATTGAGTTGGCCGCCCTCTATAAATAGAGGAGTTGGTCTCCCCTTTCTACTCCACATACACTCTCTCTCATCTTGTTGCTTGTCGACCTAAGCATACAATGAGTACGTGTTGGACACTGAAGTAAGGCAATGCGGCGAGAAGGATTGTCAATGGTTGTGGTAAGATAGTTTTTCGTCATAGATCTATTTAGGCTTGTCTATAATGAAGGCATGTGCCTAGATTCATATGTTTTAATATCATTCACTTTATGCTTTGAGATTATACGGATGTAATGAAGTCGCTTAGTTGCATTCATGTGTTATTGAACACGATCTTGCTGATTTTGATTGAAAAGTCTTGAAATTACTTCGATGATTCCTTGTGTATCATTTTCATGCCAGAAGTGTTAGGTTGGTAAGAACTATTGCTGGTCAGTTGATCATATGATTTGTTAGACATGTAGCATATGCTATTCATGTCCGGGATTAGTTATCTAGTTATCTAGTTATGCTCTATGTTGTCTGAAGCATTCACGTTGTAAAAACTTGTTGTTGTTTTAATTAATCTCTTAATTCTACTCGCAAGTGTACGAATCGTATTTGGAGTACAGTCGCACAATTTTACAAGGTCGAACCCACAGGGACTTGTATGGCGGAAATCTAATCGAACCCTAACTAAACCCTTGAATTAATTATGAAATTTGTAGAAATTGATTAACTAACTAACGACTAATTAAATTAATTCACGAAATAAAAACTAGAACTTTATCAAATTAACAAACTACTAAGGCTTTGGAATTGGCATGCAGTAATTTATAGAAAATCCTGAACTTATAATCATTTATCATTCTCCATATTACTCGTAACAAACTAGAATCATATTCACGTTGTTACAGAAGATCTTACTTTAACGCACAAATATTCACACAAAATTTATGCCCTTCATGCTATTTAAATTAATAATTCAAATCACTAGATGTATCCACTTACAAGAGAATCACAACTAGTATCCAATTTGTTATTAAACAATTAAAACAAGCATGCATTGCAATAGTAATCCTAAATCATAGCAAAAACATGATTAATGTTATATCCGTAATTAACTACGCAATTAACACATGAACGCATAACAATAATGCACAATTCTAGGATAAAAAAATCAACTTTCACAAGTCAGGCATTCTCTACAATTACTACAGCCTCATCCTAGCCTTAGCAGCTAATTTAGTCAATCATATTAACTAGAACACATGCATAATTCATAATTAAACTCATCTTAATTAAAAGAAATAAAATTGACTTAGAAATTCTGAGCTTAAATAAAAAATAACAGAACTGTTCTCTCGGTCCACTGTTCCAGCAGCAACAGTTCGAACACACTCCTTCAAAATAATACAACGATCGGAATGAAAATGGAACAAAAAAAACACAAAATTTTTAACTGGAAAAAAATAAAAAGAACTCTTTTGGTTGTCTTCTCTCGACTAGTCGACCCCCCCTCTGTTTCTTCTCTGTACTATTTATATAGACTGTAAGAGCAGTCCATTGTTCTTCCAAAATCAAACCTTCCCATTCTGATTCTCGAGTAACAATTGAAATTTCCCAATTGCTGCCATTAAATCATTTAAATCCGGCCAGTTTTCCATTCGAATTGAGGTTCAATTTGTAGAAAAAATCCATTTTTATTCAGTCTCAAAACAGAACCCAAAAAATTGAAACTTTCTCATTCTAGCTCAATTCTGCCCCTTTTTGAAATCTTCAATGGATTTGAAAATGGCAGCTTACCATAGCTGAAATGGCTTCGCAATTTGATTTTCCCGATTCATCTCTATTCACAATCTTTCCAAATCGAGATGCAGTTGATTGTTTCTGTTGCTCCTCCCGAACTCGAACCAGATCCCCATGCTCCTTCGTCGCCTTGAGCCTCGTCGTCGAACTGCCCCAAGCTGATGTCGTCTCTCTCGCCGTCATGAGCTCGAATGTTGCTGTTCTTCACGCTCCTTACACAGTTTGGTTCCTCTGTTAGACAACACGAGCTTGTCTTTTATTTTTATTTTTATTTTCTTTCAACCCGACCGAACTACTGAACTGATTCAGACTTTCTCTATTTTCCTATTTTTTCTTTATTTTAGGTTAATACCCGTTATAGCAATCTCATCAGCCGGATCGAATCTAAACGCCTGTAATTTTATTCCATGGCCGTCTTCTTCATCAGTGAACATCAAATGCTCAAATTTTTGACGCACTTGATCTCAGCTCTTGGATCACTTTGGCACTTCAAAAATCCACCTAATGGCTTTATTTTAGCTGTTCCGCAACCCGAGCATTTGAACCTACGTAAATAAAATATGTCCCATATTAGTCGCACCAAATAAATCATAAAATTATGGAACACATTTAAGTTGAGCCATTTAGAGCGCATTATTTATTTACTTATTTCCTAATTACTGAACTAATTACTAATAATCCACTTGATTCTTTATTTTAACTAGAAAATATGACTAACAAATAGGTAAAAAGGTATACAAAAATATGTATTTTTCATGCATAACAAGTGTCGATATATCGATATCGGGCCCAAGCCGATACATTGAGTCCGGATGTTTTTTTCCAAATTTCGTCGTTATCTCGGCGAAACATAACTGATATATCGGTCATACACTTAAAAAAAAAACCTTTCCCCATCCCGCCTCCTCCTCTGCAGCGATGTCCTCGGCCGCCTCACCCAGCTCATCATGCACGTCTCCACCCCTCGTCTTCCCATCTTCGTCCTCTCTTTTCTACTCAAATCTTTTTTTGAACAATTTTCAGGTGAACAAATCAGCTGGCCCCTTCGACGCCATTCTGTGCGTCGGCCAGTTCTTTCCGAACTCCTCTGATCGCCTCGCTGAGTTTCTCTAATGCGTCGAGGGCCACTCCCCAATCCCCATCCCCACCTACTTCATTGGCGGATATGGCGTCGGAGCTCCCAAGGTCCTCTCCACCACCTCCAGTGACCCAGCCAATCTCGGGCTCAAGACCGACGGCTTCAGGGTCTACCAAGGGCGCATAAAATTTCTTCAAAATTTGCAAAACAAATGATGAAAATAAAGTATAAGAAAATATACCATTTTAACTAAGATAAAGTATGCATTAAAATACGACTATATATGTAGTTTTTTAATCAAGACATACTATGAAAATAAAATATCTACAATTTCTTACACATCTACAACGATTTGCCATTTTTCGGAAGTGTTAGATAACAGCTTAATTTTCAAGATCATTAAACACAAGTTTTTTAAATAGGTGTAATTAGACAGTCAGTTCAAGTTCATTAAACCCAACTTTTTCAATAGGTGTAACTAGACAATTCAAATATCTGTTATTTTTTAAATATCATATAAATAAATCGTGGTAGCAAGGAGGGAACATATGCGATAGGTCAACAAATTATAGTAGCAAAGATGAAATTTAAAAAAAATTGTGGTAGCAAAAATGAAGGAGGTGTGTGGCAATACCAAAAACGAAGGTAAGAACTAAGAAGTTGTATTTATAGCCTAAATGCCCTAAATTTTTACTATTAGTTAGAGTCGATTCTCTTCATTTTTTAAAAAATTTTCTTAAGATATTGTGGCAAGCCAAGCAATCTCTACTTCCTTTTTTGTCATCTTATTTATTTAAGGTCCAAATTTACCTTAATAAAGCATCAGAAGAGTGGTCATAGAAGGACAGCTTTTGTGGGTCAATAAGAGAACAGAAAAAAATAGGAACTAAGAGGGGCTAAGTTAATTAGATAAATAACTTATAAAAGTACTAATATACTATGTTAATGGGAAGGTCAGCTCTGGCAATTGCCCCAGCTTGCCCCCCCTGGCTCCGCCTTTTCTGGCTTTTCTGGTTGATGGGCAGTGGCAAGTTCTCTCTTTCTGGTATAACCCCTTGCCCTAGCTCCTGTTTGTCTGATTTAAGGGTTTCAATTGAGATTCGAGTATTATGGTGCTTGAATGAGTGCACCTAATAGTGTTTTGAGTGTAATGTGCTGTGGAGTGTGAGTGATATGGCCGTATACAGTTTGAATTGTGTTGTTTAAAGTGAGCAAGTACCGGAAGTTGGCAACTTTTAATGGCGGAGAGGTGTACGCGGGCGTTATTCTAGGTGCGGGGCATTATTTCATGAGTCAGCGTGGATCAATATCATTAGCTAGTTGGGGAAAGCCTTTAACTGATACAATCATATCAAAGCATGGTTCAGTTTATGATTTAACACAATGCTGAATATTTAAATTGTGCATTGTTCCTGATACAAGATATTCAACTATGCACGTTGGCATGTATATGTATGGCAGCCGCTGAATATAACCTATAGCACTTTTCGGCATTCTGGCGTTGCTTTGGAAGAACGAAAATACCTGCAAGCCATTCCTATGATTGCGACCAAGGCTAATGATTTGTTGTTTTGAGGTGTCTCTGTTGCCTATTTATCTGGAAGGCGATCCTCACAAGGTCAGTTAATAGGAGAGTACACTGAAGATGATGTTGATGGCTTTAGCTGAAGAGCCTGCAGTAGTTGATATCTTTCTCACATATCCTCATTTTCGGCATTTATTATCATCCGACTTCCCTTTCTTTGAATATTCTTTAAGAGTTATCATGTTCGTGCTTGGCTGTTTCTCATATTTTCTTTGTATCTTGTGTGATTTTCTTAACCTGGTATTACTAATGAATGGCTAAGTGGGATATTGGCTGGTGCAAATCTTTCTGGTATTCCTGATGGGCTTTCAGATGATATGGGTTATGATTCCAATATCTCTCAGTTAGCTGCCGAGCCTCGGTAAGTGAATAAGTTTCTTCCTTATTTTCCTGTAGATTTATAATGAGCTAAAAAGGGCTTTAAAAGTAATAAGATTTTTGTATCAATGAGTAATAACTGAATTTTCCTTTTATGATAATCTTTTTAAGTTCTGCCTAGCTTTTTTCCCCTGCTTTGGTACTTTGACTGTTTATTGGATAACTATTGTAATTGTTAACTTCTACCATGTCAATTAGGTGTATTGAGCTTGGATCTTAGTATTAGTGACAGTTACATCTCAACCTTATTTGTCTTAATAGTGAAGCTTCATAGCAGGCAATATATTTGCATCCTGTTTCAATACCTGAAATTTGAGTCTAGGGGGAATTTAAAGTTAAAACTTAATCTAGCGTCAACAACAGATAACCATATTTTCTTATCACAAATACTTCAGAAAGTTAACATTTTTTTTTTCTCTGTCAAAGCCTTAGCATTAGTTTCTGCTAGATAGAGTATTGATTATGATGGTTATATTGTGTGGATAGCTATCACATTGCAGGGACTAAAGGTGTTTTCTATTCACGTGAACCTTACTCCAATGAAGGTGTGTTCCATATTACTTGTTTTCTGGCTCTTGCAGAAGTTGGAAATAAAGACAAAAAGGTGAGTTCTGTTACTCCGAATGTGATAGTAAATACTGTCATTGTATGTGCAAAACCTTTATAGTTTTGTTATAATATTACAGTCTCCACTAACATGGTCTGTCCTCCGTGTATCAATTTATCCTAAGTTGACTTTTGTCTGATTTTGTGCCAGCAAACACACATTTCATAATCGTCACTGTGTTTCATGTGTCCCAGAAATTTATTCATGCGATTTCTCCTATTCCAGCATCTACCATGTCCCTTGCTGAGCTATCTATAAAGCCCCCAGACGCACTTTGGCTCCCTATACAGGTTTTGGAAAATCATCTCATGCTGCACAAGTTTCTGAACAACAAGAAGTTAATAGTTTGGAGTCACAATACTGGCGTTTTGATGTGAACCAAAAGCGGCCAAGGCAAGATGATACTAGTGGAGAGAAGTTCTGAAAAATGTCACTTCAGACATGATTTGGCTGTGAGAGACTGATGCAGCTGAATGCAGCAGGTTCAAGAATGACAAAAACAATTGAATACCAGCTCAGAAACAGAACTGGCAAAAGCAATTCGTCAAACACTTTGTATTCAAATGAACCAATCAATTTTACAGACTGATGTTTTACAAACTGATGTCAACAGAACATTGTTCTTCAACTCTCAAACACAATTTCTATAGCTGTTTTACAGAGGAAGCTTGTAAACAGTAATTTTGAAGAAATGTGACTTCCTAAACAGACACAAATTGGAACTATCTGTATTGAATTCCAGATGACAATATGACTTTGTTTCAAAAACTATGAACTGAAATGAAATGGAACAAACACACCTGAATCCACAGGTAATCGATTCAAACGCTGGAATCCACCAGCAATGTTCGCCAGAATCCACCAGCAACTCGAAACCAAGTTTCAACATTCAAATTCAGATCCAGAATCCATTTTTCACGGGCTTCTTCAGCCTTTTATAGAAACATGATGTGACCAAAAGACCATTATACCCTCATCTCTTGACGAACTAACTGTTAACTATCATGGGCAACATAGTAATCTAACTATATTTCAAGGGACAGTTCTTCTCCCAGCCTTTTTCCAGCTTTCAATCAATCAACCAACGCCAGCATTTCTCCTCTCCTAAAAAGATTGCTTGTCCTCAAGCAAGAAAATTCAGACCTCAACTGTTGAAGAAGTAGCATCTAAAGAAGGATGATATGGAGATAAATCTGAGACATTAAAGGTCTTCGAAATGCTAAAATTAGTAGGTAAATCGACAACATAAGCGAACTGTAGCACTAGAAAATGGTGGTAATAGATCAAAAGGATTATGGGGATGATGTCCATACACAATCATGAAGAGCGAATATCCAGAAGATTGATTTGTAGAAATATTATATGCAAATTCAGCTTGTGAGATAAACAAATCCCATTGTGAAGGCTTGTCTCCAGCAAGGCATCTCAACAAATTTCCCAAAGTTCTATTAACAACCTCAGTTTGACCATCTGTCTGTGGATGGCATGTGGTGCTGAATTGTAAAACAGTCCCAAGTTGTTTCCACAATACTTTCCAAAATTGACTAAGAAACTTACTATCTCTGTCAGAGGTTGTAGTTTTAGGAATACCATGTAATCTCACTACCTTGAAAAACAAGATTGCAATGGCTGAGGCATCATTTGTTTTCTTACATGGCAGGAAGTGAGCCATTTTAGAGAATTTGTCCACCACTACAAAAACAGAATCAACACCTTTTTTTGTGCGAGGTAAACCAAGTAAAAAATCCATGGTAATGTCTTCCCAAGGAGCATTAGGAACTGGTAAAGGAAGGTATAAACCTGTGTTTTGACTAACACCTTTGGCTTGTTGATAGGTATAACATCTTTGCACATATTTTGCAACATCTCTTCGCAAATGTGGCCAATAAAACTTTTCAATCACTAAATGAACTGTCTTGTCTCTGCCAAAATGTCCTCCAAGACCACCACTATGATGTTCATGAATTATTTGCTGTCGAAGAGAACTGTCAGGTACACATAGTTTGGTTCCTTTAAACAAAAAATCATCTTGAAGCACAAAATCACCATATATGTCTGTCTGAGAAATACATTGTAACCAAATGGAACTAAAATCCTTATCTGTCTCATAAAGGTCTTTAAGGAAGTCAAATCCAAACACATCCAATCACATAGAGGTTAACAAGCTATATTTCCTACTTAGTGCATCAGCTACAGTATTTAATTTGCCTGACTTGTGTTTAATAACAAAAGTGAATTCCTGTAATTCTGAGATCCAGCTAGCATACATCCTGTCCATCTTATTTTGAGAATGAAGAAACTTCAAGGGTTGGTGATCAGTGTGCAAGATAAACTCCCTTTGTATTAGGTAATGTCTCCACTGTCTTAATGCTTGAATCAAAGCAAAAAATTCCAATTTATAAGCTGGCCACAGTTGCCTTGCTATACTTAGCTTAGAACTATAAAAAGCAACTGGTCTACCCTCCTGGGACAACACAGCCCCTATTCCCATGCCTGAAGCATCACATTCTACTTCAAATATCTTCTCAAAACAGGGTAAAGCCAAAATGGGAGTAGTAGACAATTTCTGTTTTAGTAATTCAAAACTATGCTGAGCAGCAAGAGTCCATTCAAATTTCTCTTTTTTTCATACAATCAGTAAGAGGAGCTGCAATAGTGCTAAAACCCCTCACAAACCTTCTATAAAAAGCTGCCAATCCATGAAAACTTTTAACATCCTTTGCACTCTTAGGAACTGGACAGGATAGAATAGTTTCCACCTTAGTTTGATCAACACTGATTCCTTGGGCTCCCACAACATATCCCAAAAAATTGAGTTGTGGTGTAAGAAAACTACACTTCTTAAGATTAACATACAGAGAATGTAGTTGTAAAACTTTTAAAACTTCAGCCAAATGGTCGAGATGTTCTTTCTCAGTTGTACTATATATGAGAATATCATCAAAGTATACAACAACAAACTTGTGGAAAAATTGTTTCAATACCTGACATCAATCTCATGAATGTGCTTGGTGCATTTGTGAGTCCAAAGGGCATAACCAGCCATTCATATAAGCCTTCTCTGGTTTTAAAAGCTGTTTTCCACTCATCCCCTTCTCGAATCCGAATCTGATGATACCCACTCCTTAAGTCCAACTTGGAAAACACTTTAGAACCTTCCAACATATCAATCATGTCTTCTAATCGTGGTATAGGAAATCTGTACTTCACAGTTATCCTATTAATGGCTCTACAATCAATACACATTCGCCAAGATCCATCTTTTTTGGGGACTAACAGGGCTGGGACTCCACATGGACTCATGCTTTCTCTAATCAGTCCCTTATTCAATAATTCTTCCACTTGTTCCTGTAGAACCTTGTTTTCATGAGGACTCATACGATAATGAGGTAAGTTGGGAAGGCTAGCACCAGGAATAAAATCAATCTGGTGTTGAATATCTCTCACAGCTGGCAGTGAAGCAGGTAACTCATCTGGTATTACAGCTTTATACTTTTCCAATATCTGTTTTATCTTCAGGGGTACATGACAACTAGAATCATATTCTTTAACTACAAGAGCATAAATGTCAGCTCCTTCTTGGATGTCCTTCAAATTGCTGACTAAAAGTATCTTACTAGGAACAGCTGAAACTGACTTTCCATTTTTTGAAGACTGTTTTGGTACTAACACTAACTTTTTGCCTTGATATACAAAAGAGTAAGTGTTAGCTTTTCCTTCATGCACAGCATTCATGTCATGTTGCCAAGGCCTTCCTAATAAAATCTAACAAGCACTCATCTCTACAACATCACATACTAGATCTGTGTGATAATCTTTTCCAATAGAGAAAGGAATATGGCATTGTTCACTAACCTTGACAGCACCAATATCTTTAATCCAACCCAGAGTATAAGGGTTTGGATGTTGTTCCACAGGTAGTTTAAGTTGTTTCACTAACTGTTGAGATACAAAATTTTCACAGCTGCCGCTATCCACAAGAACCTTGCACACAACCTTATTGACAGTCCCATAGGTAACAAAGATTCTATTCCTCTGTGACTGATCCTCCACCTTAGGTAAAAACATTAATTTCTGTACTACTAAGGAGGATATAATGCCATCAATGTCTTCACATTCATCAGCTTCCACCATGGTCACAGGAAACTCAGAATCTGTAGTCATCATTTCTTCATCTGCCTCATTAGCTTCTTGATTACTAGTCAAAGGTACAGCTATATTAGCAGCTTTCACTCGAAGAGGACATTCACTGGAAATATGTCCTGGTTGTCTACATTTGTAACATGTGGTAACTTTAGGTTTGGCATACTGAATAGGCTGCAAAGAGGCCTTATTCTTCATCCTACTATTTTGATCATTAACAGAGGAAGGTTGTTGGTTGTCATCTCCAGAATCCTGCACAACATTCTTCCCTTTAAACATCATTCCTTGGGATTGCACATTTCTGCTAACTGTGGAAACTTGGAATTTAGACTGTTCAATCTGTTGTTCTGCTCTCAAAGCCAATTGAAGTGCAGCTGAGAAAGAAAACATAGTTTGTAATCCGATTTTCTCCTGAATTTTCCACTGTAATCCGTTAGTAAATCTTCCAATTTTCTGTTGTTCTGTCTCCCTTACATTATTTCGAACTATTAACTTCTGAAATTCCTGAGCATAGTCTTTGACCTTTCGATTTCCTTGACGACAGTTCTGATATTTTTGGTACAGCACCTGTTCATAATCTAGTGGCAGATATTGAGACCGCAACAGTTGCTTCATTTTAGACCATGTGCGAATTGCATTTTTTCCTCTCTGTCGCCACTCCATCTGAACCTGTTCCCACCAGGCTGATGCCCCTCCTTTTAGTTTGTAAGCCACTACTTTGACCTGTTTGTCAAGGGGAACCTCCATTCCATCAAAATACCTCTCTACCTCAACTAGCCAATCAAGAAAGTCCTCCATATGAAGCATACCATCAAATTCATTCAGTTCTAACTTTGGTCGAAAAGATTGCTGCTGGTACCTTTGTGTATATCCCTGATTAGCTCGAAAATCTTGATTTTCAAATTCTCTGTCATTCCTTCTATTTCCTCGGGTCCGGTCACAGCCTGTTCGAATTCGAATCACTGCTGGCCTTTCTTGTTCTTCTTCACTAGAGCTGTCTCCAGTCATATTCTGTCCAGGATTCCTCGAATTTTCCCTGAAATCATAATCCGCATTTCTAGGATTTGCTTCCGACATTTGCGGAATAGACTGTCGGACATTCATCTGCTGCAACTATACTAAAATTTGCTGCATGGTTTGTAGTATTTGCTGTTGAAGGGCCTGACTTTCATTAGAATCTCCGGCTGCCATAGTAAACAGTCGATCCTTGCTTTGATACCAATATGATGCAGCTGAATGCAGCAGGTTCAAGAATGACAAAAACAATTGAATACCAGCTCAGAAACAGAACTGGCAAAAGTAATTCGTCAAACACTTTGTATTCAAATGAACCAATCAATTTTACAGACTGATGTTTTACAAACTGATGTCAACAGAACATTGTTTTTCAACTTTCAAACACAATTTCTATAGCTGTTTTACAGAGGAAGCTTGTAAACAGTAATTTTGAAGAAATGTGACTTCCTAAACCATTTCAATTACAACAGACACAAATTGGAACTATCTGTATTGAATTCCAGATGACAATATAACTTTGTTTCAAAAACTATGAACTGAAATGAAATGGAACAAACACACCTGAATCCACAGGTAATCGATTCAAATGTTGGAATCCACCAGCAATGTTCGCCAGAATCCACCAGCAACTCGAAACCAAGTTTCAACATTCAAATTCAGATCCAGAATCCCTTTTTCACGGGCTTCTTCAGCCTTTTATAGAAACATGATGTGACCAAAAGACCATTATACTCTCATCTCTTGACGAACTAACTGTTAACTATCATGGGCAACATAGTAATCTAACTATATTTCAAGGGACAGTTCTTCTCCCAGCCTTTTTCCAGCTTTCAATCAATCAACCAACGCCAGCAGAGACCTTTATTTGGGAGGTTGTTGTTTTGATTTTCTTAACAAAGGAAAATGTGAAAGGTCTGAATGCAAATTTCAGCACAGCTTGGAGGAAAATGGTGCTTCTTGGAAGAGGCGGAGATTGGTTTAATGCTTATCTTCATTGCTCATTGGATTACTGAACATGTTTAAGCAAAGATCTGTCCCCATATATGTCCTTTTGCATGGTTTTAGGTCTACTGATGGCCGTGGCTCCCAGGGAAGAAGTTGTTGGTTCTGCTTGTCCAACGGCAATGTGGATACACATCTTGTTGTCAGCATAGGAGAAAGTTGTTATTGTGCTATGGCAAAAGGCCAACTAGTTGATGTTCATGTACTGATAATACCTGTTGAACATTGCTCGGATACACTCCCCCTTTCCATGGAAGCTGAAAAAGAATTACAGAAGTATAGAAAAGCTTTGAAGATTTACTTCTAGAACCAGGACAAGGCCGTCATATTTTATGAATAGCTCCCTTCATCACATGAATTTGTCCAGTAGAAGGCTGTTGGTAGTCTGAGTTGTAGAAGATGGTCACTCCCTTTTTTTCCTAATTTACTCGTATTCATTTTCTAGTTGTGTGCTAAGGGTCGAGTCTAGATAAAATTGAAATATATCGGTGATACACTTAAAAAAAACAAAAAAAACAAAAACAAAACCTTTCCCCATCCCTGACTCCCCGTGCTGAGCTGATGACATGAGGGCTGAGGGGAAAGACGAAGAGGGAAAGAGAGAGAGGAAAAGACTTGCTCCTTTTGTGAATATAATGTCTTATTTCATGTGGCTAATTCATTCGATTTAAATCCATTTTTTATATGAGTTATTTGCGTATTTTTTGCAGGTCAATTACTTATGTTGTTGATTGTTAAGGATTTAATAGACAAATGGTTATGTTGTAATGCTAATAATGTCTTTTTTTTATGTTAAGTACTGCATAAACTTGTATTTTTATGATTAAACTCTTATGTTATAGATTGTATCATTACTTGGTGGAACTTGGATATCTTGTAAACATGCATTGTATTTACTTGTTGATTGTCCCATTGTTGATTATTACAGGTGATTAAACTTTTAAGGTTATGTACTTTATACATATGATTGAAAATACAAGAGAGATTTTGCCAAAATTTTCATGGAAATATATTCATATAAGAATGTTTATTTTTCTTGTATAAGATGTCACTCCTTTAAAGAGTCACATTGTGAATATATATGGTAAAAACTTGTTTTAGACCACCTATATTTTTTTTACATGATATCTCCGATATGTTGTCTCTCTCGCCGACCTATATTTTACCGATATCCCATACAACATTCCTTGGTTTTAAGGGTATATATTAGTATGTTTGTGGTAAAAATTACTCCTTTGCATTGATACTATTATCATACTAACAACTAATATGATATATATTAACATGAGAGTACTTATTAATGTATAATTACCCTTTAGGTGCTGTTAGAACCAAGAATAAGAACTGTCTGTGAGGTATCAATACATAACAGTGTTCTCGGCCAGAACTGATTTTGCACTGACGACCTGTACAAAATAAATCGTAACTAATTCCAAAAAACTCCTAAAAATACATCGTCAAAAGTGTAAGAATCTAGACTCATAGGGGCATATATAGTAAAAATTACAAGTTTTGAATTCATTGATACTCTGATCGTGGTGTCTGTCCAAATTTCACTATTTTGTTGAGAACATAACATTCTTTCCTTTAAAAACTAATCAAATGACTAAAGGTAAAATCTTGTACCATGATAATACCTAATAACAAAGGGTTGAATATTAATAAGGTATGCTTGAGAATCTCTGGGATCAATTGTGTCATCAGAGTCTAAACCATATGACTTGATCGACCGTTTCGGTTTCTATGGAACTTTTATGTTATTCTATCTTCCGGTCTAAATATTTTATTATAATCAAAGGCTTGGTCTGTCAAATAAGTTCTTGACCATATGGAGTCAATTGTTCAGTAGATCTTCTTCCAGAGTTCCTACGCAAATCCTACTCGTGTGCATATCTATATTGTTGTGAACTTAAGTCTTTGTCTACTATCGACAGTTTGGTTAGAACCAAGAAAGTTAGATTCTAGAGGATATTAGGGCACATCTAGCATTGTGCCCCAGTTCTCCACGAGAGATCTGGCAGGACTCTTGTAGAAGTGAACTCATAGTATAGTCGTATTAGTCATGTAGATCTTGCGGGATCTCCTATATTTTGGAACTTTGGGGGGCTCCTGCCCAAAGAGAGGCATATACATACATTTTTTACTAGTCACACATCACAGAAGGTCTGATAGTCATCATCCATTGTGTCTGTGAGCATCAATGGGGCCCGTATCCTAGATACATAGCAGGGTTTCAAAAGGAAAACTAGGGTATTCGAGTAAGTACCACGTACTGGTGGTGTTGATCTGAGAGCAAAAATTGGATTCTTCAGGCACTTTTGTTATTCTGAATTTTGGGAATTGATACCCCTTGCTCTATTTTCTGAAACAGACCGGCACTGAACTAGTCGGTTCAGTGCTTCCTTTTCTTTTCTTTTTTTTTCTTTTTATCTTTAAAACCCGTCGTATTAATCTCCACCCATCGGATCTTCGATCTCAGCACAGAAATGGTTTGGCGCGTATTCACTCTTGACGATCCACATTTGAAACTCTTACGTCTACATAAATAAAATTAAATATTAAATTAGACGCATAATAAAATGTGAAATCATGAAATCCAATTAACGCATCTAAATTAATCAATTAAGCGCATTTAATTATTAATCTCCTAATTACTCACCTAACATGAATAACCATTAATAATATTTACTTTCAACCAAAATTACGACCAAAATATAGGTAGAAAGGCATATAAAAATGTGTTTATTTTGTAGATATCATCGGTTCAGTAAGAAAAACAAAAACAAATGAAGAACCGGCCCGAGCCAAAGCTCGGGCCTTTCGGTTGAGCAGAGAGGCGTCTCTATTCTGAGTATGGCAGAGCTGGGTGTCGATCGACGGTGGGGCTGGACAACGGAGCTTCATGACGGCAGTTCTATGCTAGATGGCAAAGAGGCAACGATGACCAGAGGAGAGGAGCTCGATGAATGGCGGACAGACAGAGCTCTGTTTTGAACTCCAACGGCAAGACAGCAGCCATGATTCACGGCGGGGCGAGCTGGGTTCAGGCGAGGACTGTGGCGGCTTGGGGCGGCAAGATTTGTGAAAGTTTTTCAATTTAGTTCACTATTGATCTTTATACATTAATGTTGTTATGGAGTTGATAAAATCGATGATATTGATATTGTCCTATTTTTATTCCTATTCATGGAACCTCCAATGTTAAACTACATGATGCATGAGTACTCCAAAGAGTCGCGGTCAATTCGGAGCTATGGAGTACACTATACTTAAGATTCAGGTCACAAGGATATAGATGGCCATCACATGATGCATGAGTACTGTAAATCACATCCTGTGTTTGTAAGAGTCACAGTCGATTTGGAGCTATGGAGTACGCTATACTTAAGATTCAGGTCATAGGGATATAGACGGCCATACATGAGTATTTGGGAAATGATATTACATTCGGAGACAGTTTTGGAGATATTAGATGCCTATCTTTGAAGGCGAAGATCATAGGAAAAGAATACTAGAATAGTAGTTTATTTCCAGTTAGAAGATTGTAATAAAACCCATACCAAATACACTAGGGAGAACCGATTGTAGGAAATTCTTAAAGAAATGAATAAAATCCCTTTTGACTCTTAAATTGTATGATTGATTGTTTGTGATGATTGTTGTTAGAATTACAAGGAGATTGTATTTGCTCAAAGAATCAATTTATAGGAGTCAAAGAAATGAGGGATGAATTAAAATTGAAACAATGTTAGATTCTAATTCATCTTTTTTTTTACTGGTAGATCGCAAAAATGGTGAATTCCGGAGCAAGAAGGGGAAGGCTGCGAAGGGGTCTCTCATAATTAGGATGGCAAAACAAGCCAAAATCAAGGCATGAGAGCTATGATGCAAGAATTTGCATCATAAATTTGAAATGAAGGATGTGCACAAGAGAAGCCTTCTACCTTGGAGCATTTCAAACGTGCTGGACCTGACTTCTCTGGGGAGGACAACCCAGAGAAAGCAGAAAGATGGATAAGAGAGGTGAAGAAACTCTTTAAGGGAATGAAAGGTGCCAGTAGATGAGCAGGTTACGTTCACAGCAAGGGCCTCAATAGACTAGCTAGGGTATTGATTGACCCTGGAGCATTTCGTTCGTTCATATCTTTTGTGCTTGCATTGAGTCTAGAGAAGCCTTTGTCTAGACTTAATTTTGACCTGTTGATTGTTACTCCTATCATGTCATGAGTTCTGTTGTGGGTGAATATTTAGAAAACACCCCAGTAGTAGTGGGGGATAAAATTCTAAATGTTGATTTAATATTACTTAAATTGTGTAATTTTGATGTAATTTTGAGGATGGATTGGTTGTCTAGTTTAGATTGGAAACGTAATTGGGATGACCACCTACTATTGATTGAGTTTGCCTATAACAACAGTTACCATGCAAGTATAGGCATGGCACTATTTGCAGCTCTCTATGGGCGACCGTGTAGGCTTGTTGGAACGATGTTGGAGAAAATAAGGTGATAAGATCCGAGTTAGTGCAGTATTGTGCAGAAAAGGTGAAGCAGATTAGACAGATACTACAGACTGCCCAAAACCAATAAAAGAGTCATGCAGATTGCCGACGTAGAGAACTAAAGTTTCATGAAGGAGACCATGTGTTCTTGAAGGTCTCACCCACATAAGGAGTCATGCGCTTTGGAAAGAAAGGGAAGTTGAATCCTAGGTTTGAGGGACTATTTGAAATTTTGGAAAGGGTTGGACCAATGGCAAATAGGTTAACTCTACCCCATAACTTGCATATGTGCATAGTACATTCCATGTGTCTATGATCAAGAAATACATTCCAGATCCTTCTCAAGTTTTAAATTATGCCACAATGGAGTTAGAAGCAGATTTGACTTTCCCTATAAAGCCAACTAAGATTTTGGACAAAAAAGATCAAGTTTTGCACAAGAAAACAATTTTGTTAGTGAAAGTGTTATGGCATAATCAACTTTATGAAGATATGACTTGGGAGGCGGTTTTATCCCGAGTTGTTTGATAATTAGTTTTCTACATTTCGATGACGAAATGTTTTCTAAGGATGGGAGGATGTGACGACCACTAATTTTGTAATAAGAATAAATAAATAAATAAAATATAATTTTTATTTGGACGACCAAAATTATGAAAGTTTCCAAATTGAGTACTTGAGATGGAATTGATGATATGATTATGAAATGTCTTCTAGTTGCAAAGGATCAAGGTTGAGAGATGGTTCACTGGCGTTGGGGCTGAGCCGAGAGCCAGGGTCGTAGGAGTGCTTGGCGCCAGGTTGAGCGTGGGCGCCAGAGCATAGGTTCACGCGGGTACAAAGTGTGATCTCTTAAAGGGTGAGTTCAATTTATGGTAATTCCTGGGTAAGATTAAGATTATTTCAAGAAGTTACCATTGTAGTAAAAGACTTAGTCATCACTAAACCCTCTGGGCACCAGAAGGTTGTAGCTTTTATTTTGTCTTGTTTATTGTTGACCTTAATTTGAATTTGAGTCTTAATAGAGGAAGTTTCCTTATTGAAATCAAATTAAAACAGTATTGATTTTGGTGTTTTAGAGGAATCGAAGATTTTGTGATTAGGATATGGACTAGAAGAGTGATGAGGTAGCACAAGAGGAGGGCGCCACATGGATGAGATGCCCACAATAGGTGGTTAGGATAAGTTTAGGCAATTACCAAATTCAGTTAGGATAAGTACAAAAAGTAGATTTGCAATCAGATCATTAATTGGAAACTTATCAAATCTTTTGGGCTCCAAATATGGATGGGCGCCATGATTATTTTGGGGAGATTTAGTAGTTATATGTTTACCTATTTTAGGATGAACACAATTTGGATTAGGATTAACTTAAAAGAAGAAAATCAGTAAAGGGTCCTAATTGCATTGGGCACCAGATAGGGATAGCCAAGGCAAATCTTGTAGGAGACTTCTGATTGGCTGAGGAAGATCACAATAGACTTAAATCAGGGAGGATCTTCTTAGTTACCAACTTACCAGTTTTTAATAGACTTAAAAGGGAAATAGGATTGAGATTAACAATTGTAGTAGGAATTCAATTGAGTTGGCCGCCCTCTATAAATAGAGAAGCTGGTCTCCCATTTCTACTCCACATACACACACACTCTCTCTCTCATCTTGTTGCTAGTCGACCTGAGCATACGACGAGTACGTGTTGGACGCTGAAGCAAGGCAATGCAATGAGAAGGATTGTCAACAGTTGAGGTAGGATGGTTTATCGTCATAGATCTATTTAGAGCCTATTTTGCAGCACCTAAGGGGCTGGATTTTAGAAGAATCCAGCTTCTTTTGGAAAATGGAAGAGATTTTCCAAAAGAATCCAACTTTCACTTCATTGACTTTTTTCAATGACATTTATTGTAATTTTGTAAAAAGACAAGGACAATTAATAACAAAAAACGTTGTTTCAATCATGAAACTGCATATTTTTTTATTAATTGTCCTTGTCTTTCATGTTTATTTATGAAGCATGCCATCAAACCCTAAATTCTTCCCCAAAAACTACTTTTTCCCAACCAAACACCCAGATTCTTTTTCCAGCTTCCCTAAAATCCAGATTTCTCACTCCTAAAATCTCCAACCAAACAGACCCTTAAGCTTGTCTGTAATGAAAACATGCCTAGATTCATATGCTTTAATATCATTCACTTTATGCTTTTATATTATACTGATGTGATGAAGTCTCTCAGTTGCATTCATGTGTTATTGAACACGATCTTGCTGATATTGATTGAAAAGTTTTAAAATTACTTCGATGATTACTTGTTGTCATTCTCATGCCACATATGTTAGGTTGATAAGAACTCTTGCTGGTCAGTTGATCATATGATTTGTTAGACGTCCTATTCATGTTCGGAATTAGTTGTCTGATTATCCGGTTGTATTTCTTTGAAGTACTCATGCATCATGTGATACAGGTGAAGATAAAAAGTGATTTGGAATTTAGCTGGACTTGAAGACGCAAGGTGGAAGTGAGAAGATTTAATTATTTAAGTTTTGGCATATACTTCAAAACAATGGTGTGCATGCTAAGGATTTATTAATAAATTTTTTATTAAATGTATTATATATTTTTTAATTTAATTGATATTTCATTCCCAGGTTATTAATAATCAATTACGTGTCTTTTAATGATTGTGTAATTGATGACATAGTTATCCCGTCGTCTTTCATTATAAATATTTCGCATTCCGACGTCGGATCTTGATCCGGCTGTGCACGACAAATCAGGAGGCCGGCGTGCACACACCGTTCTTATAGGACGGGTCTGCCGTCTGTCTAATATATATACTGGGTCATTCTTAAAACACTGACATAAATTCATTGGGTATTTGTGCTAAAAGCAAACTGTGAAAAAAGGTTCTTATCAAAAGAAAAAAACTGTAACAAAACGCCGTAAACGTCAAGCTTTGATCCACCAACTGCCACGGCTGTCAAAACTCAGAAAGGAGAGACATGTTGATGTACCTTCTTTCAAGTTGCATTATGACACTTTTACAGGTGACCCTGATGGACACGCAGATTAGATATGAGTGGAGAACTGCGGACGTCAAGTAACATAGCAATCAGTAAACATGACCTTTAGCTCAGGAATAGATGCCTCTTTCTTCTCAACAAGATCGTCCATATGACCTTCAGTGAGCAAAGTTTGATATCTCCTTGCACCACTTCCATTTGTTGGTAAAGAACACGATATTCTTGTCGTTAAAGGGTGGATAAAAAGAGCTTTTTCTGACAAAGTTATGTCCCGCCCCCCTAACCTAGCCTTCTTTATAGGAAGTAGACTAATGGAGCAACAGTAGAACTGGATGCTCCATCCTTGAACACCACACCTTTCTACGTAGTATCATAGTTCTCCATTCTGTTGTCTACAGCCATACATTTGGTAGATTGAGACAATCAGGATTCAGGAACTCAGAGTACAAAGTACCTGGTTTCAATGAATCCATGGCAAATGTGTTGGTTTTTGAGAAGTACTTCTGGGAAATAACACGGTAAGAAAAGATCAAGAGTTTGATATACAGTGACAATGTGTGAATGCAAGCTGTGTTATCTACATGCAACTGTTTAGTTTCACAGGTGTTGTATTGGTAGGTTGCCAATGTGATAGAAGAAAAATTGCATTGCTTCGGCTCAAAATTTGGAACTATACAGGTGAGGATCGCCATCTTTGAAAAAGTATTTGTGCTATGATTTCTCTGCATGCGTGTGATATTATCTCAACTTTCCAATTTGTTTGTAGTCTCTTTAACAAAGTGGTGTCATTATTTTATGATCCTGAATCTTGAGAATAACTCCATGTTTGTAGTCTCTTTAACAAAGTGGTGTCATTATTATATGATCCTGTATCTTGAGAATAACTCCATAGTTTTGGAAGAAAATTCTGATTACGGTAAGATTTCTTTTTCTTTTTTGCCATAAGGATATGACTACTTGAGCAATCTTATTTAATGACATATCTTAGGTTTTTTCTTTTTTGTCTTTTCTTTTAAGCGCCATCTTGTATAAAGCTTTTTAGACGTATCAGCTTAGCTAATTATGCATCTCATTCTAGTGTTTGGGATTTAAGGTTTAGGGACCAAAGCAAAGAATTTACCTAGAGCGAAGGCGCGAACAAGGGACTATTAACTGGGCCAATTCCACCCCCCACCCAAAATGTACGTTGCTGAGACCGATTGTGTCCTGCCCATGTATATAAACACAATGGTTTTCATTGTTACTAGTTTTGTGATGGAAGATGATCAAATTAATATTTCATCTCCAATTATCATGGTGCCAAATCTACATAATTAGGAAGGCATATTGGTGCAGACACCGGGCCTATACGGGTTTACACCCCCCGGAATAGGGCCCGTGCCCATTAGATTTGCTTATTTTGCTGTTTACATATTTAGTGCTTTCTATTTTCAGCATTTGATTTAAATTAGGGAGTTTCTTTGATTAGAAAAGCTTGATTCCCATATCTAATTTGGGCAAGCTTAAATTTTTTGCTTGATTTAAGACTCTTGTAATGCCTATTTAAAGGCTACCCTTTCTATGAAATCAAACAGTTTAGTTTTATGAAAAAAAATCTCTCGTTGATACCTATGTGATAGATAAATCCCGTCGATGCTAATTCTGACGCCGGTGCCGAAGCCGGAAGCCACCAGTGCCAAATCCAGTGGTGGGTTTTGTTGCCGAATCCAAATCCCAAACGTTGTGCTTTCGTCATCGTCGCCGCTTGCTTTCCCACCGACTGTTCATCTGATCCGCCATGCGACATCAATTTCAGAGAACCGCAACCACCTTTTCCTCCGCCGCTGCCTTGGTGGTGGATTCCGGAGAGGTCTTGCCGGTATCAGTCTCAAAGCCGCCACCTTTTGCCCAAAGTCGCCCCTTTCTTCCAAAAACTTGTCGTTGTCTCCGCTCGTGCCGCCGCCATCTATTTTGCCGAACAGATCTCAGACCACCACCATTGTGCCATTGTCGTCGTCATCGCCGCCAGTCGAACCGGCCACCCACATCTCTAGCTTCCTCTGCCGGAAGCCGCTCTGTTGATCGGAGCATCTCCTTCGATCATGCCACTAGCTGATGTCATGCCATCTCTTTCCCTTCACTCGAGCATACGAGAGTTGAAGAGGCTAACCCGGTTCATACAATATTGAGACGAACTTGGTTCGGATCTGATTTATATCATGGGTTCAGGGTTGGTTTGAGTTACACTTGGACGGGCCGATTATTTCGATTCGAGTTTCCCTTTGGACGGGTCAAATCAATTGGGTTCGGGTTTGGGATTCACTTCGGGCGAACAAGTAAGTTGTTCTTTTCATCTTTGTGGTTTTAGTTGTTCATTTAAAATATCATACTTGGTCTGAAGTGCAAGTACGTAGTAAACATTGATTCGTACATCAATCCTTTGAATCCTAGCCTAAAACAGTTTCTTAACTGTTGCTGCCCTTCAATCTTTTAAGCCAAGTCTGAATTATTCGTAGCAATTTATATTAAATTCTTTATCTTGCTTGAGTAGGATTGCTAAAATTTTTAGTTTTCTTTACTTGTTTAACTTTTGTCGGATCTCAAGTTAGTTGTCCTGCATCATATTTGGTGGCCCCTGCATCGTTTAGGCTAGGTATTTGCAATATATATAGTTTGCATTTCATTGCATGCATTTGTGTTCTGGTAAAGTCATTTCTTCCAATTCGTCAAAATCCCACTCTGTTATGGATCCCCTAGAAGCTTTTGTTAAACAACTAGAAAACATGAATAAACAACTAGAAAACCTTAATACTAAATATGAGAAGCTTCGTCAAGATCTTATCCAAACCAATGTCCGTCTAGATTCTGTTGAGACCTCTCAGAGGTTGAAGCACCATCCTTTGATGGCAGCCTTGATCCTAAGGTATTTATTGATTGGGTGAGAGAAATGGACCACTTCTTTGAGTGGTATGAGTTAACTAGGGATAAAAAGGTCAAATTTTTTAAGATGAAACTCATCGGGAGAGCCAAACTGTTTTAGGAAGATGTTGAAGGTTTGATAGTCCTTAGACACAAACCTCCAATTATTACTTGGACGGACATGAAAGAGCGCCTGAGCACTAATTACTTGCCTCGATCCTATAGGAGTGTTCTCATAGAGAATTACTATAAGCTTAGGCAAGGTAACCGGTCTGCCCTAGAATATATTGCTGAATTTGAGGAGTATAAGGTGCGCTGTCAAGTCCGTGAGGAACATGATTCGATTCTAGTTCAATTTCAAAAAGGTCTTAATGAAGACCTTAGGAAGGAGCTTGTGTTTCGAGGTATTGCTACTCTTGAACAAGCTTATGCCTTTGTGAAGGACTACGAGATGATCACTAAACCTCACTCCTTTAGGCGTCCAGAACCTCGCACACAATTAGCTGTTCCCCAACAACTTGCCAGTAAGCCAAATGGGGGATCGTCCCCGTATGCAGGGAATAGGTCCAATTCTGGATCAGCTCCATCTGCCGGGTGAAAACCACAGTCCGGATCTTACCTATCCAAAGCTACTCCTCTTATGCGTGCCTCCAATGATAATGACAAACGGGTTGATAGAGATTCCCCAACACCCAGTCGTTGCTATAGGTTCCAAGGATTTGGTCATGTTGCTGCCGTGTGCCCTACTAAGAAGACTCTTGTTATTAGTGAACAAGAAATGCCCTCTGATGATAGCAGCCTCAAAGAGGAGGTCTATGAGCCCAACCTAGCAGACATACATGACTCTGATGTTGAGTATGAAGAAGCACCTGGCTTCCTAGGTTGTATTAGAGCTTCTCCTTCTCCTTTCAGTTGCACAAACACTCAGTTTGTTGCCCCAACTTTGAACGTCGTTAGGTGTGCCCTAACCCAGCCTCGAGAGAATGATGATTAGCGTAGGAGTACAATCTTCCACACTTATGTTAAGTATGGGGGAAAAGATTGTAAAGTGATCATTGACAGTGGGAGTTGTATTAATGCCGTTTCTTCGATACTTGTCTCCTGCTTAGGTCTCAAACCAATTCCCCACCCTAATCCCTATAAAGTCTCTTGGGTTGACACAACATCCATTCCTATCAATGAACAATGTCTACTGCCAATTGAAGTTCACTCTTACACAGATAAAATATAGTGTGATGTCATACCCATGGATGTAGGTCATCTTATCTTAGGGAGGCCGTGGCTCTTTGACTTAGATGTCACAATCTATGGTCGCAGCAATTCTGTTACTTTTACTTTTAATGGCCATAAGATCAAATTGAACCTTGAAAACTGCAGCCTCTTCCTAAGAATCCCAAAAGTGCTACAACCAAAGATAAGTGCTTGCACGTAATTAGCCCAAAAGAGTTTTTGAGAGAAGTGAGCACTGAAGATGTTCTATTTGCCGTTGTCGCCAAGGAAGTTTCACCGGACACTCAGGAACACACGTCTGCTGATGTAACTAATCTCCATACAGAATTTAAAGATGTTTTTCCTGAGGATCTCCCGGACCAGTTACCACCCATGCATGACATCCAACACACTATCGATCTTGTTCCGGGAGCAACTCTCCCAAATTTGCCTCATTATCAACTTAATCCCACTGAGCATGATGAGTTAAAGAGGCAAGTTGATGATCTCCTCCGTAAGGGATTCATTAGGGAAAGTATGAGTCTGTGTGCTGTACCCGCACTCCTAACACCTAAGAAAGATGGATCATGGAGGATGTGCGTGGATAGACATGCAATCAACAAGATCACGGTGAAATATCGGTTTCCCATCCCGAGGCTTGATGATATGCTTGATATGATGGTCAGTGCCAAAATTTTCTCAAAAATCAACCTGAAAAGTGGCTGCCATCAAATTCGAATTCGCCCAGGTGACGAGTGAAAAACCACCTTCAAGACGAAGGATGGCCTCTATGAGTGGATGGTTATGCCATTTGGACTCTCGAATGCTCCTAGTACCTTTATGCGAGTGATGATGCAAGTACTTCGTCCTTTCATGGGTAAGTTCCTTGTTGTGTACTTCGATGACATCCTTATTTACAGTACGACCAAGGAGCAACACCTAGGCCACCATGTCCAAGTTTGTAACACCCTGAGGAAAGAAAGTCTGTATGCCAACTTTAAGAAGTGTTCTTTTCTCACACATCAAGTTATCTTCTTGGGTTTTATAGTTTCCTCTGAGAGAGTTTCTGCTGATCCCCCAAAAGTGAAGGCGATAGTTGACTGGCCTGAGCCCAAGAATATTCATGATGTTCTTAGTTTTCATGGGCTTGCTACGTTTTATCGTGAGTTTATTCGTGGGTTTAGCACCATCATGTCTCCTATAACTGATTATCTAAAGAAAGGTGGCTTCCGATGGTCACATGCTGCCGCTAGAGCATTTGAGGAGATCAAAAGGAAGATGACTGAAGCACCTATAATGCGCCGCCTAGATTTTTCAAAGGTTTTTGAGGTTGAATGTGATGCATCTGGTATAGGCATTGGTGGCGTCCTTAGTCAAGAATGTCATCCAATCGCTTACTTTAGTGAGAAGTTAAATGAGGCTAACAAAGTACTCAACCTATGATAAATAATTCTATGCGGTAGTGCAAGCTTTACGTCACTGGCGGCATTACCTTCTCCCGCATGAATTTGTCCTTTATTCAGACCATTGGGCTTTGCATTACCTGAACTCTCAAAAGAAACTTAATTCTCGACATGGTCATTGGATTGAGTTTCTACAGTCTTATACTTTTGTGTTAAAACATCGAGTAGGGGTTGCGAATAAAGAAGTTGACGCATTTAGCTGTCGTGCATTTTTACTTTCTGTGCTGAGTGCAAGTATAAATTATTCGTAGTAATTTATATTAAATTCTTTATCTTGCTTGAGTAGGATTGCTAAAATTTATAGTTTTCTTTACTTGTTTAACTTTTGTTGGATCTCAAGTTAGTTGTCCTGCATCACATATGATGAAGATGATGACATTAGACATTCATCTCATTGCCCCCTCTGTAAATGGATGCATCAGGAAAGGCATTTGGCCTAAATGCTTGCCACTATGTTTCTTTGCATGGATTTTTGTACCATTATTTTGATTCTGATGAGAGTTAGTATGGCAAAGAATCCATGTTGTCCACCTCGTATAGCTGAGATAGAGCAAATGATGATGGCGACAAATGTTTTGAGATTGATATTGCGTTTTACAGTTGGGGGATGCAAAAATTTCCAAAGGACCTACTCTTATTGTTTTTTTTTTGGTAAATTACTCTTATTGTTTAATTTAAAAGCTCTAAAGTGGAAACTATAAGGAAGAGGAGCTCATAAGCAAATAGTACAACTTTAGCAGGATATATAATCATGATATCATTATAATGAATCATAAAAAACATAAATAAGTACTAGAGTAATATAAAACAAATAATATGAAGGTAATTGTCCATTACATCAAAATTCTGCACTATAATATCTCCGACAATCAATAACTATGTTAAAACTAGTACATCTATGAAGTCGTCGTAAGCCTTTTCCTACTTCAAGCTGCCTACATAATAGAACTTGGGGAAGGAAAATTTTTATAAAGGTAAGAGAAAACATTTTAACAAGAATTGGAGGACTATTTGGCTCTGGGTGCAGGTGCTCAGAGGACATTCTAATTAGAAATATTAAAGTGGCCTTTTTGTAAAAAAAAATTGCCATTAGTTTCTCTTCTTCTTCCTCTCCACTCATAGGGGTGTCAGCTTATTTTGAAAATACAAAGAAAGGGATCACCAGTCTCAATCAGGTTTAGTTTTGAAAATCACACGAAAAAAGAATCTAGGATTCAGCCATTCTTACCGCGTTTGAAAATTTTAACATCTTCTTCTTCATAGCAACATTGCTTCCATGGACATGACAGACATAGAGGTGGTCCTTCTAGTGGCGGCCTGCTTGGTGGCCAACCAAGTTTGTGGCTGCGACAGCCGAGAGAGAGAGGGGAGAGAGTTATTTGTCCAAAAAAGTAGTGGAAGATTTCACTAGTAATGAAGCAAGTTTTATGTATATCAAGAAAAGTCACGTTTATAAACTTTTTTCCCTTTTGGATTTTGGCTAAAAGATCCTTAATTGATATACAAGCGAACAAATAGACCATGAATCCACCTCAGTATCATGATTCATGAACAACATACGAAGGAGCATTCTTCAACACAATAAAAGCGAAGTACATAACACATTAATTACAAATTAGTCAGGCAGAATAATGACATCAACATAAACTTGAAGCCTCATCTGCCATAGTGTTAGATGAATAACTCTTCCATCTCCAGAAAACTTTATGGGGTCGGGCCAATAGATGGTAGTAATCTTCAACATCTTTTCATAGGCAACCAACATTTAAGTATATTTTCTAGAAGTAGAACTTGATGAATCTTGGAGAACTTTGAAATAACTGTTCAAGCAAAAGGAACCGGTAGAGCAACATGTTTGGTGGTTAATTTACCACAGTTAATCGTTCCACAACCATATGGCTACTATGCAAGAAAATAGGAAGGCCGATACCAACACTGTAAATACTGAGCTCAAGTTTGTAAAAATACTCACATTTTTTAACTACCAGAGAGATGATTGCTCAAATAATTGCCGACCTCTATTGCAAGTATTTGTTGCACCCACCCATTCGTGGCCTATGTCTAGATAATTTGCATTATGGTTTCCATTCAAATCAGGGCAGGGGAGACTCTCAAATAGAAGCTAATAACTTTATATCAAATCATATACACCTGAGTTTTTGTTCGAAGTGGAAATGTAAGGCCCCACCTTTTCACTATCCAATAAACCAGGGTGTATGAGTTTGGTACAAATGCGGTGAAGGATTAACATTTTCCTTCTCAAATCCCATCCCCATTTTATCCACACCGCTGCAGCTTCATCTGAGGGTGGAGAAATTTTATTCCACACTTGCATAGTCACTTTTTTCCATATATGAATAATACATGTTTTTAACCATGTTTCCACAGGTCCATCATTATTATTGTATCATTCTGTATTTGTTGTTATGGTGATCCAATCACATAGCATAATATGAGGCTATGAGCACCTCGTCAATCGAACTCCCTTTTTAAAAGAAAAAACAGAACGTTCCAATAACTGGGCCCGACCCTGTTGTTAATGGCAATTGGCATCATGTCACAGGTTCTATTAGACTACTTGCTATTTCTTATATCCTCTATCCAAAAGAATGCATGAACCACAAAATATTCCGGCTAGAGTTACACTATGAATGGATTAACTACAACATTGAACACTGCTGTTAAGCCTTGAGAACCATGCAGTGAATCTTCAACCAAAATGAGGACTCAGCCTAGCATTAGAGCAAAAAAATCAATGGATTTTTAGTGTTGACTATTGCATGGCACCCGCAGATTGCATGCACAACAATAAAAACCCACTAAAGGGTGTTGAAGCCCTCCTGCTTTTAGTCTGGCAATTTGCCTGTTTGGGATAAGCCAATCAAGGCCAGTGATATGCCATCAGATCTTCATTACTGCTGAGAGCTCATTATTGGCCATTGGTGATATGCATCCGGGTGTCAAATTGGGGCCTAACTTGCCTATTCACTTCTGTCCATTTCTAGATTTATGTCGGCATAAGAAGGGTTATAAGTATCTTCACTCACTCTTCTCCAATATTGCTTTCATATCTATTTCTTCCACTTTGATTGCATTTGCAGCTTCCCTTTGCTAGAAACTTAATTGTGGTGTCGCCAGAGCTTCAAAGGTTGCCATGGTAAGGAGGAATGAGCAATTTGCTAATTATTTGTTATGTCATAATTTTTTAGAAGAATGGTTCCATACAATGTCCTTTTGCATGACAAAATGATCCAATTTTAAATATAATAATGTTCTTTTTGGGTGTTAAGATTCCTGCTGCAGAAAACTCTTCATGCTTTTAGTGAGTTGTGAATTTCCTATCTGTTTATATTTTCTTGAGTAAATTCGGGATCCAGTAGGATTCAAGCATATTTAAAAATCACGTAGCTACCTAATTGTTAAATTCATATTTCTTTTATACTTTAGATGACAATGTAGAGTCATTCTATAATAATGTAGAATTGTGGCACTATACTATCCCATTGCTATTTTTTGTTCAATCTTCTACCTTATTAATTTATCTTACAGTCTCTCCGCCTTATCACGATGTCTCCCTATTTTACAATGTCTTTACCTCGTTGATGGTAACGAGTAGGAAGTTGAATCCATGGACTTGGAGAGAGAGGGATATGTGGACTGGAAGGGAAGATTGATGGCCTCAAGAAAACATAATGGAAACCGAGTCGCCATAATTGTTTGCAGTAAGCCTCCAAATTATTGTTCATGATTTTATGGTTTCTTTTGACCCTTTTCATTGTCTCTAGGATTATATTTAAGATATGGGAAAAAATAGGAATATGCATGCATTGTCCTAGTTAAGGTTTGGTTTCGTTTTTTTACTAGCATGCTTGAGCTGAGCTTGAGAAGTCAAGCTAAAAAAGTTTAAGCTTTACCACTTTATACGGTTATAACACGCTCTCCACAATGAACAAGCACAATCGTGGGCCTTGTGCCATATGCGGGCACCGTATATTGAAGTATATAGTACATACATAATATTTTTGTTTCCTAACAGGGCTCAAAGTCTTGTTGGAGGTGTTTATACCCTAATTGTGTTCCACGTGCCATGCTTGGTGGACATTAGTACGTGAGGGAGGGTCCTAACATGTAAGTGAAGGACTGATGAATCATGAACTTATTCATATTCATTCCTAATGGTGTTTTATGCAGTTGTGGAGGTGTTGGAAAACATGGTTTTCATCTCAAATGCTTCAAACCTGGTCACATATTTCCATTCATCAATGAACTATTCCCTGGTCCGGTCCTCCAACATGGTCACCAACTACATGGGCACTTGCTTCATCCTCACCTTGTTCGGTGGCTTCGTCTCCGATGCTCTGATCTCCAGGTTCTCAGCCATGATCGCCTTTGGCCTTATAGAGCTAACTGTAAGATTCACCTAATTGCTTAATTTAGCGCAATAAGCGTTGAAATAATTGTATACGAAAATTTAAAACAATGTCGTGCCCATTATGGTTGCAAAGGTTGTAGCCGCCGGATCATGTGGGTCTTAGATTTTTTAGAGCACCTAAATATTTTCTTGCATGGTTAGAAATTATTGCATACAATAGGCACAATACTCCAAGGCAACAGGGAGTCGTTGATCTTAGAGATCGGCGGTGCACATGTAAAAACATGTACTCTAGTAAATTAGTGCCAGAGTGCATATACATAGAGTGTGCTTCTCAATCTTGAAATCGACAACTCTTAGAAAAGTGGCATACATAGTGATGTGGGCTGTAGGTTTTACAAAATAATTTATTGTGCATGGGATGTTAGCTCCCTAACAATATTGGCCACTTCTCGTGCGGTTCCAAGTGGCATGGGCAATCAGTTAAGGCCCACCTGTTACCTTATACTGGGCTGGCTATAGCCGGTTGTGTATGTGCCCACTACATATCCCCGGCTAACGAAGATGGTTGGTGTGTGTAAAAACTCCGTCCATCTATGTGGGTTGTTGGAAAATGTATACTTAAATTATGATTATGATTGTGAAACCCCATCATTAAACCTAACCCCGAAGGTGCCTCAACGGAGCAGAGGCTGTACTACTACTACCACCCCAAATGATGGTCTGGCACATGGCCCCTTACAATTAAAAGGGCCCATTTTGGCTAATGACAATGTTTTTTGTTATAAAGGGGCAACTAAAGATGATTTAAGCTCATAAAACAAACTATTTTTTACTGCTTGTGTTTGCCACAGGGTTTAGTCATCTTGGCCATTCAAGCCCGCTTCCATGGGCTACATCCGGACCCAGGACAAAGTCCCACAGCCGCACAGGCAGCCATGCTCTACGCTGGGCTGTATGCCATGGCCAGCGGAGTGGGCGGCGTGAAGTCATCGCTGCCAGCACATGGGGCCGACCAGTTCGATAACTCTAACAAGCGGCGCATGTCAACCTTCTTCAACTGGTACTTCTTCTCCCTATGCACCGGTGGCTTGCTGGCTGTGACCATATTGGTGTGGGTACAGGAGACCAAAGGCTGGCAATGGGCCTTTGGCATATCAGCTGCAGCTCTGTGCCTTGCAATATGCATTTTTGCTGCCGCATTTCCTTGGTATCGGCACAAGATAGTAAAGGGAAGTCCACTTAGCCGGATTTTCAAGGTATATTATTCTGCCTAGCAGGCTAGGCCAGTATACAGCAGGGTCAAAACATATATAATTGGCTTAAAATTGATTTTCAACAAGCAAATGCTTCTAAATAAATTCATCAACAAGATAATTTATGCACAAACTAGAAAGATGAATTCTCTTGGGCATTGACTGTATAACAGACCTCTTCTCAAGTTTAGAGCTTGATAGAAGATGATTTAGGTCATGCCTAGCTTTATGATGCTTCATGAACGTGTTGGTATTCCTAATGCAGGTATTCATCTCTACAGCTAGAAACTGGAAGTCTACACCATCAACAGTCACCGATGATGTTTCCTACGGCAGATCGAAAAGACGATTTAGGTGAGAGACTCTACGATGTTCGCCGTTTTGGAAATTTTAGTTCAAGTTCGATTGGCTTTTAGTGAAGCACAGTGAATAATCTTTCATTTATATTTTCCCCATCGTTAGAAATGCAAGTTAGATTATTAGAGGACTATACTCTTTGAGGACTTACCAAGGGAAAAATTGCAGGTTCTTGGACAAAGCACTCAATTCTGATGGCATGTCGTGCGCACAAGTAGAAGAAACAAGGACCTTCCTCTATCTCCTCCCCATTTTCTTGAGCACCATTATGATGAACTGTTGCCTGGCCCAGCTCCAGACCTTCTCAGTCCATCAAGGCCTAACCATGAACAGAACACTGTTCCACAAGTTCCAAATCCCCCCAGCCTCACTCGCAACCATTCCTCTTGTGGTCATGGTCCTCTCCGTCCCCTTATATGACCGCTGCATCCCCTCCCTGGTGCGGAAGTTCGGGCACAAGGACGGCGTCATCCCACCCCTCCAGCGTATCGGGTTTGGGCTAGTGCTCGCCTCGACATCCATGGCGGCCGCAGCATTGGTGGAAGCCAAGCGGCGTGAGGCTGCTGTTGAGGGGACTGCCGCACTAAGTGTATTCTGGCTAGGGTGGCAATACCTCTTGCTAGGCATCTCGGACATGTTCACCTTGGCAGGCATGCTTGAGTTCTTCTACTCAGAGGCGCCACCCAGCATGAGAAGTGTGTGCACGGCATTGTCATGGTGCTCAATTGCCATAGGGTATTTCCTGAGCTCATTGCTGGTCACCATTGCCAACTCAGTGAGTGGACGATTTGGATCCGGTGAGTGGCTGAGTGGGAAAGATTTGAACCGGAGCCGGTTGGACCTCTTTTATGCCCTTCTCTCGGTTCTAAATTTTGTAAATTTCCTCAATTATTTGTATTGGGCTAAGTGGTATCATGGTTAAACAATCTTGGGCAGACTTGAGCATGTTTGTCGTGAAAGAAACTGAGATTAGGTCAAGCTTTCTAGGCCACTTCTTTGCTTCTTGCTTATAAATTCACCGTTTGATTCATTCAAATAAAACTGTCGTTTTCCTTCCTTTTATCCCTTGCCCTGTTTAATCTGGTTCAATTGGGCAGACATGTCCAAGCGAAGCATGATTTGTAGCCTTAATTTATGCTAGAATTACGAATTTTAATTTTGATGTTATCATTACAAGCGGTTTAGAGTAGAAAACTGGACTGGATGAATTTCAGAAAACAGGTGATCTACAAATGTCAATATGGTCTACCAATGCTTCATAGACCCTCTGGTACATTAATGATTTAGGTGGTTTCTCACAAATTCAGATGACAATTATCATCTAAAGCCAGGTATCATTCATCTTTATTGAGAAGACAACAGCTATCAGCCCTGATGACTGGTGGTATAGCTGCCTCACTCATTGGCGACAACCAACATGCACTCGCAGTTCAACATCACATAACAACATCTAGCCCTTTTCTGTCTTCGCTCACAATCAAATTGTATCAGTCAATGGGCAGCTTCATTATTGATATTTCACAGAGAAATTGAACTAAATGAACTGTCATTAGAGCAAAGTCATAGGAACTCTAGAAAAGCTTTTACACTCTCACGAGATAATCTGGCATTTGCAGAAAAACCGTATCGCATATGGGGCATATTTCACTTCGAATTATTTGGTCACCTTAACCAAGTGTTTGGAGAAAAAGAGTACATAAATGGTGCTTGCCAAAACCATTCACTAATTTTAGTTACTAACCCTTTCATTCCACTTTAATAGTCCGATTTGTTTTTTTTTTTAACTAAAATTAGTTCATCTTAAAAAATCAAAGCAATCATTAATATGGAATGGAGGGAGCATATCTTCTCTCAGTCACAAATTTGCCAATTAAAACAAAGAGAAATCCTTACCGTATTCTACCAAGACAAAAGACAAATTTATGCTCAGGTACAAGTTACTTTTATTTGGAACAAAGCTCCAGATTATGGCTTGATTAGAAGTATAAAATAAAAGGGTGTTTGATTCCGCTCCCTTGGCTAGAAGGCCCCTTCCCTTCTCTGAGGGGTCCATGAGCTCAGGTCTTGTTGACAAGACAGTTTGACGCAGACATTTCCATTCCTACTGCAAAATTATTCAGGCTCCAGATAGCCCATTTTGTTAGGCTCACCAGCTCAATTACCCAAGCCGAGGAACATGTCCAAATATCCTCACAGGTGTGTGGGCTCTATTACATGTGAGCCCTCCAAATTGGACAAAAACGTGACCTGTAATCGCTTCTGATATGGTGCCGTTCCTAGATCAGCTATGGAAAATGTATGGTCACGGGACTTACCAAAAAAGAGATATCATCTATCTCCAGGGTAATGGGATGCTTTCCCAAACACAGGGTCACTCGAACTCTCACGCTTCTTCTCACTAGGTGGGTCTACTTCAAAGGAGTCCTACAGAACCATCTATTCCAACTGTCTTCTGGTCTGGCATGACTGCTGGTAGGACACATAATACACAAAGCTCATCGGGCATTTAAAACATGAATCAGAGTGACATTGAGGCTCCCCTGTCAGAGAAACCTGTCTGTACCAACAATCAGTGCAACTAAGACATCATGAACCATGATAGAGCTACAGACGACAAACTCTCTCGTTACCCTTGTCTCTCCAATTATCTCAGTGAGGGGCCAGTCTAAGCCACCTCTCGTCAATTCAATATTTCATCAGCTCAAAAGAGTTCTATTGTCCACTGAAAAAAGAAAAATCCATTCTCTCTTTGTTATCCACAATCAGGGCCCTCTTTATAGCTATATTCTTTACACATACACTAGAAGCACATCTAAATGTTTCACAAGATTTCGCTCCAATTCTCGCCAAAATGCAGCTTATGATTCAAAAATCACGACTTATTAACAGAAAAAAGGAAAACAATGTCGACTGTATTCACTTATACTAGCAATGAAACTAAAATTACCATTCTCCTCGCGTTTATGTACTATCATGTATGAACGGGATGCGGAAAACCCGGCTCAATGTGGCGAGATCACTGATTGAAGAAGGATTTGATGAAGGAACTCGCTCATGGAGAAAAAGATGGACTATGTACATGAAATCCATTGAGGTTTACTGGGCAGGGAGGGATGGAAGAACAGACAGGTTATTTACAGGCTCAATGTGCAGGGAGCTTAATTGGATGACTGCGGAAAATATTGTCCGGAGTAAGAAGGAGAGTCCGAGGACCTTCTTAGTATCTCCAAAATGGAGTTGGCCTTCCTCTTTGCCCGAGATGTCCCATTCTGTGCAAGCCGAGATAGGCTCCCGTGGACCTCTTCATCTTTCTTAATTTCCCTCAACTTGGTCCGTTCACTAGCACAAATTGAACAGAGGATGGCAACTGCATTCTCTCGGCTTCGCCCACTGTTTCTCTCCCGGATGGCCTTCAACAAGAATGCCACCGCCCCGTTCTGCGCCATTTCCTCCACTGCCTGCTCTTCGCTGACCAGTATGGCAAGTATGGCGATCATCTCATCAACTACAGCACCCTCTTTTATCATCTTTGCGATCACACCCACTGCTCCAGCAGCAACTGCTCTACCTCTGTTCTCACTAAGTGCACACAAGTTGAAAATTGCTGATGCAGCATCCTTCTTAGCTAGAGTATCCCCTCCTTTCACCAGCTCCACAAGTGGCTCCATTGCACCGAATTCCCCAATCTTTGATTTGTTGGAATCCAGAGCAGACAATGAAAAAAGAGCAGCAGCTGCATTGCTCCGACTCTTCATGTTGCCACTTTTCACAGATCCAATGATAAGAGGGATGGCATCAGGGATCTCCCCCACAATCCTTTTGTTCTCCTCATGGATGGACAAATTCAGTATAGTAGTCACGACATCTTCCTGAATTTCACAGTCATCATTATACATACACAACACTGACAGTAACCGTGAGACAGCATTTGGCGTCTCCCCAATGAGGGCTCGAAAGGACCGGACGCGTTTGGTGAGTGATCGAAGCTCTTTCACAGCCTCTTTTCGCTCTTCCATAGATGAGGATTCTGCCTTTTGAAGTAGAGAAGAGAGCTTCAACCGCTCGTCCTGTGTGATGCCTTCCTCATACTTCTCTTCAATTGGGCTTGGTAGTTCCACACCATTCCTCAGGCACCACTCTGCGATCATGTTCCGAACCAAGACATTAGGGGTCAGAAGCACATGCGCGAGGACTTTGTTAGTCTGAGGGCATGACAGGTTCCCGTCATCAAGCCACTTTTGAATGTACCGTCTCTCGTAAGTCTGCAATCTCAAAACATATTTATCAAAATCTTACAATTAGACAACCATAAGATAGAATACATATTTTGGAAATACATTGAGATAGTCGGAATTAAAATAAGTCTGCAATCTCAAAACATATTTATCAAAATCTTACAAGTAGACAACCATAAGATAGAATACACATTTTGGAAATACATTGAGATAGTCGGAATTAAAAGTTGAAACACAAAAGACCATACTTCAAGTAACTTAAGAAATCGTAGGAAATTACACTAATACGAAATTATATGTCAAAAGATATTTTATTGACAAAAGAACAAGAGTATTTAATTTCTAAATCACGATTAATTCCGACATAAAATTGAGGATGTCAGAATTCAAATACAGAGAACCATACTTTGACAGACTGAAAATACAGAAACCTTAAAAAAAAGAATCACGCTAATACATAATCGAATGTCAAAAGATATTTCACTGACAGAAGAACAAGAAATTTTAATCTACCAATTTTGATAAAAGGCCAAATAAAATGCAAATGAGTAACGAAATGCATCGTAGAAACAATTGAACAATCATTTACAATAATAGCTATTTGATCATCAAGGAAATTTACGGTGCTATTCTTCCGACAAATCAACCGTACCACCTACTGAAAAACACTATACCAAATTACACAACTTCATACTTCTCAAAATAAATGCTAACCCACACACTTTAACTCCACCACGACAACACAAGAAACCAAGATTCTGGCCTCAAGAAGCAGAACAGAACAGGAAATCCTGTATTGCACTCAAATTCACCACCTGACCATCTCCAAAACCGCAATTGAATTATCTCTTCAATCCAACAAACCAAAATTGGAACACCAAATCATATCAAGAACGCATATGCAAATCACACCCACCAAATCCAAGAAACCCACATCCAAATTGCACTAGCATTCAAGAAAAACCAAGAAATGGAACAAAGGAGAGATAAAAAAACATGACAGTGGTTCAAGAACCGAACCTGCCCGGTGGCGACGACGACGGGGTCCCTCATCAGCTCCGCCGACATCGGGCAGACGAAGTGCCCCGGCACTGGCTCCGCCTTCTGAGGCCGGAACCTGGAGTCCCTCAAATTCATCAATGTACGGGAAGCCCGATCGAAGGCCTCCGGCCCGCACCTCTCGTCCTCGGTGATCTCCTTCACCAGCCTCCGCAGCTCCCGCCTAAGGTCCGCCGCCTTCGCCGCCACCGACGGGTCCGCCGCAGACCCCGGCCCCCCTGGCTTCGCCATTCCCCGCCCCTCCTCCGCCGCCGTCAACCCCGCCCGAGCTCAGTCGCCGCTGGCCAGTTCCGCTCCGCCGTCTGCTCCGCTCATGCCACGCCACTCTTCTGCCTTTGCGCTCAGTGGGCTTTTTTATTTATATATATTTTTTCATGGGCTTTTTTTGAATTTCTAGGCCTGTTTTGATTGGAGGACACTGGGGCCCAGGGAAACGCGGCTTTTTCGTGGTCTGGCCCACGTTTCAGGCTGCCTCTCCTTCGGGCTAGACAGCTGGCAGCTATTCAACACTGTCAGAGTAGGACCACATGCCACCTGCTTGACGTTGGGCCCAAGCAAACTAAACTCGGCCCATCGTCACTTGAACTGGGCCCGGTGGCCCACTGTCAGAACCCCATGTATAAGTAGTGGATGAAGCGCGTTCTCTTGTGTAGAAATTAGAAAACGCGCTTATTCTCTTGTGCGTAATTAGTGGATCCTTAAGTCTTTGTTTTTTTCTTTTTTTGAGTCTTTGTTACATGCGCACTATCAAAGGTCATGATCAGGAGATTATTGGGTACAATGCTAGGCAGCCATCGATCTCCAGGATCTACTATGCGCATGCTATGTGCGCTAAACTGTATGCGTCGTCTATCCTGGCAATAGTGTTCCCTGGACACCCAATAATTTATCCACCCTGTGTTCCCTGGCCCCTTGGCTCATATGTGTGGCGCATATTAATTTTTTCCTATATCATTATGTATGTGGAGTTAAGTGAGCCGAACGGCTGGCGTGTCAGGTTTGTAGTAGACCGTAGACTTGCTGGCTGAGCTTTTTCTCTTTTTTTTTATATTATATGTTGCCGCGGAGAATTTTGCGACCTTGACATAGCTGGTGAATTAACGAGCTAGATTCATTCCACTATGACCTACTGTTTTATGTCCTCAACCCTCAGGCTTTCCCTGTTACTTTTCTTCCATTCACCGAAAATGTTCAAAATTGTGAAATGGAGTATAAAAAAAAAGGGAAAAGTTCAAAAGATTTATTGATCAAGATAAAATAAACCCATAGTAACATTTCATTATGGATATTATACTACATACTATAATATTGCGTGCAAAATTGATTGTACCACTACATCTTGTATTGTTGAGTTTATTGCTCTTTTGACAAGTTAGAAACAACTTGAGCTTGTTTGAATAGAACAATTAACACTGTCATAAAAGCAATTTATGGTGGAAATATAGGTCTTTTAGCGGATGGAAATAATATATGTTGTAATACAATTTTTCTTTTTTGTTGGCATCATGTTGTAATACCATGAGCAACTGGAAAATGTGAGCCTCATATAGTTGGAAGAAATTTGGCAAAAAAAAAAGATACTTCGAAGAATTAACGGGCGATATTTATCACGTTGACTCTAGGTTTTTAATTATTCTAATCAACGAAAATTAAGTTTTACCAACCACGATAGTAAAAAGATTAGGAAAATTTGCAAGCAACACCCCTCTTTAGAAATTTAATCAAATATAACCTCAACTTCAACTGTTTACAAGTAACTATCAAGATTTGTCGATCAAGTTATTATTGCATTGGGATAACTTATGCATGTTGTGATTGCATTATTGTGATGACTTATGCATTGTTGTGATGACTTTGAATTGTAATAACTTATGCAAGTTGTGATAGCGGGTTGCCGTGAGGTTGTGATTGCATTATTGTGATGACTTATGCATTGTTGTGATGACTTTGAATTGTAATAACTTATGCATGTTGTGATAGCGGGTTGCCGTAAGGTTGTGATTGCATTATTATGATGACTTATGCATTGTTGTGATGACTTATGCATGTTGTGATAGCGGGTTGCCTTGAGGTTGTGATTGCATTATGTGATGACTTATGCATTGTTGTGATGACTTTGAATTGTGGTAAATTATGCATGTTGTGATAGGAGGTGTCCTTGAGGGTTGTGATGACTTGTGCATTGTGTGTTGAGGTTGTGATTGCATTGGGATAGGCTTGCTGCTGCCAAAAACAGTAACTTCTTCGTGCGTTGTGATTGAGTTGTGGCGACTTATACATGTTGTGATAGCAAGTTGTGTTGAGGTTGTAATTGCATTGGGATAGGCTTGCTGCTGCCATAAATAGTAACTTCCAGTAACGTCTTCGTGCGTTGTGATTAAGTTGTGGCGACTTATACATGTTGTGATAGCAGGTTGTGTTGACGTTGTGATTGTATTGCGATAGTCTTGTTGCTGCCACACAGTAATTTCCTGTAGCTTCTTCAGTCGTTGTGATTGAGTTGTGGCGATTTATGCATGTTGTGATAGAAGGTTGTGTTGAGGTTGTGATTGCATTGGGATAGGCTTGCTGCTACCACAAACAGTAACTTCCAGTAACTTCTTCGTGCATTGTGATTAAGTTGTGGCGACTTATATATGTTGTGAAAGTAGGTTGTGTTAACGTTGTGATTGCATTGCGATAGGCTTGTTGCTGCCACATACAGTAATTTCCCGTAGCTTCTTCATTCCTTGTGATTGAGTTGTGGCGATTAATGCATGTTGTGATAGCAGGTTGCGTTGCAGTTGTGATTGCATTGCGATATGCAGTTACGATATGATTTATTCTACAAACTACAAAGTAATGTAAACATTATCATTACAAGCCATAAGAATGAAGTTCTACCGAATGTTATCATAGGGATTAAGTTCATTACAGAAATAAAATTCAAAGGCACTCTCTCAATCCACGTTGATTGGTTGCACGCATGAAGTTCGATTGTGCCCAAGGCCGTTGCAACGACTGCATCTAAATTGACGTTTCCGTTTTAATGGTTGTGACGGATAGGGCTTCGTCTTCGACCTCCCCCTTGGCCTCTTGGTTTTTGGTGGAAGGATGAGATGCTCTCCCACAGGTGGCTCTGCACGTACCGGCTTATCATCATGGGTGATCGGGAAAATTGTTTCACTGTATGTGTCCTTATAGCACTGAGTAGTCCAATAATCCCCTCGACAAGCATACGCTGGTGATCCTCCATTGGCAGATATGGCAGCGCATGCGTGGATACACGGTGTACCTTCAATTTGCCACATCCTGCAATTACAAGTGAGGTCAGTGAGATTCATTCTTAAATGTCCTTCCTCTGAAACCACCTCCACCACATTCTCATTACTCTCCGCAACCAATAGCCCCCGAGATTGGTTGGTCAGTTCATTGAGCCGGTCGTTGACTTCTGGAATCAGGTAAGAATCCCAGTTCTTACTCTCCCTTCTCGCTTCGTTCATCTTGATCATTATCTTCATCCCGAATGCCATCAAGCAAAGCAAGAATTGGCATGTCGCGCTTCGGCTTTACCCATTTATTGAAAGTCTCAACAGTATTATTTAAAAGGTAATTATATCTCTCACCTTGGAAGAGGGCGTTGCACCAATTCTTAGGTTGATTTGCCATGACCCAATCATATGCTACTTTAGAATGCTTGTGGAGGTGAGTTAATGCAACGTGATAGCCATGCATATCACTTGCTTTTAAAACATCATTAATCATGTACGCAATTTATTTTTTCGTTGCCTTTTTTGTTCCTTTAACCTTGTGCCATTTCAAACCTACCTTCAGTAAGTTGCACTCTAAGTGTCGCACACAATAGCCATGGAATCCGTCCCCAAACACCTTTGCAACCGCTTCGAGCAACCCTTTGTCCCTATCGGATACCAATGGGAATACCCTTGCAAAGCCAACTACATGTCGCACATGTTGTAAGAACCACAACCAATTATCTTTAGTTTCATTATCAACAACTCCATAGGCTAAGGGGAAGATGTGGTTACCTCCATCAACTGCAGTGGTTGCTAGAAGAGTCCCATTTGCCTTCCCATAAAGATGAGCCCCATCAAGAAAAAGCAATGGCCGACAATGTTGGAACCCTTGAATGCATGCGTTCAACGCAATGAAGCAACGTAAAAACTTCATGTTTCTTCGATTAACCTCATACTTCACTACACTCCCCGGGTTTGTCTCCACTACTTTGTTGCAATACCAAGGGATGTCGTTGTAAGAATCCTTATAATCACCAAACAAAGAATTAAGGGCAACCTCCTTAGAACGCCATGCCTTCTGATATGAGACGCTCAACCCATAGTCATTTCGTAAATCTTTTACCAATTCAGATGTGGAATACGAGGGTGCATCTTTTATCTTACTGGAAATGAGCTCCGATACCAAGTTTTGTGAAGCATGAGGGTGATACTTTTTTCTTACCCCTCCAGCACATGTATGAAGCTTTTCATACTCATTCACCACAAACAAACCTGAAGCTTGCTCCATGCTCACATTCACTTTCCACTGGCAACCTTCAACCCTACATGACGTCATAACCCGACGCTTCGTGTTCTTCAAATACTTGAAAGAGAAGTTCTTGGTAATAGAGAGCTGTTTCAATGCCTTCCTAACTTCAACTTGGTCTTTAAAATGCTACCCAACCCCTACCAAGTTGTTATCCCAAACTCTCGAACGTAGTGGTGTTGGCTGATTACTACCACTGATGGGAAGAGGATTAACCTTGCACTCGTACACACTATCCTGAGAACTCATGAATGGTCGTTGATCTCCATCATGGGTCACCAGCACCTTACAAAATCTTCCACGAAATAACTCTCTAAAGTCAGCCATTCCCTTATCGGATATCAAGAAAGTCAACTCATACACATCGGGGTACAAGTATGCAACACTTAAATTGTTGGGAGGAATGTTAAAGGCATCAGCAATTTTTTCCACAAATGAACTCAAAGTTTCATCCTCTTCTAGTGACAACGCCGTGCTTTTACCTCCAACTATCTTCACAGTTCCACCGGGGCTGGATTCAATACTCCCACAGTAGCAGACCAAAATTTTAAGCTTGCCTGCTTCATCCTGAAGTTGCAAAATAAATAAAAAGAATATAACATAGGTCACAACTTACATAGCAGCGCTGTCACAACATAGCATCACAACTCATGCCAACAGTCATCACAACATTAATTACAACAATCACAACTAAATTATAATCCAACACAACTGAATCACAATATTCATCACAACTGAAGCTAATAGACATAACAACTGAAATTACATGCCATCACAACAAGCGATAATATAACATTCCATCACAACACATCTATAAGTCATCACAACCTATCTATACATGACCACAGCCTATTATACAAATTATAACTTCGTCATCACAACATATCTATATAGGGATTATCACAACCTCTTTTACAGTTCATAACTTAAGCTACTCGACCTATCATCGCTACTTAGACATTCAAGCAATGACCAGACAGATCAAATGAGAAGAAAAAGAGTAGCTTTCCTACAATCCTACTTACTTTCAATTTTTCCGCCGTATGAGTTGCGCCGGTATGTCCACTACCTTCGTCTGCAACCACCGTTTGGGTTATGCCGATTTGTCCACCATCATCGTCTTCACTTTGGATGCCTGGAATGTTGCTGCTGGAGGTGGCTGCCGCCATTTCCATTACTTCCGCCATCTCAGATACAAGGAGAAGTGGAAATCTAGGCTCGCCGCAAGAGCTTTCTTGGGTTTAGAACTTCAATGGAGTTGGAAAAACCACCGGATGAAAGTCTTTGGAGCTCGGTTATGGGGCTTTCATGGCGGACGGTGAAGAAGGGGGCAGAAAGTAGTTGGGGAAGAAGGGGGCAGTCATAGGGTTTCGTGCGCCTTGACTGCCCCAGCCACCAACTGCTCCGTCTCCTTCAACTGGAAGGAAAGTTAGGAGCTCCGTCCCCTCTGTTATGCCCTTTTGGTCATTGACCAAGGTAACTTTCTAAAGTTTAACCACTTTAGTCCCCAGGACTAAAGTGGTTAAACTTTAGCAAGTTAGACTAAAACGTAATTTTTCCTATTATATACTCCATCACACAATTATAGTTGGATTTGGCTTATCAGAACACACTAAAATTAGTTCATTTTGAAAAATCTACCAAAACGAGATAGCTACTGCATGAAGAATTGTTCTTTTGTTAATAACCCATACTCAATTGATCATTACAAGTTCAATAAAAAAGATGTTTGTTACAAAAAAAACATTGAATTAATAGTTTTGAAATCATGGTTCTACATATACACTTGAGAGCTACTTGTATTCAAACTATGATAAACCAAAATACTAAGAGAAGATATCCCATTTAAGCAGATCCTTATGCATGCCTTCTACCAATTGAATTTCTTTGTATGCAAAACTTATATTATGCGCATTATTTAATCTCGTGTTGAAATTACAACTAGGAAACTTGTACACATAATTTGTTTTTGATACATTCACAGGATTTTTTAATATTATACGGTCAGAGTATACTTTGTAATTTGTTTTAACTGTCACGCCCCAAATTTCCAAGACCCAATTTACGCGGAAGCGTCAATCCAATGACGGTTATAGGGTAGGAAACCTGGGACGGACCGAATACTCGAGTCTACGCTTATCCCATTTAAATATTATGGGACTTGCAGGATCGTTATGACTTAAATAACATTTACTTACAAAAAGTAGAATAACAGAAAGGAAATCTAAATATCTATTACAATATCTGAAAATGTCTTAACAACCACAAACAGAGTTTAACATAAAGCAAATGGCACGCAGGCCGCAAGTTCAAATGTCAAAATATAGCAAAACATAAGAGATGAGTCTTCTAAGCTCCAACATCAAACCATGCCGCTGGAAAACATCACTTCTGCTCCACCTTAAATCCTGCATCAGAGGATGCGTGAGTATTCCATAGGAAATACCCAGTAGGATACAGAAAACCCACACTGGAAAAAAAGAGAGAAGACTCCAAAGATATATGGTTTAACAGACTCAGGTTCAACAAGGACTAAGATCACTTACCTGGAACCAACTGCCATTCAAGACGCATTAAGGTCAAAGATGCTACAAAGACTTCATAAAGTAGTGAAGGTAAGATAATAAACATTGGACAACCAAAGTGTCAAAGTACAATTTCTGCTCTCAAATCTTCATCAATACCAGAACATCCTAGAGGTTCTTCAGAGGAACCTTGCCATGCGTCTAGGGATGCTGGCCCCATCGGTGCTTACGGGCACAATGGGCGGAGATTGCAGACCTTCCGTAATGTCATACAATCTAAGCGCACGCGGTTGCCGTCATCGGCTGAACTACAGAGGTTCAATAAATCGGAGATCTCGCAAGATCTAGCAATGGCTTGTGAGCATACTATGATTCCGACTAAGAGCTTTAAATGCTACTTAGCGGAGAAACAATTCAACTAGCCCTATTGTCAAAAGGCTTAGAACAAGACTTTCTAAAGTTCCGACTCTTCATAGGAGTGAAAAGCATAATCCAAATCAAATTATGAATTAGTCTGGAAACTCAAGTGAGACCCGACTAAAAAGAGACACACCACATGATTTTCCAAAAGTTCAAGTTCGCTATCAACAAAGTTGTACCTAGCCCTAGAATTGATAATTCCCGACTTAGAATGACGCGTTTTGACGAAGACCACGTCAGAGACTTAGAATTCAAGCTTCGATTACTCTTGAGTCATAAATGGACCAAGAGAAGAACAAAAGGGACTATTATTATAAGACACCTTATTTGGCTCTAAGACCTTAAGGTTACTGTTCTTAGAGTCTTATAAAATCATATTAGACTTGATTAGATTCTTAATTATCAATTATTCTCAAGCTTCTTAGGTTTATTATGATTTTAAGTCATTTAAAGTCAGAAACTGTGTTCTGTCCAAAACAGAACAGCTCTCTTTATCAGGTCACTACGTTCTGAACAATTTGATTTAATCTATGAAATTTTTATCTTAGATAGCCTCTGATGTCTAGTTTCCAGATTGATAAAGAACTTAATTTTCTGATTACTGTATAATTAGTTATCATTTTTCTACTGAAGTCTGCCTGCGCAGGATTGCTCCTGGCCGAGACCAAGTTTCTATGTCATACATAATTTACTAATGTATAAAGTGTAGTAACTCCTTATTAGTCTTTTTCATACATTAATCTAGTCTTTCTTAAGATTTTTACAGTGCCTTTATAGATCCAAAATCTCAGTTTATGATTCCACTTTTCGTAATCTTTACTACCCGATTACTACAACACTTTCTTATCTCATTATTTAAGTGATATTATCATATAATCCCGGACAACATTAGATCTCAAAACACGCTGACAATAAAACGAACTGAAATCTCAGAGACAAGATCTTACAAGGGATAATCTTATAGTTATCATTCATTATACAATTACCCATTTAGTTGATATTATACAAGTAGTAATAGCTACGATAATACATATAGAACACGAAATACGGAAATGCACCAAAGTGCCTAAAGATCAAATCTTTACTCAAGAGAGTGAGCATGGATATACAAATAGCATTATCACATGCGATCATGATTTAACATAGAAATCCAAATCCAATTTTCATTGGTCAACATACGTAGAAATGATTGAGTTGAAATACAATAGAGTCATGAAACAAGAGGGAATATCAATTCTAGGATCGGCAATACAAATTCCAGAAATGAGTACTCAACATCAAGGCATCAACATTCAACAAATCATTTTATCAAAAAGAAGTGTAATGGGAAAAAGGCATCCTACTTGGTTGTAAATACCGAGACTTCCCGAGCACTCTTGAATTCGACAATGCCGCACCAACACCACGCCGGTCGACCTTGCTTGGACCACCACGAACCACCACGGACCACCGCCGGAGTAAGGTTGCCGCCGGCCGGATAATGAGAGAGAGAAAAAGAGAGAGAGAGAGAGAGAGAGAGAGAGAGAAATGCTCAAGGCTTTGAGCACTAAGCAAAACCACCCCCCTACTAGCCTATTTATAGACTTTTTGAACCATTCTCCACCATTGATCACTCCTTAATCCAATGGCTTAGATTTAGTAGAAAATTCCAGATTTTACCACTTTCAAGATGACTCTTGGGTTTACAAGGAATGAGTTAATGGGGGTCAATTAATGTTATCCATCAACCACTTCCATTAACCCATCTCTCAACCACCTCCACTAAGGCTAACCCGACCCAAGCACAAATGGGTTTGGGTTTGGGTTTGGGTTTCTCTTTTAGAATTTCCATTAATCACTACTAACCCACTTAAGAAATATCTAATTCATAATTTTTTGCTTAATCTCAAATTAATTCTATTCCCACAAACTTCATACAAAAACCTATCCAATAATCTTAGGTCAAATGAAGCCAAACCAACATGTAACGCCAATCATGAATCATATAATCCAATAAAATCTCCGATTAAGATCAATTCAAAAATCACAAATTTTACGGCGTTCGATCGGTTCCGGTGGAAATTGAATTTTCAAAAGATTTTCGAAAATTTAAATAAATGCATACCGTTGAGCCAAGAAAATACTATAAAATTTACGGTCGTCACATTAACAGTTTATGTATTAATTCAATTATTTGACACAAATTAAGCTGGAATATTTGGACTTATGTACACTGGGAATCAAGTTTTATCTGTCTTTTCTCCTTTTTTGAAAGCATTGACATGTGAATTTGATTATCACAATCACAAGTGAAAAAGGATGCAACCATCTAGCAGCTGCAAAGCTGGCAGATGAATTATCAAACTGTTGTGTCAATAATGAGGAATCAACAAAGGAAACTGGACCCAATTGAAGTTCCAGTCCAGGGACGGTTCTATCTATCTAGATGGCACCAACTGCCAATGACTTTGATCTCTCTCAGTGGGCATTACGGCAAGCGCGTCTTCTTGAATTAGTTCACCGCCCTACTATCTTTACCAGTCACATTTCAATGTGAATATCATGAACCTTTATTTTTGGCAACATATCATGCACTGGCAGTTAAAAAATCTATTTTTTTGGCAAATACGTTTTTCCTTTGAAAAAGATAAAATTTGTATAATGCTATTTACAATCACAAAAAAAATTAATTTGGAGAGTGAATTTTTGCACGTGTATATATTTGTGTCATTGGATTTGCATCCAACAGTTCTTGAAAAGAATGGGTCATTTGATGTAAGTCAATTGGCACGTAATGTTAATCCAGCACTCATGGCCTAATAAGACTGATTACAACTAAACAAAGTTAATATGCTGGCCGTTGAATTGAGATCCAACAGCATGCGCTAGAAGGGGGGTGGGCAGGTGATTTAAATCCTGTTGCCTCCTGTATTCGATATTTGACAGTGCGCGCTTAAATGGGGTGGTGCTAGTGATCCGACGAAACCAATAATTGTTGATGTAATGGCCAAGACACACTTACTTGAAGCAGAATTCTAACCTCCACTTTGTTGACCACGATTTAACCAGTGCATACGATAGGTGGGCCTTGTATGCACCTAAGGGGATTAGTGGTGGGATACGGTGCTCTAAGAGGTATGTTGCCGAAAAATTAGTAGGTATGCGGCGCAAGGAAGAAAGAATACTTCAATACACCGTGAACAGCATGCATCTGCACGCAAGGAATCCGCGTGCAATTATACAAATAGAAAACTTGTTAGTAATCAGGTAATTGTGTGCGTGCATTTGGGGGACCCATGCACCGAGGGCATCACCCGTCGTTGGATCAATTTTTTTATAATAAGGAGTGTCGAAGTCCTTAGGACCCAACTATAAGGGGCAATGCAACATTGATGAGCACGACTGTGCCCCCTATGCGCCGCACACCTAATAACTTCTCTATGTTGCATTGCCCCTTATAGTTGGGTCCTAAGGACTTCGACACTCCTTATTATAAAAAAATTGATCCAACGACGGGTGATGCCTTCGGTGCATGGGTCCCCCAAATGCGCGCACAGAATTACCTGATTACTAACAAGTTTTCTATTTGTATAATTGCACGCGGATTCCTTGCGTGCAGATGCAGGCTGTTCACGGTGTATTGAAGTATTTTTTCTTCCTTGGTCGTTTCCTTACTCCCCCTGACAGAATCCACTTGATGGCTTGGAAAACAACGGAAAGATGAGGTAAGAACCTGAGGGCAGGAGAATTGACCCCAAGCAGCTGCTACTGCTACCTGTAGAATACTTTAATTACGCTTTGCTAGCACACTTGGGACATTAGCACGCCAAATGCAGACTTTCATGGGGTGATCCTCTTTATTATTCTTCATATTGTCATGTCGCCATCATTGGTATTTTTATTTAATAGTTAATAATTTATGGAAAAAGGCAAACCCCGTGTTTTTAAACCCATGCCCGGGCCGTGTTCAAGGTTGTCAGCCGTCCGATCATTTTGATCTGATGTCAACCACCCCTGAACACAGGATGGGCACAGAGTATAAGGGTACAGGTTTAAACATTACCCATAATTTTAGTTAGCTGAAAATGTCTTCGAGAGAAAGGTTGGAAGTATGCTCTTCAGTGTATTGTGAGTGATGCCATTTGACCAGATGCTATATTATGGCCCTTGTTTACTAGTTTTTAAGAGAAAGTTGCTTCATTTTTATCTTCCAAGCAACCTATTTGACTAAGTTACCAATTTGGATAAAATATAATCTTTAAATATATTAAATTTCTCTCGTGCATTGATCCATGGCAAAGTGAGTCAGAATTAAGCAAGCCGCTTATCCAAATATTTTAAAATTGGGGTTTTTTTAGAGTTGAGATATATAGAACAGGTTAGAATGGGGGCGTATGATCCATATCCCGGCCTCAAACTATTGAAAAAATGTGCTACTTAATTATGATTATAATTATAGTTTTTTTTTGTCTTGGGCGACCGATGGAGAAGCAAAATAAGTCCCTCAGTATGCATGCACATCAGGGCCATTGAATTTCGATCTAAAAACGCACGTTTATCCAGGGGACATTACTTTTTCCAGAAAATAATTTGAAATGATGGGGCAAAATAAAATCATACTTTTTTAAAGTGGATAATTTTCATTCTTTATCATCGCATCACCCTGGAATGGAGTCATACAAGGAGGTGGTTGATTGATATGATTTTTAACTATTTACTTGCAATCGCACAAGACTACGTATAAGCTAGTGGAAACGAGGTCGAACCCAAAGGACTCGGTTGATTAACCTAATTCTAATGAAAAAATTGATTTTAATGATTTAATTAATTAAAAAAATAAATTTTTAATAAAAAACCAGAGTAATGATAATATCAAAGTGTTGAATCCACCACTAAACATGCAATTATTACTCCCAATTATTATTTCCACAAATTGAAATGATACGGTAATTTATGTTCTTGGGCGGACACATAAATTACCAATGAATAGACTACACGTTCTTGGCTAGACACGAAAAGTTCATCCACTATAAATTAATACAATTAATTCTATCATTGGCCGGGTATAGAATCAATTATAATCATGTTATTAGCTAGACACAGGAAATATCAAAATCGAATTTCATTAATCATTCATTAAGCCTCGGTCAAAGCACTTAAGAGAAATAACAATGAAATCGCATTAAGCATAAAAAATTATATCAAATTTTACTAAATTAAACAAATAAGAGTAGTAAATACAAATCTAAGGCTTCATCTAGCCTTGATAAAGAGTTTAGGTAGACATAGAAATAAGAAAAGAAATAGCCTGATTCGTCGGAGTCATTTTGCACTATTCACCAAAAAACACTGTTCATCGGAAATATTGTTCACGGAAAATACTATTTACGGGGTTACTGTTCATCAACCCCTCCAACCAACCGAAATTACTATAGCACTGCTACGGTACTGTAGCAGTTCGTAAATTAACCCAAAATCTCGTCTTTCTTCCCTCCTTCTCTCATCTGGCCAACACCTTCCTCTTCCCTCTCCTTTTCCGGTGAAAATAGCACCAGAATACTGCCCATTTTTGGCAAAAGTTCTCTGCTTTTGTCTCTCGTCAAAAGCTCTGTTATTTTCTGAGAAAAGCTCTGTGTTTTATAGGCCTTCCAAGTTCGTCCCAAATCAAGTGTCCAATTCGTGACTTCCCATATTGAACATGATTCCAATTCAATCGTGAATATGCTTTCCAAATCGAGTTCGAAATCGGGTTTCCGATTCAAGTAGGAGTCTATTTTTTTTGTTTCCCTATTAAGCACGATCTTCCATGGGCTACTCCTCCCAGTCGCCTCGCCGTCGAAACCCAATGGCCTCGAGCGCTCGAGCTCTGCTCGAGCGAAGGCGGAGCTTCACGGCAGGGACTGGGCACGTCGAGGTCTCGACGATGACGATGACGACGACGGAAGCTCTCACGGCGGCGATGGAGGAGAAGCTGGGCAGAACACGGCGGAGCTCGAGATGGGTTGATGGCGAGCTCCGTTCGAACAGACGGAGGTGTCGAGCTTGATGGCGGACTGTGATCACAACCGGCGATGGAGAAGCATCGGCATTCACGGCAGAATGGCAGAGGATCACGACGAGGCGGCCGGGAGGAGCATCTCACGAAAGAATCGTGCTTGAAATGGAAACTCACCGGACTGATTTGGACGCAGGGAAAGGGGCATGTTCGATTGGGATTTTTGCTGGGTAATTGGAGGAGTTAAGGGATTTTGAACTGCTATAAAAGAAGCTGGCGATGGAGGAGAACAGAACTACAGAGCCGCCAAAAAAACAGAAAAAAAGTGTTTTTTTTACAGAGAACAGAGAGCTTTGACGAGTGGACTTTCGCCGGAAAAAGCCAGGCTTTCCCGTGTGGTTTCGGTCGGAGCAAGAGGCCGGAGCAAGAGAAGGAGGAAGGGAGAAGAAAAGGCCGGATTTTGGGCAAAAACAGCAATTGCTATAGTACTGTTCCAAATGCTACAGTGCGCGAGTTCGTTGAGGAAGACAGTGAACAGTAGTATCCGTGAACAGTAAATTTGAATAGTGCCTGTGAATAGTGAACATGAATTCGACAACTCAGGCTTCTTCTTGCTCCTATTCCATGTCTAGCTAATTTTCTTTATCAAGGCTAGATGAAGCCCTAGATTTGTATTTCCTACTCTTGATTGTTTAATTTAGTAAAATTTGATAATGATTCTTCATGCTTAATGCGATTTTATTGTTATTCCTCTTAAGTGCTTTGACCGAGACTTAATGAATGATTAATGAAATTTGATCCTGATATATCCTGTGTCTAGATAATAACAGGATTATGATTGATTCTATACCCGGCCAAGGATAGAGTTAGCTATATTAATTTATAGTGGATGAATTTTTCGTGTCTGGACAAGAACGTGTAGTTCATTCATTGATAATTACGTCTTACTTTCAACTAAAATTATGACTAACATATAAGTAGAAAGCTATATAAAAACGTGTATATTTTGTAGATATCAATGGTCCAATTAGCATTACTCAATTTGAAAGCAGTTTTATACCTAATTCATGTTACGAGTGCAAGGCGTTTGACAATTTCTGCCGGCCACCAACAAGCTCGGATGTGGAATACCATAACGTATAATTAACCACAAATAGAACTACTAAGAACATTTTTTCTATTACAAAAAAAACAGTACATTTTTTCAAACGTGGAGATGTAAGTACATTTTCGAAGAATTTATGTAGTTATTAATGCACATTACCTAAAATTTTATGGCGAAGAATCATGTGGAATGCTAGTCAATTACGCCTTCAGTATTCGATTCCAATCCCATTCTAACCTATAATCTTATCCTAATTTATAGTTAGTCTATACTCTATATTGTCTAGCCCATAGTCAAAGAGTCATGTCGCGTGTGGCTGGCTGGGCGTGCTCCAGGCGCATCTCGCACCAATGGTGTTGTGCTGCTGAATCTCAATCCAATGAGCCGTTGATCCGTAGGGCACATAAATGCGCCAAAATGAAACAAAATGCCCAAAACCTCAGCCTGGTTTTCAAACTGGTATGAGCTTCTCATTCACTTGGGCCCCACAACTCACTAGCCGAGATCTACCGCCTTATTTTATGGGAATAATTTCCTTTTTTAAGCTTCGTTTATATGAGACATGGCTCACGAATCAAGACAATCTGGACCGTCGAATTGAGATCCGGCGGTAGGATTTAATACAGGGGCAGACAGGTTCGAATCACTGCTCGCCACCAGTCAGATCATCTTAGCTCACGCTAACACACATGCACGTTGGCGCATGTAAACTTTTCGCTTTTTATTTATTTATTCGCCGAAATGCACGTTGGCACGTTACTTTCACATTCTCGGCCCGCCCTCAACTTTTCATTTTAAGGGGCCGTTTGGGGCGTGATTATTGCAAAACATCCAGACTGGATTCTGGATATCTACTGTAGCATCCAGGTGGATTTTTACATCCAGCTGAAACACGTCCTGAGGTGTTTCAGTTGTATCCAGATGCTACAGTGTAGCAAAACATCCCATCTTATAATGCCAAACACGTCCTGAGGTGTTTCAGCTGTATCTGGATATTTTGCTTTTAATGACGTCCCAAACGGCCCCTAAGTAACCACCGTTCTTATAATGCCAAACTCAACTTTTTGGTTGGACAGTCTCCATATTGTCTCATCAATTCTCGGTGTTCAGTCGAGGAAATACAAAGAAAACAAGCTGGCGTTATCAGTGATTACCGCCAATCAGGGAATTAACGGATTGAGTTGTTGGACGCTGGTGGAAACCTATGAACTCTAAGAGGGACACCAATAGACCCCAGTTTTAGATAAAATTTCGATGTTGCCATCCATGGCTCCTGAGCTAGAGCATTAGAGTGTAAAGTTTGGGCTTCGCTAATAGTGTTCCAATAAAATGCGCCATGATGCATGTGAGTCGTATGTATTGGCGCATATAGGTCGTGTGATTTCTATTGTACGGGACGGCGTAAACGGACGACAGGCGCCGCGAGTTTTCTTATGACCTGCCGGCCAGGGATGGAGCAACGGGCCGGATTAGCGGGGCCATGGCCCTCCTTTGGCAGTGGAACGCCCCTTCAGGTGGGATTATGCGGTCCCATGAGCCTGGACTCGTGTTATCGTCGTTAATACTTAAGATTTTGTTAATTAAAAACTTGTGATTGAGGTTAATAATAAAATAATTATTGAGAAAACAGGGTTGGTAAATAAGAACACAAGGAGCATGATCTTGTGATTGAGGTGATGGAGTTTGTGACTCCTCACCTAAGCGGATTTCGTCAGGTTCAACAGTAACACGCGTTTCATGGACCCCATGGTATGTCAAACTAAGACCTAGGTTTGATTGTTTGGGATACTGAACATCAAATGATGCTTTCTGTGCAGCTTGCCTTTGTCTTTATACTAAGTATAAGCCAAGATTTAAATAAAAATAAAAAAGTATGAACCCAGATTATGGTGTGATAATGAAGTGGACAGGGATAATGCAGTGATAACGAGTGAATTATACTTCGGAAATAAGGATTAGAGTGATGCTATTAGTAGTCGAGCTCAGCAACACTCTCCTTGACATGCACCGAGCATAAACGGCCCCATGCAAAGGCCCCATGGCCAACCTTTCATCATGGTGCATTGGTGCACATCAAGCATCGAGCATCCCTAAGGAATGAAAAAACGTAGAATTAAATTTAAGCAGGGGAGGAGTATTGATTAGCTACTTTACGCTGTCATAGAGAGGTATAAATTCGATAGCAAGAAGAAAAGATTAGTAGGGTTGATGAAGAGCGAGCCAAATCGAGACTATGCACAGATCGATTTTGATGTTGTTTGGAGCCATCTCAAACTCAACATCGAGTCAAGCCGAGCCAGCAGGGTTCATTAAAATGTTCTACGTGCTTGTATGCTACTCCCTCCGTCCCGAATTATTTTAGTTCATTTGAAAATGCCTATGTTAATAATAAATCCAGAGGGAGTACTTTATATCGAATCGATGTTATAGAGGTTATCAACAAATATATTGGTATTCCTTTTGTCTTGTTTTAATAGCTTCATCGGGTTAAATGGTTATTTATATTGAGTGGTGAAAACTGCCGCAAAGAGACTTTGTTAGGGCATAGACGTGATTACAAATCTACCTAGATTGAACCGCATGGAGAATATTAGATGCGATCATATGTTTTTACTCGATGGAGATATTAGAACAGGACGGACCGACTACATTCCATAAAAAATGCATATCAACAAATATTTCAAAATGAGATCGCTTTATATGTCCAATCAATGGGCAGGTGAGAGTGAACCACCTCCTGCCTGGCAAGTATGCAAGCTGCATGAGATAAGTCTCGTTTAAACTTTTTCCTTTCAAAATGTATTCAAAAAATATGTATAAGACCAGTTTACATTAGATTGTTCTCATATAAGGGCATGGGAACAGTTTTTTTTTCGGGTCGTTGGATTCCGATCCGACGGTGGTACCAAATTAATAAATAGGTGAGTATGACACATCACTCACCCTTATAGCCATCGGATCAAGATCCAACAACTACGACATAAACGGGCCTCATATAAGCCAAATGAGATCGATCGCATTTAAACTTTTCCCCATACATATTTAAACTTCTCCCCGTATATATTTCAAAATGTATTAACATCTTTCTTCGCAATTGCATGTATATTATATCTAAGCTATTTGGTAAAGTCCAGCGAAGCTGAGGCCAATATTTTCCAAGACAAGCTTAGTTTTGAGCTACAAGCCTAGTAGAACCAATTCAGTTTGCAAGCTGGGTCGTCTAGGTATTGGCCCTAGCAATTATATCAACATTGCCAATAGTGTTAACAATAAATTTAATTTTGAAATTCAAACCTCACTCGACTCGACTCTAATGGTGTTAAAGCTGACTCAAAAGCTTGACTCGACTCGACTCGAGTTCAACTTGAGCATGACTCATTTTTTACATGAGCTCGAAGCCGGTCAAGCCAAGCTCAATCATACCTCTGCTCAGCTCAACTTCAAGCTCGAGAAAAGCTAAAAATCACCATTCTATATCATTATATCCCGTATGTGCATATTTATATTACACTCTATGTATGGATTTTATGTCTATCAAGTGTCAAGATTTATTATATATTATTTTTTTTTTATTTTTTATATATAATGTGATGACCAGAAAATTTGTGAAAAAAATTATTTATTTGGTCAACCTAAATTAGGAAAGTAAGAATTTCCAACTTGATTTCTTTTGAATGAATTGTTGTGGTGTTATGTAATATTTCTTAGTTGAAATAGAAATGTGATTTGTAGAATGCTCAGTTTAACCACGACACTCTAGCGCTGAGACTAAGCCTCGCGCCAGGGTTAGGTTGGGCACCAGACCTAGGAAGGTGTGGGGTGCAACCTTAGTGTAAATCTTTTGAATGATAAGTTCATAATTCAAAGTGGTTTCTTAGATAAGACTGAAGTAATTTTGTAAGTTATCGCTTTAGTAAAAGTGCAGTTGAATTCTTAATGAAAGGGCGCCAAACCATCTGGATGCCACATAATTTTAAATGCAAATTTCCTTTAGATGTTAATATTTTGATTGAGAATTGAATTCAATTATAAGAAGGAAAGTTCTCTTTTGATATTGACTTGAATTTGGAAGGGGTGTTGATCTTTATTTGGAAGGCTAGTATTTGACGTGATTGATTATAATCTGTAGTAAAGAAGGAATGGAATGTGAGGAAATTGCATTTAATATGGGATGTCATAATGGGAAGGGCATCAGGAGTTTTGAAACTAAATTGGTCAGTTACCTAGTTTAATAGACAAGTAAGTGTGGAAAGTGGCTTGAAATTAAGAATTGTTTAGGAATCCTACTCGAACTGGACTTAAGAGTGGCTAGGTGCTAAAGAGAATTAAGGGAGGAAGTTTTTAATGAACGGCTGATGTGTCTTGAAGTCTAATCAAGGGTCATGATGGATTCCAACTTGAACTAGGAAGCCCTATTATTTAAAACTAGAGAAAAGCACAGGCAGACCCTCACTTTAGCCAACTATATCCTTTCTCCCTCTCGTGCTCTCTCTTGCCCTCTCGCTCTATCTCTCAACTCACTCTTTTCACATTTCCCTCTCTTCTTGCTTGCTGCCAACTAGAAGGAACTGACGATGAAGAGTGTGAAGCAACGAAACTATTTGCGATGTGAAAAACTGCAACAAACACTCGAGGTAGGATGATTTTTCCACAATTTTGCTTGGATTTTTCTTTCGATGTTTGAATATCTAGAGTTTGGTATTCTAACATCAATTATATCATTTTCTTATTGGAATTGTTGTGTTATATGTTTGTATGCATGATCCATCTATCATTGTGATATTGTGCTTGAAGTTTCGTAGAAATTGTTGAGATTTATTGCGATTGTGCATTCGTATTGATTCTCTGTTACACGTGCTAGAGTATGATAAGAACTCTTCTCATTTTGTGTCCTCTGTCACGTCAATGCCATGTTAGTTCACAACAGTTCTGTCCTATGTAAGTCGTCAAAGTTTTGAAGAAATTAAGTTAAGGAATCAAGGCATTGTTAAATGTCAATGATCATTCGTTGAGATTGATCGATCCTCACTTCTAGACCTATCGATTTGGTCCATACATGTTACTGACCAGTAGGCACATGTTCCATGTTCAACATTAGTTACTGGTTGCGGGTTCATGAGCATCCACTATTAATTGTCTAATAGTCCGACCCTTATATTTTATTGAAATAGCTGTTATAAATACTTTGCACTCCGACCAAGGCTGATTGTTCTCTGTTCATTCCTAATCCTTGCTGGCATGTTGGTCACATGTTATGATAGACATAAGTTCATTGTAGATGAGTCGATATTTGTCCGGTATTAGCTATCCAACTATCCTATTTTGTTCATTCTAATAGATATAACTATACAATCACATATAGGCAGTGAAATAATCTGGGTTTGTCCCAAATTACTATACTAATATCCAACATGCTCAGCTAGCCATGTTAAATCTTGTGAGATCTCCTGAATGTTTTAGAACCTTGCGAGGCTCCCACCCAAAGAGAAGCATATATGTGCATCATTAGGTTAGTTAGACGTCACGTGAGGTATAACAACCGTTGTTCATTGTGTCTGTGAACACTAATGGGGGCCGTATCCTAAACACATAGCAGAGTTTCAAAGAAAAAACCCTTAGGGTAATGATCTACACATGAAATATGCATTTTATTATCTCCTAAACTGATGATTATGCTAGTGTTTGATTAGAATAACTACTACTTTAATATAGTTTTTGGTTTTTGTAGGAAATAAGAGTAATACTCAGAAATGAAGTGAAAAGTAACTCAAATGGTTAAATCATCATAACTTCGTGTCCAAATGTTGGATTGGACTGATTCAAGCTTCATGTTAAAGTTCAAGAAGTCAGCTTTCCAACACCACCAACTACATACAATTCGGAGTTTGGGACAGAAAGTTATAGCCATTTGAATTTTATAAATAGTAACCACCATTGTCAGAGCCACAAAAGCAGTGTATTAAAGAAAACAATCGATCGGACCTCAAAACGGTCGATCGTATCTACTGGAATTTTTCAATCGTGCAAGACAATAACTACGATCAATCTGCATTATATGGCGTCGATCGGCAAAGCGATCGATCGGAGGAAATAATGAAGGATTTGCGATCGATCGGTAGCCGAACGATCGGCAATACGGAGCGATCGATCGCCGTATACGGAAAACCGGAAATAAGACCTATTTTGACTCGGATTTGGAAGGGGACTTCGTGGTTTCTTTTCAAACTTATAAATAGGCCTTATGAGAGAACATTTTGGGGTATCTTAGAGACCAACCCTTGGAGAATCTAGAGCTTTATTGGAGGCTAGAGAGAGGCAAGAGAAGAAATCTTTTGGAGCAAAGAAGAAGAAGGATTCATGACGATGGATCTACATAAATAGGCTTCTCTTTTCTTTCTTTCTATGTGTAACTAAACTTTTATTCAAGGCTTGATGAAGCCCTAGATGTGTATAGTTACTCTTGATAGTTTAATTCTATAAAGTTGATTATGATTCATGCTTAATGCGATTTCATGAGTTTCTTTTGAGTGCTTGATCATAGACTTGATTGATTATGAATAAAATTAGATATTATGATTGATTTTATGCCCAATCATGGATAAGATTAATTGCATTATAATAGAGTTGTGATTGATTCTATGCTCGATCAAGGATAGGATTGATTACACAATAGTGGATGAACTTTCGTGTCCGATCAAGAACGTTAGTGAATTCATTAGTAATTCGTGTGTCTGATCAAGAACACGAATTATCATATCATGTTAACTTATGCTTAATAATAATTGAGAGTAGTAATTGCATGTCAAATGGTGGATTCTCTGCCTTGATATTCTCCAGATTGATTCATTCTCCCTTAATTTAGTTAAAAAGGTCATTGCTTTCTTAGTCTATAATCAACACTGCTGCTTTCTTTTGAATTTGGTAAATCATTAATCCGTCCCTGAGGTTCGACAACCCAATCATTAATCATTGCCTTGTGCACTTGCAAGGGTTTTATATTTAAACGATCAGGTAACATGCATAGCAAGAATGGAATGCTTGCAAATATCTGAGAGCATAAGTTGTATATCTCCATACACTTTGGTTGTTTTGGAGTCTTAGTGAATATTGATGTTCCCCACTTGGTAAAAGTTCTTCTATTCCCAATAATGAAAATTCCGATGTTCAATCTCTTATTATATTGAATCTGTCCATTATCATCTCTTTTGAGTTTTGTTTATATCCTTATGTAGTTTTTGTATTCTACTTAGTATTTCTTTAGAGTACTCATGCATCTTACGATGCAAGTATAGACAAGGATTGAATGTGAAAAAGTTGATGGAAGTGAAGAACTTGAAGATTGGAGTAGATGAATTTTTATTTTAGTTTACTCTCGAACTTGTAATAATTGACATGTATGCCCAACTTTTAAATATTGGTTTATTACTAGTGTAATGTGAATATTTTTATTTCATTTAGTCAATAATCCTATTTGAGGAAGAATTTCAATTATGCATCTTTTTATGATGGTGTAATTGAAGATAAGGTTTGACCGGTCGTGTCCTAAAGCTTCTGGCACATTATTGTTGTTATTATTATTACTTTCTGCAGCTTCAATGAAGCCAAAAATTTTGGCGCGTGACATAATTCCCTGAGTTTTTGTGTTTGAAATAGTTAGGTAATGTGTCTCATGAGAACTTTTACAATTTTTTAACATTTATGGATTCAACCTAATTAGAACACATTTATAATACTATCTCCTTCTAATATTCATAATAGGGCAGTGATAACCCTACAGCAGATTCCTACACATTTCCATACACATCTGCTGTGTATGGAAAATGTGTAGAAATCTGTTGTACAAATATCATTTCCCTTCATAATATGGAATGTAGATATGAAAGCTAAAAACTAAAACAAGCCAACTCGTGAGCAAATGCGACTCGACTTGATTCGGCTCAAGCTCAGGTCAAACTCAAAATTAAAATTTTAAGCTCAAGCTGAATCAACCTAAAGCTTCTCAACTCAGCGCGTTAACACCGCTAAATGTAACTTCTTTTTCAAATACAACTTTTTATTTAAAAATGCCAAGTTGGTCAATCTTTTTGGATAATGAAGTTGGTCGATTTGATGTATGAAATTTACCACAAATTGAGAAAAACATAGGTGCATTAAGTAAGGGGCCGTTTGGGGCGTGATTATTGCAAAAATATCCAGACTGGATATTGGATATATACTGTAGCATCCATGTGGATTTTTACATCCAGTTTCAGCTGGATATATAAAATATCCAGATGCTACAGTGTAGCAAAACATCCAAACGGCCCCTAAATGTAGGGATGTTTTGCTTTTAATCACGCCCCAAACGGCCCCTAAGTTACACCAAAATCAGCAACAATCCCTTTGATTAATGTTTCTGATTTTAAAGTTTATACTCCCTAAGTCATGACCAATTTCTATTCTAATTGAAATGAAACAATTGCTCTATTCAGCAGCTTAGCAGTTAGCACTATCTTCTGATTGCAAAAAAAACAAAAAATTGTACAACGAACTAATTGTTACAGTTATTAGTCAAATCCTCTTGATGAAAAAAGGCCTCTAGTCATTTAAAAAAAAAAGGCCTCTAGTCAGTATAGATACCTATTCCTGATTGGGCATATGAGATCTTTGACCAATTAAATAAGCTGCCAGCTGTTTAAGAACACTGTGGGCCAAATTGTTCCAATTCAAAAGCTTTCCGCATAATAGACAAGGGTCCCACACAAGCGACCACATCTCGTGTCTCATTAACCAATCACGCACGAGGTATAAAAATAGATTCTAACAACAATACACCAGACGAGGGGGGATGTGCAGAATGTGTCGTGCCGGCGCACATGCTAGGGGCGTGGCGTGGTGCCCTCCAGCTGTTAGCCAATCGGGAACGCATGCTCCTGGCCAACAACCGGTGTGCATGCCCCTTTGCATGTATGCTGTCAATTTTCAAGATCGACGGCTTCTGTTATCTTTCACAAGCCACGTGGCATGACGGGCACACTGAATGTTTCTCGGCCTTCCCCTCTTTTACTGTCCATTGTCCAACAAAGGCCTGTCACCTCAGTGGTGCATGGGTTTAGTGTACATATTCAGTGTACCATTATTTCCTACAAGTGGAGGTCTCCCCCCCCCCCCCCCCTCTACAATGGCATTTCCCTATCCAATCATCCAGCTTCTGGGCCGCCATGGTTGAGCGGCCAGTCCCTATCGAGCCCAAGAGATGTGAGGTGGATCTGGGCCACCAGCCTCACCCTTGCCAGCTCGAACTATGGACGTACATGGGCCCCATAGTCCCCACCAACTCCTTGCCTCCTATTGGCTCTTCTCCTCTTCCTTAGCACCCACAGGCCACAAGGCCCAGGCCCAACGTCTCTATCATCACTCTCTTTGAAAGTGTCGGTGTAGTCACAATTTGAAAAAAGGAAAAAGGAAAATCCTAATTGTCCTTTGGGCGGCTGGGGCTGAGTGAGACGAAGCATTTAGGAGAATTTGTAACTTATCTTGTTTTATTTTAATCAATAATTAATACTACTAATTATAGTTTAGTAGAATGCTTTGGAAGCTTTTATGGAAGAGGGTGAGGGTTTCCATAGGCTTTGTAGGGTGGCTGAAGCTCCACATGAGTCACTGCCCAATTGTGGATAATGATGTTTTACCAAAAACTTAGTGGAGAGAGGACTGCAACTATGCCTTTTCTATTAGTGTAATTGCCGCATACCATGGACTTTGGAAATTACATAATCCACCTTATGACCAAGTTTATATCATAATAAAATGCTAAATTAATGGATTCCTATTCACGGGATAGCCAACTGGCTATGCTGTTATGAAAATGTGAGGTCACGGATCGACAGTACAAAAGAATCCTTATGTTAATCTCTTTAGTAAATTAAACTCGGTTTAAGGGTTGTTTGGTTGGTGAATTTTAATAAATCTTAGTCTTGATTAAGAGAGAATTTATTTAGACTGAATCGGTGTAAAATGGGAATATAGTTTGGTTGCTGAATTAAAAATTCACAATTCACTCTTAATTTTGTGAATCTCTTCACGAGAAAATTAACAAATTAAGAATGAATTGGGGGAAAATCCTTTTTTAGCCTGAATTTTAAATTCAGTTTAAATTCTTAAACCAAACATGATTCAAGTTATTCTCTCCTAACTCATGCTTAATTTGGAGCCAAATTCATGAACCAAGCAGCCCTTATAATCATTTACCTCATGATCATAACAATACAGAAACAAGAAATTAATATACAACAAGCACCATATCTCATACTTGAAAATATGTTCCTGGCGCATTGCGAGTTGTTATCCGACCGCTTGAACGCAGGGGCAGGCGAGCAGTGGCATCATCCCCTTTATGCTATAAACGGGGCTCTAACAAAATCATTAATTTTGACTGAGATCGGGTAAGGTGCAACTGATTGGATACTTGGTAGGTCAAGTCAGGAACATGAGAAGCATTATTAAACGTTGTTATTTAACTCAGCATTAGCCAACTTCAAAACCACCATAACCAACCTTAAAACCACTTTAAACCTTCACATGGTTCCAATCAACTGAATTTTATTCTAAGGACCATCCAGACTGACTCGTTACTATCTCATGCCTTTAGTTCTTAAAAACTTGTATAGTCACACATAACTGTTACTGTTAAGTAATTAGCAATTAGAAAGGAGAACATTGCTTGGTGCCTTTCCTGTCCAAGCTAGAAGAAACACAGTTTCGTCTTGAAAGATGCTAGATAGATCAGCTTGAAGTACCACAGCTCAGTTAAAGGCAAGACAAGCATGCGAGTCCCAAAGAAAAGACATGCAATCACTTTATGCTTGCCGACATATCCAAACAACTGAAGTTCAATTATTTCAAACTTTAGCAGATGTGACCACTGTATTTGTCGGAAATTGAAAGAGGGGGCAAGTGCAATTGTGGGCCATTTCCCACATATCCAAACAAAGAGGAGCTGATGAGGTTGGGAGCAATGGAGCATGAGGTGGTTGTCGGTGGTGGCTTTCATCCGTACAGAGGACACCAAATACCATCCAAGCCACCGTCTTATTCCACTGCACTTCCTGGTGCTATTGCCATTGTGGGTGCTGATTGACAATGAGAGGCAAAGCTAGATTCTCCATGGAATTCCTCCCAACTACCCAATTATAGCATTGTTCTCTCACAGAAGATAAAACCTGTGACCACCCCACTCCATTAGTTGCCAGTTGCCACACACGTGGTCGTTGCTAGAAATGTGTTTTTTTCTCAATGTGCATTTTTTTTTAGGGTTTTGAGATAGGGGTGACAAGACATCTGAAAGTTGGCATTTCTCAACTCCCACAATCTGACCATTGGGAAATGCCCTATCTTCTTGTTTGGTGTGAGTTTCATGATAAAAAAATGGACCTGGGCAAGAATTGGACAGACGACCCAACTTACCACGAAGAAGATATCATGAAGGGTAAGTTGCTAAAGAAGGGAAAGGAATAAAGAAAAATAGATCAACCAATCCAGCCTGTGTTGGACAGTGTATTGGCATATATATATATATATATATATAGGGAAAAGTTTAAATGAGATCGCTCTCATATTGCTTATATGAGGCCACTTTGAATCATAGCCATTGGATCTTGATCTGACGGCTACAAATATCCATAATGATCTCACCCACTCTTTGATGTGACACACTCACTTACCCACTGATTTGATATCCACCCTCCGATCGGAATCTAACGGCAATAAAGATTGGCCTCATGCTCCTTATATGAGAACGATCTCATGTAAACTTATCTCATATATATATATATATATATATATATATATATATATATATATATATAGGGAAAAGTTTATATGAGATTGCTCTCATATTGCTTATATGAGGCCACTTTGAATCATAGCCGTTGGATCTTGATCTGACGGTTACAAATACCCATAATGATCTCACCCACTCCTTGATGTGACACACTCACCTACCCACTGATTTGATATCCACCTTCCGATCGGAATCTAACGGTAATAAAGATTGGCCTCATACTCCTTATATGAGAACAATCTCATGTAAACTTATCTCATATATATATATATATATATATATATATATATATATATATATATATATATATATATATATATATATATAAAAGATGAGTTTACATGAGATCGTTCTTATATAAGAAGCATGAGGCCAATCTTTATTACCGTTAGATTCCGACCGGAGGATGGATATCAAATCAGTGGGTAAGTGAGTGTGTCACATCAAAGAGTGGGTGAGATCATTATGGATATTTGTAACCGTCAGATCAAGATCCAACGGCTACGATTCAAAATGGTCTCACATAAGCAATATGAGAGTGATCTCATTTAAACTTTTCCTATATATATATATTATATGAGGCCACTTTAATCATGGCCGTTGGATCTTGATCTAACGACTACAAATAGTTATAATGATCTCACCTACTCCCTGATGTGACACACTCACCTACCCAATGATTTGATATCTACCCTTCGATTGGAATCCAACGGTTATAAAGATTGGCCTCATACTCCTTATATGAGAACATGTAAACCCTTCTCTCTCTCTCTCTCTCTCTCTCTCTCTATATATATATATAGGGAAAAGTTTAAATGAGATCGCTCTCATATTGCTTATATGAGGCCACTTTGAATTGTAGCCGTTGGATCTTGATCTGACGGCTACAAATATCCATAATGATCTCACCCTCTCTGATGTGATACACTCACCTACCCACTGATTTAATATCCATCCTCCGATCGGAATCCAACGGCTATAAGAATTGGCCTCATGCTCCTTATATGAGAACGATCTCATGTAAACCCCTCTCATATATATATATAGGATGTGTTTGGGTAGACAATCCTATCATATTGTTGGTAGGACAGTTTGGATTGTTCAAAATCAGATAGTGTAACAATCGAAGTCGTATTTGGCTACACAAAAACAATCCTATCATATTGTGTACAATCCAAAAGGTGATTGTTCTCAAACTCTGGACCGTTAACAATCCACCCAACAATCTTGGATTGTCAAATAATTATGATTGTTAAACAATCCCAGGTTACCAAACTGAATTTTTCACAATCTGAGACAATCTGGCAACAATCGGCGCCACAATAGTGTGAGAAAGGTGCATGAGTTCTTAATTCTTATCAACCAAAAAAAAAAAAACCTTTCCCTTTGTCAAGGTTTTCAAGTTCTTGAGGGCCTGGAGGCAGCAATGTGAGTGCCAAACTCTTAGTGCAAACCCCTCTTGGAATATATGTGAAAGTTGGTGGTGTAGATCATGTGATTCTTGATGAGGATAGAGTAGTATGTTCCATCATTAGAAGCTTAGAGAAGACTCAAGTCGCCTCCTAGTCTCCACCAAATGCCAACTCAGATTCTGAAATCAAATATGCTTACTGAGGCTGAACAGACTGGAAAACTGCAATGTTATTGGACCATATTTAAAGGGCTTAATAATTGGGCCGAGGCAACATTCTAAACTTTTTCTTATATAAGCGCAGCCCAAACTTGTAGGAGCTGAGAACTGGTGCAAACCAGTTAGGTGATAAGGTTACAAATACTATAGCTCTTCTTAGAACATAGTAGGTTCACAAATCGTTAAAAATTAACGTACTAAACGATGAATATATTACTGCAATAAACAAGTATGTATAGTAAAGAAGTTGTAAAGAATAAGAAACTAGCTCTTATCACCAAACTGCAATGCAAGAATACGAGCCTAATTTCCACGGAACAAAAAGATCAGATATTATATAATTGTTGCACTTGAATTGTACTCCTTAATTATTACCCATCTACAGATTGCCCGCAGCTGAGTCTAGAGATGGTTTCCAATTCCAATTGCTCTGCTGGTATTAAGAGCTATCTTTTGAAGAAAGTATATAGACTGTCCTCTTCAAGAATTAAGTTGTATCCTCCAGTATGAGGAAGGATGCAATTGGTCTCCAATTATTCCATATATTTAGGCAGAAAATATACTAGCAACACAGCTCAACAAAGTGTTCTCATAATTCATATCAAAACATGAAAAGAGCTACATCTACATAACTTCAGGCACATCGAAGCAAACTCAAATCAATCTGTCTTTTAATAAAGGAGTTGCTGCAGAAGGGTAATTAGACAAGCAGTCAACCTAGCTTTCATTGAGCCTCAGCCGCATGAAATTAATAGTACCTTTCATTTTGGTGGGAGTAGGTTCTAAAGAGAGACTCTTTTGACTAATGATGTAATGTAAACCAGCAAAAGAGACAAGGACGAAAGGAAGAAAACAGATATACCAGCGATTGCCAGGCAGTCTTACTTTAGTACTTGAGAAAAGAAAATACTGTTAAGAATATACATAACATACGTAATTCCATCTTGTAGACTAACAGTTAAAAAGGAGCGTGGCTGGGAAAAACCAGACACGTAAAAGCATCACAAGCTAACAAACATGAAGGCAGGATTGTGTTAATTCTTGACCCAACATTGTAACTTATGACAATATCACCTCCATATATAATCTCCGTCCATATATGATTTAAATCTTAGTTCATTTTAAAAAAAAACAAAGGACTTTAAAGTGGGATGGAGGGAGTATACAACCAAATACAGCTCATTATATTTATTTCAATTTAACAGTTGCAAAGATATTACTCTTCTGCAGCTATGGTGACTACCAATGATGTGTACGATATCCTTCTACAAAAATAACGTTCAAGAAAGCAAGAAATATATTTATTTAGAAACAAGAATAACAATAGCCCCTATAAAAACAACATTTCATAGGACCAAAAGAAACAGAGCACATATCCTCATGCTAAGAGAACAGTGTGACAGAAGCATTCATACTAAAATCTATAGGCACGAAAAAGTTAATACCTATATTAGGCTATATGCTCAGCCAATGATAAAATTTTGAGATGCTTCTTCTTTCTGAGCTCATGAGGGACGGGACCGAACACACGAGAACCTAGTGGCTCTCCTTGCTTGTTAACAAGAACAACAGCATTATCATCAAATTTGATCTCACTGCCGTCACAGCGGCCTCGTTGCATAGCTGCACGTACAACTACACCATATACCACCTGCCCCTTCTTCACTTTTTCCTTGGGTTGGGCCGCATCTCCCTTTTTAACTTTTCCTTTTGGAGCCAATTCCTTTACAGATGCAATAATTGTATCTCCAAGTCTAGCACCCTTCTTTCCCTTGAGAGCCTGAATGCACATGACTCTCTTTGCACCTGAATTATCAACCACTTTGAGGTTAGTCCTCATTTGTATAAAGCTTCTGCATTGCTGCTGCAAAACCTTCATCAGTATAAAAGACAGTAATTAACTTCCACTCCTTCCAACAAATCTAATTTCTGAAATGGACGACCATTATAAAAAAAAATAAACAAGTAAAACCTGAGAGAACAATTTGTAGCATGGTATCGTATCCTGAGGCATTTTGAGTAGATTCACAGACTTGTTGGCAAAAATACCAAACATTGAACGACCTACAGAACAACCAGTTATCCAAATTATAAACATTGTTGCCATCACATAATGCATACATTCTGCTACCTACAGAATAACAGTTAACCAAAAGATAACATGTTGACATCACATAAATATGTACTTTCTGCTACTAATCGGAGGATTCAAAATTCTATTTTTCATTCACAACAATGGGAGAAATCAGACACCAAGCCTAAGAAAACTTCTTATCTGACATGCTTGATAGGATAGATCGCGCAGGAATGCACATTAACCAGTTATTACATACACAGGTGTCCAATTATGAAGAAGACAATGCCATGATGAAAATTCAAAAAGTTGTGCTTCCAATTTTGAAGTATTTGAAAAAATGTCATCATTGATAACCGCATTTCAAATTTGAGCAACATTAATGCTGTATTTGACAGTGGTTTACAAATGGGATTCCTGGGCTTTTAGCTTCCAGGAAATCAACCAGAAGCTGATGTCAGATGAACCTCCTTCTGGCTTCAGCTTCATCTTCGACATTTAATGAAGCAGTGTCAAATGAAACCTAAGGAAACTTCAATACTACTAAAGAGACCTACCTTTCACCCAAGCAGAAGCAAAGTGGGCTGCCATAGCTGCAGATCCAAGATCTAGCCTGTAAAAGAAAAAGACATTAGTTCTATCCTGTTAAGTCTAAAACACATTGTACCAACGACATTTATATTTAAGTCACTAGTGCCTCAATGAAAAAGTAAATACAAACAAGACTGGCCAGTGAAGATCATCCCAGACATATAGCTAAAAGACCCAGCACAAAAATCGCAAAGGTCCTAATGGGGAAAGAAGTAAATTCGACTTTTACAGTCAAAAGAACAAGATAGAAAAAATTCATACCAATTAAATGAAGTTAAGAAACTCTAAATATGGTTGTTTGCATCGGCTACCAAACAAACCCATCGGCTGGTCTCAGCCTAGAATGAGTTAAATGATTCTATACCTGATTTGGCATATGAAAATTAAGAAATGAACTCCTTCAGTCACAGAAGTCAATTAACAGATTGACCACCTATCATACTGCTTGGCTAAAACACAAATTAGCTGCTTCCATTCTAAGGCAATAATTTTAGCACCTCATATTACCAATTCTAACAACTACATGCTTATATCATTTGATGATTGAATGTAATACTATTCAAACTTTTATACATTTACATGTTTTATTATCATAATAACCATAATCAAGAAGTGCATTTTCCCAACTATTTGGGGTCAGCAACATGGATCTTACGCCTCTATTCAGGCCTATTTTGTGCAATTGATAGTTTATGCATTTATCTTTTTTCTCTGAAGCATTTTGTTTTGTGCTGTTGATTAAAGAGTCTACATATTATCAATTTCTCTTGTTTAACCTCAGTGAAGATGAAGCTGGAATGTAGGTGAAGAAATTTTTGCTCCGATGGGCGTAGGAAGAGTTGGACTAACCTGCTTGCTTGCTGAGTTGAAGCACGAGAGACTGGCGGCGAGGGAGACGGTGACGGAGGACTGGAGGAGAAGGAGGATTCCACCGAAGAGCTCTGCCGTGCTGAGAGGCCAAGGAGGCCGGCGTTCGTGCGCAGCGAGGCCACGGTGCACAAGAGAGGCGGCCGTCTGAGACTGATCGAAAGGGAGGGAAGCCGGAGAAGGTAGGGCTACATGGAGGGCACCATGGAGCCGTCGATCTCTAAGATCGACGGAATACGCGTTTTACACGTGCACTTAGCTGTTTTGTAGCCAAACCGCTACAGCACTACAAAGCGTGTGCACCGTCGATTCTGGAGATTGATGACTTCCTGTGACCCAGGCATAAAACTGGCGTGGTCTTGCAGCAATAATTTATACGTGAAGTCGATCAGGGCCGTTTGGGGCGTGAAAATCATTTCTACATGGATTATCCCAAAATCCATGTGGATTGCCCAGAAAGGGTGCGTCTGGGAGACAGATTTTAGGTAGAAAAAACTCTTTTTAGATAGATAAAATGGTTTTTTTTATAAAATCACGTATGGAAGGACGATTTTGAAATAAAGCAATTTTCATCTGACAAAAGCTGCTTTTACTCGAAAACTGGTGTTAAAGCCACTTTTTAGAAAATCTATAGGAGGAGATTTTCTAAAAAAATGGCTTTTGTGTGTCAGGATTATCCCTCACTGTGTAAAAAATGACCTGCATTTACCCTCTTAAATTCTGAAATTTCTATATTTCTGTCCTTCCTCGTTTACCTCACTATTTCTGGTGTTTTTTTCCCTCTGCCGCAGAGAGCTCGTCCCCTTCGCTCTATTGTCGTCACCTCTGACTGGACAGCTGCCTGGATCGTCGCCGACTCAACGCCATCTCCGATCAGACATTCCTATTTCGATTTCTGCACCGTCGTCGCCTCCGACTGGATCATCGCCGTCTCCGATCGGACATCCCCATTTTTGGACATTTTGTTCATTATTACAAATAAGAAAGAGCACTAAAAATGAGGAAGAAAGAAAAAAAAAGGTCAAAACGGATCAGAAATGAGTAAGAAACGTATCGTTGAAATTTGGCCCATTAAAAAAGTTATCGCGTAATCGATTATACGATAATGAGTGTTATCATATAATCGATTACAGCTATCATGTAATCCAACACAGGATAACTAGGCAATAGTGCGTTGGATTACACGATAGGCTATCATGTGTTTGATTACACGATAGCCGAGCTATCGTGTAATCGATTACACTATACTTACACGATAGCACACTGTATCGTGTAATCCCCAATTAAAATGAAACAAACTTCAACCGTTTATATCTTCCTTATTTTTAGTCCATTTTTAGCCTTTTTTTTATTCTTTCTTATTTTTTATGCTCTTTCTAAAAAATAATGAAACACAAAAAAAATTTGCCAAAAACGGACTAAAATGAGGGAGATATGGATTGTTGAAGTTTCTCCCATTAAGGGTAAAAGCGTCACAAGAGCTATTTAGTTTTTTTCTAAAATTGACCACATCCAAACAAGCTTTAGGGGGTGACTTTTGACAAAAACGCTTTCAGAATAGGCATTACCATATGGGGTCATGATTTAGCTTTTTGTTAAAAAACCGCTTTTTAAAAAAGCAAAAGTGGTTGCCAAACGCACCCAAAGTGTTTGAGGCTTGATTTGGAAAAATCCAGCTAAAGAGTAGATAAATGGGATAATTCATTAACCAGCTTAAGCACCTCATGAGTTGTTTCGGCTGATTAGTGGATTGTCCCATTAAAAGCACATGGTCAAAGGTCTCAAATCAATGATTAGGTGATTTTTTTATGCTCCAAATAATATAGCATCCAGTGAATATAATCCACTAACCACAACATCCACAAAATAATTTTTCATGCCCCAAACGGCCCCTAAGGCCGCTTGGATTCATGAATTGATCAGTAGCTTTCTACTTGTACTACTATTTGATTGGCTTCATCTAAATTAATTGTTGCTTTGGATGGGAAGTATTATCTTGTGACATCTTAGTGGAAGCCTTGATAAGAGTTGTCTTTGTTTTTGTCATTTAAATTTGAGTTTTCAGTGAGTTAAGACAGAGCTAAAAAAAAGTTATGTTTAAAATTTGATAAAAGTTCATTTAAAAAAATGATAAAAGTTTATATAGCAAAAATGGTAAAAGTGAATAATTATATTTAAAAGGTTGGCCTCCATCATAAAATGGCTTTACGGATATTTTTTTTCTAAATGAGTCTAATATATTACCAAAGAGTGATACTTTTCAGCACCCCCAAATTTCTCAGTAACACCCACTTTCATAAGAAGGGCTAGCATGATCAGAAACATCCCAAGTCAATTTTGATGGTAGATGTCGATGGACAAAAATTTCACTATTTGACAAAGGCATGCTACCAACATAAATGGTAGTTAATGTCAATTGTTTCATTAAGCTTAATGAGGCTGTAGGGATCCACCGTTTTATATTTGACGGTATGGTTCAACCGTTAAGATCTTCAATTTTCGAAAGTGGAGTTCTATCAACAATATCATGAATGACAATAGTATGGTATTACTCAGCAAGTGTAAAAATAACTTTGGGTTCTACTGGTTGAAAAGTCTCACCCATTACCAAATCAAGGGGAACACAGAGCGAGTTCCTCCTCTTTCATGATTGCTAATAAATGATAAAAATTGTTCCTCCAAAATTAGTTCTTCTATTCCTAATATCCCCCGAAGTTCAACATTTAACCACCCTCTTACCTCAAACCAAATAAATTCACCTCGCAAATCATATAATCCACAATGCATCGCATAAAATTGAGATTTTTTCATATTACTTGCCCAATAAGGCCAGAATGCCATATTACCTAGTTTTTTCAGTCCCATGCCATATTACCTTCTTTTAGTACCTCGTCTTCCCATTTTCCCCTTCTGAAACCTTAACCTTAAACCCCAACCTCATGTTTCCATATTACCTGGTTTCATGTTTCACACTTCAACGAATCATTTCTCCTTCATTTAAGATCCATTTTCCCCCTTATTTTTATTTTTATTTATTTTTACTGCTTTTTCTTCTAATGATATCATAAAGATCTCGAGATAATATCTAATAAAATATAGCAAAATCCACAATAAATAGCATGTGGTTTCTCAATATAGTTAGGTAATTGTGTAACCGATTACACGAGAGCCATGATATCGTGTAAGATAGCAATTGCTATCGTGTATTTGTATACACGATAGTATTACACACTTCAATGAATCATATCTTATTCATTTCTGATCTATTTTTGCCCATTTTTTTGTTTATTTTTAGTGTTTTTTCTTATCATGATGATATCATAAAGATATTGAGATAATATCTAATAAAATATAACAACATCCATAATAAATAACATGCTATTTCAACATAGTTATACTATCATCATGATAAGAAAAGATGAGGAAAAATAAAGAAGAACACAAAAAGAATAGATGAAAACGGATAATAAATGAGATAGATATTAATCGTTAAAATTTGTCCCAAAAAAATGGCTATCGTGTACTCGATGACACGAGAGTCGTGTAATCGATGCTATCGTGTAACCGATTACATGATAGCATGGCTATCATGTACTCGATTACAGGATAGCCATATCGTGTAATCGAGCACATGATAACAGTTGCTATTGTGTATTTGTATACACGAAAGTATTACACACTTCAACAAATCATATCTCATTCATTTCTTATCCATTTTGCTTTTTTTCTTCTTCTCATTCTTCCTTATTTTTAATGTCATTTCTTATCATCATGATATTATAAGGATCTTGAGATAATATCTAATAAAATATAGCAAAATCTACGATAAATAACATGCAATGTCTCAACATAGTCAGACTATCATCATGATAAGAAAGATGAGGAAAAATAAAGAAAAAAGTGAAAAAAAATCGGTGAAAACGGATAACAAATGAGAGATATATTAATTGTTAAAGTTTGTCCCAAAAAAATGATGATAGCCTAACATAACTATGTTGAAATACTGCATGCTATTTATCGTGGATTTTGTTATAGTAATTTTTTTGGGATAAACTTTAACGATTCATATCTCTCTCATTTATTATCCATTTTCACCAATTTTTTTTTCGTTCTTCTTTATTTTTCTTCATCTTTCTTATCGTGATGATAGTTAATTATGTTGAGACATCGCATATTATTTATTATGGATTTTTCCATATTTTATTATATTTTATTTCAAGATTTATATAATATCATCATGATAAAAATAAGAAAGAACGGAAAAAAGACAAAAATGGATAAAAATAAATAAGATATGATTCATTGAAGTGTGTGACACTATCGCGTATACAAATACACAATAACGATAGCAACTGTTATTGTGTGCTCGATTACACGATATGGCTATCGTGTAATCGAGTACTCGATAGCCATGCTATCATGTAATCAGTTACACAATAGCATCGATTACACGATAGCTATTTTTTAGGGACATACTTTAATGATTTATATCTCTTTTATTTTTTATCTATTTTCACCAATTTTTTTGCGTTCTTCTTTATTTCTCCTCCTCTTTCGTATCACGATGATAGTCTAACCTTGCTGAGACATTGCAAGCTATTTATCATGGATTTTGTTATATTTTATTAGACATTATCTTAAAATCTTTATGATATCATCATTAGAAAAAAGACACTAAAAATAAAGAAGAACAAAAAAAAATGCAAAAACGTATCAACATGAAGAAGATATGATTCGCTGAAGTGTGAAACTTGAAACCATGTAATATGGAAAAATGAGGTCGGTGTTTAAGGTTAGGGTGCAGGAGAGCAAAATGGGAAGACCATGTCCCCAAACTAGGTAATATGGCACGCGACCGGAAAAATCAGGTAATATCGCATTCTGATAAGGGTGCTCACGAACTGAGTCAGCTCGCGAGTTTTTTCGGCTCAACTCGGCTCGACTCGACTCAACTTTGCTCGAGCTCGAGCTCGAGCCACCCCGTAACTCGATTCGGCTCGACTCGAGAAAACTCGACTCGATCGACTCGAGAATCAGCTCGAAAAACAGCTCGAGCTCGAGCTCGAGCTCGACTCGAGCTGAAATCGTCGCCGTCGATCTCGCCTCGCCTCGCTGTGAGCTCAAGCCCATGACATCCATCACCTCGCCTCGCCGTGAGCTCGAGCCCATGGTCACTTGTCAGCCTCGCCGCACCCGTCGCTGCCTCTGATCGTGAGCTCGAGCCCCGGCGATCGTCTGTCAGCCTCGCCCGTCGCCGCCTCCGTCAGCTCGAGCCCATGGCCACTGTCACCTCACCTAGCTGTGAGCTCGAGCCCCGGCGATCGTGAGCCCGGATCCCGGATCCCGGAGCCCGTCGCCTCGCTGATCGAGTCGAGTCAAGCCCCGCCGTAACCGTCGCCGTGTTCTGATCCACGCGATCTCGCTGATCGAGTCGAGCCGAGCCGCGCTGTGGTCATCGAGCCCCGCCATCGATCGCTGTCTGTCGCCTCGCCGTCGCCAGTCCAGACTCCATAAGCTTCTAGCCTCTGGGCTCTGGGTAAAACACCCGAGCCAAAAAGCTCGGGGTTTTTTTTATTTATTTATTGGGTTAAGAGTTAAGACCCGTTGTATCAACTTCATCCGCCAGATTTAATCTGAACGATTCTTCATTTAAAACCCGTAGTCTTCTGGGATGTAAATCAGCGACTTAAATCTGTTTAGCGCGTGATCTCAATATTTTAAATAAATTAGGCTCTTTAAAACCTGTCCGCGTATTCAAATGAGTTATTAGATTTCCCCTTGTGTATTTTTTCTATATTTTTTATTATTATATTATGTTGTAAGGAAAATGTTTAGGTGATCGATTTTCAATACCAGATTAAATGTCCTCAGCCCACGTGGGTTTGGGACCTACCAATTTAGCCAAGTTATTTAATCTGGTATTGAAAATTGGTCACGTTAGACGAGCTCATATTGTAAATGTAAAGGTCCCTGGGAACTGGATTGACTTGGGGTTTGATATTAGGAGGCAACATTAGTGGACTTAATCAACAGGGTGTTTGTGTGATTAATAGAACACGTTTCCCTTGAGCGGAGGTTGCCCAATTGCTGGGCCCCATGCCCACGTGGGCCGAAGTCATTTAATCTGGTATTAGAAATGAGTCACGTTAGACGAACTCATGTTGTAAATGTGGAGATCCCCGAGAACTGGTTTGACCCGAGGTTTGATATTAAGAGGCAACATTAGTAAAGTTGATCAATGAGGTGTTTGTGTGATGAATAGAACATGTTTCCTTTGAGCAGAGGTTGCCCAATTGATGGGCCCCATGCCCACGTGGGTAGAGGTCATTTAATATGGTATTGGAAATCGGTCACGTTAGACGAGCTCATGTTGTAAATGTGGAGGTCCCTGATAACTGATTTGACCCGGGGTTTGATATTAAGAGGCGACATTAGTGAAGTTGATCAATGGGGTGTTTGTGTGATGAATAGAACACGCTTCCTGATTTACCCAATGCATATGATGGGTGAGCCTTATATGCACCCAAGGAGATTGGCGGCGGGATATAATGCTTTAGGAGATCAATTTCTTTACCCCTTCTAGTAGGGTCCTATTGGATACCCGTCGTTATAAAAGAAAAAATATCAAGGAAGCCCACTTCAAATATGTAATAAAAATATGTTTTGTACATTAAAAGTATAAAAAAATTATAGCCCAACTGGTTAAGGCGTAGGGTGTGGTGTTTTGTGTTTGGGTTCGAATCACACCTTAGCTTATCTTAACTCACTGAAAACTTACCAAACTCAAATTTGAAAGACACAACTCTTATCAAGGCTTCCACTAAGATGTCGCAAGATAATACTTCCCACTAGGGCCGGGAAAAACCTACCCGACCCGAACCTAAAATTACCCGACCCAAACTGACCCTATTGCAAAATAGGGTGGGATGCGGGTTTGAAAATTTTACCCTATTTAAAATAGGGTTGGGTAGGGTAATTACCCGAATTACTCGCACAACCCGACCCCGACCCCGACCCGATGTACCTATTATAAAATATTATAATATACGTTTAATATTAAATAATATAATTTTTAAAAATAATTTTATTTATAAATCACCAAAAATCATGGAATGCCAGCTCGCCGATATATCGGCGATATATCGCTGATATATCGGTATCGGACACAAACCGATACTCCGATACCATTAAGTATCGATTTTTCCAATTTTTCCAAATATCGCCGATATATCGGTTTCGGACCGATATATCGGCCTTTTTTGAAAAAAAAAATTATTTTTTTTTTAAAAAAAATTTTGAAAAAAATTATTAATTTTTTTTTTTTGGGAAAAAAAAACTTTCATGTTTGTTTTCTATCCTTTTATGCATATTTTGAAATCTATTCTTTGTTTAAATTAGTATAACTCATTTTAGAAGTTAGATTTTGAAAATATATGATAAAAACTAGTTTTTGACGACCGATATTTTTTTACGCAATATCTCCGATATTTCGTCTCTTAGGCCGACCGATATTTTACCGATATCCGATACGACATTCCATGCCAAAAATCTTATATTAATCTTATCTATATTAAAATTTAGTCAAATAAAAGTCAAATTTGACTTTTTAAATATTAAATTAATAAATAAAAATAATTTATTAAAAAAAAAGTAGGGTTGGCCATTCTCGATCCTACTCACGAATAGGGTCTGATAATTAACCGACCCTATTTAGGTAGGGTAAAGGGCGACCTGACCCTATTTTACCCGACCTGATGACTACCAGCCGTACTTCCGAGGGAAAGCAATAATTAATTTAGAGGAAGCCAATCAAATACTAGTACAAATAGAAAGTTAGTGATAAATTCATAAATCCCCGCACGTGTAAAACGCATGTTCCGTCGATCTCCATGGTGTCCTCCATATAGCCCTACCCTTCTCCTTCCCTCCCGTTCCATCAGTCTCAGACGGCCGCCTCTCTTGTGTACCTCGCCCTCGCTGCGCACGGACGCGGTATCCTCCTCGGCCTCTCAGCGCGGCGGAGCTTGTCCGCGGTATCCTCCTTCTCCTCCAGTCTTCCGTCACCGTCTCCCTCGCCGCCGGTCGCTCGTGCTTCAACTCCAGCGAGCAAGCAGGTTAGTCCAACTCTTCCTACGCCCATCATGGAATGCAGGCTCGGGGTATCGGGTCCCACCCGATACAACGATACCCATCGGTCTCGGTCCGGGCATTTTTTCAAATTTAGCCGATATATCGCCGAAACATATTCGATATATCGGTTTTTAGCGATATATCGGCGAAACACTAAAAAAACCTTAAAGGCGCGGGCTAGGGTTCTCCTCCCCAGCGTGAGGCAGCGCCGGCCGTCGGGTAGCAGGTAGCCAGGTACCTCCTCTCCTTACTCCACCGTCTCCCTCTCCCTCCTTCTTCCTCCGTAGTCCTGCCATGGTCGCCGCTGCTGCTGGATGAGGCTGGCCGTGGCCTCCTTGGCCCATGCTCCTCTTCCACCCCGTGCTTTACCACCCATGGCCTCCTATGGCCATGGAATTGAGGCCATGGAATTTCACTACCCAAGGCCTCCTGCTGGATGGGGCTGGCCGTGGCCTCCAAGGCTTCTACAATTGCATAAAAAAATCAATCTTTTCAGAATTTTGCAGATAAAAATGTAGTCTTCCCCTAATCTTTATTGGTTGAATGTTGAGCACTGCTTCCAATCCAGGAATCAAGCTGTATGAATGCTTGATTAATTGTGGGTTGACTATTTACATTGCTTGTTTCCCATTTTGAGTCTAGTTTTGTGATGTTTAATTAATTCAATTATATTTTCTGGATCAATTTTTTCATTTGTAATTTTTATAAGATTTGGGGTCTATAGGATTGTGTCCTGCACTCTTCAGGTTCTGTCTGCAATCTGTATTTGTTATTTTCCTGTTTTTATTTTCCTTAAGACTCAGACAATTTGGATGACTAAAGAAGCTCTTTTGTTATTAGGGCAAAAATTCCAGATTCATCTTCACTGAGGTTAAACAAGAAAAAATGATAATATGTAGACTCTTTAATCAACAGCACAAAGCAAAATGCTTCAGAGAAAAAAGATAAACCCATACACCATCAAATGCAAAGAATCCAATTTCAATAGATACCGAAGCTCTATTTCTACTTCTCATGGGAGTAATAAGAGAGCTTTGGATTCTATTGATTTTTTTTTTTTGATGTGAGGCTAAAACACCTCTGAACTACAGGCTAAAGTCCCACAACATAACGCTCCTCCATGACTTAGGCTCCACAGAACTACGGGCAGTCATACAATAGTGGAATAGATAAAAAGTAGGGCTCCTCGCCACACCATAACTTAGGCTCCTTCAGAACTTTGGCCCTTCTTGCGAGGATTCTATTGAAATTGGCATTTGATGGATGATGGGTTTGTCTCTTTATCTGAAGCATGTTTTATATAGTGTTGTTGGTTCAAAGAATTTGTTTTATCAGTTTATTAAGGATTTTGTTTTTTTCACTCAGATCATCAAAGCATTTATTGTCACAGGACATTTGCAAATTGGATTTTTTGCATTTAATTATTTATACGTTCATCATCTCTTTTTTGAAGCGTTTTGTTTTGTGGTGATGATTCAAAGAAGTTATTTTTATCAGTTTTCCTTATCCAGCAGTAGTTATTAAGTCCAGTGCAGCTGGTTCTGTTCTTCTGTTCATTGTCATCTTGATATTGGATTCTTTGCATTTGGTGATTTGTGGGCTCATCTGAACAGATTATTCGAAGAATACATTTTCATTAGTTTTCTTTTTTTCAGTAGTAGGTAGTAGCTTCAGTGCAGCTGGGTTGGACATTGTATATATTCTTCTTAAATGGGAAGTAAGAAGAGAGCTTCGAATTCTATTGAAGAATCAACCGATGATGAGAACTCTGATTCGCCTGTTGAAATGGAAGACAATTCTGAGAAGGAAAACGAGACCAAAAACCCGAAAAATGATAATAAGAAGTCTTCCACCACCCTCCCTGAAAAATTTAATCCCATGGAAAGGAGAAAGAAAAGGAAAATTTTGGATAAGGAGAGGCACCGGCTCTTGTCTGACAACAAGGAGCACAGGAAGCCCGATATACCGAAAAAGGGTCCAGATGCTACTAAAGTCATGTTGACATCGTCTTCCAGTAGTTCCCACACTTTAGACCTCAATTTATTTTCGCAGCTTTCGTCGCCTGATGCATTGGTAAGAGAAGGTGCGGTGGAGGCCCTGGTCACGACTCTTCAGGAGAATCAGAGGGAATATGAGAGGCACGGAAAAGTGGAGCCGGATGATGGAATGAAATTGGAAGCTAAAAAGGATGATGGGTTGGAAAATTGTGCGGAGAATTTGAGATATTCCATTCGAAGACTTATTCGTGGAGTCTCTTCTTCGAGAGCAGTAAGTTGTGTTGATGTTAACTTCAGTTCTTTTGTTTTTGGTAAACAAAGATGTACTCCCTCTTTGCCGTATCAAAATATAAAACACAAAACATTTGGTATGGGAAGGAGGGAATACTTCCTATCTAGTTCTCTCAACTTGTTAGAACAGTAGTCAGTAACAGGATCTGAGTACTTCCTATTTGGTTTTCTCAGCCTTTTAAAACAGTCAGTAACAGGATCTCGAAAGTATTTCTAAAAAGAAGGATCTCAACGGAGCTATATGCTTCATATGCCAAAGTGATTAATCCCTGTGTGGAAGGATCGATAATTTTTTATTATTGGCTAATCATTATACACCTATAAGATTAGTGAGCTAACTGTTTTGTTTTTGGTTGCCTCTTTAGTGTGCTAGGCAGGGTTTTTCATTAGCTCTGACAGCTACAGTTGGAACAATTTCTAACATCAACATTGAGGCATTGATGAAACTAGTTGTTGATTTGATTGAGGTTAATTCTTCAACAAAGGGTCAGGTACTCTGGAGAATCTCTATCTTCCTCCTTCCCTTTTGGAGTATGAATTGTATTTATGGGGCAAAAATTCATGATTTCTAAATTTATGCAGGAAGCAAGACACTGTCTACTTGGTCGGCTCTTTGCTTATGGAGCTCTTGCTAGGTCTGGCCGGATAGCTGAAGATTGGATTTCTAATGGAGACTCCTCATGTCTAAAGGATTTTGTAAATGCTGTTCTGTCCCTTGGATATAAAAAACGTTATCTGCGTGAACCAGCCATTGTGATTGTTTTGGATTTGATTGAAAAGGTAATTTGTGTTCCAAGTGAAGTTGTTATTTTTAGACTTCTTGTTAAATGGTCGTCTCATGTAGATGACTATGACTTTAATATTGGTTTTGGTGTTTCTGTGAGCTCTTAGTTCTCTCATAGTTTTAATGCAAGCAGACATTAAGGAAGCCTTGTGAGTATATATGGGTTTACTGTGACATTTTAAGTCCTACTTAACATTTAAGTGAAACTAGTGACTTGGAATTGGAAGTGACTTTCTTATAGCATGTCATCATAACCATCTCTTTTGGAAACCTTACGAATCTAACCTCCTTTGCCATGCAACAATGGACATACCTTGAAGGAGAAATGAGCAATAGTTTATGAGATAGGGTGTTTGATAGCTAAAGTTATAGAGATAACTAATGGTCGAGATGATCTTGTTGGGAGGAATTATTGGAAATGTTAAAAACTTAATTGTGATATATTTGGAAGCTGCAGTAGGTGATAAAAGAGAATGGCTGTAAGAGATGGTGGGAACATGCTCCAAGATTTTTTCCCATTTTATTACTTGTGTATGCATCATAGTTGTTTTAACTCCAACATTTCACACATTTTAGTTCTGATTCTTGGCAGGTGCCCACTGTGGCAGTTGTGAGTCAGGTACTTGAGGCTCCATGCTTGAGTGAGTGGTTTGGAAGTGCTATTGAGAGTGGAAATACTGAGGCATTGTTGTTAGCTTTAAAGATAAGGCAGAAGATTTGTACGGACACAGAGATTTTGAGCAAGCTTCTACCACATCCATTCTGTCCTAGTAGTTTCTTTAGGGCTGACGTCTTATCTTCTTTTATTTTGTGCTTCAAGGTACTATTGCTATTTTACTATGAATAATTCGGTGCTCAATTTTATGAAGTTTCTTGAGTCTTTTTGATTGGGATCTAATGTAATTTCGGAATTTATGATGCTATTTCAGGAATCAACTTTCTGTCAGCCTCGGGTGCATAATCTCTGGTCTACATTGATAGAATTCTTGTTACCAGACTTATCTGCACAAAAGGAAGATGGCTCTCTGATAATTAGTCCTAGCACTAAGAAAGACAAGAAGAATCGTAAAAGTAATTCTTCCAAAGAAGAAGTTGCCAGGAATCTCCGCAATTTTTCTGAGATTGTGATTGAAGGCTGCTTTCTTCAGTCATCTCATGACCGAAAACATTTGGCATTTGAGGTTGTCCTTCTTCTTCTTCCTAGATTGCCTGTCTCATGTGTCCCCGTTGTTTTGTCACAAAAGTTTGTTCAATGCCTGATGGATATTTTGTCAACCCAAGAGTCATGGTTACATAAGGCTGCTCAACATTTTCTTATTGCATTGTCAAATTGGAGTGAGGTTGATGATGATCATCGAGTTGCCGTTGTTATGGCCCTTCAGAAACATAGTAATGGAAGATTTGATAGCATTACTCGGGGTCACATGGTGAAGAATTTGGTTGTCGGTCTCAAGACAGGCTCAGGTTGCATGTCCTTTATTCAGAATTTGATGGACTTGTTTGTAGATGAAGGTCCTGCAACTGATGAACCATCTGATCAGAGTCAGACAACAGATGAAAATTCTGACACAGGGTCACCTAAGGAGAAAGATTTGAATGAATCATCAGGAAATTTGGATGTTTTGAAGATGTGGGTTGTAGAATCACTGCCTCGATTGGTGAAGATTCCAAAGCTTGATCCGGAAACAAAATACCGTGCTCAGAAAGAAGTAATGAAGTTCTTGGCAGTACAGGGTCTATTTTCTGCTTCTCTGGGAACGGAGGTCACGTCATTTGAGTTGCAGGAGAAGTTCAAGTGGCCCAAAGTTGCCTCATCAAGTGCTTTATGCCAGATATGTATTGAGCAGCTTAAATCACTGTTAGCAGATGCTCAGAAAGGAGATGGAGCTCGTACTATTCCACATGGATTTGAGCAAAATGATCTCGGTCTGTATTTTATGCATTTTCTTGGCACTCTCTGTAACATCCCTTCTGTTTCACTCTTTAGGCAGTTGAACAGAGAGGACGAAAATGCATTTAAGAAGTTACAAGACATGGCCACCCAGCTTTCTCGGGAGGTAATAATTCTCTACTGTGCACCTGTTGTTTTTTTTGTAGTTTGAATTAAGAATGAGAGTGTTTTGCTCAAAGCTGTTGCAATTAACGTTCTATACACGGAGTAGAAAGATGTGAATTTGCTCACACCACAAGTTATATGTTTCTCAGATGCGAGAACTCTTGCTCACTTCTTTGAGCCTGAAACTTGTTTCCCTTGCACGTGCCTTACCATTGGTTGAATAATGTATTCGTGACTTCTTATAAGGAATCATATTATTTGAGTTTGTAGGGAATTCTAGAGTTACAAGTTGGCTAATTGCAAATAGTCATGTTTCCTTTGGGTAGTTACTCCTGTAGCAGGACTCTTAACGGATTCATAATATAGCGAACTTCCTGCCGACTCTTATCTGTAAATTTGGTTGATTTGTCTATCTGAGGTGGACAGCTTATGACCTGATCATATACATATATGCTTGTAGGTAATAGATTATTGTTTGCTGTTCTAGTAGCTAGCTAATTATTTTATTCCTCAGACATTAGTATCACTGATATTCTACAACAGTTCATTGATAATAAACAGTTTCTAGTTACTTCCATTTATGTGTGAGCACCAGAAGTTCACTTTAAAGCACTTTTTAGGAAGTTCTACTTTCTGGCAGAGTTATGCAACTGACCTTGATTTCTGAAAATTTGAGTCTGATCATACTGGAATCAGAATTGAATGTTAAGTTGACCATAAAACTATGTTAGGTTGATCCTCTAGCAAGTGCAAGTGTTTTATACAATCTTATTTAAACTATAAAGATATTACTGGTTGAGAGACCAGACTGATCTACTTTGGTTGCATTAATAAGCCAATGGAAATATTAGCGAATCAATTTGGGTGATGTGTATTGCCAGTTTTACATGTGGGTTATAGCTTTGAAAAGTAGTAAGATGTTTTTTCCTGCATAATATTGTCTTTTTAACATGAAATTTTGATTTTTTTTGCCGCAGGAAAGGAATAGTGGCCTTGGTGCCATTGCAAATAAACTTCATGCATTGCGGTACTTGCTTATCCAGTTGCTTCTGCAGGTCCTTCTTTGCCCAGGAGAGTTTTCTGAAGCTGCTATAGAACTAGTTATATGTTGCAAGAAGGCTTTCTCCACACGTACTCTTCTTGATTTATCAGAGGAGGAAGATGAGAATGATGAGAATGAAAATCCAGAGATGATGGACGTCCTTGTTGATACTCTCCTTTCCTTGTTACCACAGTCTTCTGCTCCAATTTGTTCTGCAGTTGAGCAGGTAGTGTACATTTTTCTGAGCCTAAAAAGTAGTGGCTCTCGCCTCTCTTATTTTATATTGTGTCATGACGGTTTTTTCTACTTCCACCAGATTTTGTGGCAATATTTTTTAATTTCGCAAATAAGGATTTGGTCGATGTGTTGATGGATATTTAGGAAAACAGGAGCATAAGAGAAGCTGTACAGGATACAGAGAAGCAAAGGAGTTTATTTAAGAGAAAAAGACTAATAACCTGTACGAGATAAATGTTTGGTCTTGTATGTTGAAGCTAAAAATCTTTTTCAGTGGGAAAATATCTTTATTCAAGACGAATGCTACTGGAGAAGCGATATGTGGTTTTTTTACTGAATAGCTTAGATATTCTGCATATAGCCAATACCCAGTGATAAGATTTCTAGAAAGATGCTAATATAGACTTACTGGACTAAAAGCATATGAATAATGTAAATAATTAGTAGGTCTAATTTGACCAGTGAAGGTTTTTTCATTTAGAATGTTCTATACAGTTCCTCTGATTTTGTAACTCTGGTCTCTGGTTTCTTTTCAAAATGAGCTTTTAACTATCAGTTTGATTATCACTACTGCCCCTGTTTATTATCAGCTTGAGCTTTCAAAGTTAGGGGCCTATTTGGATAATATATGTCTAATCCTAGCACAATTTAATTTAGCTAACTCATAGAAAGGATTCCCTTTTTTGCGTGTCTAGAAAATAGTCTACACCATTCCAAAAAAAGAAAACTGTCTAGAGAAAAAATGTTTGATGATTGGGTTCAAAAGCTAGAGCATTGTAAAAGCAGTCGGTCAGTATCCTTTGTAAAGTTTGTAGTTTCTGTATTGTGGTAGGTCTTTCGATATTTCTGCGAGGAAATTACAGATGCGGGGTTGTCTAGGATGTTGCATGTCATAAATAAGGATCTCGGCCGGCGTCAGACACAGGATGATATCGAAGATGAGGTTGATGATGATGATGATGATTTACTTGGGATTGAAGAAGCAGAAGAGACTGGAGAAGATGAAGAAGTCATGTTTGGCGGTAGTGATGATCATGCAGAAGAAGATTCTGGCACAACTGTGGAAGGAATTGAAGCACGTAAGGGCAGCCATGATGCTTCTGATGATGAGTCGGACAGTGGCATGGATGATGATGCCATGTTCCGGATGGATTCTTACTTAACCCGCATCTTCCAGGAGCGGAAGAATTCTTCTGGCGGTGAAACTGCTCAGTCTCAGCTTATGCTTTTCAAGCTTCGTGTTTTGTCACTTCTTGAAATATATCTGCAGAGAAACCCAGGCAAGCGACATCACTGTTTTTTTGTTTGAATACTTTAGTTTTTGTCCTCTATTTGAATATTCCTGGTAGTTTGAAAACTCACTATATGGTGGCACATTGAAAAACACATCAAGTAATATCAACTACAGTCCAGAAGTAAATAATTTTACTCAAAAAAAAAAAGAAATTGATGATGATAAATACCATGCATTTTTTTCACTATTAACTTGATGTAGTGGTTGAAATGTATCTGATATCTGGGAAAGTGATCATTTGCCATTGACGAACAGTAAAATCTACATGAGTACATGTATAATGATGTTTTTTGTTTGATTTTATATTCAGGAAAGCCTCAAGTTGTGAGAATTTTTTCATGCCTAGTCCGGGCCTTTATCAATTCACATACTGGGGAGCGTACCGAACAGCTTGGGCAGCGTCTTGCAGGAATCTTGCAGAGGAAGCTATTTAAAGCTAAGGAATATCCAAAGGGTGAAGGTCTACAGGTCTCTACTTTGGAATCTTTGCTAGAAAAGAGCTTAAAAGCTGTATCTCGATCTCGGCACAAAATGGTTGCTTCCATTGCACAGAACTCAACGTTTTGGATCCTGAAGATAATTCATGCTAGAAACCTGCCTGACATTGAGTTAGAGAAAGTTTATGACATCTTCAAGAGTACATTGGTTGACTATTTTAATAGCAAGAAGAGCAGATTAAAATCACAGTTTCTAAAAGAAGCTTTCAGGAGGCATCCATGGCTCGGCCGCCAACTTTTTGGCTTTCTTTTGGAGAAATGTGAGAACGCCAAATCAGAGTATCGGCAGGTTGAAGCCCTTGACCTCATAGATGACATGTTAAAATCGAGTGTCAAGGAGAACAACTCTGAAAGTCGCAAATTTGTGAAGAGTTATATATCTGCGATTGGGGACTTGATTGGTGCACTTATGATTAGACCTCCAGAGAAGCATTCAAGACGGAAAGAAGTCCATAAGTTCTGCTTAAGGGCCTTCCAAAATATCTCAGCCCTTAAAATGAACGCATCTTTTGCAAAAGCATTGAAACCTGAGGCATATGGGGCTTGCCAAGCCCTACTGGGTGACTTGTTCTGTGTAGTCCAACAATCCTGATGGGCAGGTTGGTGCATAAACTGAAAAACTGTAGTTCCATAAAACACTTACACTATTCACATATGTGAAAACTATAATCGGAATTTTGATGTACCGATGTAGCTCAAAATATCTATTTTGATTGTATGAGATAGTAACCTTTTTTCTGAAGTAAGGTGATAAAATTTATCATTTTATGTGTGTGTGGGGGGGGGGACCCCTTTACATACTTCATAGTGCAAATAAAAGGGCCCATATGAATTTTGGATCCATTTTGAGATCCACCCTGCCACCCATAGTGGAAAATTTCATTATCGACTCAATTTTAGGAGGTTGAAATGGATAGATCCTATCCCTCACATATTTAATATTTTTGGGGTCCCAATTTGCAATCTCAACCATTGATTTGGGGGCTGTTTGTTTAGAAGTTCATGTATGTATTGGATCCGGGTGAGTTTTAATTGAGGTTCATCAGTGAATCTGAGTTTTGTGCATGTTAACCTGAGGGGTCCGAATCAATGAGACCTTTCATTTTATATTATTTTTACAATCAATGAGACCTTGCTTGGTTATCAGCATATATAAATTGTCACGAAGTAAAGTTAAAAGGAAATGAGGAGTCAATGCTCGGGCTGGTCGCGAGTGAAGACCAGCACCAATATAAAATCTGTTGAACAATTGTGAACACAAAGCAAGACAAGAGACACAAGAATTTATGTGATTCGGCGATGTGCCTACATCGACAGGACTACACAAATTCACTATGCTTTCAACGGATCACATAGGATAATGCATGATACTCTTAACTTTTTTAACAAACTAAGCTCTTACAAGTTACACTTCAAGGGAAAGCTCCTCATTTTGTGCCCTAGAGTCCCCCGTTCTCAAATTAAGGGGCCGTTTGGGGCGTGATTATTGTAAAAATATCCAGACTGGATATTGGATGTATACTGTAGCATCCATGTGAATTTTTACATCCAGCTGAAACACCTCTTGAGGTGTTTCGGGATGTTTTGCTTTTAATTACGCCCAAACGGCCCCTAAGTCGTACAATATAAAATATATAGGAGAGAAGGAAGCCATTAAATAGGATGCATAAATGTGATGCCATGTCATCCTGGTGGTCTATGAGACACCTTTCTATCCGATTCTAAAGTCTTGTCGCCTGGCACCGGTCTACTGGAAGCTATCATAGCGGTCCGGTCTACCGCTCACACTAACCGGTCTACCACATGCTTCTATCAACTCTGGAATTCACAGATCTATTACCGGCCTACCGCTATAGGACAATGGTAGACCAGAGTGGCTTCTGTCCGCTCCTCTTTCCTCTTGAGCAGTCTCCCATATACAACAATCTCCCACTTAATAGACTGATCCAACTTCATCTTCTCCAAACAAGATAGAGTAGTATAATTTTAACAATTCATGGTATAGGAATGAACTAATTTTAACTGAAACACCTTGTTTTTCTTTAATCCTTTTAAAATGTTTTTGTAAAATGAATGCCTCCTTAATACAGAGCTCTTACTCTTTTGCTTGTCGGTTTTTAGTTGCCCGTCGCCAGCCACCTAGTAAATGTGGGGCTGCATACCGGCTTGCTAGGCTCTTATATCGTCATGTGCTAAAAAATCCACTCCTACAAACATTGTAACAACCGACGTAATTGTCCGTCTGACATAATCCATTATTGTCCCATTATTTGTCTAAATTTGAAAAGAAAATGACCCATATCAATTGTCCTATTTCATGTTATCCTTCTCATTCTAGTGAGTGAATGAAGTAAAAAAATCAATCGTGTGGCTTCCTTAGATATCACATTTTCCAAATATAGACAATTAATATGAGACAAAAAAGTAAAGCAATAAGTATAAAGAAAATAAAACAAATAACAATATATTTTGCACTGTAACACCATAGTGATTATCCAATTCTTCAAATTATGAATTTTACCCGGAGGACAAATGAAGCTCCAGATAAAATGCCTCCCGTAAGCCTCTCTTTCGAAGGTCTATTCCTCAAATCTCTATGAGAAACTGATAATCCAGAGGTCAGCATTGCATGTACAACAGGGGCCCATGCATAGCTCCCAACTCTGTCAAGATCATCCAAATAACCACAAAGCCTTGGATTTGTTGTGTTGCTTGAGGGAAATAGGAGAACAATGAAGATGTGGAGAATGATTAGTCGAACAGTGTCCATTGATTCTTTGTCACACAAACCACAAAAACATTGAGCTTCTTCTCAACCAACCATCTACTAAGTTTGTCATGAGCAATGCACCTTGCGCTTCTCCAAGAGGCTCCACTTGTGCTCCCCCCATCTTTAGCTCCATAATTAAGGCTACATCTTCAGCGGTAAACAACAAAAGTTTGTCTTTAATTTTAAATTTTAAATCTACTTTTATCTTCACACCACCAACCAGTCTCTTCATCCATCAGGCCTCGAGACAATTATAGGCCTACATTGACATAAATTATAAAAGGGAGTTTTCATGAGATCCTTGTACACACTACAAGACCGAACAATCTTCCAGGATATCTCCAATCTACAAGTCAAACAGTGAATTACATAAAAAAATTAAATAAAGTTATAAAAAACAAACAAAACCTACTCGCTCAAAGAAAAAGAAAGCAGGATGTAAGGGCGTGTATGGCAACTGCATTTGCTTTTGTTGAAAAATGGGTTTTTGACATAATCACTTATATTATAGAAAAGCAAAAACGTGGCTTGTACGGTAATACCCACCTTTAAAACGATTTTTTGAAAAGCCATCTCTAAAACTTATTTTGGATAAAGAATCAAGGTCTCATACGATGATTTTTCCTTAATGAAAGAAGGGAGGGCAAGTGGAGTCATATCCACATCCCTTCCTACACAAAATATATTTTTGTAGGAAATCTCTTCAAGTTCCAACAAAAAACTGCTTTTGTTATAGCAAAATTACGTGTTTGTATAAAATCTTCCTCCCAAGGACCCAAACACAATTTTACAGCCCAAATGTGGCCTACCAAACATGCCCTAGCCCCTAAGTCGAACGTGACAAACCCCACATCTAATGCTACATGCTACAACATCAATGCACGCATTAATGATTGTCATAACTCATAAGCAAATGCAAAAGGCAGATGCACTCCAGTCCAACCACCCAACGAGCTATGTAATGGTGTTCATGTGCTGAGTCAGCTCGCGAGCTTTTTTGGCTCGACTCGACTCGGCTCAAATTTTAGCTTGACTCCCGCTCAATTCGGCTCGACTTTTTTTTAGCTCGAGCCACCCTCTAACTCGACTCGTATTAATTCGAAGCTCTACTCGAGAATTAACTCGAGCTCGACTCGACTTTCTTTTGTGAAGAAGACTCATAACCTTCTACTATGCAAATGATTGATACATTTTAACTTACTTTAGTTGGATGCAAAGACTATCTTTTTTTCCTTTTTATAGAGCATGCAGAGCCTTCGATTCATACTTCTAGACGATGTGGGACCTTCATGTTAATGACCTCTCATAAAAGATTAGGATTTATAATATACATATTCAAAACCAAAACTGAGAATAGAACCTTGATGATTTGATTTCCAAGTGGAAATTCAAACCAACACTGAATGCTTGGCTGAAAATAGAAATTATAGTTCATTCGGTCACTTAGGATTACTCCAAAATATTAATCTTTTTTACTTAATCAATCTTATTGTGATAAGCCAGAATCAATAGTGTAATGAGTAGTAATGATACTTTAATTCGTCTCATACAATATCACATAGTGTTATTTAAGTATTAGTGTTTTCATCCTGATTACATAACACTGTCTCATGCAAAATAGTTCCCTTCTGATTGCTCCCGTACTTCGTACAATAAGACTTAGACTCTGAAATTTTTAATGACATTAGCCTTATGTGTCTAGTTTCAAATCCCACTTGACTTTAGGTTTTTTTGATTTTTATTTAATTAGTTATGATTTATTTAATACAGACAGTCTACACCGAAATAGTTCTGTCTGAGATTAAGATTCTTAATTATACTTAGTATTTCATATAACTACACCTTATTAATATTAATAACATATTATTAGACTTATTTACTCCCCTCCTAGGCTTATTACAGATCCTAGAATGTGCTGAAATTATTAATTGCACACCTTTATCATGTTTCATATCTTACATAATAGTCTTAGATAACTAACCCCTAGTAACAAGAACTTTTAATACTAGACAACAATTATGACCACTAGAACCAACATGATTAAAGAATAACAGAAAAAGATCAGAATTTTTTACATCAATATGATTAATAAAGCAACAAACTTGGATATTATTCTCATCTAAAGACTAGCATGAAAATATAAAAGAGTATATCGCAATATGAATAGCATATAAAAGAGTATAATGAATCATCAAACTCAAATTGATCAAAGCAATATATATATATATATATATATATATATATATGGGAAAAGTTTATATGAGATCGTTCTCATGTAGCTTATATGAGATCAAGTTTCATCAGAATCGTTGGATTTAATCCAAAGGCTATCATCCAATTCAGTTAACCCATCCCAAACCCAAGGAAATTTATGGCCTAAAATCACCCGGGAATTTCTCCCGCTCATTTCCCTCACCACTGCTCTCCTCCATCCTTTCTTTGTCGACTGCTCAGGCTGCCGGCCGGCCTTTGCTCGAACTTGCCTTCCTCTAGAGACCTACTCCCCAACCAACTCCTCTTCCTTTCTACTGCTATGCTTAGACTTGCCTTCCTCTGGAACCTGCTGCTCTGTTTCAGCGTGGGGCAGGTTCTTCTCATATTTTTTCAAACTCCTCCCCCGCCCTAAAACCCTCGCTTCAAATTCCCATCTTTCTGGTACCATACAACCTGCTCAAGCCTTGTGCTTTATTGTGTTGTGCGTTTTCATTTGCTGCCTCTTCTGATTTTGGTTTTTGAAATTGTGGCAGAGAAAATTCTAGTTCTTCCCAACGACGAGCGAATACCATCCACGAGTCAAGGCCCTGCCGCGTCGGCAAACAGCTTCAGCTCCAGTACCATTGCAGCAATAGTCACTTCCCTGGGCGGTCTGCCAGCGGCCTGGGTATTGTCCGATTGTCGGGCCCTTTGTTTCGGCCGGAGAGGACTCGAAAGGACGCGACTTTGACATACTGGAAGCCAAGGAGACTTTGTCAAGTATGGTCTGGTGATCTCTTACCTTCACGGACATATCGTGGACGAGGTAATGCTTGTTTTTCAGCTTGTTATTATCCTAAGAAACTATCTAAAGGATAAGAGTTATTTTGCTGTTTTAGATGATGTATGGAATGTAGATGCCTGGGATCTAATAAAGTGTGTATTACCTGACAATGTGAAAGGAAGTAGAATTATTGTCACTACTCGTAGGGAAGATGTTGCATATCATTGCACAAATTGTTCTAAAAATGTTCACAACATGGAGCCTTTAGCAGAAACAGAGGCGTGGACCCTATTCTGCAAGAGAACATTTGGTTATGATAATAACCGATGTTGTCCTCCTGAATTAACACAAAAGTCTTTATCCATTCTGAGAAGTTGTGGAGGATTACCCTTGGCAATTGTGACGATAGGGAGGCTTCTGTCGACTAAGAGAAAGACTGTGACAGAATGGGACTTTGTGCTTCGCAGTCTTGGCCCAGAACTAGATCATGGTGACAAACTGGACAATTTGAAGAGGATACTAGGACAGTTATGATGATCTTCCTTACCATGTTAAGTCTTGTTTCTTGTACTTTGGTGTCTTCCCGAATGATTATGTTGTTTGTGTTTTTTTATCTGGAATGAAAGGTGTCTTGTTTTCGTAAAATTGACTTGTTCATTACCTTATCTGGCATATATGCCAATTGCAAGTGTGTAATATAGCCTCCTTTTATCAATTCACAACAACTATGCTTGCAGCCCAGAGTATCCAGTTGGGAATTAATGATGTTGTAGCGGGTGGCATGGAAAGTATGTCAAATGCTCCAAAATATTTAACAGATGAAAGGTCAGATTTGTACAGTTTTCAAGTGATCATTGCAATGGCAAACTTTTTCATTATGAAGGTAGAAAAATGTTGTGAATCATGTCAGAAGGTATATGAACATCACTGGTGACTGAACAGAAGTTCACCATTATTTAATTTATGAAGATGAGATTACTTGAAGGCTTCATCATCTGTTTCGAACTTGCCAAATGTATGTGTAGAAGGTTAATAGCAAATCCCTGTTGAAACCTACCGAATGATTTTATTTGAGGTTCTAGGTTTTGCAGCTGTAGTTTTTTTTATTTTGTTTATTCTCAGAGGACATAACTGATGGTGAACATCTTTTATGCTTATGTGTTGGTGGCCAAAATTGGAAACACAGGGACCAGAACATGATCCTGATTTTTTCTTTTAGAGCAATCACAACCTTTTAGTATCTTTATTGCGTTCCAGATCCTCCATTAAATAAGAGCAAGTTTTGATAAAGATTTTAGAGCTATGAGCACCAATTTGAAGATAAATAAATATTAAGGATTTTGATAGTGTGATATTTTCTTTGGGATCTTAAGACTTAATTGGCACAATACATTAAATATCTAAACTGTATAGTAAAAATGGCTAATGAAAGATGAGTAGTCTTGTATTCTAATCTATATGTGGACATGAATGTGATGCCAGGGAGGGAAGCTGCTCAACTGTTTGCCCTTTTATAATTAAAAGATTACAAAGCATGCATAAAAAACTATCATCTATTATTTTGTTTTGGTACATGAATCACCTAACTGTGTTATCAAGCAATGACTATTTGGTTTTGTATTTTTAAAAGTTGTTCTAATTTTGTTTTTCTTGTAAACCATTTTCCCTATACATTGTTCTCAGCAAGTTCTCATCATCTTTTTTATTTCTTATCTCAGTGAAGGCTGGCTTCATGAGTCCACTTTATTGAATAAAACATGGAGTTAGAAGAGTATCATCACCAGAATGATCAGTGTGAACAACATAGAATGTGTACAGATGGCATCCAAGATAAGATTATAGAGACTCTAGACCATAATAATGAGGTTGAAAACGAAAATTATCCGAGCATGGTACCTATTGAGGGGTTGGAGTTTTCTTCTATAGATGAGGCACATGAGTTTTACAATGCATATGCAAAAGGAAAGGGGTTTGGCACTAGGAGAAGTACGTCATATATTTCTCGGAAGACCAATGCTCCTCAGAAGAAAGCTTTTGTCTGTGATAAGCAAGGGAAAAAAGAAATAAACAAACATCAACAAGGGAGTAAAGAGGTTCGACGGCGTGTTGATACCCGCTTTGAGTGCAAGGCGCGAATGGTTATTAAACTAAATGCAAAAGGAAGATGGGAAGTGATACAATTTGAGGACATACACTCCCATGAGCTTGTGTCTCCATCCAAAGTTGGGAGCATCCGGTCACACAAAAGGCTACAAACAGCATCAAAGCGATTCATTGATGTATTCCATGAGTGTGGAGTGGGACCTTCAACGATTTCAAGGGTATTAAATGTTGTCAGTGGCATAGATCACATGAATATCACTTCTCAAGATTGTAGGAACCATCTATACAACTCGCGCAAGAACAATGTTGGCCGCCAATGCTTGAGGGTTGTTGAGTATTTTCAACGGAAGATAGGTGTTGAAGGTGGGTTTTTCTTTAAGCTGGAACAAGATGAGAATGATCAGGTCAGATCTGTGTTTTGGGCAGATTACAGGTCAAGAGAGGCTTTTATGAAGTATGGAGATGTAGTTGTATTTGATGTTACCTATAGGACAAATTCCTTTAACATGCCATTTGCCCCAATCGTTGGTATCAACCATCATCGCCAGTCTACTCTTTTTGGGTGTGCTTTGCTTGCTGATGAAACAGAGGAGACCTTTATATGGGTATTTGAAACATGGCTAGAGAGCATGTTAAAGGAAAAGCGGCCTCAAGGGATCATTACAGATCAAGACCAGGCTATGAGAAATGCAATTAAACAAGTTTTCCCAACCACTGTCCATCGATTTTGTACATGGCATATAGGGAAGAATGCAATTGAGCATCTAAATCAGTTAAAAGCTTGTTTTCCGGAGTTTAGTAGTGATTATGAGAAGTGGGTGCATGGTGACACAATTGAAGAATGTGAAAGCCAATGGGTGCTTTTGAGGGACAAATATGCCATTCCATATAAGCATTGGTTGACAAAAATGTACAATGATCGACACCATTGGATCAATGCATACCTCAAAGACTTATTTTTTGCAGGAATGACTTCAAGCCAGAGGAGTGAAAGTATAAATGCATTTTTTGATGGTTATGTCAATGCCCAGACTCCATTGAGTGAGTTTGTGCAGCAATATGATGCTGCACTTGCCTCTCGAAGGAGAGAGGAAGCCTCTGAAGATTATAAAACATTGTATACCAAGCCGTTGTTGTATATAGATCACTCAATGGAGAAACACGCTCGAAGTTTATACACAAGGAACATGTTCTTCATCTTTCAGGAGCAGTTTAAACTGAGCATGGGTTATAAGTGCAATAAGATCAAAACTGATGGAGATATCATTTACTATGAGGTGAGGCATTCTATAGAAAGTGCTAAAAGTCGCATTGTTGAATTTCACAGGATACCAACAATTTCTGCATGTTGTACTTGTAAGCAGTTTGAGTCAGGAGGCATGTTGTGCAGGCACATATTGCGAATATTTTTCCATGAACAGTTGGACAAGGTCCCTGAAAAGTATATATTATTTCGTTGGTCCATTAGTGCTCGATTTACGTCGCAAGCAAGTTTGAAGACACAAAGTGTCTCAGCCATTAGCACTTCAACAATGACACCATACATGTTGTTTTGTATGCGCAATCTCTTGCTTAAGATTGGAGACTTAGGATCAATTTCTCCAATACTTTGGAATCTTGCCATGCCTTCACTCAATAAGGTCTTTGAAGACCTAGGGAACAAGATGATGACATCTATGCCATTGGGAGATAATGATGCAAGCCAGGTAGAAGGAAATGACAGTATTGAGATGGGGGACCTTTTGCAAATCAAAGATCCACCAAAGGTAAAAACAAAGGGTCGTCCAAAAAATTCTGCAAGGTTTAAATCAGGGGTTGAAAGAAGTATGTCCTCTCAAAAGACCTCTCAACCTAAGAAGAGAAAATGCAGTGCATGTCAAGAGCTTGGGCACTACATGACAACTTGTCCATTGCAACAGGTATGAGCCTTAATAAAAGTGGTATATTTTATTTCTCTGTCATGTTTTATATTCAGTTTTATTGTATTTCATTCTTCCTAATGTAAAAAATGACAAATGTTGTAGGGAACTAATGTTGAAGGAACCCAAGTAGAGATACCACAAGCACCCCAATCACAGCAAACCGATGGATTGAGTTGGAATGAGTTTGACATTGAGATGTAGGTATCACTAAATTTCTAATTATCAATGTGATTTATGTATTGAGAATTTCTTACTCACCTTCATCATACTTACTTCTAATATATTATGCATTGCCCATTTTGACAGGTCATAACTATTTGGAAGCAGTACATTTTGACAAATTATTACAATAGGATGAAGACCAATATTTTGAAGCATTCTAGTTTTCATTTTGTCCATTTTAGCTTGAATACTTAATGAAATTAGGATGGAAGCTGTTTTTTTGAGGAGTTCCAATGTACATTTTGTCATGTTATATCCATACAAGATAGGAGGAAAATTGACTGCTTTTAGTAGAATGGATAATATCCAATGTACATTTTGTCAGATATAGTTATATGGTTAATTAAATATTCATCTATGTTTTGTGTTTATGAAGTTCGCATTCAAGGTTTGGGAGCAAATTGATGTCGCACAGGTACGCTTGAACTGTATGAAGCAATCATAAAGCATTTCCTCTGCACAGGTAAGCAGAGGAAATGAGCCATCCCAAATATCTGAAGGGTTTCCAATTCCAAAGTTCATCACTCTTACATTGCCCTCCTGCAAAAAAATTTCAAAATGCAGACTTGCTTCATTGATGGAGAGGAGTATTTAAGTATGGACCTACTAACTTCCTGGAGTGTGCTTTTGACTTTTGAGTGTTTTTTTTCTGGTTTCACTCTTACATTGCCCTCCTGCAAAAAAAAATTTCAAAATGCAGATTTACTTCATTGATTGATGGAGAGGAGTATTTAAGTATGGACCTACTAACTTCCTGTATGTGGAGTGTGCTTTTGACTTTTGAGTGTTTTTGTTTTCTGGTTTGTGTATGTGTTGTGAGCTGGTTTAGCTCTGAGAATACTTAAGAATGAAATGATTGCATGTAATGATTATGAAGTGTTGTCGTTTCCCATTGTAAGTTGTTGGTTCTAGGTATATTTGATTGTTGAGAAATTGTCTTGCTGAAGGATGGGTTATTTCCTTTTTGAGGATATTTTCACTCTTACCAAGCTGGATCCCGACAGAAAGAAATTTGATAAAGGTGTGGAGCTGCCCTTGCCCTTTCTTTTGTGTTGCTTTTCAAATATATTAAGCTTGTCTGCTCATGATTTAGAATATACTCCCTTCATCCCATGTTAAGTGTTCACTCATTCTAAAAAACCAAATAGGACAGTTAAAATGAGACAGAGGAGGTATAATTATTTGCTTTCTATTTGAATGGCTTCTGATTTTGTTGTGGGTATTGTTCTATTATACTGACCACAATTAGTGGAAGTATTATTGTTTTTTAGACTTATATTTTTTTGTTGCTCGATTCTATTGGAATAATAATTAGTGGGAGTATATTTTTAGTTGGATCAAAATTGAAGTCAGTAATCAAGTACTGCACTGTAAGTTTAAATCATACTTGTCATCACTGGGTCCATTTTAGCACGGGTGACACTGACTTGTTGAAGTCAGGGCTAAATATGGACTTCCTTCATTATAATTTGGACAATAAATGGGTCATAAAGCAAGCATTTTTTTTTCATTGTGTTACCATGTTAGTTTTCATGGAAGAAGAATAAACTGCAAGCATTCTGCTTATAGGTGAACCGTGAATGGCTTCACTGTATACTGCAGCAAAGTTTAGTCTTACTTGTCTGTGTTTTTATAATTCTTTCAGTCTCCCGGATTGAAGCACGGAGTGAGCAGTTTGATATGCATATGCAATTAGATGTGAAGACAGATATATCCAATGAGTCCAGGGGATAAATTCACGATGGTATTGGCTCCCACTTTGAGTTTGGATGGAACCCCTGACAGTGGCTATTTTACTCAGGTATGCTTCATCTGTTGACTTCTATACCCATTAGCTGAGCATGCAGGTATACCAATGAAGTAATAATTATTAATGATGCTCGTACTATGGAGGGGATAATTTTTATTCATTTTTTACTGTTTGATTAATGTGGAACTAACAAACCCTGACTTGCAATGCTTCACTGTTCAGGGAGGAAGAAAATCTCTTGCAGATAAATCAGAGTATGTCATGCATGGAACAAACTCGCTTGTCCAAAAATGCCTCAATTACAAGTCCTACAACACTAGTCAGACAAGGTGGACAACTGATTGAGTGGTATTGAGGGTACAGATGATCATTGCTGATATTTTCTATGGAACTATGTAGTTAGTTTCAAAATGGTTCACCTATATCTTATAGGACCTCTTCTACCACAGGCCCGGTGATGGCAGTTAATAGGAATCAATTTATGTGCTTCATTCAGCCGCAAAAAACCATTGAGCTGCAGAAATCCTCTCAGCTTCCTTTGTGCTTTGTTCTTTTCTTTATGTGTGTACAATTCTCAGCCTATGTTGATTTATGCTTTTATGCATACTCAATTATAGTTTCATTGTTCCCCAATACCACAAAAAAATAAAGAAAATATTTGCAGGGAATAAACCATAAGGGGCAACTGCAGTTTTAAAATGCATCAAACAAGGGTCTCACTCTAATACACAACATTCAATATGTGTTCAATTCAAGTTTACAACCATTGTCATTTGCTAAACACATGAATGGCACAGAATTAGAATGAAAAATATTATACAACAATTCAATTTGCCAAAATGTAATTTGGCAATTATTAATGATCTCCCTAAAATAAAAAATTCAACTACTTTTTTGTAGAGCAACCATGAAAACTGCACTAAATTGACTCAGATTCAGCCTTAGTGAATAGGTTTGTGTCTGCTTTTATTTCATACCAACGAGTCCTCCAACTTCCTATGAGAACCTTCCACCTTGATAGCAATAGCCACTCCAGATCATGCCTTGAAGAAATAGAATATTTCTCACCAATCCATCCTTTATAAATCTTACTGACAAGGAGATTGTTCGGTTGAAATTTTCTTGTGGCATTTCGGATCACCCAAAAAGTGAAACTTTCGAGAATTTTGTCACCTTCAGTCTCTGGGATTGCAATGGTATCACTTTTACTTATATGAGGTGAGACTGCAAAAGTTGTATTTGCAGACTTGCCTGCCTCGCAATTGGATCTTGATGATTCTGTAGAAAGACTAATGATTGTCAGTGTCTCACAAATGGACGACAAAAGTTTATAAATCAGAAAATAAAAGTAAAATCTTATTACTACTACATAATACAAGATGCTTCGCAGCTTGCCAAAAGTTACCTGTCATGCTAAAAACAGCTTGTTTGTAATTAATTCTAAATTTAGGGAAGAAAGATATAACTACACATCGAGACTCAAATGACAAATGGTCTGTTCACTGAAGTTCACCCGAACAGGACTATAAAAGGAATTCAAGCATGTCTAAGCCTAAAGGGGAAAATTAAAATGACAAAGCAAACTTCCAGACTGTACAATCATAATGAGGGGTCTCTGCATCTCATTAACTGACAACCATACAAAGGAATTGACCAAAAATCCATAAAAAAGTTCAGTAAACTGCCAAGAAAGCATATCATCGACCTCTGCAGTATGTTGCTTTAATTACTTGAATGAAATTCCGGGGCTACAAACTATTGATCTTCCCTAAGTCCTGGTTAGAAAATTCCTTAGATAGTGTCATGAAATAGAATTGCTGTGTGAACATATCAGTTAGAAGATTATCACATCTTCAGATATGAAAAACACGAGCGCAGGCAGATAAAACCACCTAAATGTGAACCAAAAAGGCAAAACAAATAAGTAAAGATGTGAGAGAGACCATAGCCATACGTGTCCAAAAATCAGATTTGAATTAGTAACTTCTAACTGAAGTTGAAAATTTTAAATCGGATTCCATTAATTCTATGGTTTGACTTCCAAATATTAACCAGTTCATCTATTTAATAGCAGACAAATTGTTACAACTATCAACTAGATAATGATTACGAGTATACCAACATAAAACAAAAAAAAAGCCCAATATTAAGATTGAAGTCCACTCAATTCATACAGAAAAACAATTCTATATAGCCTTTCAGAGTTCAGTGGAGTATGTAATTGGTTGCATTATTTGGCTAGAACCAGTAAGATTTGGCTGCCAATCTCTATTTACGCTTCACACTGCATGGAGCAAGGATCTACAATTACATATACACTTCGATTCCACACCACACTGTGTGGAGTACACAGCAGATAGAAAGTTCCATCAATCTCCAACTAAAGAAATGAATCATGACAGTATTCTTTTAACCCTTTCACAAACCAGTAGTATTAGATGCCTTCAAAAATCTTCATAGGATTGTGAAAATTATCATAACATCAGATTATAAAATCACAATAGGAAAAAATATGGCTATATGGACTTTCATAGTCCAATGGAATGAGTTAAAAAAGTTTCGAGAAAACACTTCATATAACCCTAGTTTAAAAAGAAAACCATGACAATATTCATTTTGTTACTATCTTCAGACTACTCTACTTCAAGTCAGCAAAAACATCAATAACCCCTTCTCCACAATAACCCCTTCAGTGGCCATCACCTCCCAATCAATCCTTTGCTCAACACAAGCAAGACCCCTGAAACAGCACATTCCAAATTCCAGCAAAACATCAACTTTCACAAAACGGGATCTTCAAATCAACCAAACCCCCAACATCCACACTACAAATCACACCAATAAAACAAGAAAAAAACATGGATCTGCATTACAAAAGCCTATTTTTGAAATGAAAGAGCTAGTGGAACTGGATCTTTCTTCGGGCTTGATCAAAGATCTATATGCAATTCGAACATCACCTATCCTAATCACTTCCCTAATCCCAAATTCCTAATCCTAAGAGGTTCTTAAACCCAATAATTCCAGATTAAAAGCACGAAAATGAAAAAGATTCGATCTTTACCTCGATCCCCCTGCTTCCGAACCTGATCATCCAGCGCATCCTCCACCGACGTCGCCTTGGCCTTGGGTTCGTACCCGAACTTCTTCGCCTCCACCAGGAACAACTTGTCGTACATCATCTTCTTCGGCTCGTCGATCGTGTGAGTCCCCTCCCCCCTACTTCCGCAGCGTCAGAATCGGCGGGGACTCCGGCGTGGCAGGGAAATGGGGAGGAATGGACAAGAAGAGGTAGCGGCCGACAGGGGAACATAATGAGAGGGAGTCGAGGAGGGGGAGGAGCAGGGGCGGACGCGGAGGTGGTGGCCGACGAGGGTGTGGAAGCGTTGGAGGTAGAGGGGGAGGATGGGGAGAGGGTAGAGGACGATGAGGTGGAAAAGGGCTCCGGGGGAAGGCCGGGCAGATGCAGACGAAGGTGGGTCTGCACTCTGCAAACTGCAGCTCGACCATGGTTAGTTACAGGGTTATATGCCAGAACAAGTTGATTTTGAAAATGACTCTTAGATTGTCATCCGACGGTTCACAGAATCGTTCTCATATAAGCTATATGAGAACGATCTCATATCAACCCTTCTCATATATATATATATATCATAAGACTGATTGAGAGTAGGGGTGTTCACGGACGTCGGTGTCCGTCTGTCCATCCGGTTGTGTCCGTGTCCATCCGCTATTTAACGGACAGTCCATACGAACCACGGACTGGACACGGACAGTAACTTTCTGTCCATTCTAATGGGGCGCTACCTTGTCCGCGTCTGCGGACGTCTGTCTGTTACCACATAACCCCCCCTTCTACCTCCCCTGTGCCCTAGCACCACCGGGCACCGGCCCAAAGTGAAGACATAAAAGCATGAGGCACATCGAGAAGAAGAATCAAGTTCAATCAGTAGAGTTGAGATTTGGCGATTTACCCATGGAAAATCGTCTCGCCGATATATCGCCGATATATCGGTATCGGCCATAAACCGATACATCGATACCAATTAATATCGATTTTTAAAAAAAATTCCAAATATCGGCGATATATCGCTGATATATCGGTTTTGGACTGATATATCGGTATTTTTTGAATTAAATTTTTTTTTTTTAAAAAAAAACCTTTCATGTTTGTTTTCTATCCTAATATGCATATTTTGAAATTTAATCTTTGTTTAAATTAGTATAACTCATTTTAGAAGTTAGATTGTGAAAAAATACGGTAAAAACTAGTTTTTGACTACCGATATTTTTTTACACAATATCTCCGATATTTCGTCTCTTTGGCCGACCGATATTTTACTGATATCCGATACGACATTCCATGGATTTACCTCTAAGATGGGAAGATGGTAGTTAGAATTTTTGCAAGATTAACAAAACAGAAGAAATTTTTTTTGGTACAAACAAAAAACAGAAGAAACATGGAAGTAAAGAAGAAGCAGGAAAATGGCGATTGAGAGACAACAACACATGAACACAACAGTTGGGAAGGGTTGTGGATGGCCTCGAGGCGGTGGATAGGAGATGCTGGCATCAGAGCACTGGCAGAGGTTGGCGACGACGGCATCGATAACAGGGCTGAGCTCGTCGAGGCGGTGGGAAATGGCCAAGGTGAGGACCATCCACTCATAGGTGGAGTGGTCGTGGCGGAAGGAGTCGATGGAGGCGGCTTGGCAGAAGACGAGGAGGTAGAAGTGGGTGAAGGAGGGGTGGTGGTGGAGCTTGTTATTGAGGAAGTGGAGAAGCTCCTGTGGAGTGAAGGAGGGCTTGAAATGGGTTTTGAGGAAGTGGGAAAAATGGGATTGTGGGGTGAGGGGGAGGGAGATAGTGGGTACTCGGTAGAGGGTGGGTAGAGGGACAGCTGGAGGAGGAGGACCATTTATATTTTTTGTTGTCCGTAAGTGTCCATGAACATCCACGGACAACCACGGACGGACACGGACAAATTTTTTAACGGACATGGACGGACAGGACAATACCTCTCTTGATTACAGACGGATACAAACGAAAGGTTGTTTGTGTCTGTCCGTGTCCGTGAATGCCTCTAATTGAGAGCACTTACTTATATATCATATAGAGAAAAAAAAAGAGAAGGAAAAAAACCATCATAATCTTTATTTCATAAAAGTCTCGCCTTTTACGCGTCGTTTGCCTTCTTTGCTTCGCAACAATGTCTCCGCTCCAAGCTTTGGATGAAGACTCAAGTGAAGAAGAGGCTTAAGAGAAGGGTAAACGTGGGAAGGAGAAAAGTACAAGCTTTCTAGAGCTAGGGTTTTGATGTGAATAGCACAAACCATCCCCTCTCATGTGTTTATATAGAGTTTAGGGTTTCTCCTATTTAAGCAAATCCTTCCTTATCATAGTCTCTTCCTCCAATAGGTATACTCCAATATCATCTTATGAACGTGCACTCCAAGTTTGGTTAGGATTTAGTATCCTTTTTCCATAAAAATCCTATCAAAATACACAACTTCCGTATTCAGTTTCTACTGGCGCAATCGATTGTGAACACAGGCGATCGATCGGGGCACAAATCCGTGATATAACAGTTTACGATCGATCGTCGCCCACGTTGGTCGATCACTACCTTAAATCGCCAAATTCCAATAAAAGCAATCGATTGATGGATCGATGCCAAAAGCGATCGATCGCGTCTCTGTCTAGATCGATCGCGTATCCTGGCGATCGATTGCATACTATATCTCCATCCGTGCAATCTAGTCTTAGAATCCATCAGAGTTTAATTTCTCCATGAACTCTGAGTATTTATGCTTCGAATTTGGTTTTTTATTATTTTGCGTTATGCAGTAAAAAAAGGCAATCATTTTTTTGCTATTGCTGCATGTAGATTTGCAATGTTGTTGAATCTCTTGCTGCATGAACACTGGGGTATGTTCAGTAGTTTTCCATGGCTGTCCTGATTTTCGCTCTATCTATTAGTTTATTCTCCTAATTCCAATAGAGAAAGAAAATATTTTGATCCTTATTTTCACTGCGTTTCTTTTCCATTTTCTTTTCCGAACTGATGCAAACTAACTTTTTACGGACATAAATGAAATACTGACTTACTTCTTTTCTGGTCATCTTTTATCCTAATGCCACTATGTTAAACCTTCATTTATTGGCCCCTCTTTAGATGCTCGACCATCGGCTACCCTTTAACTGATAGTTTGTAAAGGTGGAGACACTACTGCTCTACATCAGCTACCTTTAAGTGATACTCCCTCCGTCCAAAAATATCTCTCCACATTAGAAAACCCAAGTGAACTGATTGCGGACAGGCAGAAATGAAATACTGAGTTACTTCTTCTCTGGTCATCTTTTATCCTAATGCCACTATGTTAAACCTTCATTTATTGGCCGCCCCACTTTAGATGCTCGACCATAGGCTACTCTTTAACAGATAGTTTGTAAAGGTGGAGACACTACTGCTCTTCATCAGCTACCTTTAAGTGATACTCCCTCCGTCCAAAAATGTCTCTCCACATTAGAAAACCCAAATGAACTGATTGCGGACAGGTACCGTAGGGAGTAGTTATTAACAGTGAAGACACTACTGAAAGGACTGAGGGCAATGAACTAGTATAGAAGGAGCAATTATATATATATTTGCTCATAGGTCAAGTAAACCATTAATTTACTTTAGTTATGTATGAATGAATATTTCTGGTAAGACTTCTTGATGTTTTGTATCAGCAACTTTTTCTCCACTATAGTATATGTAATCAGGCTAGCTGAAGCATGGTGTGGGGGTGATCAGTTATCCATTGGCACTCTTAGTTGTCAACCTATTTGCAGTGGAAGTGCCATGTTTTTTAAAAGCATAAGTTCTCAATATTGTGTGGTTATCCCGCTCAGTTTTAGCTGCACAAGATCACTCAAAGATGCTGCAGTGGCAGGTTTTTAAAGAGAAATGTGGGAAGCGAAACAAAATACTGGAAAATGAGATGCTTTCCTGGCAAGAAAACGGTTTGAAACATATGGATTAGTATTTTTAAGCCTCTATGTTATCAAGCCACCTCATTACAAGAAAACCCATAAGAGAGACATTATGTACCGTCTGGTTGGGGAATGAAAATATACAACCTCAGCCATGTCTGCAGGAAATGGGTGGATGATAACAACTGAAACAAATGTGGGTAAATGCCTTAAAAAGTTCTTGGAGTCTGATGTTTATTACGTAACTTTGATGTCTTCCATTTCTTGGATTGAGTTCCACATCTGAGGTAAGTGTCTGTATAAATGATAAACTTGCTGTTTGTAGGATTGAAGATAACTTCTTTTTCCTGCTGTCAGTTGGTACAACTTTGTATATTTTTTTTTCAAGAAGTCGATGTTTAAGTTGGACATGCAGACGTCCTTCTATGCTGGAGAAATACTTCTCTTACAATTTATTGAGTTGATAAATACTTTCATATATTTAATGCCTTTTTATTCAGTTACTAATTACTAATTACCACTTTAGCTAAGAAACATTGTTCTAATTAAATGTACTATGGTGTTGTGTACTAGTGTAATCATGTCTTACTTCTACTTGGATATTGATCCCAACACACCTTGTACTGTTCTCATTGTTTGTTTCATTTCGATGGGTTGGACATGATTGCTGAACCTGGAATCTTTTTTTTTTGCGTATTTGTTCATAAATAAATAATTATTTGTGTATGGTGATAACTTATTTAGCAATGAAGTTTCTTTGTAGGCTTTTCTTTTTGCTGCACTTCTTATATTGTTTCTTTGAGAAACTTTAAGACTATATAGTTTAATCAATGAAGACCTTTCTGCTCTTTGGCATTTTTTTTATTTGTATGCTTTTAAATCTTGTCACATGGATCTTGCTGTGATTCCTCTGTCATTGATTGTTCTTTTGCTTCGTATGCTTTGTTAACCGTGGTACAGAATGTTGGTGCTGGGGCCCAAAGTGAAGTTACTTTCCTTTCTTGGAATCCAAAAATCAAAAATATATTAGCTTCTTGTTTACAAAATGGAACCACTGGTATGGTGAATTAATATTTGCTGACATTCTCATATCTAATTTTCGTGGAATAAACAATTGAAGATTTTTTTTCCACATTTTCTAGTTATATGGGATTTACAGCGTCAAAAGTCAGTTATAAGGTAAGGACACCTTTGATCATGAGCTATCCATAGTTCTAAACATAACAAATTCATTTCTTGATAGTGCTTTTCCTGATTGTGTTTGTTTATCTTACAGTTTCACTGGTCCACATCGGCAGAGATGCTCTGTTTTGCAATGGCATCCTGACACTTCTACCCAACTTATTGTGGCTTCTGATGATGATAGATACCCTTCTTTGTGTGTAAGTGACCCTCTTAACTTTTCTGTTTGCTGGATAGAGCATCTTTTTTTTTTAAAGAAACAAATCAGAAAGAAGATTTGACAAAGGAAAAAGTTCGTTCCTTTTTGTACTTTTCCTTGTGAAGAAATAGAATAAAAAGAGGTGAAATGGTTGTCAGTCGCCAATGCAAGAGTATCCCGGGAGTTTTGGGGTTAGCATAACTTTTTACTCCGAACTTCGAATTGCGCACCGTAAGTGGCGTTGGAAAGATTTCTTTGCATCACCATATTAGCAGACATAATAGAAATAATCTAAAAAGGCATCAAAACTTCTCATTTTAGATCAAACTTATAAAATATTAATTTTAGTAAGCATACCGATTTTTAGGGTGTTATAGTTTAAGGAGGCTTGTCTTAGCCAATAATCAAATAAGTTATTGGGCTTCCATGTGTTTACTTTCTTTGTATTTTTTAGTTTATTGTGTTATGTAGTAAATGCTCACAACCAAACTACCCCAAAACGCATAGAATATTGGACTGGTCATCGACCCTGATTGATGGCAGATTAGCAGATTTTTTTGGACCACAGGTGGAACTGGATTGATCCATAGTTGGATATTATGAGGCAACATTAGTGAAGTTGACCAACATGGTGTTTACGTGATAAATAGAATACACTTCCCTTGAGCGGAGGTTCTGAGCTCGAATCCCCACTCCATTGACCACCAACCCAGGATTATATCTTTATTTACCCAGTGCGTATGATGGGTGGCTATGTATGCTTCCAAAGAAATTGGCGGCTGGATGTGGTGCTCTAAGAGGTTAGTTTCTTTGCCCCTTCTAGTCGGGTCCTAAAGACTCGAACGTCCCTTGTTATAAAAAAAAATCATTACTGAAGCCCACTTCAAATATGTAATAAATATTTGTTTGTGCATAGTAAACATAAAAGAACTTGCAGTATAGTTGGTTAGTGTGTATTGATATATTGGACTTGTGTTTGGGTTTGAATCCTGACAAAAATATTTTTCACTTTTTGTCGTGAGTTACAAAAAAAACTCGAGCTTGAAGCTCGAGCAAAAAAAAAACTTAAGCATGGAGCTCGAGCCAAGTTTAAGAATTATAGCTCGAGCCGAGCTCAAGTTGTCAATGTCTTAAGCTTGTCTCGAGCTAAGCCGAGTCGAGCCAAGTTTCTAGAAGTCGAGCTCGAGTCGAGCAAAGTCAAAACTCGATTCGGCTCAGCTCGCGAGCAGCCTTAGAGCTATGGTTCATTTCCTCATGGCTCATTTGTGCCTTATGGACTCTGCTTTTACGAGTATGTGGCTGTGAACATATTTTTAACCGCAGAAGGATGTACTTATAACGAAAAGTAGCTACCATGAGACCAATGCTACTTGCTAGTAAAACTGGAATCCGCCCTCCGTTCTTGTTCTAGATGCTACATCTGCAAATTGTCCCTTTTTTTAGATGGTCTTTTGGTCAATTTTATGTAAATTTTGGACCTCTTCTAACCCTATTAACGGGGGTTTCCTCCATATCCAATAAAAATCAACTTTTTTCACTATTTTCCTCCATATCCAATATTTTTAATGAAAACACTGATCTGGCACCTGGGCAAATATTTTTTAATATTAAAAAAATTATTTTACTATTTTAATATGATGGTTTCACCATTCACCTACTGAAGGAAAACATACATGGCAGGCCAATAGAGGGGCCATTTCTCACACTCTAAAAGGGGAGCCCTTATTTCTCCGAAACCTGAAGCCCATTTTAAATCCCTCGTGTTCCCATTATACACTCAGAACCAGATAGGGCCAAAGCCTGCGAATGGGATCACATGGATTATGCCGAAAAAAAAGTAGAGGTCATACGGAGGTTTGAGCAGTTAGTACTTTTTTTAACTATAAAACAAGCAGTAAAAAAACACCTTAACAAAAATAAAATGACTGTGGGCTTTATTTTTTGCGTTTTTTTTCACTTCACCCCAAAAAAGACTGTATGGACAATTTTTTTTTTGTGGCAACAAATTAGATGTCAGAGTGGTACTAGTTGGCTTGCAAATTGAAGGGTGGCCTTTGGCTTTTTATACGAAGACGGTTTACATGAGATCGTTCTCCTAAGGAGCATGAGGCCAATCTTTTAGGTACGTAGCTGGTGGGTATCAAATCTGTAGGTAAGTGATTGTATCAAATTAGTAAGTTTCTTGTAGTCATTTATAACCGTCATATCAAAATCCAATGGTTAAGACTTAAAGTGGTCTCATATAAGCTAAATGAGAGCGATCTTATTTAGATCTCATTTGAACTTCTCTTTTTATATTTAGCATGTTCCTATTCAGCTCAACAGTGTCAGCAATAAAATACACCTTAAGAAGGTCATGGGGGAGCATTATTTTGATGACAATAGATGTACGAGTCCTTGAGACCTGACTAGAAAGGTTAGGGCAACCGGCCTCTTAGAACACCTTATCCCGCTGCCAATATACAAGGTAAATCGGGATATAATATTGTATGGGTGGCCAAGAGTCAATGGAGTGTGGGTTCAAACCTATAAGTCGTTGCAAGAAGCATGTTTTGGGGCATCACACCAACACTCCGTTTGGCTATTCATATTATGTGTACTCATATCCAGGGATGGATCCACGTTAGACCCATTGGGTTTGAGATTTTTCCATTACCACCATTAAAAAATCTATTGGGTTGGGCAAAGAAAAAAGGTGGGCTTACTAAGTGACCCCATTGGAAAAATTTACTGACCCAGAGTTAGGTCAGAATTTGGGATTTTTTTTATATGCTTGACAGGGTTTCTTGCTAATTGCAATCCAAGCCAAAGTAAAGACTATCCAACCAGCATTCTGCGTAACATTTAATCCAACAGCCAATTGCCCCCATGCAAGTGGCCAGAAGGTTGTCGTCCTCTTCTCCGGCCTCCGGCCTCTGTTTAAACAGTAAAACGAATAGACGGACACGGACATTCGAACGCCATTTACACCCCCCTACTTATGACCCCATTGACAAAAATTCCTGCGTCCGCCCCTACTCCTATCGTTTCCCCCTCCTGCTTCTCGCCGCTATCCCTTGATCGAATAAAATATGCTCCTATAATACAAAGGAATTCCCCGAAGATCAAATACGTTTCTTTCCTGAAGACCATGGAAATACGTTAAGAAAGAGAACAAAAACATCTATGAAGATGGAAAAGACGTTTCTTCTTTGTCTGCCTTTCGCTATCACCATGAGGAAGAGACATCTATATATTTGGCTTTTTATGGCTCTCTAAGGTCACCCCCGCCCCTTTGCATTCCGTCATCATTCTCACCAACCCCACCGTGAAGCGTGAACACTTGCACACCATTTCCACAAACCTGCAGCAATCCTTTAAGGAATAAACTCATCATAATCCGCACATGCCCTGCTATCACTGCATTAACTATTACTATCCTGCACTGATAATCTACTTCTTGGTCCTCGAGAAAGGGAAGCTCCTCTAGCATATCCCCTTAGCCACACCCACTGCTCCCTTTGGCATTTAAACAAACATTTGACCGTGACACTTCTGCTACATCCTTACTCCGTTCTCCGCATACATTTGCGACGTCCTGAAGTCTTCATTGTGGAGCCCATGCCCGGTAGACAAGATAAGGTTGATAAAGCCTATCGGATAACTTAGGTGATGTGACATGTATTTAAAAGTTAGCTAATTTATCACATGGCTACCTGCGTGTTGACATGTTGTCCTCTCATGGTCTTGCACCATTTCATAATTAGCAAAAGAGAAGAGGCCTATAGAAGGTTGGATTTAGCATAATGGGTGCCATTGAATTCATGCAGAAAGCTAAGACACGTTTGGATTATTGTGCTAATAATGTGGATAATAATGATTATGGTGGAGCAGAAGCTATTGATTGCATGAATGGAATCCACAGTAGCTGATGATGGGGGTTGTTCACAAAAGAAGAGACCAAAGGAATAACAAAGCTTTCGGGAAAATGTCGACACCCTAAGCCAAAAATGTCTCATCGTTGAAGACTAACTCTAGCATCCACTTGTGAACTTTTCAATGTGGCAAGAACAATAAGAGCAATTTCTTCTGCTCTCGTTGTCATAAAAGGAGTAATTTCAACATTGCTGGGAAATTACAAAATTTGACTAGGTTTCTCTTAACATGGTCCCAATTGATTCTATTTTTTGTGCCCAATTGAATTTGACTCACCTTAAAGCTTTTACTTCGTCCATCTTACATTAAATTGTTTGGATTGGGAATCTAAATTATAACTTGAAGTTAGTCCATATCTGGTTACATGGATCATTATTTTTGCCTTCATTTTAAGTAATTCTTTTGTCTACCTAATAATGTGAGGCATAAGGAATAAACCATGAGCATAATCTTTGCCCAGAAAACAAATAAGAGGAGGAAAAGTTAACATACTTCACCACCCCACGGTTTAGCCACCCACCCCACCTATACACGGACGGTGGAGTCGCGAACTACTCATTCGAAATGAAAATGTGCATCAAGGCGTGTGATGCATGAGATCAGATTGTGATTCGAGGACTTGCGTATTTTAGGAGGCAGATAGGAATTAGAAAACCTGCCTACTCCCTGATTTACACACACAACATGATCGAAACTAATTGGCTGAAATGCATCCGACACACACAAGCGCATATAAATATAACACATTAATACACGGGCACACAAGTTCGAATACCCTCACACAACCTAACACGCGCAGTTGGATCCTGAACAGATGGCTTGCGCATGCATGCCCACATGCGCAACACCTGTTACTCCCATCGTCCAAAAATGTGTCCTCATTAAAAAACCAAAATAAATTAAAATTAGCTCAATTTGATTTTCGAACAAGGATAAATATTTTTAGACGGAGGGAGTATAACTTTTTTCCATAATAAACATAAATTCCCTAGGGCGTTTGGGGTGTGAAAAATCAGCTCATCCACGTGGATTTTTCTAAAATAATCCACGTGGATGGAGCTGATTTTTCATGCCCCAAACGCCCCTAAGTCACTTCAAAGCCTCGTGCCCGAGCTTGCGGGCCACGCAAACCCCTCGCGCTCCGATACGTATCCATCCTTTTTCCAAAACCACCCGTATCGATTATGCCGAATCAAACCTAATTGATACCGAATATGCTCCCACTCTCCGTCTCCGTACGATACCGTCAGTATATCCACCCACATATCCACAACCATTTTCCACAAGCCTTTTTTCTCCGAATTTCCTATTTAGTCCCTCCTTTTTTCTTCATTTCCATCACAAATGAGCCCATCCTGTCGTGCAAGTGAGAGTACCGGCCCAGCTTCCCTATAAAAACCCTCCCCCGGCCCATAGACCCTCGTCAAGGGCCAGCCACTCGGGGATCTTGCCGGCGGAGATGGCGGTGGTCGTCAGGCCCAAGCGTGTCACCGGACCTCTCGACGACCGCGTCAGGGCCTGCCTCTGCGGCGCCGGACACCGCGCAGGCGCCTGCGCCACCAGCGGCAGCGAGCACGACGGCGAAAGCGCCGCCTCCTCCCTCTCCGACCTCGTCCACGACTTCCTCTTTGATGACGCCTCCGACTGCCCGGCTCACCAGGAAATGGCGGACTTCGAGGACGACGATGGGCCGAACCCGGTCCGCGCCTGTCGGTCTGACCCGGCGGCGGCGCTCCGAGGAGTCCTCGACCGGGCCGGGGACTCGGACGTGTTCCGCGCGGGGATTGGGGCGGCGGTGACGGAGGCGGTGGAAGTGATGTCGGGCTTGCGACACAACCGGGCGGCGTTCCGGCGGGCGGTGATGGGGCTTCTGAGGGACGCGGGGTACAATGCGGCGATGTGCAAGACCAAGTGGGAAAGCACAGGCAGCCTGACCGCTGGGAACTACGAGTTCATCGACGTGCTCCGACCGGATAACGACGGAGGAAGCGGACGCGCCGGCTTCTCCGCCGAGCGGGAAAAGCGGTACGTCGTGGACGTCGACTTCGCGGCGGAGTTCGAGATCGCGAGGCCGACGGCTGAGTTCGCGGCGGTGGTGGCGCATCTGCCGAGGGTGTTCGTGGGGCCGCCGGAGGAGCTGAAGCAGGTGGTGAGAGCGGTGGCGGAGGCGGCGCGGCTGTCGATCAAGGAGCGCGGGATGCACCTGCCGCCGTGGCGGAAGAACCGCTACCTCCAGGCCAAGTGGCTGGGGCCATATCGTAGGACGACCAACCGCCAAGTACTTCAGGCTAATCTTCCGGCGCCAGAGATAGTCCGGTGCCGCGCCGTCGGGTTCGCCGCGGCCCCGGGCGGCGCCGGCGGGACGAGGCGGTTCGTCGTCCTATAGAATATTTTGTGATTTTTTGCCGGCGGGACGAGGCGGTTCGTCGTCCTATAGAATATTTTGTGATTTTTTGTTTTATATAAATTTGCAATGTTAAGCGGCGGTCACCGGCAGGGTGGGGCCGGGATGTGGGACCCGCGGGTTTTGTGGATAAACTTCGAGTGGGTCTACGTGGGCTTTGGAAACGTGGGTTTGGACAAACTTAAAAGATCGTGTAATTATGAGGGTCCATCCCTTGTCGTTGAGCCGAGGCACAAATGCTCCTTCATCGTGAAAATTTCAATGTTACGATAATGAAAAAAACTGCCCATCATATGTGTGGTGTGGACCTTCCAAACTAAAAAGTCACCCTTGACCACCTCATTATTGTATAATAATAATAATATTCGTTAATTGACATTTTGTCTCAATCGTAGTCAAGGGAAGCTCATACATCTCCCTTTTACCATGAACCGTTTTCGTAAGAATCAAAGAGTGGATTCAATAATTACCACCGGAGAAAATTATCCAAAAAAAAATCACCACAGAATTATGAATAAAATTTTATCTAACACGTTTGGCGCATTGGTCTTCATACTCGAGTGCAAGTTTGCAGACCTGGGTTCGAGTCTCTACCTAGGCGAAAGGGGGATCTATGGGAAAGCTTAGGTGGGGTGTGTAGAGTTGTAACTGATACTGCCAAGAGTAGTAGTAATAATTCAGCGTAGTTCAATGTGGAGAACAATTTTCAGCACTTGGTTCCTTGCAAAAGGATTACAAAAGGCAGCTTGATTTATGAACAAAATGTGTGAATAATGAAAGAAACCCCGATGGAGAAGTTTGAAGGAAAACACCCACCCTCCACATTCCTGGTAGAGAACTTGTGCTTAGCCATCCTAGTCATTATTTCCACCAGACTGCACCTGTCCAAGTCTGGGAACTATGATTCCAACTATGAATCAAATTACATATCTCACAGATCCCACCTCCACATCTCACTCCTCTGGTTGACCCCTCTGATTCAGCTCTGCCCCTCCTCCCCCCGGTTCCTCTTCAGAACAACCATGCCTTTACAATTCCTCCCGAACAAACAAAACCAAAAAATCGGATGTAAAAAACCTAAGCTGGTATCAATGCACAACTCAAAACTAATAAAATTCAATACAACCAAATGCTAAGGCTTATCCTTTTTAGCACGAATGAAAGATATCTGAGACATTGAGGCTTCCCTTTTTCTCCTCCAATTGTGCAAAGTTTTTGAAGTCTCAACTAACTCGAAGAAGTAAATATCTTAAAAACTGCTGCGACATTTTACCTGTAATTACTAAGATACAACTCCTGCAAAACAGATTAAATTATTCTCATGGCAACAGGGAACTTGAAAGTTAGGCATCCATATATTCTACAGGTGTCAGAAAATTGTGTCAATTTCAAATAAAGGAAAAATAGTATATAGGTAACTTATTAAAGTAATAAACAAACCAGAAGGGAAAAAACATGTTGTAACTGACAAAAACACTCCAACGATTCATGTCCTTAATCAGATGCTAAAACAAATAAAAAATATGGATCACAGGCTATGAAAAGAAGCAAAACGGTACATAGTGAACAAGAAAAAACAAGATTGACCATGTAGAAACAAGAAAAATGCCAGATACAAACAGCTATCAAGCTTCATTAGACCGACTTCTCCCTGGGGCTGATGCTGACGCACACGCACATGAACACACACGTGCATGCAAACACACAAAAACACAATCGGAATCCTATAACTAACTTCAGACAAGTACATAAACTTGATTAAAGCAGGATGCAACTTTTATTCACTAAGCATTGTGCTCTTTAAATTGTATAGCAACCGCATCTATGATTTATATTTATATTTACATTTATTAATAATATAGTGGTTCGTAAATACTTTTATTGCTCATGATTCTTCTGCGCACAAAGAAACTGGTAGTCCAACACCATCTTTGCATCAAAAGGTACCAAAAACAATATTTATCTACATAACTATTTTTTATACATACATAACTGGGCTGCTGCAATGGATGAGGACATATTAGATGACCTGAATATTTCCTCACATAAAACAAGTTGTGTTTAAAGAGACCACTTCAATGTATACAACCTTGGTCTTACAGTATCTCAATTGTTGAATAAAGCTAAAAGACAATAAGTAGATTCCATGTGACCAACCAGCAAAGTCGCACAAAAGAATGAATAAATCTATATCTATTTCAATCACTAACATGCTTCTGCAGTTCTATAAATGGCCTGAAACTCAGCAAAGGCTCAAACCTATTTTTGCTAATGATAATGGAGATGCAGGCATGAGAAAAACGTTAAACTGTGCCATCAGAAACATGGATGCTAATTTAAAGAAGGGAAACTGTATGATAATCATAATCATAATCATAATCATAATCATAATCAAGTAGTGCCTTTTCCCAACGTCAAATACAACATCAATCAAATAACATGGAAAAAGAAATTCTAAACAACAATATTAGAAAATGAGGATACAGAGGAGGATACAGATGCAAAGAATAATCCAGACCCTTAATGATTCCATACTGCACATTTATGTAAACAAAAATGACGTAAGAAAATCAATACATAACTTTCCAATGTAAATGCCCGTTACAAAGAGAAAGGAGTCCAAAATTCTTACGAATATGGAGTAACTTCACAAGATACAATAATGTCTTTCTAAGGGCAGAAAAATAGTCCAGAGGCTACATGATACTCAAACTGCACAGACATGCAAACTAGCATAAGCAGAGACCCGTAGAAGAATTGGTTTCCAATGTAAAAGCTTCTCAGAGAAGAAAAAGAGAATGATGCTTACAAGTATTCGATTTTCATGCCTTGTTATGATTTCTTTTGCAATTTTTAGAATCATATTTTACTCCTCGTGTCTTTCCTTCTGGAGATACACATTTCCCATCAACAGATACGCCACCATCGTTATCCATGTATCCATCATATGAATAAGAAAAATCATCTGCCCCTTCGGCAGAGTATTCAGATCTTTGTGATTCTTTTTCATGCTTCCCGCTGTTGGAAGAGACACAAGTATCCTTAGGCATATCACATCTTCCAGCTGGGTCATATCTGTCCTCAAATGCATTATATCTTTGATATCCTGACTTTTCTCGATGCGTTCTACCACTATGTCTTTCTCCACTTGTCTGGCTATAACCAAGTCTATCCCTATCTACATCATTTCTAGAATGTTTAGATCTGTAAGATGATACTGACTCTTCCCTTTCATATCTATCTTTTGATTCGAAATCACCCAAATTCCTTTTAGGTAAACGTTTTTCCTCTGCATAGCGATGACGTTCATAACTATGTGGGCTCCTGGATCTATCTCGTCTGTCTTTCCCAATACTTGTCCGGCTTTTTGGGCGTTTTAGAATATTATTCTTGTCCGCAAAGGACATGCTATTTACATAAGATGGATATGAGTTCTTTCCAATGGCTTCAGAAGATTCGTATGAACTGCATTTTGACTTATCCATATCTTGGTACACATCGCCAGAAGAAATGGGTGAAAGTAACGAGTTTTCAGCTCCAGCAGCTCCCTTCATAAAGCATCCAATTCCTCCTGCCTCCTTAATTTCTTCCATGTGCTCATCAATTATATCACGAATTACCTGAGAAAAAAGAATGTGAGGAAAATGCTCCTTACTCTTAACATATAGATTCTATCAATTTGGATATCTTGGATTCAATGTCCAGTCCAACAATAGGCCAGGTTCATTTTGACCAGTATAAGCCAAACCGATTGTATTTTAAGTCATATCGAACTAAATCCGAAGGTACTAATTCAGCATAGATATTTAGGAAAAAACAAAGAAAAGTATATTGGCTGCTGCAGGATCTGTCTAAGCATCAATACAGTAGGTCATGAACTCGAACAAAGAGGTAGTCAGTTACAAAAGAATGAACATTCTTGTGGATGGAAGACATCTAACCAGCGAAGCACAACTTTATGGTGATCCAGGTGCACCAACCCTGGCCTTACATGCATTTTACAAAAATGCCTCAACCAATGAATTTAATTTTTCTTTATTTCTATTTAGAGTCACACTTGAAATTGTTAGAAGAATATATGAATGAGTTAACGATCTTCGCTCACTCATTTTTTTGTCAAGAAAAAAGTCACCAAAGTTGAGATAGTGTAATAAATGAAAAAAGTGGGGGTGATGTAGACATGTTCAGGTTTTCTGAATATGAAAATTTCAAGCTAAATTAATCCAGGAAATGAGATCCAACATTTCTCTTTTTTAAGATAAGGATAAGAGATTTCTTAGATGGTCTTCCAGTGTCACAAGGATCCCAGATAATATAACATGTACTATGCATTAACAGACCTGAGTTGTTGTTCGCTTTCCCTTCTTGCCACGATATGACATTCTTCGGCGTTTGTAATCTCTTTCTTCAGCCAACAACTCCTCTCTTGTCTTGTTCTTTCTTGAATCCTAAGCATTTACATGCAACATGTCAATTACGTGCAGAAAAGCACAACAGTCAATAATTTTGGACATTTAGGAGTAACACACAAATTGATGAAAAAGAAAGTCAACACATACTCAACGACAATACATGTGAACATATAAACTCATGTTGAACCTACTAGACAAGTCAAAAAAAGATCACATGCATAATTTAAGATGAAACCTTGTTTTCACTTCCAAAAACAAATACAATTTATCTTCTTTCTATTTTTTTTTAAAAAGAACACCTACAATCTCACCAAAAGGCAACCATTTTGCATTCCCACAGCGCGATTATATTTTCACCTATACTCACAGGTTAACAATACTGTGTTTGTATCATTAGCTAACTATAAAAGGAATTAGAATTAATTCCTGCTACGCCGTACCAAAGATTCCGTGCAGTCAATATGTATTTACGCTGAAATATAGTACTGTCATCCAACAATTTTGCTAATAATATTGTATAGTGTAAAATCTTTGCAATAGAATTCCTGAAGTTGGTTAGATTGTGGCATATATTCTCATAGTATGGTTGTGTATAACCTCAAAACATACTAAGTTATGAAGTTCTACCATGTTTTTCCAGTCAGGAACGATGGAAATAACACCACTTTTTACTGTCCTCAAGCTGCACCACTGACATTTTCATGCTAGTTTAAAATACCCAACCTTGAAATATTAGTCAGAATCTGTCTAACTTTACCACTCACCATGAAAGCAGCATCGTGATACAATCAACACATACAGCCATATGAGATACAACAGACAGTTTGGTATAAGAAAAATTTTCTTATAAGTTCAAAAGGAAAAATTTTCTTTTTGGCAGCTTCAATATTCATTTTAGTAAAAACGACCAGAAACTCAAAATTTTATTGAAAAATATCAAATATAAAATAGGGATAATAACCAACACCTTCACAACAATTACAAAAACCAAGGCAAACCTGATTCTGGAACCGTTGCCACATAAGGCCATCATGCTCAAGTAAAGGCCTATAATCTGGACGATTTCTTCTCTCCTCATTAGCTACAGTTGATATACGTGAATATTCAGCGAGCCTACATCAAGGCACAAAAGAAGTTTAAAATAGTAAGCAGGACATGATTAGAATTCCTGTTATACAAGAATCTACATTATTGGAAAGGAATGCACATCAACTGTCATATCTAATATGTTCAAATAGCTAATAATGTTTAAGTTGGAAAAGTAAAGGCACATGTAAATGTCTCGGAATCATAACTAAAATTTTCGTTTTAAAACATACGGAAGGATGAAATGAAGGAGTAAAATCATAGTTCGTTCTGGAAAGGAAAAAAACAATTGTTATAAAACTTCATAAAATTATTTTTCTAACAAAGGCTATCAAATACGCAATTTAATCCAACTTTCTCCAGTTTTTAAATTATAGAAAACAAATGCTACCAACTAGTCTTGCTATTAACTAGACGAAAGCAAAATACCAATAGCAGTACTTTTTAAATCTAAAGGCAACTCAAGTGTACAGGAATGAAAAAATTATATTGCAAAAAGTAAAGATACAATGTCAGCCACAATAATCCAACAATTGGTAAGAGAGAACCATACAACTGCATCTTGGGAAGTTGCCGGCCAATGCGCAAGTCTTTGATCTTCTCCTCTAATAATGCCCTCTCATGCAATGCGGCAATTGCAGCAGCCACTTGAGATACAGAAACATGTTCGAAGTCACATTTCACACTTCTTGTTATGTTCTCACCTTCAGTGGAAGGAATCTTCACAAGATCTTCACAATTCCCGCTTTGACCCACATTTACCACCGGTGGCTCAGACCTTAGACCATAACTCACAGAAATAGCATCAGCTGATTCATTCTGATTTTTGCTTGATGGAAACAACAGGGAATGGGACCCAGCATCTAACAAGCACTGCTTAAACATATTGATGACAAAAAGCTTCCCATTTGCTTCTCCATACAAAAGAGATATTTGTGAAGCTAACCACCTCAAAATTTGAATTAAATGATCAAGATTGAAAAGGTTGTCAGTTTCAATGATTGTCTCCAATGACAAAGAGGCTGCGGATGAAATTGCCATCAAACATAGCTTCAACAACGTAAATATATGATCCCTCATTGGACCATCTATAATAATCCCATAATAAGGCGAATTCAGTAGAATCCAACTTCTAATGTCAGTTTTTTCAGCCATCGCTAGACATGATAATACTCTGAGAACAATATGAGAATATGACAAGGGAAAGTCTTTCCAGGAGTTAACTTCATTTGTCATAACACACAACTCTGAGGGAAGAATAGGAAGACACTTGCTTCTTTGATTAGATTTATACATAAAGTTCACACATTCAACTGCTAAAATACCAGGAAGCAAGAACGTCTTCTCTTGATAGGTGGAGCTCACAACACCAGGGCAGTCTCTGTAATAGAAATTCGAACCAAAAGCTCCAAATTCATCAAGAGAAAAGCAGAGCTCAACATCCAAATCCTGAAGTGGTTTGACAAATTTGTTCTCAGGTGCAGCCTTGAGGGAATTCGGATAACGAAGGCAGTCGAGGATAGATAGCTCAACAATACCAGGAGAGGACGAACAAATAAGAGAATGACGAAAGAGGGACTCGGAAGGCATCCGGTGGCGGGGATCAAAGGGGCAAATGGCGCAACCAGTGCGAGCATTTGGCCTTTCTGTCAAGTGCAGAAACTCACATGCAGATTTGAGAGATTTCTCGGCAAGATTGATAGATTCTTCAATGACCGCGATTGTCTCCTGGAGGTTAAGATTGGGTAGACTCGGGAAAGAGTCACTAGAATTCGAACTTGTATCTAAAGTTGTGACATTGGCATTCATAGAGGAGGGACCTAAATGGTAAGGAGGATTCATTTTAACCAGTCACCTGCAAGAACAAAACATGACCAATACACTCACAAAACCAATCAAGAAAAGAACTACAAAAAGCTTGCAGAAATGGCATAGAAGCAATAATCAGCAGCCACGAGGCCTCAAAATTGAATCAATCAAATGAAACAAAACCCATTTCTCTTCCTGTGAAGACATTTACGGTGCGTTTGGCACCCCAGGTTAGAAATTGGCCTTCGAAATTTGAATCAAGGGGATTCCAGATCTATAGAAGTAAAATCCAGAATCGAAATCCCCTGTTTGGATTGGACTTCAGATACATAATCTACGCATTTAGACCATGGTTTTGGAATTGGAATCCACATACGAAATCCCCTTTTGGATGCTCTAGCCTGGATTTGGATTTGAGATATAAGATAAGATGGTTGTGTCTTAGATAGTGGCATAAAATTTTCTTGCATGTAGAAATTTCAGCACCATGCTTACTTTTTTTTTATAGTTAAGCACCATCCTTACCAGAAAATCTTATCAGTGCAAGAGCTGACTAGACAATCAATTTTCATAATCGAGTTAAACATGCATGTAAAAAGTCTACATCACTATATCTTCAAAATTGTACAACAACCTTGATGAACATATTAAACCATGGATATAATTTTGTTGTGCTGCTAGTAATACATAAATCAAGGTAGCACATAATAGAGATTGGCATCCATTCATTTTGCTGACAAAAAATAAAGATCACATCCATCTAGGTTCAAAGAACACTCATCACATAAATGTGTATGTAATAATAACTAATAACTATGCAAGCACAGGAGGAGAAACTGAGAAGTCCCCAAATATTACAGCCGTGTTTCAAGCAAGGTTGAAGATGAGAAGAAAATATAAATGATGATCAAGTTTCCATTATTTGATATATAGTAGCAAGTGTGTTAGAACTTGACCTGGATGATATAAGAAAAGAATGATTTTTTTTTCTTGCTATAAATATAGGGGAAAATGTTGCCACTGATTTAACTAAAAAACTAGAACAAGGAAGTGAAAGAGGGTGAATGATATCCACAACCTGATTCCAGATTGATCTTAGCATGCTGGCAGCCTAGGATTGCTTTCTATATAGCTTCCTCACTGCTCAGAGGAGTGATGTTGCTCGAACGCAGGGTAGCAGAAGCCTGCTACTCTGAGGGTCTTTAAGCCATCCGGTAGCAGTGGCGGCGAGGCTGGTGGCGGCCGGCGGAGGAAAGCCGTCCCCTATTTACCGAAGACGGACTCGGCAACTCTTCAACAAACCTCATAACGGGGTTGGCTTTTTGGGTCGATTTTTATTTTTAGGAACAACTGGGTCGAATTTTCAGGCTAGCCTGAGCGGTAACCGTCAGATCAGTGGGACCCACATGATCTGACAGCTGCCTCCCTGTAGCGCAGGCTAAGTTTTTCCCGAATGTTACGGCTTCGGGTAGAAACTAGAAACCACTTTAATCACGTGATCTGGACCTTGTGATTCTCGCTAGCCGTGGATCACCCCAAATCGACGGCCACAAACTTTCTGTGTGCGCTCAGTTACAACCGTATGCATGGACTAAGCGCACATGCACATGCATGCCCCGTTCTTAGCCCGTCTTCAGCCAACTTCCAAGGAAAAGGGCAAGAGCAGCCGGAGCAAAGGGTCCAAAATCACGGCCCATTCCCCGGCGTCTCAGGCCGGTGGGAGGGGTCCGCAGGCGGGGGATGAGCAGGGTCCAAAATCATGGCCCTTCGTGACTGCAAAGTCCTTATCGCCGAGGCATGGTTGAGCACGGGGCTGCTCTGTCCTTCCCAACGCGAAGGAAAGTCGGCGATTAGGGCGAAGCAACACACCAGGTAGTGGCCTGCAGAACCGGTTGAGGGATTGAGCTGGTCCGATATTGGTAGTGGTGGCCGGAAAAGTGCAGAAAAAATGAGAAGGGGAAAGAGGGATAGGGTGATGACCTGGCCTGCGTTATTCATGGACAATAAGCTAATTTTTTGAGGTGGTTAACATTTATCATCTCATTACGACATTTCTGACAGAGTAGTAAATCACGTGGAGAATTCTGTACCAACATAGAATATGAATCCTGATATCTCCCTCTTGCATGATATATCTGGAGGGTAATCGAGCCGCAGCGGAAGCGAATTTTATGATTTTTATCCGTTTGATGTGGGTTCTCAAAGATTGGGTTTTTCCTTCAAACAACAAATATAACTTAAAGATTATCAAATTAGAATCACTAACCTTCGGCCTTTGTACCTACGAATCACTCCACGGATAAGAATATGTCTGAGAACACTAAATCCTTCACTGATCGAGTGTAGAACGTCGTGAAAAGCTATATTCTCCGAATTAGCTTTTTCACCCAATGAAATCAAGATCACCAAAACCAGAGAGAGCGATGCGATTTCAAACCAAAAGAAGCTTTTTTTTCATCCGCATGGAGGGCATCCCCTCCATTGCCCTTAAAAAAAGGCAGAATTTTAGTTACAGAATTCATGCCTTTTCGGTTTCCCGAAACTGGCTCAACGTCTCTCCCAGAACTGATTTTCCAATATGATGACTCTTATTTGACAATTCCATTTTAGTCGTACCAAAATAGTTAATTCCAAATAAGTGATTTCCGGAACGGTGATGATTACAGTGTCTCTTCTAATTTAGTGTGGACCGGGCCCACGGAAGCCTAACTACTCCACATGCCTACACCCGCACGAGAGAGCCGACTCCTCTCAATCAAGACAAGTAAAATGGGACAAGAACCCATATTTACTTACATCCCCCACTGTGGGTTCTTTGTTCATATTTGCGATCCACAGTGACTCGTGCACTAGTCCTGTCGTAATCCAAAACTATGAACATGTTTTACAAATAGATCCGTCGTTAAGGCCTTCGTTAACAGATCAGCTAACATCTCAACCGTAGGAAGATGACTCACCGTCAACTTTCCCCGTTGTAGCATGTCAAACACATAAAAGTAATGCACCCCTATGTGCTTAGCTCTTGAACTGATCTCCCCATTACGGAGCGTCGACACAGTTGCCAAATTATCACAATAAATTTAGACAGGAGCATCAGTCCACTGTTCTAGCTGTAACCCAGCTAGAAACTCTTTAATCCAAACTGCCTCGGAAGCTGCCAAACTGCATGCAACAAACTCAGCTTCCATCGTGGACTTAGTAACGCATTTCTGCTTCTTACTAGCCCATGCCACGGCGCCGCCACCAAACATAAAAACATAACCGGCAGTGGATTTTCTGTCATCCTTACACCCGGCATAGTCCGAATCACTATAGCCTTCCAATGATAGGTTCTCAGCCTGATATGTGAGTTTCATATCCTTGGTACCCAGCAAGTATCTGAACACCCGCTTAATAGCTTGCCAGTGTTGCATACCTGGGTTAGCTTGATATCGACTCACAAGGCTTACTACAAAAGCCAAATCAGGTCGAGTGCAGTTCATGGCATACATCAAGCTACCAATAGCCTGCGCATATGGCACAGATTGCATCTTCAGACGTTCCTCGTCTGATGCAGGTGCCATTCTTTCGGATAAAACTGTCCCTTTATAGATGGGCGAATCTATGGTTTTCCAACCAATCACGTCAAAGTGTTTCAATACACTCTCAATGTACGATTCTTGAGATATACTTAGCCTCCTCGCTTTTCTATCTCTCTCAATCTTCATCCCGAGGATGTAAGATGCTTCACCCATATCTTTCATTTCAAATTGGGTCTTGAGCCATTCTTTAAGACTGAGAATCATACTAGTGTCATTCCCCATTAATAATATGTCATCTACATATAGTGACAATATCATAAATCTACTCCCATCTCTAAAGGAGTATACACAATGGTCATAGTCATTGGCTACAAAGCCATATTCACTTATCACCTTGTGAAAAGTGAAATACCATTGTCTTGGCGATTGTTTCAGTCCATACAATGATTTAATAAGTTTGCACACCTTTGTTTCCTCCCCGGAAACAACAAACCCCTCGGGTTGATCCATGTAAATCTCCTCCTCTAAATCACCATTTAGGAAGGCAGTCTTTACATCCATCTGGTGCAACTCTAAATTTAAGTATGACACAATTGCCAACAAACATCGAATTGAGATGAACCGAGACACTGGAGAATAAGTCTCCTTAAAGTCTATGCCCTCAACTTGTGTGAAACCTTTCGCCACAAGTCTAACTTTGTACTTCTCTATTGATCCATCGGCTTTGAGCTTCTTCTTGAAGATCCACTTACACCCAATGGGTTTCCGTTCGTCTGGTAAGTCAACAATCTCCCAGACTTTGTTCTTCAAGATTGAATCCATTCCTTGGAATCTGGACTACACATAGCCTGCTCAAATGTGACTGGATCACTAAGTACAGGTTCATCTATCGATATCTCATCTTCACCAAGCATGACATAGTAATCCTTCAACAAAATTGAAGGTCTACGCTCTCTTGATGCTCGAGTTTCAACATCCTCATTGGATGTGTTACCTATCACTTGTTCATTACTAGTGACAGTAACTTTCTCTTTCTCAATTTCAAAGAGTTCCACTTTCTGACTAGGAGTTTTAAGGTCTATATCTTCCTCAAGAAAATAAGCATCTCTAGACTCTATAACCCCCACTGTCCCATCATCATGGTGTACTACAAATCGATACCCTTTCGAATGGTCACAATAACCTATAAAATTGCATTTTATAGTCTTGGGATCCATCTTAGTTCTTAGTTGATCAGGCACCCTCACATGGGCCTTTGATCCCCACACTCTCAAGTTCGAAAAGTTTGGACGTCTTCCCGTCCATAACTCATAAGGGATCAATTTGATTGACTTAGATGGTATTCGATTTAGTACATAAACAGCAGTGTCTAGTGCTTCGCCCCAAAACTGTGTTCCTAGTTCAGAGTGGTTTAACATGGACCTTACCATGTCCATCAAAGTCCTATTGTGTCTTTCAGCGACTCCATTCTGCTGAGGAGTATACGGTAAAGTATACTGATGCACTATTTCTTGGTTTGTACAATAGTCCTTGAACAAATCAGATGTGTACTCACCACCTCTGTCTGCTCTCAGAACTTTAATCTTCCGTCCTAATTGGTTTTCAACCTCAGCCTTAAATTCCTTGAATTTTTCAAAGGCATCGGACTTTCTCGATAACAAGTACACATAACCATATCTTGAATAGTCATCTATAAATGTAATAAAATACATCATTCCCCTTTGAGTCTTGACGTTTATAGGCCCACAAATATCTGAGTGAATGACCTCTAAAAGGTCAATTGCTCGTTGTCCTTTCGAAAAGGGTAGCCTAGTTATTTTTCCAGATAGGCAATCCTCACACATGCGCAAATTATCACTTATTCTAGGTAGTAATCCACTACCTGACATTCGGTGTAATTTTGTCGCATTCACATGACAAAGGCGTAAATGCCACAACAATGCATTATCAACAGCAACACAAGCAACATACTCAGAATCAATCATTTCATTATTAGCAAAGTCATTGGATACATCAAGTTTGAATAAATCATCAACTAAAGAAGCAGTAAATAGAATATTATTCTTCTGCCCCACAGTTCCCTTGCCACCCTTGAACCTGACTTCAAATCCCTTTTGAGTCAGAAGAGGGATTGAAATCAGATTCCTACGAATAGTAGGTGCAAACAAGACATCTGTGAGGACTAGAGTGTTTCCTCCTAAGAGAGGAATACGAACAGAGCCGGTCCCTGGCACGTCACAATAGGTGTTATTCCCCATGTAGATCTTGTGCTCTCCGGGACTAATCTCTTTCATCTCAGCAAAAGACTCCTTTGCCATGGCCACATGACGGGTTGCAGCCGAGTCAAACCACCAACCTCTAGTGTTAGTGTTCACAATCAGTGCCTTAGAAATCATACACACTATGTCCTTTCCTCCACCCTACTGTTTCTTTTTCTCGTTGCCCTGGGAGCCATTAGGACAGTTCCTGCTAAAGTGACCTATCTGGCCACAAGTAAAGCAGGCTCCCTTCTTCTTGTTTTTGGCCTTGTCTCCACCCTGTAACTGAGGCTTCTTTCCTTTCCTCTTGAAGTTCTTCTTTGAGGTGCCTGCATAGGACCCACCTTTCTTAGAGCCAACATGGTGAGCAAGGTTGGCAGATACATTAGAGGCCCTCATATGCTCTCTCCTTTCCTGCTCCAAGCCCAGCTTGGCAGTAAGGTCATTGAGAGTGAGTTTCTTGTCACTCAGGTTCAACGCCACCACAACTGCTTCCCATGATGGAGGGAGGCTAGTGAGTATCGTAGATACTTGGACTCCTAATGAAATTAGATCTCCAAGCATCTCCAACTCACTAGCTATAATGGTCATAGCATTTATGTGCTCAAGCACATTCTTGCCCTCCTCCATCCTCATGTTGGTGTAGCGAGTGTGGAGCAACCTGATGTGTGCCTCAGTATCCTCTCCATACCTCCTCTCAATGGCCTCATACATTTCTTTGGCCGTTTTGTGCTTCTCAAAAAACAACTCCATAGTAGGCTCCATAAAGGTAAGTATCGTGGTCCTTGCTCGTGCATCCTCCATCCGGAACTTCTCGTACTCTCTCTTTTGAGTAGCAGTACTATGTTCACCCATAGGTTCAACAACTTGGTCTAGCACATGACCCAAGTCATCAAGAAACAGAATGTGACGGATGCGCCTCTTCCAGGTAACAAAATTGGTGGCATTCAACTTTTCAGTCTTTGCCAACTCACTGGAGACCATACGGGAAGCCATTGCAACTTTTATGAAATCAGCAAGTGTTCCAATCAAATTGAAGATAAAAATCTACAATCAATGGAACAGGACAATCAGTGTAAAAACAGCACAGTTTGAATCACTAATTAACTATCAACAATTATATAATCAAGTGGCACAAAATACTGCTTCAATATTAATTAGTTTTTCAAATCTTATCCCGCCGATCGATCGCGTCAAAATACCCGATCGATCGCCAATACGATCGATCACGTCAATTTATCCGATCGATCGCAACTTTCTGCTGTCGACTTTGCACAACTTACAGTAAATACGATCGATCGTGTTAATCTCACCGATCGATTGAGTTGATCGCTGCACAATTGCAATTTTTTTTTCAGTAGATACGATCGATCGCAATTCGTGCCGATCGATCGTTTCCCTCTTTAAAAGCAACTCAACGATCGATGCCGAACGATGGCGATCGAAGGCGATCGATGGCGATCGATCATTTTCCCTTTTTAAGAGACTTAACGATTGATGCCGATCGAAGCCGATCGATCGTAACCAGTCATCTTCTCCGATTTTACCTTCGAGCGATCGATCGCTCTTGATGCCGATCGATCGCGACTTAAAAAATCTAGATTTTCAGTCGGAAAAACCGCGAGGAAAAATCCCACGAATCTCTTGGAACTCTCACACCACAACGGATCCAAAGCTCCGATACCAATGAAGGTAAATCGAGCCGCAGCGGAAGCGAATTTTATGATTTTTATCCGTTTGATGTGGGTTCTCAAAGATTGGGTTTTTCCTTCAAACAACAAATATAACTTAAAGATTATCAAATTAGAATCACTAACCTTCGGCCTTTGTGCCTACGAATCACTCTACGGATAAGAATATGTCCGAGAACACCAAATCCTTCACCGATCGAGTGTAGAACGTCGTGAAAAGCTATATTCCTCGAATTAGCTTTTTCACTCAATGAAATCAAGATCACCAAAACCAGAGAGAGCGAAGCGATTTCAAACCAAAAGAAGCTTTTTTTTTTCATCCCCATGGAGGGCGTCCCCTCCATTGCCCTTAAAAAAAGGCAGAATTTCAGTTACAGAATTCATGCCTTTTCGGTTTTCCGAAACTGGCTCAACGTCTCTCCCAGAACTAATTTTCCAATATGATGACTCTTATTTGACAATTCCATTTTGGTCGTACCAAAATAGCTAATTCCAAATAAGTGATTTCCGGAACGGTGATGATTACAGTGTCTCTTCCAATTTAGTGTGGACCGGGTCCACGGAAGCCTAACTGCTCCACATGCCTACACCCGCACGAGAGAGCCGACTCCTCTCAATCAAGACAAGTAAAATGGGACAAGAACCCATATTTACTTACAACATAAGCATCTGTTTTATCCTTCCAAACAAGATCACTGTCTATTCACAAAGCAACTTTTTTGAACTTCCAAATTCATAATCAAGAAGCCCCCTTTTCCCAAAAACTTTTGGACTTTTGTTAAACAAAAAGTTTCTGAATGTTCATAGCTATCTTCCTTCGCTCTTTCTGAATGAATAGGGTCAAAATCTGCGGACGGCACAACCTGAAAGAAAGTTTATTGGGCAGATAAAGCGAAAATTTCTGTAGCCATGAAAATACTTTTACATAGATCTGAATAAAATGTGAAGCTTACAAGCAACAATAAATTTTACTAAGGGTCCATTTGGTTCGTCTGATTAAGTGCTGAACTGAATAAGCCGCTGATAAGCTTATTAAGAGCCAGCTTTTCAGCTTGTTTGTTAGGAGACTGAATTCATCGGCTGATTTAGCCAAAAAATCAGACAACACGTATTTTTAGAGGTATGCAATCAGATCGTAAAACACATCGGAATTTTCTGAATGGAGAGGGAGAGGATGCCCGTGTTGCCGCCGCGGGTGAGATGCTCGGTCGTCAGGAAAAGCATCTCGTGCACCTCCACCACCCCCTTGGGTGCGACCCCTAGCCAGGACAACACCGTTACCACGTGGTTCCTCCAGTAGTCGATCATCCCCATCTTCAGGCGGCGCCACCACTCCCCCGCCGGGGGCTTCGCCAGGTCCCACTCCTCCACCACTGTAATCAGATTGGCATCTTGTCAAACAAATGGCGGAGGAGCATCTGTCTGTTATCCCCTGCTTTGGACTCCATCCCTAGTCAGTTATTTTTTCCAAATCATTGTTGATACTCCCTCCGTCCGGAATCAGTAGCAATATGCAGTTTTCCAAAAGAACTGATTTTTATTCAATTTGGACAACCAAATGTTAATACTAATTCCGGACAGAGGGTGAATGTATTTGTGTTGGAGATTTGGTGAAGTGATGTGGTTGGGGTTTAGTAGGTATGCGGAGGAGAGGTCGCCGGAATGGTTGGATTCCATGAAGGAGTTGTTCAATAACACACCTTGTGCTGCAGTTGGAGAAGTTTGGATCTTTTGTCCTTCTGAGTGATGAAGGTGATACAAATGTGCTCCATCCGTCCGACTTTAGTAGATACGTTTGGTTCACCAGAATGAACTGAAATTAGTTTAAAATTTTAAATGTAGTGCTAGAATATGAAATCGAGTATATGAACTGATTGAGACCTGTTTATTATTTGGTTGGTTTCAGGTTCGATTGGATAAGGGATCATGGGGGAAACATATCGACTTCCATTCACATGTATTTTCATTCAGGATTCGTGTATCTTACGATTTGATCTTTCTGAAGAACAAGATATATACTCGCATATCCTATATAAACAGGTTTATTAGAGTCCTAGAAATATATCAGTGTTGATACAATAGTGGCTTAAAAGAAGTTCTATTCAATGCTTTGCACAGTCAATGCACCATATTAATTGAACAATTATTAATCTATTCTTCATTTTCTGTTTACAGCTGTCATGTATCCTTGGAAAGAATTTTTTTATTCTTTCAGTGCCGCAACATATGATCAATTAATCTCTTCAAAATTCCGTTGTGAAAATTTATTGCAGGTTCTGAATTATGTGGCGTCCTTGCTCGAAATGTCTGAAGAAGAACTTGCAGAATTATGTTACCAGAATGCTGTACGGTTATTCTCCTACTCAGGTTCAAAAGTTGTTGCAGATCGTTGAGTGGTAATGTGAGCAAAAGCAAGATGTGTTTTTAACCATGACGCAAGTTGGAGTTTGCACAAAGAAACGTGAATGTGTACATAACTTACACACATAAAATTGCTTATTTATACATTTTGGTGCTTTAGATGATCTGTGTTGGAATGAGTGGAACCACTCATGCATCTCCAACGTCCAAGATAATTTTCAAGGTTGGGGTAACCGAAAGAATTTACATTCAAAAGTGAGTCGAGCTATGTGAAGTATTAAGACACTATACACTTTCGAGGACGAGCAAAGCTTTTATGTCAAATCAAGCTATCAGAAGCGCTATATATTCATGTTACAATATCAGTCAATTGCTCACTTCCAGCAGTGTTTTTCCCACCTGAGATAGGAAAGCTTGGATCTTATGTCAAAGATTTGAAACTCGAGGCTGCATATCACTGGAAGAAATTGAAAGCACTTTGTAGTGATCATTGGGTGATTCTGTCGTGTTTGTATATCACTGGTATCTTTTGTTTTTACAGATTCTTATGAGAAAAGTTGTGTTTTTTTATGAAAAAAAGTTTTGTTCCATTTGTTTCATCTGAATCTGAAAAATCAGATTCAGATTCAGATTCAGTTTGGAGAGATATATGGCTTTTCAGAACTTTCAGTAGACTTTTCAGATTCCGATTCAGACCAATCAAATGGACCCTAAGTGGCATAGAGATCAACTGCACAAACAACTCAAGGCAGATCCATTCTCAAGTAAGATCAAACACTAAGTGGCCGACAATCCAGTGTGCTCACATTCCAGTTTAAAAATTATTCTAACCACGCCATAAGTACGAGAATCCCAATTAGGTGATCAATCAGTGGATGTGGAGTAGAGTGGAAGAAATGGAGAAACGATATTGATTTAGAGACTGACCGGCGAGAAGGAGCGAGCAGAAGGATTGGCCGCGGGGGGCGAAACAGAGAGCCGATATCTCGCTGAGATAGGGCTCGGCCTGCAAACGCCATGAGCTCCGATCGTCCACCATGGCTGCCCTTCCGGTCTCCGAAGGCGGCGGAGCAGAGATGGGGATGAGGGCATACCTGAGGAGGAGCGTCTAGCTGCCGGAGAAGATAGAGTACGCCGGAGAAGGGGACCACGACGAAAAATGACTGGCGGAGGCCGGTGCCCGGTGGTGCTAGGGCACGGGGGTGGGAGAAGGGATGGGCGGTGCAACAGACATAGATAATATTGTCCGTGTCCGTAGTACCCCATTAGAACGGACAAAATATTTTCGTTTGTGTCCGGTCCGTAGTCTATACGAACCGTTCGTTAAATAGCAGATAGACACGGATGTCCGTGAACACCACTAGTTTTACGTTAGAAACCACATTTTCCATGTAGAATTCATTTGTCAAATTCCTGGACATTATTTTTTGTTTGTCAAGACATATTTTTCATTCATTGAGAAATATTGTCCTTCGAATCGATGAGGGACAATAGTGTCAAAAAGATATGCCACCATGCACCTAGACCATATGTGGAAGAAGGTTCTTCTTTGGAGAATGATGAATTGTCTACAAACAGGATGGAAGAGATGGAGAATAGCGTTTATGGATAAATATTTATTTGTTGGCAAATAAGGCAATCTTAGGGGCCGTTTGGGGTGTGATTATAAGCAAATATCTACAATGGATCTGGAATATATGGAAGATCCACTGTAGCATCAAACACCTCTTGAGGTGTTTCAACTGGATATGAAAAAAATATGGATGCTATAGTGTAGCAAAACATCCACATGTTTTGCTTTTAATCACGCCTCAAACGGCCCCTTAATATCATTTTCCATAAATGGGACATTAATCACAAATGATGGAGAATGCATTTGTGGCAAAAGAATTCATTTGTGGACGAATAAGGACATCCAAACATCATTTATCACAAATTGTCCATCAGCAAGTGCCAAAGTGTCTGGTTGTGTAAGGACCCTAACCTTTGAACCGGTTTATTTTAATATTAGTCATTGGTTAATTGTGCGGTTTAAGTGATTTCCGATTTAACTCGGTTATTTTTTAAAATAAATGACTTTACAATGGTTTTAATCAAAACTAATTTCACAATAATGAGTTTCAAGTGCTTTTAGATCAAACCTGCATTTTTAGAATTTTTCAGATTTTTACTAATTTTTCGAAAATTAGGGTTTGAAGGGACCCCGGCGGACCCCGCCGTCGAAATTAGGTTTTGTGACCAAAACACCCCAGACATTATAGAAAGTCATTATAAAAATTTTCAGAATTTTTTGGACTTAATTTCGGATTAAAATCGCCAAATTATCCAAGTTTAGCCAAAAACTTTATTTTTACCCCACACTTTAATTAGGGCTACCCTAAATTTTTCTATAAAAGGAAAGTGTTGTGCCCTTTCCCAATTTGGGAAAAAGGCTTGGCTGGGAGAATTAGGAGCCTATTTCCCCTTGCTTTAAGAGGAAAGGATTAAAGATATTTAGCCTAATCTTTGTTATTTTTTTAAAAAATCTTTTAATCATTTCTTAATCTTGATTCATTCAATGTTTTGATCCATTTTGAAAGCATAAAAACTATTGTTTTATACTTATCTACTAAGCCTAATCTTCAAAATCATATGTCTATGTTTTTAAAAGGCCCTAGATCTAAGGTTTAGCATTTATTTTTCAAAGCTTAATAATGATTAATAGAGTATTAATATAAAATCATTTTGTTTGAAAGGTGTTGAAGGTGGTTCAAGGTTTCTCTCATCAAATTAAGGTAATGGGTTCTTTAATCTCAATTTTGAGTAGTGAATGGTTTGTTTTAATAGTTTTTACTTGAATTTGTGTTCTTGTTTAGGGCTCTAATGGTGGGTTTAATAAATGCTAATCTTTCGCTATGATTTCTTAGGGTTTCATCTTAGAATGATATGTGGATATGTTCTTGAATGTTTAATGGGTTTTTATTAATGTTTGAGGCATGTATTAAGCTTTCAAGATGTGTTAATGAAGTCTCGGTTTTTGAAATTTTGAAAATGGGAGAGATGGCCTGCGATCATCTTCTCGGTTTTGATTTACAACTCGATTTTCAAATGAGTATAACTTTTTACTCCGAACTCCGAATTGAGCATGGTCAGTGGCGTTGGAAAACTGACTTCTTGAAATTTAATATAAATTTGAATCAATCCAATATAATATCTGTGCATGAAGTTATGAAGATTCAAATATTAGAGTTATTTTTTACCCCATTATTGCATCTTACTCTTGTTTTCCTATAAAAACCAAAAGCTACATTAAAGTACCACTAATTCTAATCAAACACCAACATAAACATAGGTTAAAGGACATATGGCTTATGAGTAATTGAGGTGATCATGTTATGGTTTATTGTATGGTAAAAGAGCATGCTTGTAGGAGTAAGACTTCAACTCTACATAGATGGATTAAGCTAAGTAGGGTATGTGATATTGTTGCATATATTGATAATGACACATGTTGATATTGAAATTATATCATGATGAAATCCTTGTGAATAAGCATGTTTCTGGCAAAGTTATGATATTGTGAACTATGAGATGTGTTCTTTTATGTCAAGTATGATTTTATCGAGAATTGTGATTTGAAATGGGATTTAAGAATGCATTTAATGTCTTATGAGGTTATGTCAAAGCATATTGCCATGTGATTAGAATGTGCATGAACACACACGTATTTGGGAGTTTATCATGATATTGTAGTTGATATATGCTTTGATTTTGATGCATGAGGGGATGGATTGGGAGCACGTTGTATGTGTTGGAACCCACGTAGGATTGCTCATAGATGTACCATGATAGCATGCATCATGTATCGGACTTCATGGATGAAGTTTTATCGTTGTTTAAACGGAATTGATCGATTGTATAAAATATGTGAGATTGTATGCCAGATTAATCAATCGATGGATTAATCGAAACTTGGTTGGTCTGAAAAGACATATTTTCGATTTCGTTCCCTCCTGGAACAGGTTCACTCCCCGGGTTGAGTTTTGATTGAGATATATGGGGGGCGAGTTGTGTACTTGCCTTGCGGAGATTATTGAGATGTCAAAAATCGGACACTGAGCACCCGGGTGGTATGCTTTTGTGCACCAGCTACCACGTGTTCTAGTTTCTCTTCGTGAGATTCGGGCTCTCCCCCACCGCATGAGCCTACCCAGGGTGAACACACCTACTCTAATTTCTCTTCGTGAGATTCGGGCATCCTTGGCCAGGATTGTCCAGGGTGAGCAGCACTTGGATCGACAACCCCTTTGTTCTTGTGTAGGAACCGGACCATGATACGCCTTCGTGGCCTTGATTATGTCCTGCTTTAGTGGCAGATTGTGTTACTTCTTGATGGAGGCATTCACTATTGTGATGATACATGCTTATTGCGATGTTATGCATGCTTATACCATGTGTTGGTTATTTTGGACATGCAGGGTGAATTTACGAGATATGAATGCATGATTATACTATGTGTTGGTTATTTTGGACATGCAGGGTGAATTTACGAGATATGAATGCATGATTATACCATGTATTGCTTATTTTGGACATGCAGGGTGAATTTACGAGATATGAATGCATGATTATACCATGTGTTGGTTATTTTGGATATGCAGGGTGAATTTACGAGATATGAAGGCATGATTATACCATGTGTTGGTTATTTTGGATATGCAGGGTGAATTTATGAGATATGAATGCCTAATTAGATGGAAGTATGTGGATGAGATATCATGTTGCAGGATTATGTGTTATGAATGCATGATATGGGAGTTCGTGAATGAGATATGGTTATACAGTTTTATGTGTTATATATGCATGACTAGATAATGGGATAATCATGTCGATTATGGATTTTCAGCTATGTTATGATGCCTTGTGATTTATGATTATTGTCAATTATACAAAACCATTACTGAGTTTTATACTCACCCCTCTTTTCTTGTTTTGTTTTGGGACTGCGAGGTGCGACACACAGACGGACAAGATCCTCTATTTGAGGAGCGATCATAGAGAGAGTGGGATTGAGCGTGGATGTCTTATACTTGATTAGCTTATCTGACTTGGAGTTATTTTGTTTTTGTATGATGAGACTTGTAGACCCTTTTGATTTGAGCCGGTGTGTTGGCTCATAGTTTGCGATTGTGGGTTTGATGACTTGTCAACTTATTTTGAGTTAAGCTCTACCTTTATTTCTCTTATTAACTCTTGCTCAAAAATCTTTTGCGTAACTCTGTTAGTGAGACTGCCCGTATGGGGGGCATAAGTCTTCCGCTATATCTCTTAACATTGCCCCTGTGTGCTGGTTCGACTCTTGGACTGGATTCGGTTCGGATCGGGCGGTGCCCGGGGCGCGACAGGTTGGACCTCTCCATCAGGAGGTGTTTCAACATTTATAGTGAAAAATCCGAAAATAAATAGTAAAAGCAAATTTTTCACGATCCAAACGGCCCCTTAGGAAGTGCATATACAACTATTAGGGGCCGTTTGGAGCGTGATAAAAAGTAAAATAAAAAGCAAAATATCTACAGTGGATGTTTCACTTTGACTATTCATTTCCTATTTTTTTTCACCGGAAATACCTCAGGATGTGTTTTAAACATCCACATTGAAATTTTTGAAAATAAATAGTGAAAATGGATTTTTCACTACAGATGTTTTGGATTAATCACGATAGTGGATGTTTCACTTTTACTATTCATTCCCTATTTTTTTCACCGAAAACACCTCAGGACGTATTTTAGACATTCACACCATGGAATTCCATATCGGCGATATATCGCCGATATATCGATATCGGGCCCCACCCGATAAAACGAGACGGACAAATATCGTTTTTTATTTTTTTTTCAAATATCGCCGATATATCGGTTTTGGACTATTTTATAATAAAATAATATTTTCGGAAAAAAAATTTGATTTTTTTTTAAAAAAAAGGGGAAAAAAGTAACTTTCCCACTTGTTTCCCATCCTAATATGCATATTTTAAAATCTATGCTTTGTCTAAATTAGTATAACTCATTTTAGAAGCTAGATTATGAAATTATATGGTAAAAACTAGTTTTTGACTACCGATATTTTTTTACAAATATCTCCGATATATCTTCGATATATCTCCGATATTTTGTCTCTTAAGCCGACCGATACGATACCGATATCCGATACGGAATTCCATGATTCACACTGAAAAATTTTAAAATAAATAGTGAAAATAAATTTTTTACTACAGATGTTTTGGATTAATCACCAACCAAACGGCCTGTATCAACGACTCTAAAAAAGAATCTACATTTTTGGTCCGCCAGGGCAGATAGCCGTCATTATATGGGAGCCGCTAATGTCGATGGCACACGTGCCATGCACAGGCGAGGTTAGGATATCTTGGCTGACATCCTTCAGGTCCAGATCAGGACACTGCCCTCCCAACCAGGGGCCCGCAAACACCAAACACACGCAGAAGAAATGCTACGTATGTGGCAGCGCAGGCTAGCCCGACTCATCCTGCAAACTCCCTGCTGCCAATTTCCGTGCAAAATCCAACTTATATCGTCCATCCACATGCAATCCCGGCCCGGCTCGCGCCTCCCAAAAACCTCCAGGGACCCGCGCACACCAACCACGCGCCGCCTCGCTTATACAACTAGAAGAAATCCTCCAAGAAAAATCTAGCCTATGCTACAACGCTAGTGCGTTATAAAGCAGGCAGTCGTCAGATCAATAGGCCCCACATGATCTCACGGCTGCCTGACAAACTCCCTGTTTCCAAATCCCTCCCCTTCCACATTGCAATCCCCGCAGGGCTCCTTCGCCAGAGCCCCCCCCAAAACCCTTCCACCCACCGCGCCGCGGCCGAGTCCCAAGCGCGCAAACCAAACCCAAGAACCATCATGGCCGCCGCAGTCGCTTTCCTCCTCCCTTGTTCCTCCCCTCTCAGGCCTTCCCACAAACACCTTCCCTGTACTCCCAAACGCCGCAGCCCCATCTCCTCCTCCCTCGACGCCTCCCCCTCCGCCCACAAGCACCACAAGCGCCACGCCGACGAGAACATCCGCGAAGAGGCCCACCGCCACGGCGTCTCCGCCCCGCCCCACGGGTTCTCCGCCAAGTACGTCCCCTTCTCCGCCGAACCCGCCGCCGCCTCCTCCGACGAGTCCTACTCCCTCGACGACATCATCTACCGCAGCCGCTCCGGCGGCCTCCTTGACGTCCAGCACGACATGGCCGCGCTCCGCCGCTACGACGGGGACTACTGGAAGGCGCTATTTGATTCCCGCGTTGGGCGGACCTCCTGGCCGTATGGATCGGGCGTCTGGAGCAAGAAGGAGTGGGTCCTGCCGGAGATCGCTGGCGATGATATCGTCTCCGCCTTCGAGGGGAACTCGAATCTCTTCTGGGCGGAGCGGTTCGGCAAGGAGGAGCTGCAGATGAACGACCTCTGGGTTAAGCACTGCGGGATTAGCCACACCGGCAGCTTCAAGGATCTTGGCATGACCGTTTTGGTCAGCCAGGTCAACCGTCTTCGCAAGATGGGCCGCCCGGTGGTAGGCGTCGGGTGCGCGTCCACAGGCGATACCTCCGCCGCGCTGTCTGCTTACTGTGCCTCCGCCGGCATCCCCGCCATTGTTTTCCTCCCGGCGAATCGCATCTCCATTGCGCAGCTGGTTCAGCCCATTGCCAATGGGGCATTCGTGCTGAGCCTGGATACTGATTTTGACGGCTGTATGAGGCTGATCCGCGAGGTGACTGCCGAGTTGCCGATCTATTTAGCGAATTCGCTGAACAGCCTGAGGCTGGAGGGGCAGAAGACGGCCGCCATTGAGATTCTGCAGCAATTCGATTGGGAGGTGCCGGATTGGGTAATTGTCCCCGGTGGGAATTTGGGCAATATCTATGCATTCTACAAAGGGTTCAAGATGTGCCATGAATTGGGTTTGGTTGACCGGATGCCGCGTCTAGTCTGCGCACAGGCGGCAAACGCTAACCCACTCTATCTGTACTACCAATCAGGGTGGAAGGAATTCAACCCAGTGAAGGCGAATACGACATTTGCTTCCGCGATTCAGATTGGGGACCCAGTGTCCATTGACAGAGCTGTATTTGCTCTGAGGAATTGCGATGGAATTGTTGAAGAAGCGACGGAGGAGGAGCTGATGGACGCCACTGCACTAGCCGACCTGACCGGAATGTTCATCTGCCCACATACCGGTGTTGCTCTTGCGGCTCTGATGAAGCTCAGAAGTAGTGGGGTGATTGGGCCTCACGACCGGACAGTGGTCGTCAGTACGGCACATGGGTTGAAATTCACCCAGTCCAAAATCGATTATCATTCGAAGGATATCCCTGATATGGCTTGCCGGTACTCCAACCCGCCAGTGCAAGTGAAGGCTGATTTTGGGGCAGTCATGGATGTGCTGAAGAAGAAGCTTGCGACTCATTGAACTTTGCTTGCTTGGGACTTGCCGACATCTAGCGAATGCAGCTCCATTATCTTGGTTAGCTTCTTTTCTGTTGTTTTATTAGCTGTTATCCTTTTGGTTGCAATCTGTTTGTAGGATTTAGAAACAATAGATTCTCAATTTTGGTATTTGAAGGAGTCAAAAGGCATGTTATGCTGATAAGTTAATTTATGACGACTTGCTTTGCCCTGTTAAGGGAGGAGGTTGTATGGATGAGATATTTTTAAGTTACTTGAATGTCAATGGAGGATGGAGTGTTATGCTGATATGATACTTTATGATAGATTTCTTCGTCCTGAATAGATGGAAGCTTTTTATAGCTGGGTTCTTTAAGTTTAATTGAATGTTATTGCCTTTCGTGTTTACCTGCTTGATCCTTTCCTGCAAGCATTTGCCATCCGCGGGTGTAAATTAAGATAGCAGAATGTATCTTTGTTTTTTCCAATGGGGATAGCCGAAAGTATCTATCCAAAAAGAACTGTGCAGTCAGAGTTCGTTTTGAATTTCACACATGCGTGGATTCTAAAAAAATGGAGAATTTTAGTTGCTATTTTGCTTCAACCTACTACACCTTTTTACACTGTTAAACCAAGAGTCATCTAACAGGTGGTCGCTTGGTTTGAATGAAAAATATTTGTCCTGTATCATTTCTTTATATTGCAACAACAGTTCCATGCAATTATTTATTAACTATAATGCAGTTCAAAATAAGGTAGGAGGTGAGGTCCAGTTTAAGGGGGGCCAGGCTTGGGCTGCAATCTGCTCAATTGTAGCGGTTGGATATCCTGCACTGCAGCCAACTTGGCCGTAGGCTAGAACATACTCCCTATTTTCATATGAATTTTGCTAACCAAGCTTTTGTTGTCCTAGTAATTGGTCATTTTGAGGATGCGCACATATATAACTATGAATCCTAAAAAACAAAAACTAGTTTTCTGTCTATTTTTTTGGAGAATATAAGATCCGTCTGATGATGTCAAATCCAACATAGGATGGAGCCTTTTCCCGTAGACCAGATTGACTTTTTAATTATATCATCATCATACAAAATGTTGTGAAAGAATGAGCAGTAATGCATCCAGAAATGAGAATAAATAGCTGAGTGCAAATTTTGTTAAGGAATTGGTGCCACTCTTAGCTTCCAGGAAGCTATGGCCGATCCAGAACGTAGTAAACAGTAATCTGATTGGGACATCATTCCGCGAATCAGCTACTTATTTTTTCTTCCTAAGCAGATAATCATTCCTCGATTTTCTCTGTTTTCTCTTAGGAAGGTTTGGAGTGTTGACTTATACTTTCTTGCTAATAGCTACTTAATTTTTCTAAATAAATATTTCACCCTATCCTGTTCATTCCTTTTACAGTTAAACAGATTCAAAACTGGAATTTCATTCAAGTAAAACGATGTCACGAAAAAGGGATAACAAGTCGCTACTATCAGCCTTTCCGTGAGTAACCACAGTTTGTTGATAGCAGCAATTTCGATCAAACCATTCAACAAAGCATCAACATGAAGTAACTACGTCAACCTTAACCCAAACAAGAAAAAGCAAGACTGAAAGGCCAATTGCCAAATACCAGTGCACAACATAAATTCCTAGAATCTGGTCTTGCTCTTTTCTTTCGTAGTATGATATCTAACTCTTAAGCATCAGTATGTGGTTATGTCGTTGCCGTCTTTTGGCTTCCTTAAGTGTTCATGTTTTGGCTCTCACGTGGTCATGTGCTGCTGTAAATTGTTGCTTGATGTCGTTCTCCTTGCAATAACTCTGGAACTCATTCGAGGTGTACTCTCCACCTCGATCAGATCTAAGTATCTTAAGCTTATACCCACTTTCAACTTCAGCACAAGCTTTAAAACTCTTGAAAATATTAAAGGCAACAAACTTTTCTTTGATGAAATAGACCCAAAGTTTTCTGCTGAAATCATCAATGAAGGTGATGAAGTATCTATTACTTCCAAAGGATGCAGGTTCAATGGGTCCGCAAATGTCAATGTGCACCAAGTGCAAGGGATCTACTGCTCTCTAAGGTTTTCCACTTTGAAAGGGAGCTCTTTGCTGCTTGCCAAGTGTGCAAGACTCACATACACATTCCGGCTTCTCTATAGTCGGCAATCCACGTACCATGTTTGATGTAGACAATAGCTTGAGGCCACTGAAATTCTTTATATTTCCATAGACACATTTATCCAAACTTGTGTTGATGTGGAGAGGGAATATTCTATTAGGTGTCATTTGAACTTTTGCAATAATCCTCCCTTTGACCATTCATAAACGAGAGACACTCATTCTCCATGTGTATTTTGTACCCCTTCTCTAGGAGTTGCCCAATGCTTAGAATGTTGTTTTTCATGTTGGGTACAAAATACACATTTGAGATATGTTGCGGAGCGTCATTCGTTTGATAAATCTTAATTTTACCCTTACCTTTTACGGGCAGTTTGGATGAATCTCCAAGACTGATGTTACCATGAATGTCTTCAACCAAATCTTCGAAGAGCTCCTTCTTGCCACACATGTGATTGCTCGCTCCATAGTCAAGATACAGACATCTTGTTGATCACGCGCCTCCTCCTTCTGTGCAATGAAGAGTGTGACATCTTCTCTCTTGTCCTCATGCACTTCTGCAAAATTTGATTGTTGATTCTGATTTACGGACTGGTTGCTCCATCACTCAAATGCATAATGCCCGGTCTTGTTATAGTTGTAACACTGGATACTTCTTCTATTTCCATCTCCACTACCAACGAGCAGATTTGCGGCTACTCGTGCCTCTTCCACTATTGGTGGACTTCCAATGATTTTGACCTTGACTTTGATAATTTTCTCTCCCACGGCCTCTTCCACGATTGCCATTAGTGAATCCTTCACACTAAGAACAACCACGCTTCTGGTCATATAAAGTCAACTTTGACTAAGTGCCCGCTCCACAATAAATGGGTTGTTGCTCTTTAGCATACGTTGCTCATGCACTTGGAGTGATCCCATTAACTCCTCAATCGTGAGAGTGTCCAAATCTTTTGATTCTTCAACAGTTACAACCACGTGTTCAAATCTGGTTGTGAGGGATCTCAATATTTTCTCTATTACGAACATCTTCAATTGTTTTCTCCATTTCTTTTTAGTTGATTAACTATAATTAGTAACTTTGAGAAGTAGTCGGAGATGGATTCACCTTCCTTCATATGAACAGCCTCAAATTCTGCCCTTAGAGTTTGCAAATAAACTCTTTTCACACGATCAACACCCTTGAAGAAAGTATTGAGAATCTCCCATGCTTCTTTGCTTATCTTCGCTTTAGCGATTCCAAATGTTGATTCATCTACTCCTAGATAGAGTAAAAATAATGCATTTTTATCTTTATTTCTTTATTCCTCAAGAGAGTTCTTTTGCTCTGTGGTATACGCTGCTTCTTTCTTGGCAGTGGGCTCCTCGTATCCGTCAGTAACAACTTCCCATAGATCTTGCGACCCGAACAATGCCTTCATTTGAATATGCCAACTATCATAGTTGTCCTTGACCAACATTGGAATTTGAGGTTGGACTAGATTGGAAGCCATCTTCTATGTAGGATGAGGGGAGGATGAAATTCAAGGGCCACTAAGCCTAGCTCTCAATGCCACTTTGTTGGATGTTGGCTTTGCTAAGCCTTTACCCACAACTATGATCTATGAGGGAAGTATAAAGAAAAGAAATGAGACAATGGTATGAAAAAAAAAATTTCACAGGTTTCACTATCTCAAGAACAATTCAAGGGACAAGGTTACTACTTTTACAAGAGCACTCCCTCACACTTTCACCTCTTGGGTTTTCTTACCCCACTTATATGTTAGAACTCCATCTACCATCCCCTATTTATAAGAGTTCAATATCCTTCTACAAGTTTCTACAAATGACTTATCTAGACAATTCTTCTAATATAGCCAACTAAGTAGGTCTTGTAGAGATTTCTATACTACACACCACATGCTCCATTCTTCTAGCATATTCTATGCTTCTAGATTCTTCACTCTTGGGCTTGCATCTTCATTGGATACAGTGAGGAGTCAAAAGCTTACAAGCTCTATAACCCACTTACACACAAGGTGGTAGTAAGTAGAGATGTGATTTTCAGTGAGGAGGAAGCATGGAGCTAGAGTGAAGTAAGCACAACAAAGAAGAATCATCTAGAGATGGAGGAACAAGGAGAAGCAAGGCATGAAGCTTTAGAAAGAGTAGTCTCAACATCGCTCCCGCTCCCTAAGGCATCAAATATAGATCAAAGGTCAGATATCTCAACTCCATCTTCTGCACCTATTAAGATGAGAAGTCTTAGAGAAATTTATGAGCAAACCGAAGATGTAAATCTTCTTTGCCTATGTGTTGATACTGAGCCTCTAACCTTCCAAGAGGCTTTTAAAGAAGATTGCTGGAAGAAAGCTATGGAAGAAGAGATTCATGCCATCGAGAAGAATGACACATGGGAGCTAACTACATTGCCTAAAGATCAAAGGGTGATTGGTGTCAAGTGGGTATACAAAATCAAGCCAAAGAACATATTGAAAGGTATAAGGCCAGACTTGTAGCCAAAGGGTACAAGCAAAAATATGGCATAGACTATGAAGAAGTGTTTGCACTGGTTACAAGACTTAACATTGTGAGGATGCTGATGTCTCTTGCTGCCCATCATAATTAGAAGATATACCAATTAGATGTGAAATCAGCCTTTCTAAATGGGAAGCTTGAAGAAGAGGTATGTAGAGCAGCCCAAAGGCTTTATGGTGACAGAAGAAGAGCAAAAGGTGTACCGGCTGAAGAAAACTCTATATGGCTTGAAGCAAGCCCCACGAGCTTTGAACTCTCGCATTGATGGCTATCTGGAAGAGAATGGCTTCGCCAAATGCCCGTATGAGCATGCCGTCTACATCAAGAAGAATGCCCATGGTGAGATACTCATAGTATGCCTATATGTTGATAATTTGCTCTTCACAGGTTATAGCCAACGTATGTTTCAAGAGTTCAAGCAAGCAATGTTCAAGGAGTTCGAAATGACAGATTCTGGTTTTGTCTTTCTTCCTTGGCATTGAGGTACGTTAACAATCCAATGGTATCTTTATCTCTCAGAAGAAATATGCAAAAGAGTTACTTAAGTTTATGATAACTAATTGCAATGAAGTCAGTATTCTTCTTCCATCTGGTTTGAAGTTAACAAAAGAAGGAGAAGGGAAGAGCATGGATTCCACCTTATTCAAGAGTTTAATTGGAAGCTTAAGGTACCTCACACTCATAAGGCCAGATATTGTCTTCAGTGTTGGACGAGCAGGTACATGGAAACACCAAAGGAATCACATTGGTTGGCTGCCAAAAGGATCTTAAGATATATAAAAGATACATTGGACTTTGGCCTCTTTTACTCATATAAAGATGATGCAACTTTATTTGATTATTCAGATAGTGATTGGGTTGGAGATCAAGATGAAAGAAAGAGTACCTCAGGTTATGTGTTCTATCTTGGATCAACTGCATTTATATGGATGTCCAAGAAACAAGATATAGTAGCCTTATCATCTTGTGAAGCAGAATCTGTGGCAGCCTCATCCACTGTCTGTGAAGCTATATGGTTGAGAAATCTCATAGAGCAGTTGAATCATCCTCAAGAAGATTCAACCCCTATATATATGGATAATAAATCAGCAATTGAGCTTGCTAAAAATCCGGTGCAGCATGGAAGGAATAAACATAGACATAAAGTATCACTTCTTGAGAGACCACTTAAAACAAAGAACTGTGAAGCTAGAGTATTGCAACACTAAAGAGCAAGTGGCTGACATCTTCACTAAAGCTTATTGACTAAGAGGCCCAACTAGCATTGAAAATGCAAACCCAAGAGTGAAGAATTTAGAAGCATGGAATATGCTAGAAGAATGGAGCATGTGGTGTGTAGTATAGAAATCTCTACAAGACCTACTTAGTTGGCTATATTAGAAGAATTGTCTAGATAAGTCATTTGTAGAAACTTATAGAAGGATATTGGACTCCTATAAATAGGGGATGGTAGATGGAATTCTAACATATAAGTGGGTAAGAAAACCCAAGAGGTGAAGTGAAAGTGTGAGGGAGTGCGCTTGTAAAGGTAGTAACCTTGTCCATTGAATTATTCTTGAGATAGTGAAACCTGTGAAATTTTTTTCTTTCGTACCATTGTCTGATTTCCTTCCTTTATACTTCCCACATAGATCATAGTTGTAGGTGAAGGCTTAGCAAAGCCAACATCCAACAATTTTGAGGATGCACACATATATATAACTATGAATCCTAAAAAACAAAAACTAGTTGTCTGTCTTTTTTTTTTTTTTGGAGAATATAAGATCCGTCTGCTGATGTCAAATCCAATATAGGATGGAGCCTTTTCCCTTAGACCAGATTGACTTTTCTTGGTCCTGCTCTTTTCTTTCGTAGTATGATATCTAACTCTTAAGCATCAGTACGTGGTTCTGTCGCTGCCGTCTTTTGGCTTCCTTAAGTGTTCATGTTTTGGCTTTCTCAAGTCTTCACCTGTCTGGTGCCATTATTATTTTCTTACTGAATCCAACTCATTGCACTGGAACTAAGTATAGTTAGCTTCTTCTGCTTCTAATGCGTGGGAGGTTCTTGTATTCAAAGCAAAACTTTCTTCTAGTTGCTTGTATGATGGTTATTCACATCCATGGTTCCACCATGAGGGTTGGCTTATAAGTTATAATCCTCTAGTTTAAATTGCATGTAAAGGTGTTACTGACAATTAAAATCCTCTGAAACCAGGATTTTAGCATAGCAGAGAAGACAATTTCTCTTCAATAGGGCAACATTGGGGAAGGGGGAAGTTGGTAGTGTGAGCTTGTCAATTCCCCGATCCATTTAAGGAATATGAACACTTGGCTTCAATATGAACTGCATCAACGAAAATGGCAAAGGAATAAACCGTGAAAATTAATGTTAATATTTGAAAGTTTTGTGATTAATGGAGACAAAAAAGGTGAAGGAATAGAATGATAAAAAATACTGGGGAAGTTTGAAAGTTTTATGGGTAAAGAGCCTATGAAGATGGACGCAGTTATACTGTCAGGTCCATTTGTTTTCTTTTTCTCTGCATCTTGCTTGGGCAAATTATGGATTTCAATTTGCATTAGTCATTAGATCTCTACTATAACTGGAGCTACAAAAGGCTTATGGAAAAAATATGCAGGATGGACTTTGCGAATGGGCAAGTCTTAATTCTATAGTAGGCCATGTCAGTTTTTAAGGCATATGCTGGGGCATGCATGAAGCAGGTGACAGGCTCATTCTAAGATGGGTTATAAACTTGTGCAAACGTGCTACGTTGCTGTAGATTACTATTTGAAGCTTGTGAGTCGATGGATATAGATGATGTTTTTAGACATCGGCTTTTTCTACGAGGTGAAGTGAACGAGGAGTCAGGAGGCCAGCAGCAAAGCTTCATGAAGTGCCAGGGATACAGCAGTGTAAGGGGAGTAGATAAGCCTCTCCTTCGCAAAACCTCACCTTGAAGCTGCAGAAAGCCGCTTTGCTTCTCCCATTCCATATCATGTCAGCGAAGCACTCCCTTAGTAGTATTCATGACATTTTTGCTTCATCCATGAAGTGGAGCTATGAGAATTGGCACAGATTTCTGGTTTCAAATCTTACTGGATGCTTCAAACTCATTAGCCGTCTAAGCAGTGGATGAAACTTGGATTTTAATTAAGTTTTGGCGTAGATGCACGTGGTGATTAATTTTCGCCATGTTGCAAGCGTTTAATGTCACAACACTTCCAAGGCTGAATTATTATCTGTTCAACGTTGTTCAAGTGAGTTCTAAAAGGTGTATCGGATAATGCACTCGCTTTGTTTTCCTTGCTCCTTATTGGAAGGCCAGATAATGCACTCGCAGCTTTGAGAAGTTAGGGCCCATATTGATATTGAAGGGAGTGAGTGACCAAAACTTGTGGTTTAAAGCCTAGGGCTTGTACAGCCATAAAAGAAAGCCTAAATTGGACGGCATAAAGTCCATAAGTTATAGTCCAATATGATGCTCCATTTGTTAGCCTTTTTTTTTCAATTAAGCCCTTTACTCATGCAGCTATTTCATTCCCTTGTGCTGTAGTGAAGTGGAGATTTCCTTTTCAAATCAAAAGTAGAGTCCAAAACTTGAAATTAATTTTTCTCACGTCGTTTTTCCCCATTTCTGACGTTGTTTAGATAGTGGTGATCCCCCTTATGCAAACGTTTTATACGAAAAAAGATAGCAGCATTGAATCAATAATGGAGTGCAATAATTGATCACTTGTCCAATGAATTGCTATATTTTGCTGTCAAAGCTCATTATATTCGCATCTGAAGGGCATATTGCATTTGGGACGTCTACATCACAAAAAGACGAATAATAGATTCCAATTTCTTTGGGTCCAACATTTGAATGACAAAGATTTTGGAGATTTTATTAAATATTATGCATTAAAATAAATAATAATTGGTCGAGAAAGACGAAAACTTAATTCCCGATCCGATTATTTGACATGTCATGCATGTGCCAGTGTGGTGCTAGCCCTGCACGGTCTATTGTTTTTGCAATATGACCCAAAAATGCATCACTGACAGATATATATTCTTTTAGTAAAAACGTCTCTTCTACTGACAGATATGTATTTTTTTAGTTTCAACAAAGATGTTATTTGAAATTACGTTTTAACGTGTCTTAACAAAAAAATATACCCGAAAGCCGACAACGAGCTTATACCAAAGTCTATATTTTGAAAACGTCATTTGAAATGACGTTTTACTTTTTTTTTTATGAAATATGCTTTGAAGACATTGCCGTATCATTTTTTATAAAATATGCTTTGAGGACTTCGCTTGAAATGACGCCTTATTCTTTTACGAAATATGTTTTGAAGACGTTGTCGCAATTAGGGCAGCTCACGAGCCGAGTCGAGTCGATTCGAGTTTTGGCTCAGCTCGACTCGAGCTCGATGTTTAGAATTCTGGCTCGAGCTCGACTCGGCTCGAGTCGAGCCCAAGATTCGGCAGCTCGACTCGAGCTCGTTCTCGAGTTTGACAGCTCGAGCTCGGGCTCGGCTCGAGCTCGCTCTCGAGTTTGACAGCTCGAGGGCTCGGCTCGAGCTCGCGAGCCGGAGCTCGAGTGGCAAAAACATTTTTGCCATTGGTGTGATTCGAACCCAGACACAAAGCACCACACCCTACGCCTTAACCATTTGGGCTATATTTTTTTATACTTCTTTTGTACAAAACAAATCTTTATTACATATTCGAAGTGGGCTTCCTTAATATTTTTTCTTTTATAACGACGGGTATCTAATAGGACCCGACTAGAAGGGGCAAAGAAATTGATCTCTTAGACCACTATATCCCGCCGCCAATCTCCTTGGGTGCATATTAGGCTCACCCATCATATGCATTGGGTAAATCAGGAAGCGTGTTCTATTCATCACACAAACACCCCATTGATCAACTTCACTAATGTCGCCTCTTAATATCAAACCCCGGGTCCAATCTGTTATCGAGGACCTCCACATTTACAACATGAGCTCGTCTAACGTGACCGATTTCCAATACCATATTAAATGACCTCAACCCACGTGGGCATGGGGCCCAGCAATTGGGCAACCTCCGCTCAAATGAAACATGTTCTATTCATCACACAAACACTCTCATTGATCAACTTTACTAATGTTGCCTCTTAATATCAAACCCCGGGTCAAACCAGTTCTCGGGGATCTCCACATTTACAACATGAGTTTGTCTAACGTGACTGATTTCCAATACCAAATTAAATGACTTCGGCCCACGTGGGCATGGGGCCCAGCAATTGGGCAACCTCCGCTCAAGGGAAACGTGTTTTATTAATCACACAAACACCCCGTTGCTTAACTCCACTAATGTTGCCTCATAATATCAAATCCCGAGTCAATCCAGTTCCCAGGGACTTTTGCATTTACAACATGAGCTCGTCTAACGTGACCAATTTTCAATACTAGATTAAATAACTGGGCTAAATTGGTAGGTCCCAAACCCACGTGGGCTGAGGTCATTTAATTTGGTATTGAAAATCGGTCACCTAAACATTTTCCTTATAACATAATATAATAATAAAAAATATAGAAAAAATACACAAGGGAAAATCTAATAACTCATTTGAATACGCGGACAGGTTTTAAAGAGCCTAATTTATTTAAAATATTGAGATCACGCGCTAAAAAGATTTAAGTCGCTCATTTACATCCCAAAAGACTATGGGTTTTTATTTTAAATAAAGAGTCGTTCAGATTAGATCTGGCGGATGAAGTTGATACAACGGGTCTTAACTCTTAACCCAATAAAAAAAAACCGAATTTTTCGGCTCGGGTGTTTTACCCAGAGCCCAGAAGCTTCTGGAGAGGCGACTGGTGGCGACGGCGAGGCTCCAGGCGGCGACGGCGGGGCTCGAGCTCATGGCGACGGCGGCCATGGGCTCGAGCTGACGGAGGCTGACAGGCGATCGCCGGGGCTCGAGCTCACGGCGAGGCGAGGCGACGGCGGCCATGGGCTCCAGCTCACGGCGAGGCGAGGCGACGGTGGCCATGGGTTCGAGCTCACGGCGAGGCGAGGCGAGATCGACGGCGACGATTTCTGGTATGGATTTCTGATTCGAGCTCACGGCGAGGCGACGGCGGCCATGGGTTCGAGCCCACAGCGAGGCGAGGCGACGGCGGCCACGATTTCTGGTATGGATTTCTGATTTTGCTTTATTTTTCGAGCTGAGTGTCGAGTCGAGCTCGAGCTCGAGCTGTTTTTCGAGCTGATTCTCGAGTCGATCGAGTCGAGTTTTCTCGAGTCGAGCCGAATCGAGTTACGGGGTGGCTCGAGCTCGAGCTCGAGCAAAGTCGAGTCGAGTCGAGCTCGAGTCGAGCTACAATTCGAGTCGAGCCGGAAAAACTCGCGAGCTGACTCGGCTCGTGAGCACCCTTAGTCGCAATATCCTTTTTTATGAAATATGTTTTGAAGACGTCATTTATAAAAGGTGCTTTAGAGGAATGCATATCTTCCCGTGACGCATTTCGGGTCATAGTGTAAAAAAATAGACCACGCAGGGGCAGCGCTATGTTGGCACATGCGTGGCATGTCAGATAACCGAATCGAAAATTAAATTTGTGTCTTTCCCAATTAGTTATTTTTTATTTTAATATATATTATTTAATAAAATCCCCAAAGATTTCCCACTATACCACACCAGCCCAGTACAATCCACAAAAATCCTTATCAGCACTAACCCATCCATATTTTTTCTAGCAGGTATAATTTGTGTCCGCTCTATACTAGCCCAACGCACACCAGGGCTTCCACATTCTAGTACTCGAACGGAAATTACGGTGAATAGGATACTCTCTCCCACATTTTATTTCCTTTCACCACACTAGTACGTGATGTTGGCCGTTATAAAAAAAGCGGGAGGAAATGCACTAATCTTTCGACATAGCCGCTCCGGGTTGCCAAATACACTCGATGATCGGAGACCCGATTACCCGGATATTTATAGCGGGCACAAAGAAAACGGACCACTTATCATGGGCCCAGCTGAACGGACAGTGAACCAGCCTAGATTTCCCTTCTGGAACATTCCCTTTTTTACGCTCTGTCGCCATTAATTCGCAGAGAAATCCCCGAAGCTCGAAAAGCTCCTTTACGCGAATTGGAGGGAAAAGCTTCTTTGCGAAGAAATGTCGGACGAGGAGGTTGCAGATCATGGAAGCCGCGACTCCTTCCACATGGTCAAGCAGAAGATCTCCGACCGCACCAAGGTGTGCAAAGCAATTTGTCCTGTTTCATTGGTTTGCGTTCTTGTTGTTGTTGTTGGTCCATGGCGCTTGGAGTTTGATTTTGGATATTTCTTGTTTTTGGTTTGGTGTGTGGATAGAAAGTGGCACAGACGAAGGAGCTGACAAAGGAGATCTTGTCCAAGCAGGCGGTGAAGATCGCAAATAAGGCGGAGGAGCACGAGCGCTTCATCGATAAGGTTGCGGCTACTTCCTTATCATCGTACTTGTCTTGTTTGGGATTGATTGTGTAAAGTTGTCTCATGTCTGGTATGTATGATTTATCTATACACTGTCGGGCAACTTGTTCTTCTGTTATGTTGTATGTTTGCGGTAACCATTTCTTCTCCTACTATGCTAAATGTTTGTGTCTGTTTGTTTTACTAGTTAATCTTTGAACGGTTTTTTTAATTATAGTAATAAGAATAACTATTATCACTATTACACTTTTAGGAGATTCTTCATAGAGGAAGTAGGAGTTGCATTAAGGAAGATGAAGAAAGGCAAAGCTCTGGGACCCGATAGAATTCCTATTGAAGTGTGGAAGGCACTAGGAGGTGTTGGCTTAACTTAGTTGACTAGTTTGTTTAACAAGATTTGGAAGTCTAAGAGGATGCTAGAGGAGTGGAGGAGAAGTACCCTCATACCCTTGTATAAAAATAAAGGGGATATCCAAAGCTGTACAAACTATAGAGGTATAAAAATTATGGGACATACTATGAAATTATGGGAGAGAGTATTAGAAGGATGTTTGCGAAAAGTAACTAAAGTGTCAGAGAATTAATTTGGTTTCATGCCGGAGAGGTCAACAACGGAAGCTATATTTTTATTACGGCAGTTAGTAGAGAGGTACAGGGATAGAAAACAAAACCTAACCTCTATATGACCTTCATAGATTTGGAAAATGCCTACGATAGAGTGCCGAGAGAGCTTATTTGGGGTGTTTTGAAGAAGGGTGTAATAAGAGGTTACATAGGTATCATAAAGTATATGTATGAGATGGTTGTGACTAGTGTGCGAACTATTGCGGGGGGGAACTAAGGAGTTTTCGGTTACGGTAGGTCTTCATCAAGGGTCATCTTTAAGTCTTTATCTTTTTGCTTTAGTTATGGATGAGCTGATTAGTCATTTGCAAGATAATGTATCTTGGTGTATGTTTTTTGCAGATGATGTAGTTTTAATTGATGAGAGTAAAGTAAGTTTGAATGAGAAACTGGAATTGTGGAGGGAAGCTCTAGAATCAAAAGGTTTTAAAATTAGTAGGATTAAGACAGAGTGCGTGGAATTTATTTTTAAGGAAGGTAGAATTATAGATAGAGCCTTAGTTGAAATAGATGGGCAAGAAATACCAAGGTGTGATTAATTTCGTTACTTAGGATCCATTATCTATAAAGAAGGGGATATTGATAGTGATGTGGTGCATAGGATTAATGCGGGGTGGGTAAAGTGGAGGGCAGCCTCGGGAGTGTTGTGTGATAGGCGTGTTCCGAAAAGGCTTAAAGGCAAGTTCTATAGGACAGCCATTAGGCCTGCAATACTCTATGGAGCGGAGTGTTGGGCACCAAAGAGGAGTCAGATAGATAAATTGAATGTAGCCGAAATGAGAGAATGTTAAGGTGGATGAGTGGGATAACTAGGAGAGATAAGATTAAAAATGAATATATTCGGGAGAGCCTAGGAGTAGCTCCTTTAGGGGAGAAGCTGAGGGAATGTAGGTTGCGTTGGTATGGGCATGTGCAAAGAAGACCATTAGATGCTCCTGTGAGAAGATTAGAAGGGATACATGTAAACGATGCTAAAAGAGGGAGAGGGAGACCTAAGAGAACTTGGATGGAGTTAATAAAAATGGATTTGACTTTACTATCTCTTACAAAAGAGGTAGCCCAAAACAAGCTTGAATGGAGGAGTAAGATCCGTGTCGCCGACCCCAAATAGTTGGGAAAAGGCGCTATTTGATTATGATTGTGATTATACTAATAATAATAATACTAATTGGTATTGGTATTATTATTGTTGTTGTTGTTATTGCTGTGATAATTTTTTTATAACTTTGTCGAATTTATTATTATGCTATGCTGTTTAGATAGTGCACATGCTTTCCTATATTGTGGACATATATGCGTGTTTATCATTCTTATAAAGCATTGCTTGCTAATAATCAATTTGTGTTTGGTGTACTCTTCTCTTGTTTATTTCATTGTATCTTTATTGTACTCCCTCCTCCCATATTAAACATATCAGTTCATTTTGAAAACCAAACAGGCCACTTAACATGGGAGGGACTATGGGATTCTTTTGCAAATTTTTTTCAACAAAGTGATTACAAGCGATTTTGTGTTTTTGTTTGTCTTTGCGGAAGTCTTCTTGGTGTTTTTTACTTTGTCCTTTTGTTAATTATATTATGTTGTTATCAGGAAAAAAAATTAGATTTTGCTCAGTGTTTCTTCTGTTAATTTAATATCCAATCTAAATTTCTATACCTGATAGCCCTCATCTAATATTTAATATGGAATTCTTTTATAGGAAATAAAAAACTTCAATAGCATAAAGAGAAGGTTACATAAGAACGAAACAAACAATACAAAGAAACCTTCCATGAGGCCAATTAAAAAGCTCCAAAGGCTTAATCAACCACTCATCTATAATGAAAAAAATCTTATTCTTCCTACCTCCACCTTTCCTATTATTTTTGTTTCTTACTTTTTTTTTCCTTCTGAGGTAGTAATTGATTGGTCAATATGTTGATTCAATATGACATTGAAATCATCATCTCCGATAACATTCATGTTTCCCTCGCTGTAAGATCCATCATATAACTCAACAAAAGAATTTGAAGTACTAATAGATTTAGGCTTGAACAAATCTCAAACCAAGTTGTAGTCCTTGGAAGAGGCAATGCAACTTGATCTTCTTAGTCCTGCCCTTTCAGAGACAAGCATTCTTTTATGCATATCTTCTTCAACTTGATTATTTGAATTTGAAACGTGAGTCCCTGAATCGGTTAAAAGATTTGCCATAACATTTTTACGAGCACTACACCCATCAGCATGAGAAGCAGTTAAATTAATTATCATAGTTACTTCTGGAAGATTTGCGGGACTATCCTGAGATGGATCACCACTTGTTGAAGTTGGTGGAGAGACTACCTCAGCTATTGTCCCTTGCATGAGGCACATCAGAGATTGCCCCTGATTGGGAGGAGGTACACCTATAGGTGATGAAGAAGTGACGAAGAAAGTACCTGTAGCAATCCAAACTTATTGGTAAGTACAGGTAGCTAGTACGATGATCGAGATGTTTACACTTTCAACAAATCAGAAGCTTTAATTCGTGGTGGAAATATGGAGTCGTCTTCTCTATCAACAACCACAACATCTTTAAGTTTACTATTCAAGTAACTTAAACACAAACACGGGTAAAACAAATCTTTTCTAGACTTACATCATTCGATCCTTGTACAAAGTTTTGCCAGTAGTGCATGTCTTACCAAGAGACTTGGGATTCCAATATTGAAAAGGAAGACCCAAAAGTTGGATTCATATAGAAAAATATGTGAGCGTTTCTTGCATAGGATTTATATTGTGGTCCACTCTTTGAGAAAGAGGGGTTGTCCGATAATGGCTCAAATCGAACCGAGCGATTTTGCAATCTTCCTTGTTGGAAAATTTAGAGAGGAAGAACACCTCTGAGAGAGAGATCTCAAAGGTCACACTTGTCTTCCACATGCCCTACATGAGACCATTGTAGAAAGGCATCATACCCACAAGGTACCCGACGAACGTATTCTTCTACTGTTCATCCTCTAAGACAAGAAATTCATTTGGAATGAGAACTGAGTGTTGGTTCCTAACTTCGAAGAAATCGAGAAGGGCCAAGTTCCCTCTGATGGAGTTCTTGGTAAATTGCAAACTCCAAAAAGGAGCATGAGATGTTGGAGTAGCCGTGGTTGAGGAAGGAATTGATGGGGAGTGTTGGTATATGGTAGTGGATGGAGCCGTCGCAAGCAGGCGTAGGAGGGGACACAGCAAGGTTGAGCTGGCAATGTTGGAAGTGAGAGAATTGCTCAGTTTTTTTGCCTAAGTGTTTAAGTTAGTATCTGCGCCATAGATGGTAGTTTAGTCAACCTAGTTAAATGCTATTTTCTTATTGGTTATGCTTCTCTAAGTGAGGGATACTTAGGACATTTGCTATGATTAGGGTTGACCTCTCTCTACATTAAGAGACTCGTCTTCTTCTTTTTGCACAAAATGGCATAAAGAATAAAGGTCTCTCTCCTGTCTCTTAAAAAAGAAAACTGAACAATTCTCTAATAGGAAGGATAGAGCCCCTACCGGCGACCCAGCTATAAGTTTCGCCATTTAAGGTGGAGGGCATTGTAAGTCAGCAGTAGACGGAGCCGCCACCGGTGGCCAAGGAGAAGGTGTTGTCATCGCCTTCATATCCCCACTTCTACGACAAGAGCCTACTACAAGTTCGAGTTCCACCGTCAGTAGAGGATATGGTGCTTGACAAAATGGAAAGAGAAGGAATTTGTGTTTGGTTAACACAAGATTGTCAATGAGAGGAGTGAATACTCATGAGAGGTGGCTGCCAGCTGGAGGAGCCTAGTGCTAGCTCCATGATGATGGCAGTGAAAACCCTAGGTCGCCCATGGATTGTGTGATTGCCCATGTCCCCAGCCTGTTCTAAAAGCATATTATAAATCTAGAATTTTTGTACCTGATTTAGCCCACAAAGGCAACTAGTTGTCCTTTTTGCTTTTATTTTTTGATAAATATGGAAGACACCTCAACCCCTAACACCGCCTCAACCATTCCAACCCCAAGTATCATAGGCCCAAATCGAACCCAAGACCTCTTCCTGAACAAGGAGAGGTCTATACCAGCACCCTGGTTGGTGGATGGCTTTTGCTTATTATTTTGTGGATAAATGGATAGGGAAGATGGCTCTATGTTTCCACAACAAATGTTTTGTGAATGGAAGCATCTAATTTGTCAAAAGTGTAAGCGTTTTGATCATCATACAAGAGCTTGTACTTCCCAACAAATTTGGATCACTAGATGGTACTTCTTCAACCCCTCTTCATCGCCTCATGTTCTTGATGTCCAAGGGACACCATGACTGTTAGTCTCTCCGTGAGCCATCATTGTCATACAATAAGCCTTTGTCATACTCCAATGGTCATTAATACTTCAACTAGTGCTCCATCTCTCTGGAGTCTGCAAGTCTCCCAAAAGTGAATATGGTAGTTGATATAACTGCTCCTAATTTCACTCATGTCGGCTGGTGTAGTGCTCCTCAAAATGTTATGGAAAGTTCTTTAGCTAATTCAAAAACTTTTGGTACTCATGTTTCATACTCAAAAAGAGCCAGGACGAAGAAGATCAATGCGCATAGCTTCTCGTTTGAATGATTATAACCTGGTTGTAGATTTGTTCAAGCCTAAATTTGTTCAGTCTTCAAACTCTTTTGATAAATTATCTAATGACTCTTACACCAAGGGAAACATGGATGTTGTTGAATAGGATGATTTCAATGTAACGTTGAGTGAGTATATTGATTCATCAGTAACTTCCTCTGGTGGGAAAAAAATTAAGAAACAAAAAGAACAAGAAAGGTAGTCATAGGAAGAATTAGAAGTTTTGAGTTATCTCAATGTTACGTTGAGTGAGTATATTGACTCATCAGTAACTACCTCTGGTGGGAAAAAAAGTAAGAAACAAAAAAACAAGAAAGGTGGCCATAGGAAGAATTAGAAGTTTTTAGTTATCAGTTATCCTTTATAGATGCGTAGTTGGTTCAGCCTTTGGTGCTTTCTAAATTAGTTTGGGGGTGGTGGGTTGTGGGAGGGGTTGTCTTGTACTATTTGGTTCAGTCTTTTGTACCCTTCTCTGGTGTTAATAAAGTTTTTGATTTACTGATAAAAAAAAACATCATAATAAGTATGTTGCGTTGTGTGATTGAAGGTAATCTTCTTTTTTTGTGTATCTTTCCTTTGGTGTAAGTATTATATTGGTGCTGGATAATGGATTTAGTTATTTCTCTTCCTGATCTATTCTCACAACTAGTTATTTTCTCTTTGCTTTAATCTCAATATTTTCTACTTGCAAGAACCATTCACTTAAATTGTTAAAAAGCTAGTAATGTTTTTTTTTTCTGATGTCAATTTTTTATTTATCTATTATACTACTTTGTGTGCATACCATGGTTTGCAATCTCGACCTCATTGAGATCTCGTTGACATCTCGGTTTTGACTATATTAGTGAGGCACTAGACCATGCATGAATGGTATTTTTTATTTTACATGGTCTCGGAGAAATATTTTAAATCTCGGTGAGATCTCGTAAATCTCAGTGGCATCTCGACTGTCTTGGTTTGAAAACAGAACAAAAAACTAGATTGCACTTATGCTCACACATATCATGCTAATGCTCAAGAAGATGGAGCTACCCCACATTACTCTAGTTAGTAACTTACTATTTATGTATTTTGTCCGCTCCTATGTTTTATTTAGGTGTATCTTCTCAAACTTTCTACTTAATGTATGACTCTATTTCTATTTGCATGAAATTATGTTTGTTTTAGTGTTTGTATACGTAGATAGGTACTTTAGTTGTCAAAATTATATGTGAAAAAATTTCTGAAGATAACCCAGATGGCAAGATCACATTACATGATTAGAAGTCAGCTAATCATTTATATAAGCTAGGGCTGCACCAAAAACCCGGACCCGACCCAACCCGGATGGAACCGACCCGACATTGACCCGGGTGGGGTCGGGTCGGGTCCTATCTTGGGTAGGGTCGGTTCCAAGGTTTTAAAACCCGGGTTCTATCTCGGGTCGGGTCGGGTTTTGCTTTAAAATACCCAAGAACCGACCCGACCCGAGATATACCATTTAAATAACTTATTTTTTAATATATATAATTTTTTATTATTATTATAATAATATAAATTATTTTATTAAAGATTTTTATAATTATATTAATTATTTTATTAAAATCTCGGGTTTTATCTCGGGTTCTCGGGTAGGGTCGGGTATTGTGGGTTTATCTCGGGTCGGGGTCGGGTTTAGCTTCTTGGGTTTTATCTCGGGTCCGGGTCGGGTTTTAAATTCTCGGGTCCTATCTCGGGTAGGGTTGGGTTTAGCAAAACCCTACCCGACCCGTGATGCAGCCCTAATGTAAGCTAATCATTTATATAAATAACCAAAACAGCTTGTATCAACAATGGTTTGTAATCTTGGTTCTCGGTCTCGTTTTCGGTCGCCCAAAGAGGAGATCCTGGGGTGACATCTTGTTTAATTCCCTTGCTGCTGTTTTCTTTTGTTTTCTGTACTGCCTTCTAATTTGCATTGATTCTCCATTTGTGTCTTTCATTTTTTAGGTTACCCATCTCCTTGGGGTTCTTGGATTTGGGGCATTTTGTTTCCTCTTGGGTGCTAGTAAGTTTTCATGTTTGGTTCTTCATTGTTATAACAAGTGGTATAACAAGTGGTTCAGCATTGTAGCTATTTAATATTTTCATCTCTGCTTTTCAGGGCCACAAGATATTCCATATGTTTACTGCTTATTCTTTGTCACATTTGTTCCTCTTCGTTGGATATACTATCGATACAAGAAGTGGCATTATTTTCTTTTGGTAAGTAGTATCATAACTTTTTGTCTCTTTCTCTTCAACATTGGAAATCCTCAATTGGATCAAATTTGATTAGCTTAGGTAATTGATGTCTTATAGTTACTAATTCAGGTGGTCTTGTGCATTAGAGCATAAACGAGCATAAGCGGCACCTATATTAGATGGTTGTTTTGATGTTTATGAGAGAAGTGGCACCCATAAGTGAATCTACATTGCACGAGATATGCAACAAATGATTTTTTGGAAGTCCCTCCTGCAAAGCTGAGAAAAAAAATGGTGAAGGGGAGCAAAGAAATTTCGAAAATCCTCCATTCAAAGCTGCAAGAAAAAAAGAGTGAAAGGGATTAATGCTACACTTTTTTATAAATCAACTAAACATTATACTTCTTATAAATCAATTTCCCTTTTTTTTTTTTAAAAGTCAACTTCCAATCCCTCGGTATTAACATACTTCATCTAGGTATTGAGTGAGTGAAATTTACCCATTAGTCATTCTAGTGAATATTAGTGGATGTCATTCTTTACAGACCGTGATAAATGGCATCTCTACCACGTTAAATGAATTTGTAGCTGGTCAAAACCCAGCAAGGGTTGACATCTTGACTTTTTTAGGGCAATACACTACTCTCACTTGTTTGCCAGCTTGACCTCGCTTTTTTATAGTTTATAAGCCATTGTTGCTAGAGGCTTTGTAAATACCTGTTTTATGTGTGGTTAGTTCTTGATGCTTTAAAATTTAAAAAGAAATTGAGGCTTTTGCAAATTGTACAATACCATTATCATCATCATACGCCATATCCCAGCTATCTGGGGTTGGCGGCATGGATTATATATCGCATTTGACTTTTATTGGAATCAAAATGGTACAAAATCCATACAAAGAAACATAATGGCAAGTTTTTACACCAGATGCCCTTCCTGACACAACCCTGTGAAGAGGGGACAATACCAGTGAAAGAAATTTTACTCAATGTTTTTCTGGTCAGTGGACCCGAAACTGTAATAGTTTTTTTGTCACTTTTATTATATATGCTTGGCCATTGACAAAAAAAAGTTTTATTTTCTGTCTACCCTTTGTGGGTTAGAGATTGTTCATTTTGTTCATAGGCAATATGTGTATGAGCTCTTATTTGAAGTATAATTTGGCATTTGACCATGCAAAATCAAATTACGATATCTTTTCATCATGGCCTATTCCAACTTTAGAAAATGTGATGACATGTGAAAATTCATCCTAAAGGTCATCCGTAATTTTATGAGTTGTATAGAATTAAGCTTATTTCATGTGCAACCATCATGTCATGAAGCCAATTTACATATTTAGAAAGGTGTATGATGAATATGATGATGTTGAATCTTCTTATCATCGTCCCCTCTTCAGAGGGGCGTTGCATCAGGAAGGGCATCCGGCGTAAAAACTTGCCACTATGTTTCTTTGTATGGATTTTGTACCATTTTGATTCCGATAAGAGTCAAACGCGGTATATAATCCATGCCGCCGACCCCAAATAGCTGGGATAAGGCGTATGATGATGATATGATAGAATTAAGCTTATTTGTTGGACCTTTTTTGTGTTTTTGCAGGACTTCTGCTATTATGCCAATACAATTTTCCTTGTTATGCTCCTTTTTTATCCAAGGAATGAGAGACTTTTCATGGTTTGCTTTTCATTTGCTGAAGTAAGAAGACACCTTTTGTTGTTCAAATTAGGATCAAGCAAATATCTTGCTACTATAACATACGTTTGGACTATGTAGGGACCATTGGCTTGGGCTTTAATTGTTTGGCGATGTAGCCTGGTTTTTAGCTCTTTTGACAAACTTGTTAGTGTCTTGATCCATCTATTACCAGGTCAGCATGTCTCTCATTCACTTGTAGTGCTTCAGCTTATTTTTCTTCTTCATTAGTCAATGCATGTTATATTACCTGTTTGAACTATTGAAGCAACATGCTGTCAAATGATGCTTCCAAAACTATGCAATTTTTGGGTCCGAATCTGTTTGTACCAGAGCATCAATGGAATAGCGGATAAAAAACTTTATTTGTTTTCCTGACGAGTTTTCTTGTAGCTGCTATTTTTAGATCGGATGTAACTTCGGGAAAATAGAAATGAAACTCACTACCGAGCAAAAAAAAAATGAATGAAGCTTACTAGTTGATGCAAGTTCCAATCATCTGTAAAAGTAGTTTTGGGAAGCTGCTTTCAGATCACTAACCCCTCCTTAGGCGATCAATTATTTCAATTATAATGAGGGCCTGTTGGGTTTATTTCAACAGACTTGGTATTGATTGTTCAAAAATCAGAAGTATGCCATAAAAGATAGAGCAATTTGTGTGGCACGTTCTCAAATATGTAACTGAAGAATTAGAATTAGACATAAAAATATGAAAAACAGCTACAAGCATATAATACATCTTTTAAGACAAAATGAAAGATTAATTACTTTTTGGCATAGTAACAACTAAGGGTGTAAACGAGCCGAGCCGGCTCGCGAGCTGATCCGGAACGAGCCGAGCTCGAGCTCAATGATATTCAGCTTGACTCGGCTCGTTCAGGCTCAGCTCGAACAAGCTCGCGATCCCGCTTGAGCTCGGCTCGTTATTATATATATATTTATATAAATATAGATATATACAAATATACTATTTTATATTTTAATTTTATTCTATAAAAAATTTTAATGAGCCAAGCTCAAGCCTGGACCGAACTTTCACTTGAGCTCGAGCCGAGCTCCAGAATTCTTAACGAGCTCGAGCCGGGAGGCTACGAGCTGTAAATGAGCCAAGCTGAGCTTAAAATTTCGAGCTCGAGCTGAGCCATGCTTAAGCTCGGCTCAGCTCGGCTCGTTTACACCCCTAGTAACAACCATTCAACTCCAGGTGCATTTCTTGATTATAACGTCTATTTCATCTTTGGACTTTCAACTTTTCTAGTGAAAATGTTTATTCAATTTATCTTGTGATTCTGTTTATCTAAATTAGTGGAATTAGATGATGGTAACCTCGGTATAAATGCTCATATTCTATATGCATTTCTTATTATTTGGGATGACCTAGCTTGAAAAGATATATAGCTAGGGGGTTGTGAGTATTTAAGGTGTATTCTGTCAAGGATTGCGCTCATTGTTTTTTTTTGGCAATAGATAGCAAGTTCATAGGTGACTGGGTGAACAACATTGAGATGTATATAGGCATGTATAAAGATCTACTACTAGTTTACAGTTTCATGTTTACAAAACCACTTCACCATGTACCTTGCGTCACTTTTGTGTAACTTCTATTTGTATGGTTTGCGTATATAATTATATTGATTTTTGACATTATTAATGTACCTATTGCACTTCGAAAGAATTTACTTTTATTTGACTAACTTTGATTTCTGGAAAGTAATAAACCTGGGATATCCATCAACATTATGTGATATGAGCAAGTTGGTTCCAGTTCAAGGGTTTTGTGAATTGGATTGATATGGTGGATAATGTTTGGACAGAGATTGTTCCAGCAATTTGATTAAGAGTGTGCGCTGTTAAACTTTTTGGGAAAATTGTAGCCCAAGCTTTGGAATAGTGCCCCACCCCTCTTGACAATGCACAAGTCGACTTCTTTTCTCAGACTATTCAGAGAACCCGTACAGAATTTTTCCGTGAAGTCAATAATCTTGTTTGGTTGCTATTTTGGATACCCTGTCAAAGGATTTAAATAGAATTAATTACTGTAGCATGTTGAAAATGGAGGGGCTTCGGCTTCTTTTTTATGCCTCTTCTGAAGAGATTGTCAGCCCATCAATTGGGTGTAAAAAATCCAAAGTTCAAGAATTGCTGAGGCCCAATTGCTACAATAATCCTTAGCCAAGAATTTGGATTAGAATCTTTTAACTCTCTATTGCCAAAAAGGCCTAAAGCTCCCCATGCAGGAACTTCAGAAAGAAAGCTAGATTGTGCACTATTCCACCCAAATTCTGCACTGTCCTGTGACTTGACTAACAATCCTGCCTTTTCCAACTAGTTGGATTGTTTGACTTTTTTCTCCCTTTTTTCCCATTCTAAACAAGATGATTGGATTGTTAGTCAATTCATGGTTTAATTTATCTTGTAACCAAACAAGCCTTTTGATTAAAAGGAAAGAAATCCTAGATATGGGGAGAAGGAATTAGGGATCTGAGGGAATTCTACAAATGTCTAAATCTCCAACTTTTCGTTGACCTCTTAGACGGAATTAAGGCAACAGCTATTTCAATTATATAAAACTCCTAAGTGGACCTAATTGGCTATCCCGCCAAATAACGTTAATCAGGGCAAATAACTTCCAACGAATTACCAAATTATCCCACTCCTAAATCTTTATTAATCTACTAGCCAAGTAAACATACTCCTGAATACTTATCCATTACACTATACTCCTTTATGAGTTTGTGGAACTGTCTTTCCCTTTGTATATGACAGCGGATGGCTTAATAATCTTATGTGTATACAATTTTGTAGGCATTGTTTTCTTCATTATTCGTTGGTGGGATCCAGAAACCATGGCAGCAATGCACTCCGAGGGGAAAGCAAGTGGAAGAGCTTCATGGCCATATGTGGAGGATCAAGTTTACTTGTGGAAGTGGTTATTTGTTGTTCCTTTGGCTGCTTACAGCTTATGGCAATTGCTTTATTTTCTCATTGTGAATGTTCTTCGTCGGCAGAGATTGTTAAGGGACCCAGAAGTGATGACTTCATATAGGTTTTCTTTCTACTGTGTCTCTCTCTTCATGTTTTGATTCTTTTAATCCATGCCACTAACCATTAACCCACAGTTAGTTCAGGTCAGGATTATATGATCATGATGAGTCTTATAGCAATATTGAACCTAGACATTGTTAAGTTTAAGTTTACTTTTGTGTTTAATGTATTGATTTGTTTTTGAATAAAGGCTTTGTTAGTTTTCTTGCCTCAGTCTTTTAACCTTCATTCTCGTTTCATACTCATTAATTTCCATCACACTGAGGAATTATTAACAAGCTTTCGAGCTCCTTTGTAAGAAACTCACAGGACAAGGTTCCGCATTGGTTATTGATAGTTTAACTTCTGATTTCCCTTTTTTGGCAGGGAACTATCAAAGAAGGCACAAAAAGCAAATAACATGTGGTGGCGCTTGAGCGGATTGCTTGGGGAGCAGAATCGAAATGGCATGTACATGCTGTTACAAGCTGTGTTCACTGTGGCCACCATGGCTCTCACTGTCCCCATCTTCCTATCATACCGAATGCACGTCATATTTCAGATACTCAAGGTCTCTGCATCTGTGTGGAATGGTGGAAGCTTCCTCTTGGATGTGATGCCCAGGCAAGTGGTTCTTAAGGAAAAGAAGAAACTGGAGATGAAACCCCTGTCTACGACAGAGAGTGCGCCATCCGCTGCTGATCATCTCCAGCGGACGAATAGCCACCCCCACATGTACAAACAATGATACTATGGATGACAAAAATTCTGTAAATTGAAGTAACACTTGCACTTTTTTTTGTGATTTTAGTGCGAATGGCATTGCTTGATTTTTCAACATTGGTGTATATTTTTTGCAAATGATATAGTTTTAATTTATGAGAAGAAAGTAGGTTTGAATGCTAAACTAAAATTATGGAGAGAGGGTTTAGAATCAAGAGGTTTTAAAATAAGTAGGATTAAGATAAAGTGTATGGAATTTAATTAAGGAAAGTAATGCTATATGTAGAATTTTAGTTGAAATAAATTGGCAAGAAGTGTCTGATTAATTATGTAATTTATGATTCATTATCCATTAAAAAGTTATATTGATAGTGATGCGGTGCATAGGATAAATGCGGGGTTGGTAAAGTGGAGGGCAGTTTTGAAAGTTTTGTATGATAGGCGTGTTTTAAAAAAACTTAAAAGACAAGTTTTATAGGATAATCATTAGGTTTGTGATACTCTACATAGTGGAGTTTTAGGCATTGAAGAAAAGTTATATATATCAGTTGAATGTAGTTGAAATAATAATGATAAGGTGGATGAGTGAAATAACTAAGAGGGATATAATTAAAAATGAATGCATTCGTAAGAGTTTAGGGGTCGTGCCTTTAAGGGGAGAACACGAGGGAATGTAGGTTGCGTTGGTATAGGCATATGCAAAGAAGACCTGTGGATGTTTTTGTGAAAAATTTAGAAGGGATATATGTAAATAATGTAAAAAAGGGAGAAGGAGACTTAAAAGAGAACTTGGATGAAGTTAATAAAAAAACGTATAATTTTACTATCTTATAAAAGAGTTGGCACAAAGTAGGTATGAATAGAAGCGTAAGATCTATGTAGCCACCCCCTAAATAGTTGAGAAAAAGCATTATTTGATTATGTCTGTATCACATTATGAGAAATGGGGCATGCCATATTAATCATTGTAACACATTTTCTTGGTAGTGTAGGCAATGCTGGAAACTTAATACGAGGTTCTGCTCCTCATTGACAATATGTTATTTCCTCGTGATACGAGCATATTTGTTCTCCAAGAAGCAATTTTGAGGCTGATAATGGCCATTGTTCCCTTTTTTTCATCTCCATCTTACCTTAATTATGTGAACTGAAAATCCAAAATGAACTAAAATTAGTTCATTTATGACAGCCAATCCAGACAACTATTATAAGACAGAAGTAGTAGGTAACTTGGAATACCAATTAATCTGGGCAGGTAATGATCAAAGTATCGATGGTGTGGATTTTTAGGAAAAATCTTAAACAGGACGGAATTGTTATGGACAGCTATGGAGATTATTTTAGCATGTGAAAGTGATTATTCTCATATTCCATATCATTCACGTTAAACAAGGACGAGGTTCGATTTCCCTGAGGATGCTCTTGCTCTGGTTCTACGTGGGTTGCGGTTGTCACTACAAACGGGCGATCTGATTTCAGGGAGTACCCCACCACAACACCCCCTTAATGGATGGATGGATGACTAATTGCCCTCCTTTCTTTGGCAAAGGTATTCACCAATTTTTTTTTCATGTCAATTAATAAACAGGTATTAAAGCACAAAATTATTGACTTTGAATTTGTCTTTTGGCTATATATAGGTATACCTACCTGTGGGCCCTGCCTCTGTAACGTGATGGACGGCCGGCCGGTTGGGCAAGGTGAGTGTGTGGAGCATTTCTCATGAAATACATTGCAAAAATATTTGGCCATTTATCGATATGAACTCATAATAATTAATTTTTCATATACTTTTTTTTGTATTTACAAACTTCCTAGCATGACAAAAAACAAAAGTGTGAATGGAGATAAATTGATTAGTGTAGTTTGCATTGACATAGACACTCATGAGTGTTTTTAAGTCCCGTGCTCCTTTAACTTGCAATGCATATAACACATTCTCTCTAAAAAAATACTACCACCTGCCAGAATTATTATTAACATAAGGTTCTTCAAAACGGAAGTTCATTTTGAAAAACCTTGTGTTTATATTGATTTTGGACGGAGGGAGTACTAACTTGTGAAACATAAATCTTACGCCCAGTCTGTTGATAATGACGGGGCTATTATCTCGTGGGGCATGTGACGTGAGAGTGTTTTCTAAAAAATTGTGACATGAGAAAGTCATTCTTTGTAAAAAAATCTATCCACTTCTTAATCTATATAGAGAAGGTAGTCGAATTGGTAACTGCTAGTCATCTATGTGCCTCATCAGGGTTATTGTTGTTGGATTTGTTATCATCCTCCTTTTTGACCAACCTTAGTTTAGATCAATTGAGATCTAATTTATATAATAAAAGTAGAATTAAATTTTCTTTGTAAATATAAAAATTTTATTTATCCACAAGAAGCTTGATAGGAGATTAAGATGCTCTAACGGCTGCATACCCTCTCTAATCAATAACCAATGACTCGCAACATCCCTTATGAAAATTAAATAAGTTTTAATTTATTCCCTCTGTCCTACTTTATTACTCCTAATCAGAAAACTAAATGGATACTCTAAAAGAAACAAGAAGAAAGCCAAAAGAGCCATTTTTTAGTTCTTTTTGGTCTTCTAATGGGAAGCTTTTTTTATATGCCTCCCAGTTATCCATCTGGATTTCCATTGTCTTATGGGGGCCGCCGATCATTAAGCACGCAAAGCGCACATTGATGCATTGTATGCTCCGCGTGCGCCGTCAATCATCAAGTGACGGAGGATATCCAGGCGGCAGATTTAATGGAGACCATATTTTTCTTGTTTTATCATTTAAAATTTCAATATTCACTTGTGAGGATCCTAGAAATTATTCAATACTCGTCGAGCATAACATGCAATATAATGGATTAGTTTCTAACCAACTGGATTTTTTTTCAGTGGGATGGTGCTGATTTTTCAGGCCCCAAACGGCCCCTTACTCCCACTTTATGATTGATCCTCAAGATTGAAGGATCGACTGTTCCTATAAAGTGAGAGCACATCTTGATCGGTACGCAGGGATTAATGTCGAATATGCTGCCCAGGACCCAGATAGTCCTGAGCAAATCCAACATTCAACCGGGAGAAATTATTGGGTACAACGGCCTGACCACGTCACGTTATGCCAGGGCATCGACGGTGCACACACTATGCATGAACCGTCGATCTGGGATATCAACGGCTCCCTAGCGCCCTAGGGTAGTGTGCCAGTTGTACCCAATAATTCCTCTTTCAATAGTTCGAATTTTCCGAAAGCGCGCCACCATCCATCCCCATTCCCCACTCCGCATCCGCGAATTCAAAAATTAAGTGGGCCCTCCCTAGCACCGCCAGGGCCCATTTCCTTCACAACCAGCCACCCGAATAATCCATATTCCTTAATCTGGCCCAACATCCACGTTCTCTCACGCCCATTAAGCCCACCCACACGAAGTGACGAAACTGACCTTCCCCCAAACAAAGCCAAAGCATAATTCTCTGCAAAAAGCCAATGCAAGTCCCTGGCGTGCGTTGATACCATATTAACCGTCCGATTAAGATCCTACGGTAAAAATAGATGGTAGTAAGCACGCGTGAGCGACGGCTCATATGAACGGGACTTTAATTTTATTACTCTTCAATCCCATATTTTCCAATAATTACATCCCAACCCTCCCCCCTCGTCTCTTCCTCGTCCCACCCGACCCTCTCGCCGAAGAAGACGGAAGCAAGCAAGGCTCAGGCTCAGCTCTCGTCCATGTCCGAATTTCAAATTCTAGGGTTTTCCGATTAGCCATGGATTTAGGCAAGACGGCGAAGAAGCCGGCGGGCGAACCGGCGGAAAACGCGCGATTCCTCCAAGAAATCGAAGCCCTCGGCAAGGCTCTCTACGTCCACCGCACCTCCTCCTCCTCCGCCACGCACCGCTCCTCCTCAGACGGACGCCACCGCCCCCAGCTCCCTCCTCCTCGCTCTTCAAATTCTGGCGACAAATCCAAGAAACCAGCCGCGGCGGCATCGTCGTCGTCGTCCTCGTCGATTTGGAACTGGCGGCCGCTGCGGGCGCTGTCGTCTCACATCCGGAACCGGCGGTTCAACTGCTGCTTCACGCTTCATGCCCACTCCGTCGAGGGGCTGCCTCTGGAGTTCGACGATCTCGCGCTGCAGGTCCACTGGCGCCGGCGAGACGGCGGCCGGGTGACTCGCCCGGCGAGGGTGTTCATGGGCGTGGCGGAGTTCGAGGAGACGCTCTCGCATAGCTGTGCGGTCTACGGCTCGCGCTCCGGGCCGCACCATTCGGCTAAGTATGAGGCAAAGCTTTTCCTGCTTTATGTCGCCGTCGTCGGCGCGCCGGAGGTTGACCTTGGTCGCCACCGCGTGGACCTCACCAGGCTGCTTCCGATTACGCTGGAGGAGCTGGAGGACGAGAAGAGCGCTGGCAAATGGACCACTAGCTTCCGCCTCTCCGGCAAGGCGGAAGGCGCGGTTCTGAATGTCTCCTTCTCGTTTGTGGTGGTTGGGGATGGGAAGAAGGGGTTTGAATCGGCGAATTCAGCTCAGGGCCGAACCCGCGGTGGGGCTGGTGATCGGGTTGGCGGAGCTGAGGCAGTTAGGAGGGTCGGGAGTGCGGCGCGTGCGCCGGGAGGGCGTGGGGGGCACATTGTTTCCCGGTCAGTGGATGATGTGAAGATATTGCACGAGGTCTTGCCTGCGACCAAATCGGATGTGACGAGGTCGATGGGGTTTGCTGATCTGCACGAGGTTTTGCCCACGTCGAAATCCGACGTCGCCAATTTGATTAAGTATGTGGATTTTGATCATGTGCCGGAGCCACTGGCCTTACCGGAAGGTGAGTTGACACCTGCCCTGGACTGTCAAGTGGAGGATCAGAAGGAGGATTGCGAAAATGGTTGTGAAGATGCAGAATTTACTGTTATTGAGCAGGGTGTGGAAATGGATGAGAAGGATTCAGCTAAAGCTGAAGACAATTTGAATGCCGAGGATACGATAATGGAAACTGGCAAGCTTGATGAGATTGACAAGCCTGAGGAAATGGTGGTGCAAGAAGAAGTTAACAATGATCAGGTTATTGATGAGAAGGATTCAGCTAAAGCTGAAGACAATTTGAATGCCAAGGATAGGATAATGGAAACTGGCAAGCTTGATGATATTGGCAAGTCTGAGGAAATGGTGGTGCAAGAAGAAGTTAACAATGACCAGGTTATTGATGAGATAAATTTTCAATTCGAGAAAGAGAATGTCATGAAAGAGCTGGAATCTGCTCTACAGAGTTTATCAGTTCTTGAAGATGATGAATTGGACTCTCCGCCATCATTGCGCATTGATGTGAATTATGAAGAGGCTAAATCGAATTATAAGAAGGAGAAGGCAGGGAAGTCACTTAGCTTGGACGATGTTACTGAATCTGTTGCGAGTGAGTTTCTGGATATGCTAGGTATAGAGCACAGTCCATTTGGTCTGAGTTCTGATAGTGATCCGGAATCACCGAGAGAACGCTTGTTGAAGCAATTTGAAAAAGAGTCGGTAGCAGCTGGTGGGGCGTTATTTGGCCTTGATATTGGTGAGGACATAGAACAAGAAGGGATTGGTGATTCTCCTGTACATTTTGATATAGGGGAGTCTTTGGAGGACTTTGAGTTGTCTTCATTTTTACATGCTGGTGAAGCTGAGCATCACAGAGCAGACCAGGAAACGATGAGTAAGATGAGGGCTAAGATGCTGGAAGATTTGGAGACAGAAGCTTTAATGAGAGAGTGGGGATTGAACGAGAAAGCCTTTCGGAGTTCACCCCCTGATAGTGCTGGTGGATTTGGGAGCCCTATTAATCTCCCATCTGAGGATCCCCTAGAGCCACCACCTCTGGCTGAAGGATTGGGACCATTTCTTCAAACTAAGGATGGGGGATTCTTAAAATCTATGAGCCCTACGCTTTTTAAGAATTCGAAGAACAATGGAAATTTGATTATGCAAGTTTCGAGTCCTGTTGTGGTTCCTGCTGAAATGGGTTCTGGTGTCATGGAAATCTTGCAAGGTTTGGCTTCTGCTGGAATTGAGAAACTCTCCATGCAGGCAAACAAGCTAATGCCTTTGGAAGATATAACTGGGAAGAGCCTGCAACAGGTAGCATGGGAGGCTGTCCCGTCTTTAGAGGCAAGCGAGAGGTAAGGGACTTGTGTTTGTAAATGTTATGCTTAATTGGAAATAACTATTCTGATTTTACATAAACTTTTGCAGAAAAACTGTTTGCAGGGACTGGAGTTCTTAAAGTTTACACACATTTGATATTGCTCAAGTATTACTTATATTGGCTTAATTTCAAATGCAAATTCGTAGAAAAGCAGCCATTATTTAAGAAGCAATTACTGGTTGTTTCATGTTAAACAATAAAGAACTGGTGTGCCATTCAGGTTGAAACCTTTTTAGTTTCTTTTCTTGTCATAGGGAGGCTTCGGTGCACCAACTGAAATCAGATGGGGTGTCAACTGATTATGCTCATGCTGCTCCGACTGGAAGAAAGCGAAGCAATCGCTCGTCCAAGATCGATTTGAGTTCCTATGGCCGTGACCCAGACTCAGAATATGTCTCTCTAGAGGAGCTTGCTCCATTGGCAATGGACAAAATTGAAGCCCTATCTATTGAGGGATTGAGGATTCAATCTGGCATGTCTGATGAGGAGGCTCCATCAAATATCACCGCGCAATCTTTTGGAGATATTTCTGCTCTAGAAGGTATTAGGGGTAAAAGTGGTGGATCTTTAGGTTTAGAAGGTGCGGCTGGATTGCAGCTGTTGGACATCAAAGATGGTAATGAGGATGTGGATGGATTGATGGGCCTATCACTATCTCTTGATGAGTGGATGAAGTTAGATGCGGGAATGGTTGATGAAGACGAACAAGATGATGGCCGAACTTCAAAGATTCTTGCAGCCCACCATGCTAATTGCACAACTAAAGATTTGATAAGTGGAAGGTGGAAAGGAGAAAAAAAGGGTGGGAAAGGGAAAAAATGCGGCCTCTTAGGAAACAATTTTACTGTAGCATTAATGGTACAACTTCGGGATCCCTTGCGGAACCATGAGCCTGTGGGAACTCCTATGCTTGCATTGATTCAGGTGGAAAGGGTTTTTGTCCCTCCAAAACCCAGAATATATTATACAGTTTCAGATAGGATAAAAAATGAAGAAGTTGATGATGAATCGGAGCAAGCGATTGAAGTTAAAGTAGAGGAAAAGAAAGAGGAACCAGAAGCCGAATTGATACCTCAATTCAAGATCACGGAAGTTCATGTAGCAGGAATTAAGGCAGAGCCCACGAAGAAGAAGCTTTGGGGCACCTCCACACAACAACAATCTGGATCCCGCTGGTTACTTGCTAGTGGCATGGGAAAGAGCAACAAGCATCCCTTGATGAAGTCGAAAGCCGTGACTAAATCCCCACAAGCAACGACTACCACAGTACAGCCTGGGGAGACACTCTGGAGTATCTCTTCTCGTGTTCATGGTACTGGGGCGAAATGGAAAGATTTAGCAGCTCTGAACCCTCACATACGTAATCCAAATGTCATTTTTCCTAATCAGACTATCAGATTGAAGTAGTTGAGTTCTCTTGGGGGAGATCGTTACTATTTCTGGTTGGCTTGAAGATAGAACTGTGGATTTGATCTTAAGTTATAAATTTCAACAAGCTTGTTTGACTTCTTGTAATTTGTTGAAGCAGGATATCCATATCATTAGGTTAGAATTGAACTTCACGGTGATGTCACCGAAAGATGTGGGAAGCGAAATTAATGGAAAAAGGTCTGAAAGAAACAGGTTCGGTGTAAATGGTTTCTTCTCCTGTAAAATAGATCTTTTCGGTTGGTGTATGTCTTCCGATATGCATGTACAGACAGCACCTCGACAATATGCTTTCTCGTGTAAACAAGTTTGAAGATTTTCAAGCAAGGGAGATACAACTTGCAAGTTTCTTTTGTTGTACATGATTACTTTCAACTTTTTTAGTGGGTTCTTTTATAGCCTAAGAGGCTATTATGGTGATTAGGTTGATTTAAATTTCTGGTAGTCTTGATATAGTTTTTTGTGTTGAGCGTTCTCAGTTTTTTTTTCCATTTTTAATTATCATCAGCGTTTGTAGATTTGCGTCTGCTTAATATTGGCAGTGTATGCACCATTCTCCGGTGTAGTTGTACCAAAAAAAAGCATGGTAATCCTGCAATTGTATCAGAAACTTCATTCGATTTTCTCTCCGACTAAGGCCTTCAATTGATGTCACTGGTTTACTGATCCTCCCAGCTTCCTGAATTTGTTAATTTCAGAGATGCAGGTTTTTGTGTTGGTTGAGTCATTCCATACAGCTTCATAAATAAACTGAAGGATGTGGAAGTTAATAGATGGGCCATTTCTTTGCTATCGAGCACATGTATGTTATTTTATAAATAAAAAAAAAGAAAAGCAAATGTATAAGTTTAACATCGGAGTGCGCAGGATAGATCATTTGAAAAAAGGGTATCTATTAAAAGTGGCAGGAGGGAGATTCATTTCTTGATAGGAAATGCATTAGAGTATTTGTTTTCACACGAAAAAATTTATAAAACCCAAATATCCACAAAGCACAGTAATAGTATGTTAATACTAGAATATACTCTCCCCATCCTGTTTTAATAGATCCATCTGGAGAAGTGTTGATATGGGATGGTGGAAAGGGAGAAGAGGAGGTTTAAAATCCACTTAATTGACCAGTTTCCTCTTTCAGTTGGAGCATCTAAAACAGGATGGAGGGAGTGTATAAAAATACTCTCATCACTGTGCACCCTGGCTCACGCACAACACGTCAGTATGTAATGCAGCAGTACAGGCCGTTGGATTTCAATCCAATGGCACGGGATAAAATTAAGGGCAGGCAGGTGCCCCATGTGTTAACGAGTGCAATGTCAGATCTTGTTCTGACGGCCGATACCGAGGCATTTGAGCCGGGGTGCATTTTTTTTTCATATAGAACTATCAGAAAATGGATTATTTTGATTTATAAAAAAGGTAATAATACATCATATTTCATATGTGAGCTAGAATTTTTTTCAAGCCAGGCTATGATCACAGCTTGAAATCCCAAGTCAGAGCCACTTAAGAGGCAAGCTGGTTATCACTCCTATTCAAGCCAACTTGATACACTCCCGTTAATCAGGTGTATAAGACATATATGGTCCAACTAACATATACTTGTAATTATAAATAAAAAAAACTAACATATACTTGTAATGTATGATACTGGGAAATGAGTGGTATACAATTCTGTAAATAGCAATTTACACAACTCGAAAGTAATTTGGTAACTGCTTTATAATGAACTCTGTCCAGAAGCCTATTCCTTGAAGAAAAAGGAGAAGAGGTTGACGTTTAAAGTCAAAAGGATTAAAAGATCGAATAAATTTACAATAGTTCATTTTTTCGAGTCCTCTGAAAAAGACTTTGGTAGAATAACATACGAGACATCTTCGAAAGACGATGGGGGATGAGAAATTTTTTCTTTTTTAATATTCTTCTCTTCGGGTGTCCCAAAATCCTCTCATCTCTCACTTCGATCGACTTCAGTTCAGGAGAATTTACAAGACGACATGATATTGATTCTTCTACATTGTTAAGAAGTGGTATCTCCGGTCCATTACCAACACTTTTCCGTTCAAACAGTGCAATGAAAAAGCCCTCCATGTCTTTGGCCAGGTCTGTTCTCAGCACTTTTTCAGCTGGCAAGAAGTTGAAGGATGTAATTATTACGCATTGCCGCAAAATTAGGCATTAGATTTAGATGTAGTTCGAAGTTACTGGAATTATTATAACCTATTTATCGAATACTTACACCCTTCAAATACTGGAAGACCACGGAGTTCCCACTGTGGGAAGGGGGCAGCGAGTTGAAAACCAAGGGAACCGGCCAGTGGGAGAACTGATTGGACAACATCCTCATCTTCTACTTGGTGGACGGAGCATGTACTGTACACCACTTTTTGGACTGAAGGAACTGCAAGGCCAGAAGTCATGTCATATACATGGCTCTATGAACTAGAGAAAATATGTTGCAGACAAATCATAGCGTGCTAAACATACCATCCTTCAACACCTCCATGTCAAAAAAGTATTAAATAAGGATAGAAGCGATTCCTGATAATACCGCATAGGAACTGTTGGAAACACAGACGCTACATTCCCAATGGAATTGGCCTAGTCCAAGTGATTAATACTCCCTCTGTCCCATAGTAATTTTGCAAATGTTTGGAAATTTTTGCATCTGCCAAAATAGTCACAAGTTTAATGTCTTATAATGACTAGACATCAGACCGATTCATCTCAAGATCCCATCATTGTTTCTTAACTTATGGGAGTCCTAACTGTGTGAGGTTATTTTTGTTTCAAAAAAATATTTATGTGGGTAGACATTTAGTTTGAACGGAATTCCCCTGGCCGGCTTGATAATTGATCCGTAGGGGCAAAGCATGTACTCACATGTCTCATAGACTTTGAGCTGTAATGACAGAAATGGAGAGCAGTCTCAGGCTTCTTGTTTACTTAGAGGTCAAGTTGAGGTGGACTTAGTGGTATTTTATGAAACTGACTATTCTGAGTGAGGGTTAGATTAGACCCTGGATGAACAGAGAGAAGACATTTGATAGCGCATACCACCTCCTATCCATAGTAAAAGGCTTAGAGGAACTTGGATGGAGTTGGTGAGAAGAGACATGAATACAAATTTTGAGTTGAGTGACTTGTAATAGAGCTGCTTTGGAAAAGAATTGTTATTGCTGATCAAAAGCAATGGCAATGATGATGATAGTGAGAAACTTCATCATATTACTATCCTGTTGTAAACTATAGAACTTTAGACAGGGCAGATTTTTCATACTACATCCATCCTACATGGACGGGCAAAAAAAAGGGAGAATAAAAACTAAATTAATTTAATAAAAGGAATCAAACAGATATTTAAGTCTTGTACCAACAATTCGTGTACAAAAATCTTGTAATAAATATAATGTTGACATATTCGTGACGGTTTTGGCATATGCAAAAAATTTCCAAACATTTCCAAGCACGAAAAAAAAAATTAGTAAACGAGGTGGAACTGATAAATTCAAGTCTAGTAGCAAGAAATCGTGCCAAAAAATGTACAGTACCAAAAATACCCTTGATCTAAAACTCGTGACTGGCATATGCAAAATTCCAAAGACATTTCCAAGCATGAATGGTCAAAAATTAGGAGGACAGTAAAGACAAACAATAATTTCCAAACAATTCCAAGCATGAATGGGCTAAAAAATAAAGACTATAAAAACCAAAATAATTTTGTGTACTAATTTCCCAAATTTTTTGTTGGAGAGAAAAGGATAACTTTTCCATTCATGATGAGTATTTAAGTGTTTTTGTTCAAAATAAATCCATGATTCTAGCTTCTCCACTAAGAATGGCTTGTGTCATGAATCACATCCATGTCATCCTCAAGGACCAGTAAAAGATTATCAAAGCAAGCAGAAGTTATTTATTTAGTACCTAGCAAACTACTTATTTGTGACAAGATAACTGCATTTAGACCCTCATGCAAATTGTCGAAGGAAGGATAAATTTGTTAATCTAAGAAAACGCAAGTACAATTCACACAAAAATATTTATCATAAGGAAGGAAAATGGTAGTTACAGGTTATTTCTAAAAACAACCATAATGAGAAAAAGAAAATTCCAGTTACAAGAGAATAACCTACAAGATAAAGCATGTGCAAGTGCTTTTCTTTGGAAAGTAGATAGCTTTTGCAGTCTTTCATTGTCAGCAACACCTAGAAAACGGCAGTGTAGAGTGTCACTAATAGCAGCATACTATAAGAATGTTAAATGAATAAAAAAACTTTCATCATATATTATTTATAAAAACCCAGAATGGAATAGAGATTGGAAAGATTATGCAAGATGAAATGGAAAGATGGAAATTTCCCGTACGAAAGTATCAATAAAGAGGTACATTGTCCACCTTCTAAATTGACACCATCAATTGTAGTGCTATCACTTTAAAGAACAAATGTCTATAATGAAAAAACAATTTTATTTGCGAAGTTATAGTAATATTATAAAATTATTTCGCAATACAATTAGATTTCTCCAGTCAGTGATGTTTTATTTCTTACATGTAAGACTAACTCGCTGGCCAATTCTATACATCAATGGGCGATGACCCTGGGACCTCTCGGACAACCAAAAGCGATCCAACCAGCATAATAAAGGCTAGATCGGCTCTAATCAATGATGTTAAAGGCCTAGGAGGCCCTACTCACAGGCACCACAGAAAATTTAAGAGATGCAAGAGACTAACAGCATAAGCGTGTCTCAAAATAAAAACAAAAACTTATAGTTGGCATGAATTACCTACAACCAACTCAATATTTTTTAGGGTTGGAGAGTGTCCTGTTTCACTTAAATTGCTCCAAATAATTGCTTAAAGATGCATCTTGGAAAAAGAAATCTTTTCCACAGTTAAACTATTAATGCAAAACAAGAGTCAAGCAATAAGCTCATAACAACATTTACGAGTATTCTGAAACTTTAGGCAAGAGAGCATTCGTTCCACAATGTTAAGGGTGAATTATGCAGGGAATAAATAATCAACATTGGGCTTTTCCAAGGAGTTTATTGTTAGAAGTGATTATTTTCTGACAAGAGCTCTATTATTAGATGTTTGATTAGAATTAAGGCCAATGAGTTTGAGCCTTTAAAAACTTTCAGCGAAGGAAGCAACAAACTCTCTCAATTATTAGGTGGGCGTAAGTTCACAGAAAGGGGGAGGTGGGCCTGTATGGAAATTACGTAGCTACTTTGTGGAGCCTCCTCCAGTCCACCGGACCTCTAAAATTACTCACTGACCCATCAGCCATTTTACTTTTACCTCATTCAAACACACCCAATAAAAAATCAGTTCGCGACCAAACAAACAACCTATCCTCAAGTCAGTCCAATCCTTAAATTTAGCTGTCCCATTTTCTTGAATGCCAAGCTTAGCTAATTCTATGTTACTTGCTAGTTTCATTCTACAACAGTGCAACACATAAATGTTGAAAAACAAAGGGTGAGGATGTTTTGCCCGTTGCTGAATCATAAATTAATTAGCTGTGCCTGGAAGGAAATTGATATTAAAAAATCAGACAACTAATCATGCAATTTGGAGATTTAGAGGAGGATCACCTGTTGTATGTGATGGAAGCAGAAAATCTAATCTCTTCGTACCAGTGCCTGAACCAGAACAGGAAGGATCAAGGAGAATAGCACGAACCTGCAACGCAGCAAAACATACACCAATAAATAAAGGTCTAGCACAATTTAGTCAATTATTTGACGTTCCAAAATGAATGAATGGTTGAAAAAAAGTACCACAAATTTTTGTCCTGAGCAATTTTATATCGAATAATTCTCAGTTCTAAAAGGACAAGCATACATACATACATGCATACATATTGTACACAACTTTAATTAACCAACTTTGTTGATGGATCTCTTGTGGAAATACTAAAAGATCAACTCTGAACTTGGCATAAAGAGAAGTTAATTAATTCAGGAAATGACACTCTGATAATGGTATTCCACTTTCACTAAAATTAAATAGTACTAATAGGACCATTGAGGACGATCCAACATGAAAGAAGACAAGACATTACGAGGCCTGATACTCAACATGCATTTAATTTGTCAATTATACATAAAATGTACAGATACTGCAGATGCATGTAATAGACCACAGTCACATGATAGCTAACAGGAACCATCAACAACACCAACATATTAAGAACTCCATAAGTTACGATGTAGAACGTCTCTTTTTACCTTTGAGTAAGCAGGATCTGATGAATCTAAACTCAAGAAGTCACCATGCAAAACTTCGATATCTAGTTAAGTTCAGGTTTCAAATAGAGGTGCCCATCTTTGCTGAAAAGGTATATGAATTTCACAACTGCAATCAACTTTCGCAACTATCCCATTTTACTTTCACATTTGAGGCTGCACTCTCCGCCAAAAGGATTTCTTAAACAACTGCGTAACAAGAGCAATAGCCTAACAAAGCACAGAAGTGTAAAAGGATACTAGTGGCTCCAGATCGAATGATTGTGTCCTGCAAAATCTTGATCCTGCCTTCATTAAGTTCGCATGCTATAACCTTTCCCTTCCCTTTCATGAGTGCTGCAAGATGAACGGTTTTATTGCCTGGAGCTGAACAGGCGTCAAGCACCTTCATAAGAAAACACAAACATAATGAAGAAATCAATAATAGAAAACATAAAGTAAACAGTTTAACTATCTTCACGTAGAAGTATTCATATTATAAGTTTCAGCATCCAACTAATGTGAATTTTCTATTTTCACGCCACTTTTCATTAGCAACTGTATGAAACAGATACATAAATTGACACACATATATATATACAATAATTTCTCACCTCCCATCCTGGTTCAGGCCCTAGGGCAACTGCCACCATACAGCTTGCCTTGCCCTAATAAAATTAAATAATACAATCAAAAGCGTTGTCACAGATAGTGGAGTGGGAAAAGAAAAAAGCTATAACCAGTGTGGTCACAGTAATATCTTCGATATGCAGAAAACATACATACATGAGACTAGCAATGACAAAGATTCTAGTAATTAAGACCGAGAAAGAGCCGCATTTTTTTAATAACCATGCTTTGGTGAAAATTTTGAAAGAATCAAATATACAGAGGATGAAAAATGAGAAAACTTATTCTACAGTAAATTTAACCCAATTGCATTAGCAAGATAAGAAAGTAAAAGAATATACAAATGAACCTGAAAATCACCTGATTATTCTTATACTATGAAATAGATGCAGTAAGTCGGTAATTTTGTCTGGTTAATCATTTCTGAAGAATAGAGTCTATGTTTTTGCCTCAAACGATTGGGATATGGTCATATGATGATAACTTCATTTTGTCTAGTTTTAATTACGATGCTAATTTTCTTTGTTTTAAGAACAAATACACAAGCAGTAATATTCAACATCTAATCTGTAATGCAACTACACAATCTTGAAAACTTATTGCCTTTTATCATCACTTGCATATGGGCACTTTAACAAAACTTTAATGGGACAAGTAAGCCTGGCAAAGGTCTCAGATGTGGCTGCCTCAAGAAAGATGAATCAACAAATTATTAGATAGCATGTCTTGTGCAACAGATAATAAAAATCTTTTATCAAATTTTTGGTCTAAACTTCGAGTTCTCTGGTGTGAATGCCATTTCTCATCTGCAAAAGTACATTGCCAAGGAATATATTTGTCCTAAATTCAATGAAGAATAGACATTGCTGCAAGACCTGGCAAGCACTTACGTCAAACAGGTTACCTGTAGCCAAAATGAATCATCATGGAGCCTAGTATATAAAGAGAGAGCAACCTGATGAAGTCTCAAACTAATAAAACCTCAAAAGAAATTTAAATATACTAATACATTACAAAAAGTAAATAAAAATATGTCTTACTTGCAGAAAAATACTTCCATTCCTGACTAATGGATGATCATGTAAATCTGTGCCAGATGGCAACACCAACAGGTCTGGCACCGTGTCATCTTTTATGACCTATCAAGTATGCATTATTTTTGTAGCAAAAAAAAGTACGCATTATTTACCCTCATTAAAAGAATCAAAGAACTTCATATAGATAGATACTGAAGGCAGAAATGAGTCCAAAGATGCAAGATTAGCTGGCAGGAATTTTTAATGTGATTGGGCTTCATCAACAATGCTACCACAAATTTAAGGCGAGAAAAACCCACTCACACTACATAGGATATATAACGGAAAAACAAAGATAGAGTGGATGAGCCAAAGACACATACCAACTGTTATGTCAAGCTATCGACTTACAACATAGCATATTGACATACAAAATAATGGCCAATATTTATCATGGCTAATAGTGTGATGCAATAACTGTGTACCATCTGAATGGCCAGCACTGATCTAGCATCATTTAATATTAGCATATCTTCATGTCAATGAACAGACAAACACAGATTAACAGATAATCAAACAGTCTTGATAACGCACTGCACACTAATATTTATTAAAAAATCTATCATGCTTTATAAGCAGAAGAAGGACACCACAAACAGCACTAATACCTAAAACAATAATTCAGCACTAATAGGGCTTTTCACCTATTAATAATACATAAATGAGAGATTACCAAATAAGTTTTGCTTAGTTCTTGAATGGCAGATTCTATATCCGTTTTCAGTAGATTAACACGAACATGTCGAGGACCAACAGCATCTGCATAGCAAAACCCAAATACTTCAGTTCCAAGCGAATATGAGATTTTATGCAGTCTTCTTGTGGAATTAAACAAACACTACGAAAAATAAATTATATAGAAGGTAAGAGTATATGTGACATATATCGTTTAGTGGGATCTAAATATGATTTCTCTTTTGGTTGTAGTGAGTAAAGTTGTCAGCCCATAGACCTTGAGGTTGACAATGCTTATGCAATAACTCTTCGACGGTTTTCACTTTTTCTCTCACGCAGAGCTTTGCTAGAGCGGCCTGTAAAGCGCTTTTCCGCAGCAAAAGGAACTTTTCAGCTGCTCCCACAGATGTAATATCCTATTAGACAAGGTCAAAGCAGTTAAGTTACCTATATCAATGAAATAACGCGGCAATCAATATACTCTAGCATTCATTGACAACAATACATAGATCTAATCAAACACAAAAATGAGGATGCAAAGTCCTGATGAACTACATATCATCAACTATTCAGTTACATAGATATTTTTTCCTTGCACCTGTTTTATTGTGTGCGAAAAATAGCATGAGATATACACATTATTGAATCGTATATTAGTACCATCCAGGCCAACTAATACTAGAAACTCTAATCTACCAAGTTTTCCAAGTTAGCCATTAAGTAAAGCAGGATTATGTATAGATAAAGAAAATCAATTGTTGCATCAACAATTACACTACACCAAATCCATACACTTGAGCTTTCATTGGACAGTGAAAAAGTGGACCGTCTATTGTCAGTATCCATTAAGAATTATGTATATGGGTTTGGTGTACAAATTCAGTTACAGTTATCAGCTTCCTTGTTAAGTATCTGCTTAACAAATACAAGTCAGATTGAATCCAATTTGTTCAGTTTCGAAGGATAAATCTACCTTATGTAAGGCAATTACAACTGTCAATGACTTGGTTATAATTTCCTGGTAAAGTTATTCAACCTCAAGCACAATTCTTTAGCTTTTTCTACGAACAATCAAAATCACATGTTCGCCATATACCAAAGAGCCTTCGCATGATAAATGGCAGGACTAAGAATAATATCTATATACTCCATCTGTTCCAAATTAGAACGGAGAGAATAAAATATACTAATGAAACTAAAATTAAGGACTTGGACACTAAAAGCATGAGCTCTGAGTCATGAAATTTACCTGCCCAAAGAGAATATCATAAGCAATGACATACAGTAATTCCACTTGTCTCTGCAAAATATTGCCCGAAATACCAAAAAATCAAAACAACAATCTTCTAAACTCGATTGTGCCCTACAAAATGGAAGATATGCTTACTTACCTTCCATTTGCCTTTTATGGCATCAGTAGCCGCCAAAACTTCCTTTATAAGTGGAAGACCTAGCAAAAACCAAAACACAAACAGCTGCACTACTCAATTCAAGAACCCGTTTGGATGCCAAACCCTATAGCCTCGTTTAAACCTTCAAAACAATTCTATCTCAAAACAGCCCAAGTTGCTAGCGTCAAAATTTGCAACAAAAACTGATTAAATTCCAATAGCCCCACAGCCATCATAAATCATATAAGAACAACAAATTTATAGTACCCCATCCGAAAGTAGTAGGTGCATTTCCATTTTTCCTGTGTCCGCAGAAAGTAGGAACAGTTAGGCTTCTTTCTCAGACACAGACAGAGGCCTTTTCCCTGGGTTTTCTGTGGCTTAAAAAATTCAATTCTTTGTAATCGAGCAAACTAAATCTATGACCAATATGAGAATCATAACACTCCCTCCGTCCGACATTAATAGTAACATTTGGTTTTACAAAATGAACTAAAGTCAGTTCATTTAGGGAAACCAAATGTTACTACTAAACCCAGACGGAGGGAGTATGGACAAGCAAGACGTACATTTTAGGGTTTGGCAGACAAGGGCGAACGTCGCCCGCTTATTGCGGACGGAGGGGCCGTAGACCAGCGTCTTGATGGATGCGACGGCCTGGCGCCGGGCGTCACCCTGGAGGACCGACCTCAGGATCTTCGCAGACTCTCTCCTCGCAAAGTACGCCGACCGCTCCGCCCTCCCTCCGAGCCCCCGCCCGCTCGCCTTCTCCGCCGCCACGCCACCCTCCAGCCGCCGCCGACCCTCCATACCCTCCGGCCTCCGCCGACCACCCAGATCCCCCGCTCCGCCAGCCGGCCTCCGCCGACCCCCCCGAGCCGCCGACATTCTTCCTCAAGTTCCGATTCGGCAAGGCTCCCGTGGCATAGCAAGACTGATGAGTGATGACACCAAAGGAAGATGAAATACCAATTATACCCCTCTTTTCCGTCACTGCAGCTTTGATAGAGAGGGTATTATGAGGTCTTCACATCAAACTTTTTGCTCATTAGAGGGATTGGCGCCCGCCGCCACTGCCTGCCCGCCGTTCTCCGGTGGCCGCTTCCACCACTGCCCGCCTACTACATCTCCTCCATCTTGGCCTCCGACCTGCTCCGGCCACCGTCATCACTGTGCAGCTGTGCTCCACCGTTGGAGAAAGCAGGAAAAAAGTCTTCTTTTTATCAAATCAAAAATAGAGAAAAGCCTGCTTTGTATGAGGTAAAAATGCAAACTTGGGTGATGATACATGGAACTCTTCTGTGAATTTGATGTTTTACTATTAATGCTCTGATTTTTTTGGTTGTCTGCGTGTATGATTAAAAAATAAGTGATTTATGGTTTCTAATTTTGTAAGCTGTATGGTTGTTGTGGCTCTGGTGTCTCGGTTTGTGGAAGATTTTGGTTGTGTTGTACCCAAAAGAAAATGGGAAAAAGCTGATCTCTTTTCGAGGACTGAAGTAGGTACCAGAAGTATACAATGAAAAGACTCGAATTTTGATCTGTGATAACCTTCAGCAGGAAGCGAACAGATGTCTGTGTAGTAATTAGACTGATAAATTATGAGTATACAACTATATTTACAAAGAAAAAAGGCGGGAATGATCTAAAGAGAACGGCGGGACAGAATGGAGCTGCCAAGGAAGGGGAGGGATGGAGGCAAGCAGCAGTGGAAGGGGTTGGGTGGTGTTGATTTGGTAAGAGAGTGCTCGGTGTCGATTTGCTGATGGAGAGGCCGGGGTGAGTTGAGCAGCTGAGGGCGAAACATCGGCCAGGGTTGGGGCTGAGGAAGACGTGAAGCAAGGAGCAATCTCGAGTGGCAAAGGTCAAAAGTCAGGAGGGAGTAGATTGTGTGCCTTACTGAGTCCTTTGAGGGTCATTGATTCTATAATGAGCGATTAGATTCACATTTGAGTACAGAAATTCAATATGTACTAAAGTGCAGTGTTTCTTTTCCCATCTTGTAATTGTCGTAACATATTTTGTGTAAAGTGATTATTTGGAATATTAATGTACTTTACCCATGTTTTTGCTTTTGGTTTTATTATTGCTGATTCTTATTTCGTTTATAGTATGTTTTTTTAGTATAACCTTTTATGGAATTTCTGAGGACAGTATCAAAACATGACGTGGATTTGATCACTAATAGCAAAGAAAACAGTACTCCCTCCGGCCCTTATTAATATTCCTATTTGGTTTGTCAAAATGAACTAGGAGTCCGTCCTTCTTAACTTTTTCTTCCTCAAATGCAAAGGCCAATCCCAGCTATGCCAGTAGCTGGCCTCTCTCTGTGCCAGACTGGGAGTGACAGAGCCAACTTTGCAAAAACCCTCTGCATAACTTTAGCTTGGCAGCTTCAAATCCCCATTTTTTGCATTTATTTGAAAATCTCCATTTTTATATTGGGTATCATTTTTTAATTCTAGGTGCTCGAGTTGATTTGAAATTGAGAACGTGGAATTTGTTTGCTAAATGAAGTAAATATATATAGGAATGATGGGATTGTCAGCTGGAGAGAAGCGGTTCATACAGGGCGGGATTGCCCAGGATCTTCGTTGTGATGGCCGGAAGCGACTTCATTATCGGCCAATCTCCATAGAAGTTGGAGTGATTCCTCAGGTATGGTCTGGATGGAGATCTGTGTGAAGCTGGTTCGTTGTTTTGTACTGGATTTGTTACATGTTATTGATTTGTTGTGTCATTCATGTAGGCAAATGGATCTGCTCGAGTTAGACTGGGCGGAACAGATGTTATAGTTAGTGTGAAGGTAAGCATTCCTAGCAACACATGCCAATGGTTTGTTTGCTGTTTTCAGTTCTCTGGGTTTTGTTTGTGCTGCAAGCTTTAGTTAGTTTCTTTGTCTTTCTGGGCATATTTTAATTCTCATCTCGTCTACATCAGTTTGTCACAAGGAATTTATATGAATTGAGTTATCATCATTTTGGTGATCTAAAAATGTGAATGTCATTGTCTCAGATTAAATATGTTTTATTTCCTACATGGCTACTTGAGTAAGCATTTGCGCATAAACTGCATGCAGTTGCTGTGTAATAAGGGTTAAATTTAATTACAGGTTGTTGTGGACAAAGTTTTCTGTATTTTGTATTAATTACAATGGATATGGTGTGTTTGTATGGTTTGTACTAAATTATTTCAGTTTTGCAGGCTGAACTTGGAAGGCCGAGTCAGGTTCAAACTGACAAGGGAAAGGTTTTCATATCTATAGATTGCAGTCCTACAGCAGCTCCTATGTTTGAGGTTGGCTGGTCGACTATTTCTTATTTATATTTCTATAATATGCAACTTTGTCTAGAATTCGTCAAATGATATCCTTTCTGGAAGTTGCTTAGCAACTTTGTTGATGGCATTATACTGCAAGGTGTTAATGTTATTATGTTGTGTTGATTGGAGAGTGATTTAGAGAATATAATTTTGACGCGGTGCGTGTGCTCGTGTGAGAGTTTCCTGTCTTACTATTTTCTATTGATAGGAATTATCATCACAGCGGAAGCTTATATTTGACTTGTAGGAACACCTTTCTGCAACCTGAAGCAATTAACAACTCATTATGAACAATTTATTTCTTGCATTTCTCCCTCTCTCTCTACTTATTAATGTGCACTTATTGTGATCAGGGTAGGGGAGGTGAGGAATTGTCAACGGAGCTGTCAGTTACACTTCAGAGGTGCCTGTTGGGTGGTCGAAGTGGAGCAGGTATAGGTTTATCTCTGCTGAAACAGAAGGCTTAGAAATTTCTCTCAGTAATTGACCATTTATACCGAAGCCATTTTTTTTTCTGATATTTAGTGCTGTGTGATTTTCCCATTGACGGGCACATGGTGCAAATCACTTATCTACTTTACCTTGGTGTTCATGCTAAATGTGTATCAGGAGCAGGTATTGATCTGTCATCGCTGATAATTGTTGAAGGGAAAGTATGTTGGGACCTCTACATAGATGGTCTTGTCGTGAGTTCAGATGGAAATATACTGGATTCACTGGGTGCTGCTGTAAAGGTATTTCAGCTTGTTGAATTATTTAGTACCATATGACTCTGTTGTTCTTCAGGAAAGAAGTCATCTGAATTGGAAAGCAGAAATGAAACTATTTGAGTTCATTTTGGATTCCCAATTTAGACAATTAAGATGGAGGGATTAATTTTTTCGTGGAAGAATGCCCAAATCCGTTGCCAAGTCTTATTGATATTTACATCTATGACATGTTACAACATAGTTGCACACCATGTTGACAAGAGAAATGTCATCATTGTATGAGAATAGAATGAGCCATGCTTCAGTATAGCAGGCACCTCCTAAATAAGCATTTACTTGTCAACAACCCACATTGTTTTATATGTTGATATCTAGTTGTAATGTGTTTAGTTAATATATGAAAACGGTGGATTTCCTATTAAAGTTGACTGTTAATATACCTGTAGTAACTTACCTGTTGACAGTTTTGAAAATTGGGTTCAACAAGGATGGACGGTGTGCCGTTTAGTGATATATCACAGGGGTGAAGATCAAATGTACATTGGGCCTATTTTGATAACTAGGACCCATTGATTGTAACTTGTGCATTACAGCCTAGATATAACAGCTAAATTTCACGAGCTTAGATGCAACGGACCTACATGTAGAAGTGGAACCAAATTTGATGGTCTTTTTCTTTACTCGGTAAATTTGGTGATCTTTGTCAGTCCTTATTACGCTACTCTGGTCCTAACCAATGTGGGGCCTACAAGTACAAAACGTTAAGATATGTTAGTTTCCCATTAACATTCTTCTTTTGGATCTGGTAATTGCCCATTGACATTAGTTGATGCCTTTCTCCACACAATATATTGAGATGTAACTAGTTAGCAATAATTCCCTGCTAGGCTGCCCTGAGCAACACGGCAATCCCAAAGGTTAATATTGTTGCAGAGGCCAATGGTAATGATCAACCAGAAGTGGATATTAGTGATGAAGAGTTCATGCAATTTGACACGTCTGGAATTCCTGTTATAGTGACCCTGACAAAGGTATGAATCTATAATCCCAAAGGAGCTGCCTTTTTCAACAATTTTGATGTTCTCTTAATACTCTCTATTTTTGAACTATTCTTTTTTGTTATTATCTTTTGATTTGCTTGTTTTCACTATAAGTAGGTCGGAAGGCACTACATTGTAGATGCCACTCCGGAAGAGGAATCACAAATGAGCTCTGCAGTATCAGTATCGGTAAGCAGACATGGGAAAATATGTGGGCTGACAAAACGTGGGGCTACTGGCTTAGATCCGAGTGTAATTCTTGACATGATATCTGTGGCTGTTCATGTAAGTCAGCAGCTAATAGCCGAGATAGATTCAGAGATATCTGCTGCAGAAACAGCTCTTGATATGTGACCTCTTTTAGCTCGCCAGTAGTAGAGAAAATTTTTGTAATTTGATTGTTTATGTGCCAACAATGTGGCAGAAGCAGAAACCTCGATGAGCGCAAGATTAAAAAAACACACTTTCATTTTTTTTCCACAAAAAATCTTTTCTTCCATTGGCTTGGAGTCATCTCTTTGTTCTTGATTTTTTCTCCCTTTTTTCCGTTCTTTAAGTTTGGTCAAGAACGGCGCGTCTCTTGCTTTCTGCCAAAATCTCCTCAGGATGAGGGAGAGGAAAATGGCTGCTAGAGAAGCTTGATAGGACATATGATGAAAGGGAAAGCGGCTTCGTACAAAGCACTTCGTTTGCCTGCCCTTGATTCCTATCATTCTGCTTTTTCCAGGGATTTTCGGGCCTCCAGGAAAGGCACTTGAGAATAGCCATCATTTCAGATACTCTCCTGAAGAAAGAGGCCGGTACTGGATGAACTAAAAAAGTATGAGTTTATGTGGGACAGGCAATATTTTTTTATTTTTGTGGCGTGTTTAAGTAACATTTTGATTTTTGTGGACGGGTTTGAGCAATGGAGGTTTGATTAGTGGAAGTTTTTGCACACAAACCTCCATTATCCGATTGAAAACAATGCACATAATAATCAATCACTTAACTTACATCAAATTAAAATTAATTTAGAATAATTTTGCCCTTGTAGTATATAGCATTTGCCCTTGTATTATATAGCATATCTCTAGTCTCTGGAAGATATAATGGAGCTCAAAAGATTTCGAGACAATACGAGTTAAAATAGATACTCCTAACGCTGCAGTTTTATATGAGTGTAGTCCACCTAAAGCAACTAACAGAAACTTCGTGAGGACGATTTTATAAGTGTGAGTATAATATCAGACTTCTATCAAAGGCTTTGTAACGGAAATTTGATGGAAGTTGAGTGATGTGGTTATCTACATTCACGGGATTTGTGCATTTTCTAATAGGGAAAAGTTTAAATGAGATCGTTCTCATGTAGCTTGCATGAGCCCGAGTAATCTTAAGTTGTCTGATCAAGATATGGTGGCGATGATTCACACTACATACCCGGTGATTTGACATCCACCATAAGTTATTGATTTGATGAATGGAGATGGCTTGACTCATGCAGCTATATGAAAACGATCTCATGTAGACCGGTCCCTTTCTAATATGGGATGCAAGTGATGTGCTGTTTGAAGACAGGTCATGGAGGTAACTCCAATTTACAAAAAAAAAAAATGATGGGTGAAGTATGACTAAAAGGTAGAGAATAATTGTAAAGAAAAGGTAGAGGATAACAAAAAGAATTGTAGAATCTATCTTATTATTATATTATACTCTTTCCGTCCAAAATATTCAGGTCACATTAAAAATTTTTGAGATTCATGAATAAATGACCTCATGTGATATTCTAACAATCACATGTGTAGGCATAATAAAACGGTGTAGGCATAATGGTAAAATAGGGAAATAGTTAGAAAGAGGGATGATGGCATGTCACATGTGCATGTGTTGGGTTAAGGGGAGGCTTAAAATTTTATGGGCCCCACATACCAATAAATTTACCTCATTTTACAATGTGACCTCAATTTTTTGGACATAATAGAATCTAAGGGGTTGTCAAAATATCAAAAAACATAATTTTAACAATTAGGTCGCTACCCGTTTCTAAGTACGAAACCTACCTCGTCCTAAACTTGATAAAAAAATGAAAGAAAAACTCAAATATTCCTTTAGTATAGGGCCATGGGCTGTTTATTTTTAGAAATAAAGGGTTTAGAAAATCAGGTTGAGTGCAGACATATAAATACAAAGAAGGATTCTATGTGATTGGTAATTGTAAATTTTATGATATTGCTTTGACGACATCGGGTCGATTGTAGGATAATGTAGAATTACGGTATTGTACTACCCATTACTCAATCCTATCAATTTCATTGAGACGGTCACAATTGGTGAATTTTATTGAGACATGGCGTACATAGTAAAAGTTTGGGCTTTCCGAGAGCGAATCACTTTTCATTACAGAGGTCTCTCCTCTACCTTGACCTAGGGTTGTTGTCAGGCGGCTCTCGTCGCCGTCTCCGGTTAGAGAGTAATTAGGGAATGATATCATCTAATTTTAGTGCATGTACTTTTGCTAATTGTCTCAATTAAAAGTGATAGGAAGGAGTAGTTCATTTTGGTTTTCTAATCCATATACGTTTCACACTCTCTCCCTCTGCCTGATACCAAAAAGCCCCTTAGAAATGTATTAGCCAAAAAGAAGGTTATTTTTATAGGACAAAAAACTTGATAACACTTCACATGGAAGCCTCAACTGATATAGCTCATATAATTGGGAAGTGGGATTGTCCGGCCGGTCTCGAACTTGAACTACGTACTTCCCCAACGCAAATACGGATTTGAACTGAATCCTCAACTTGGTACATCGGCCTGGTCAATAATACTAGGAAATCCCACTTCAGTTCTTTTCTTGTTTTTTTGGTAATCTCTCTCGGAGACGAAGGCAGGGAGAGAGATGAGTGGTAGAAGCCGAGGGGGGAGGGGGAACCTCACCAACCCGTGTCTGACCATGCACCAGCCATGGGCTTCTCTCCTTGTGCATGGCATCAAACGCATTGAAGGCCGTTCCTGGCCTGCTCCTATCCGAGGTAAATGCAAGTTTTCTTATCTTTGATCTTTCTTTTTTTTTTTTTGGAAAAAAAGATTTGCTTCCTGATGGAAACGGGTCGGAGGGAGTATATAATTAACTTTTGTTAGCTATTAGAATAGGAGGACTACTTACTATTATTATCATTATTATTACTTTTCTCATCCAACCTATTTGCAAGCATTGACTATGCAATTTTCGTTTTTGGCACATAGTATAAGTTTTTTAGGGCAGCACTTACGAGCAATAGAGGCATAAGCAGTGTCCTTGGGAAAGTGGGTTTGGCGATAAACATTGTTACTATAGATGTATTGAATGCATTGGGATGGAGAGATCAGAGTTGGGCATAACCGAAAAACTCGTACAAGTTTATTTTGTCACCTAAATAAAGGCTAAATAATGTATAGCAATGTTGATGAAGGCCTGCCAAACATTATATTGGCCCATTTGGATTTCAGAAGTGTTGGCACAAAAATTACTGAATTCGATGCTTTAACATTCTTGAAATGAAATCATGAAACATCAACATCATCATCATCATCATACGCCTTATCTCAGCTATATGGTGTTGGCGGCGTGGATTATATACTGCGTTTGACTCTTGTCGGAATCAAAATGGTACAAAATCCTTACAAAGAAACATAGTGGCAAATTTTTACGCCCGATGCCCTTGCTGACGCAACCCTCTGAAGAGGAGGACGGTGATAAGAAGGTTCAACGTCATCATATTCATCATACACCTTTCCATATGTGGATTGGCTTCATGACATGATGGTTGCACATGAAATATTAATATAGCCATCTTCCATCACAAAGCTGGTAACAATGAAAACCAGTCTGCTTTTACATGGGAGCATGAAACATCTTGTCGACAATTTTAGATTTTGATGTTTTCTTGTTGATAATACTGCTTATATTACAAATTAGAAGATGAGGCATTGTTAAATAAAATTCTTGTAGTGTTCGTTATAGGCAGTGAAGGTGAACTTTCTACATTAATTGCTCTTATGATATATGTAATTGAGAAATCTTTAATGTGTTGCATGCATTATGTGCCCATTCTAAAGGTACCTTTGCATCCTCTTGTAAATCATTGTTACTTATAGACCTTGAATTGTTGGAGTGACGTATATAATGATGATGACGTTAACTATTATTGTCTATAATGTTTATTAATGCATAATATCATAATTTTGAAGGGCGATTGTGGATCCATGCTGCTAGTAAAATTCCAGAGCCCGATACAATTGAAGCAATGGAAAACTTCTACAGGGAGATTTATGCAGCAGATGGGATAACAGACCTCAAGTTTCCGGACCATTATCCAACTTCTCGGCTTCTGGGTATCTTCGTTTTTCTATTTATGATACTAATATTCAAAACACTGTATCTTTTTGTTCTCTAATGAAATTCTCAATTATCCAAAAAAATTATTTGAAACATTTCTAACATCAGTTGACTTTTTCCTAATGTGTTGCTAAATTATCTTGCTAGAAATGATTAATGGCTAGTTCAAATTTTCTTCTCCTGGTGTGGCCATGTCAAATTGTCGAGATATATGGATATAGTGATGGTGTTTATCATGATAGACCCATGTGTTTTGCCCACAGCACGGAACTAGTGTAAAACGTGACTTTTCTTCGATGATATTGTTGATGATTGCTGACTGCTTGATGTAACTTAACACTGTAAAATTCTTCCTTACAGGTTGCATTGAAGTGGTGGGTTGTGTTAAGGGTGATGAGTTGGTTAATTGGGATGGATTGCCTGACGGGGTGGGTCATGGTGCTTTGTCTTCAAGTCTTTCCTTATCAGTATGAAGTTAGAAATCTTCATTTTTGTGTTGTTGCTAATAGGTGAGATTGGAAGCTCAAACAGAATTTTGCTGGCTATGCGAACAACCTAAGGTATTTCTTTTTTACTTAGAGAAGGACAGAGATAAATGCTGTGTCCTTGTATGCTTGTTGACATGCTTTTTTCTCTGTAGATGTTAAGCTTTATTTAGTAACATGACTTCATTGTTTGTGTGCTTGTGAGCCATCATCTGGTAATGCTATCTTCTAATAGCTTGAGTGATGGCATATGGATAATGGTTCATTTTCTTATTGCTTCCTTATAACGAGTTCCTTCCTGAAGGAAATCTGACTTAGATCCTTTCAACTCTGTATCCATGAATTATGTCTCATCAATTTTAAAACAGCAGAGCTGAATGCTGAAATGATGTTATGATGATAATATATTTAGGATGCGCATGCTTTATATATGTTCTTTTTTGTTCAACTATAATGTACATAAATGTACTTGATATAGCTATTTATTCTTCTGCTCTTCTGGGCCGTGTTAGAGACAGTATGTTTGAAGATTTATATGCATATTATATTGCTAGTGATTGTGTTGTGGCTGGACAATATTCACTAGATGCTTTGACCTTAAGTACAAAGAATGAGAGCCAATTGATCAAGTATCTGAATTTATTTTGGGTATACCTCCTGCAATCAATTCACTTGAAAACCTCATTTTGCATGCCTTTTCATAGCCAGACAGTAATTGAATGTGGACGTTCATTGTTTTAGTCTGTGTTTGCCAGTTTTTTTTTTGTTTTTTTGCTGTTAAAAATTTTCTTTTTGATAAGAGGAATGACCTCTGCAACACCAAAGGGCTCCGAGTGCCACAGGCCTGACTCAAACCTGGGACCTCATCCCACAACCGGGAGAGGTCCAAACCACCACGCCAAAGGGTGGATTGGCAAATTGGATGTAGTTAAATGTGCTATTTTGCAAATAAATGGCTTGTTGGCCTTTGAGATGAATGGAATTCGAAAGAGTATGACTTGACAATAAGGGCGTATGGAGGATCCTTTAAAGCATTTATGTCCTTTATGTTACGAGTATTGCCACTATGTTTCTTTGTATGGATTTTGTACCATTTTAATTCCAATAAAGAGTCAAATGCAGTATATAATCCATGCCGCTGACCTCAGATAGCTGGGATAAAGCGGATGATGATGATGTTACGAGTATTGGGAGTTAGTTACTCCCTCCGTCCAAAAATAAGAGGCCACATTTGGTAAAAAGCAAGCCCATGAATAAATGTCCCCTCACGTCCAAAAACATGGAAGTGGGTGGAGGGAACTCTATTTTTTGCAGGGGCCTTATAGTCCAATAAAATTTACTCATTTTCAAATGGGGTCAGAACTTTTTGGACGGAGGGAGTTTTTAAGATGCTATATGCCCTTATCTTAGGCGAGGCCAATGAACAGCATTTCTGTTAGCCATGAATTGCTTATGTAGCTAAACATACTTGGAAGGGCCATTTATGTACATGGTGAAAAGAGCCTTGTATTCATTGATGTCTAACTGGACAAATTCTTTCCAAGTCAACTTTCTTTTTGGCTTTTCCTGATGGCAAACTTTTGATTATGGTAGAGAAGATATTGATGCTCTTAATGGTTCTTTTCTTCATGCAGAAATTAGTGGTCCCTTTTGAAATGCGAGGATTTCAAGGTGTCTATAATTTGGAGAGAAAGGTACAAGTTCTGCGTTTTCTCACATTTTATGGAGTGTTCTTTCTATTGTTTTGTGTTATGCAGTTCTTTCTATTTAATTGTTTGTCAGGAACTTTAATCTGTTACTTTGGATACCAACCTTTTTCTGTCTCTTGTTAAAAGGTCTTTGACGCAGCATTGCGAGGTCTTTGTCCAGTTGAAGGCCCGCTTCCTGTAAAATTTCCTCCACACATTTCTTCAAATGGTTGCGCATTGAAGCCAGGCTCTACCTCTAATGATTCTAGCGTGGACAAGTCACCTACTCTAAGCGCAGCCATTGCTGGTGCTCGAGCTGCTGCGAGACAATTTTCGAAGGAGCAAACAAATGTTGTCATGAACTGGCAAACTAGTTCATCTCTTGAAAGAAAATGATCACTCGAACGCTCGTGAAGAAATTCGACTTGATATATATATCTAGCCTTGAGCTTCCGAGATGTTTATCTATGGGTGGGTTTAGAAAATACATTTCCCATGGGAAATATTTTCTAGGATTATTACTCAATTGTCGTGGAAAAAATATTTCAATAAATAGGGTTGTATGTGGAAATTGGTTGTTTACTGTGATTATGTTTGTATAATTCCATGGTTGTACACTTTTGGCCCTGCTATATAATTCTCCTCATATTGTCTCTAGTTCAAGGATTTATGTATTGGCAGTATATCGCTGATGTATCGATATTGAGCCCCACCTGATAAATCAATATGGCATAATATCGGTTTTCAAATTTTTTTACAATATCACCAATATATCGGTTTGCTATTTAAAAAAAACGTTTCCAAAAGAAAATTTTGGGAATTTTTTTTTTTTTTAAAAAAATTTTCCCATTTGTTGCCCATTCTAATATGCATTTTTATGCATATTTTGAAATCTATGCTTTGTCTAAATTAATATAACTCATTTTAGAAGTTAGATTGTGAAAATATATGGCGAAAATTGGTTTTCGACCACCGATGTTTTTTTACAAATATCTCCGATATTTTGTCTCTTAGGTTGACCAATATTTTACTGATATCCGATTCGGAATTCCTAGCTCTAGTTCCTACGCCTGATGATGTTTGTCTGAATTTAAAAAAAGACGGTCCAACAGTACTTGGCTGGGTTTGCTCACTCAAGAATCCAATAAAATTTCATTTATTTTGTAATGTAGGCTGCATGAAGAGTAAATTGCTTTTCTACAAAGATGTTGTAGAAAAGAGAAAAGGGGGAAATTTGGTTTTGACAATATAAACCTAACTTGGTGAATGCGGGTCAGAAGACTCAGAACCAAGGGGTATTACAAAGGGATATATCTAACCAAAGTCGCAACCACAAAAAGTTGTAAAAAACAAGTACTTGCACAATTATAATATCTGAATAATGGTAATCAATACCTATAAGTACAAAGGCGATGAAATTGTAAGCAATCTTTAAGATAACTAAACCGTTAAAATGTATCCAGTCAAAATCAATGTGACAAACTAAAAAATAAATCCATATGACATGTAAAAGTTAATTTTTGTAATACTTCCTAGAAACTGTTTTCATCTCACATCTTTGCAGTAATTGCATCACGAAGTGACCCTCATCTTCAATATTCCATCTAGCCATGCCTAAGCGTGGAGCCTTGGTAAAAATTCTTTATCATGTGATTCATCATCACTTCATTCATCATCTCTATCAGTTTCAGATAGCATTTGGTGGCAAAAATGCCATTTTATAATTGAAAGCTAGATTCTGCAAAAATTCCTTAATTTTTATGTCATCATTTTACAATTCAGAAGCGCATGCGGATGCGGAAATTATTCCTACGGTTGTAGTCCAGCTTTACAAAAGGTGGAGCTTCAATATCTATAGCACAAAATGGCCTCAATGATTAAGGCAGAACAAGTGTTCTTTACTGCATTAACTAAGAGAGAGAGATCCAAACCGGTCGGACGAGAGACTTTACCCACCTACAGAATGCTCACTCGAACCTTACCCTTAGTGTGCATTAGTATACATTTTGATGTATTTCTTTACCTTCTCATTTAAACATGCAGTTACATGTACGCTTGCCTATGCTCTTTAGGGGAGAGGTGGGGTATCAGTGTAGTTTTTTTTGGCAACATGGTGTATTAGTGTAGTTGCCCCTTGTAAACTGTATACGTTTTTACATATATATTATCACTTGCTTGCCAATGTCATCGTTACCTCCCTGCCGCTTGCTTTGCCCATAAGCGCACAAGTGTGAATCGTTGCAAAGCTTTCGTGCAAAGGAATGTAGACTTACACTTGGGAGCAGAATTAAGCTCTAACTATACTTTCATGTGCATATATAACCAATTTTTGGCAAAAAAAGTGCAAATAACCAATTCATGCAACTTCTGAGTATTTCGACTAGCTACTACTCTAACTACTCCTGTGTCCAGCAATGGTGCGTAATTTGTAAGCCTAATTATGGGACTGTTAATTATTTCAACGTGCCAGAAAACAGGAGACCGCTACTACAACTAAGACACAGATTTTCATGTGCAAGTAATGTAAGAGATACAGAATTGGTGAAACCTGTTACCTGCCTATATTAGAGAGAAAATACACTGGATTTTCTAAATGCAGTTTCTCTTTCTTTCTTAAATCGTGATAAAGCTTATGCTGAGTTATTAACCATGATTTTACTCTACAGTTAACACTTGTGCTAGATCTAGACTAGCAATGACATGTTTTGACTTTCAACTTTAGTCATTTACAATAAAAGATTCAGCACGCAAACATTCTAGCACAGCAAGCTTCACCAAGCAAAATAGTTCTCCATTAAAAACTTCTGCAAAACTATGATAAACGATCATGCAATGGTTTAGCACAATGAACATTGGATGGAGGAGTTTTTTGGCACTATGATGGAATTGCTGATATGCATGTTGTTCCCATTCTTATCCTGTTAAACCAACAATTCTCCTTCAATTTGATTGCAGAAAGGCTGTACACTGCATTTCAACCTTACCATACTGACAAAATTTTATCATGTACCACTAAAGAATACATAGCTAATAGATACTACATCAAACTAGAAGAAAAAAATCAATAAAAAAGCAGCTAGTAGACACGGTATGCATCAATTACTAAATTGCCTGGATTGGGCATTGATTAACCACCGCTTGTTATATCTCTTTACTACGGAGTATAATTCCTCCTTCCAAATCTAAGTAGCAAGTTTTCATATGTTCGAGTCACCAACAGCAGTCTCGGGTCATCTGCTGGAATTTCACGTTGCTGACACAAACAAGTTTGAAAAATAATTTCAGGCCAAAATAAAATTGACAAAGAAATTAAAGGTTGATCAAACTAGCAGAAAGCGTTGCAATGAGAATTTCATTTGTAAGAAAATCAGTACCCTAATTCAAACAGGGAAGATGGTTTGCTAACCAGGTTAATTAATCTCACAACCTAATATAACCTACAGGAGTGCCTTTCAATCTCCTACGCAAAATGCATGCAGACTTTTGGGATCATGGATATATATGAATAGCATGAATGATTCATGCAAAAAAAAAACTTACTTTCAAACCCTTATAATAAGCTTCAACAGTAGGCAAGGAAAGAGTGACATTGCGCGTTTGCATGAGATCCCATATGTAATTTGCAGTTGTATAACCACCAGTCTGCAACCAATGAAAAAATAAACATCAGCAGAAATTCTTGCTCCCTATCTTACAAAAAACAAATACCTCTTGATATTTTTGCCTTTTACTACAAATGCTACCGGATAACTGAAGGCACCACAATAGTATATTAGAGCAAAATTGACCAGTGAATTACTTAAAGCTGTAAGAAATTATTAAATTTAAACAATGCAGGCAATATATCTGTATTTCACCTTCTCTCCAGAGGCTGCAAGGAGGAGTTCAGTTCCTGTCTTCGCGCTTAAGAAGAAGCCCTTAGCATTCATTTTCTCCTGCCAGGACATAATGACTTGTTGTCAATGAAAATCAGCATGATCAAAGTATAAGAAATTATTCGTCAAAAACGCCATACAACCAATCACCAGAGTATCCTGTGCAATTTGCATCCCCTTGGGTGTATACCCAACCATTGCTCCCTCTATAAGTGTCTGTATACACATTCAATGTTAGAATTTACAACATAACTTGCGATTTACTGGATAAGTAGTAGTTTAGATAAACATATAAATCAACCAGCCACCAAACCTGTTTTACTTTTTTTACACCCTTTTACTAAGGAAACAAAACAGGAATTATGTGATGTCATAAGTAATGAGAGATTATTGAAGACTGCGGCAGTATTTCATGAAAAATGAAGAGCTAAAAAGTAGCATTTTGGGAAGAGAAAGCTGAAAGGAAGAAGACCAGAAGAAGATTTCTTGAAGGTCTTAAGCAGTTAACCATCATAAAGAAAATAAAGGAAGTAGAAGAAGAAAGATGAAGAGAAAGAAAAGAAAAGAAAATTTGAAACCCTTTAGGGTTAAAAAATACTATATTTTCATTATATCATCGTGCTACCTACTATATCAATCCATTCATACCCTCCAAATGCTACCAAGCAAAATGACCACTAAGATTCAAATATCTAAAACAAAAGCCACTTACTAAAAGGATTCCTTATTGCACTAAACAAACGTGGGTCCAAATACAACCAATTTGCTAGCTTGAAACATATAAATGTTATCAATCACACCCTTACACAAATATCAAAAACTCTAAGCCCATTTTTCATTTTCAAAACATTAAAAATTCGAAATCATTCACGAGGTGGCACCTGCTAGTCATAGTAAGATTTTAATTAGAGTGCTGACTCCACATTCAATGCTCCGAGGTTCATATTTATTTACATTTGTATTTTACGTCCTTATGCACATATATTACAGTGCAAAGCAAATGTTGACAATTGCTACGATCACTTTCCCACTTTCCCTCAATCATTGCATTACTACAAATTTTAAAAGCTCATACAGTTAAAAAAAAAAAGAAATTGACATTAATTCTCTGTGGTTGAGTTTTGAAAGGCCTTTTCTGGGGAAACAGGGAACCACTCGCACATCCCAAAGCCTCTAAACTCTGACACAAGTGGCAACCCAGTTTCATGTGAGTGCAAAACTATACATTCCTTGTCATTCAAATCAGTCTAACAGCTTCATGTGAGTGCACAGCTATCTATTTGACAAGGAACAATATGGTGCACTCCAACACACTGAATCTTCATTTAACTCCATTGGCTATTATATATATATATATATACATATAGGGAAAAAGTTTAAATGAAATCGCTCTCATATGGCTTATATGAGGCAATTCCATTCGTAGCCGTTAGATCTTGATTTGATGGCTACAAACAGTTACATGGAACTCATACCCCTTTTGATGTGACACACTCACCTACCCATTGATTTGATATCCACCCTTGGATCGGAATCCAATGGCACAAAAGATTGGCCTCATGCCTCTTATATGAGAGCGATCTCATGTAAACCATCCTCTATATATATATATATATATATATATATATATATATATAGCTAAATTTACTTTTCACAATATGCAAGGTGGAATCTGAAAATGGGGCAAGGAAAACTTCTGTTAAATGCCTTAAAAATCTTACAACATATCACTTTCTGCTTTTGGGTTCAAGTTTCAAATTACTAGATACTTTGCCATCCGAAAGACCAATATTATATGAAAGGGGACTGAAGTTGAGATGGTAAAGATCTTCATGCCTAGTCTTGTAATATGACTACTTTGTAGTTTGAAGATAACATAGTCAATGGTAATTTAGCAGATAAGTACTATAAATTATTTCAAGTTTGACTGTTGGGACTGACGACAAGGACTTCAATAACCTTTGATGAACTAATTAACCATGCTGTCGTTACCCCTACTATACTTTCTATTGTACATAAATCACCTTTGGAACATCCAAAATTCTACTTCATCAAACTAAGCTCTAGCCTAAGCCTCTTTAAAAGTCCATATATGCAATTTTTATGACTAGGTCACCAAAATCCAACAAAGTTTTCAAGGAACCATAGTTATTAGATGATCATCATGTTTGTGATCTAGCAATTCAGTTTCAAACTCTCAGCCTTCAAAGAAACTAAAAGCTACCATTTTTTAACACATAATTATAACCATAATCAAGTAGACATTTCTCAACAATTTGAGGTAGGCAACATGGATCATATGTCTCCATTCTAGCCTTTTCCAACACCTAAGATGTGTGCTAAGAAGCTCAACTCGGAAACGATACACAGCTCCCCTTCATCACTCAATCAAACGGGAACTACTTTAACCAGTATCAGGAAATAAGTCTCAGTAAATGATTATGTAGCTTCAGAAGTATACCACATAAAGTTCAACCATGGGAACCTTTCCTGCGCTTGTGTAGTCCTCGAAAAGCTTTAAACCTTTGTCAAGGTCCCCACTATGCAAGTAGCACCTGCTCAGGATGATTGCGTTGCAGGTCAAGCAAGTAACAAGAACAATAATTATCATCACTATAAATAGCTTCCTAGCTCTGGATAGTGTCATCCAATCAGCAAAGGTTCTACAAATCCTAGTCATGGTAAGATTCCTAACTTGGCAAAAGTTTTCAATGCCACATGCAGAAACAATCAAATCACAAAAAATATTAAACTCAAAAATCAAATGCCACAATTATAGCTGTCATCCAAACCTCCAAAAACATTTCTAATTTTTTATTAAAGAATTTGCAACAAATTTATATTCACAATCATAATCAAATAGCTCCCTCCCTCCCTCCCTAGGGACTTTATTTCTCCAATTCCGTCGTATGGATAGAAGTCTGATTTTAGGAGGTGTGAGACCTATCGAGAGCCATCTCAATTCAAAGTCTTTGGCTTCTAAGATGCTATTCAAACTTAGCAAATAGTGGGGGTGACCCCAAGAAAATTTTGTCATCCCATTTAATGCAAGATTGTTCTTTTTGTATAGTTACATATCCAACCCACCTTGCATGCAGAGTCAGGCCACCAAGGCCAGGGCTGAGGAAGTAGGGTGTGGGCAGATGCGAGTCATTAATGTATAATAGTGTAGAATGACCCCTGGCCAAAACAATTTGAATTTTTTTTTTTTCATGTTGAAATTTTCGTTGTCAACAACCTTTAATTGATGGTGAAAAAAAATCCTTCAATTGAATGATTGTGATGTCTCACGGTATGTAATTATTATGTCAATCACAACTCTGTAGCCTCTAAATCATCCCAAATTGAAAGTCTATTGTTCTCACTAGACGTTAACATACTGAAAAATTCTCCAAACACAGAGATAACATTTAAAATTGTTGTTGCCTCTAGCAACAACAACTCAGACTGAACAAAATTCACAACCAATTGATCACCCAAAAACCAAACACCAGGTGAAAAATATATATGAAAAAAGGTGGCAACAAAATAATTTTACAAAGAAAACAAAAAAACAGTCCGGACAAGCACCAAGTCTCTTGCACTAACCACCATGAGTAGTATAATTTGGATTGCAACCGACTCCCAAGACTGCTCCGCCTCCAATAACATTGCCATTTTAAGTTGATCGGCAAACAGAAGATGAATTAATTGGTCAATGAAATGAGGTTTTTCACTCTTGCTATAATTATACAATTACTTCTCTGCAGTAGTATTTTTTTCGGTCTGTTTGGAGGTTTTCAAATTTTGCAGAATACCGATTTATATAATCTGTTCTTTCGAACAAATTTCCCACCATTTTTTACAATAGACGATATTTGGGATGATTTAAAGGCTACAGAACTCTGGCATTCTATGAAAGAAATACATACCATTAAGCACCACAATCATTCAATTGAAGGTTGTTTGCAACCAAAATCACAACAAAAAAAGAAAAATCTAAATTGATTTGGCCACTGGTTATTCTTTAACGCCATGTATCATTTACATGCATCCTTTCAACCTTCTCACTGCGACATCCATTGTCCTATGTATATGTGCATCCCAGCTCAACCTACACTCCTTAAGATTCTCTCCTAAAGGTGCCCCAGTTCCAATGAATATACTCGTTTTTTATCCTCTCTCCTAGTTATCCCACACATCCACCTTACCATCTTCATCTCAGCTACATTAAATAAATCTATATGACATTTCTTTTGGGACAACACAACATAGAGTATTGTAGCCCTAATGCTTCTCCTATAGAACTTGCCTTTAAGCCTATTCAGAACTCGCCTATCACAGAATACTCTCCACTTTACCCACCCTGCATTTATTGTATGTACCACGTCACCCCTAAAATTTCCCTATCTGTTTATAATGGACCCAAAAAGCGGAATTGCTCATATCTTAGATAACTTCCAGCCCATCTACTTCAACCAAGGTTCTACCTTCCTTATAATCAATTCCATGCACATTATCTTAGTCCTAGAAACCTTTCGACTCTAGGCTTCCCTCCACAGTTTTAGTTTTGTTAACTCTACTTTGGTCTCATCAACTAAACCTACATGATCCACAAAAGGCATGCACCAAGGTAATCTGTTGTAATATTTACAGTTAGCTCATCCATAATTAGAGCAAAATGATAAGGGCTTACAAATGGTAGACCTAGATGACTGCGAACTACTTGGTCTACCCCACAATTGTCAGTTCATTAGTCACTACCCCATCGTAAATATCTTTTATAGTATCTATGGATCCTCTTATAACTCCTTCAAGGCACTCAAAATGAGCCCTCTAGGCACTCCATCATAAGTTCTTTATATATCTATGAAGGTCATATAAAGGTATTGTCTCTTATTCCTAAACTTTTCTACTGAAGTAACATAAAGATAGTCTTAATTATTGACCTCTTTCGCATGAAACCAAACTGAATTTAAGATACCTTAGTTACTTTTAGCAAAAGTACTACTACTCTGACGTTGACTGAATGTAAACAGCAGGAACTTGAGGAGTAGGCTCCCATAACTTCAAATTATGAGTTAAAATTTTTATGCCCCCCTCTAGTTTGCATAACTTTGGATGATCCCTTTATTCTTATATAGAGGTATAAGGGTACTTCTCATTGATAATTTGTCTGTTTGCCTAAATCTGCCTATCTAGGCAGATCTGGGCTTATATACATAGTCAGGTCGTTCCACAACAGCTTGCACTTTTGGGACAACTTGGTTTCTAACATGGTATCAGAAACAGCTTGCGCTTTTGAGACAATCTGCTCTCCAACATGGTATCAGAGCCAGGGAATCCCAATTTCGATTCCAACCATGCCTCCACATGTGCACGTGCAAGCAACTAAATATGTTAAATCATGCTTGGCCATGCAGGGAGTGATGGATAATCTGTCTGCATCTGCCCATTTGGGTCAGCCTGGGCTTCATATCCATTCTTGGGACGTTCCTTGACCACCCGATCTTTGAGGATTTACTTTCTAACATTCTCGACCACTCCTCTCGTGTCCTCTTTGACCTCCAAATTTTATTGAACAGCCTAGTCACCCAAGTTATGCCAACACCCCAAGAGACATCCATGCCTCAATAAAAATCCCATCAGGTTCTAATGCTTTGTCTTTTCTCATTTTCTTTAAGTCTGCTCCTGCCTCCTCCACTTTGAATCTCCTAATATAGGTCGTCATAGCTTTATTAGGATTAGACCAGATATGACCACTGCCATAATCCTCATTCAATAAATGCTTGAAATACCCTCACCATCTCTCCTTAAGGTCCTTGTCTTTTACTAAAGCTCTCTGATGTTCACTTGTAATGCACCTAACTTGATTTGAGTCCCTACTTCTCTTCTCTCTTAACTTGGCTATTTCATAGACGTCCCTGTCCTCTTTTCCAAATGTAATGTACAAGCCGTAAAACAACTTAAATCTAGCTTCACTTGCTGCTTAACTATCCTCTATTCAACCTTCATGCATCTCTCCCAACTTAGTTTTATTCCCTTGCTTCCTCTATCCCTTCATGTGTACATCTAACTACTAATCCATGTTGCAGTGCTTCATATTTCAAATCTCATATTTCAAATTTTGAAGACATACAATCAGCTCATGAGATAGTTTATAAAAAAACAAATCTTAGTTCGAAGCTACTAAAAGTCACATCCTGAATCTCGATTCAGAACTACACATTAGACCGAATTCTCACTTAATCATATTTACGAATGAACACAGCTACACTAAAAAGTAAGATAAATCCACAAATAAAATGCATCAAGTGACCATGACTTCAACAGTAGTGGAGGTAGCATCATCAAGAATGATTCTTTTTTGATACTTAAAAACCATTTTCTCTGAAAATTACCTCATTGCTTGCATAAGAATAAAAACATCGAAGGAATAACCGTCCTGCTTAAGCATCTCCAGAAGTGTTTCCAATGCCTTATATAATGAACAAAAACCAAAAGCAAATCATTGTGGGTGGAAGGTAAAAAGGTTTACTGAAGAGAAAATTACACAGCATTGCCAGTAGAAATTTGTAAAGAAAAAAAGAAAAGAAATACATGTTCATGAGAGTAATGCAGAAGTGAAATAATCTCAGTACTGATGACATTATTGTATCAACACTCTAATCTTTTTATGTGATTGTTATTCTAAATGTATTTGATGTAGAACAGTGATGCAAAACAAAAAGTGTCACATTGCGAACTCCATTGTGCACTGTTGCCAGGAAGCTACAGTTCACCTACACAAGACCACTTAAGGCACTGCTAGAACGGTCATAAGACAATGCATGTGTTATGACCAGCACCTGCTACCATATGGTGGCCCCACCTTGTCACACGGTCTTCCTTCCCTTATATGGACGTGATTAGTTTTATTCTTTTCCTAATTTAGGTAGAATTTAATTAATTCTTTGTCAAATAAAGATATTATTATTACTTCATTTTCTAGTTAGCACTATACATCTATTAGAAGTAAGGTTAGATGCCTATAGTATGCTTCTTACGTATTCTGTAGTCAGGCATTAGAAATTAACGTTATTTTCTTAGTTCAATTACGTCTCTCCTTCCCTAGCTCTATTCCCCTTTCCCCTACATAGAGTTCCCGTTTTAGCCACTGGGCAACAACAATGTGCTACCTGCTTCCAAGGCCAGCTGAGCCAGGTATTTAGTCAATTCTAGGTGAGTTTGACAATATACAATGATATCATGAAAAAGACACAAGTGACTTGAAAAAGTACCTCTGTGTTATGCAAATATGCACAGGCATGAAAGGCAACATGATAAACTGTCAACTGCCTGTTCAAAAAAGCACGCCTATGAACAAATTCAGCTGTGGGAATGTTGTATAACTCTTCTTCTGAGACACCCATCATCACGTTTTCTGCAGTGTCCCTTGAATTTTCAAGGGATGACCATCCTTTTGATTGTTTGACAAGCTCAATGATCTATCCAGATGATGGAAATTCAGATGTTTGACAACAAAAGCAAAAATGATCAATTGAGCTACAAGAAATGTTCCACATACTTTGCTTGCGGTTTCATCAGATACGGGTGTCCTATTCTTATATGCAGAGATAAGTCCGGCGTAGCAGAACTTATTTAAACCCAATCCAGCAGCAGTCATGTCACGAACGATGGCATATCTGTAATTCAAGACAGTCAGTTATGATTGATTACATTATCCTATGATTAAGCAACATTATACAGATTAGGCTCATTAGAACGAAAAGATAGTAACATATAATATGTAGAGACCGGTTTACATGAGATCATTCTCATGTAGCTTGCATGAGCCAAGCCATCTCCATTCGTCAGATCTTAATCTGACGGCAGGCATCAAATCATGAGGTAAGTGCGAATCATCACAGCCATTAGATCTTGATCTGAAGGCTCAAGATTACTCAGGCTCATACAAGCTATATGAGAATGATCTCATTTAAACTTTTCCCATATATATATATATATATATATATATATATATATATATATAGGAAAAAAGTTTATTTAAATGAGACAACTCTCATTTGGCTTATATGAGGCCAGTTACAAAGGTTAAAAATACTTTAACTATATCAAAAGTTAAAAAGGATTATATCATGCATAGTCGTCTTGACAAGGCCAGCTAAACGCTGCAAAAGAAAAAATAGCCTTGGCTCTTACTGTGTCACAAACTTATCATCTAAAATTAAACGGCGCTACAGATTAAACTGAAGAAGACATAGTGGAAGTACGAACATACACTCGATCTACACGGCCAGAAGAGGCACAAGAATTAAGAAGACAAATGTAAGTCTGCCCATTTGGTTTGACCCCAGTTCTTTTCATTTCTTCCAAAAGCTTCAAACCAACAAGTTCCAAAAGCATCAGTACACCAAGCTAAGAACAACTAAAGAACATCATTATCATAGCCAGATGAGGGTATATACTTGAATGGCAGGATCAGAATTCTTGCACTTTCCACAAGTCGAGATCAAGAAATTATACAAAGAGACCTGACACCAAATGAAACAGCCCATTCATAGCTAAAAGAACAATCAATTGAAAGAAACATGGTACAAGTACATAAATCTTCAGCACTAATGCAAAAAACAAAATGTTCTCCATGAATTTGGCATACATCAGGAACCAATCCCATTGCCTTCATCTCATCACGAAAGAAGAAGGCATCTTGGAGACGGCTTCCCTTCATTGTCCCAACGATAAGAGAATGAAAAGTATCCCTAGTGGGCTGCACACCATCAAGCATCATATCATCGTACACGTCTCTCAGCAGGAAAGGCCTGACAAAGTCAAACCCACACCTTCTCAATTTAAAAAAAAAAACTAAGAAAAGCAGAGAAAAAAATTACACATAAAAAAAAAAACCCTAAGAACTTCATTCCTAAACATGAAGCTTCATACCAAGTTAATGCATTGAATAAAAAGCAGACAAAATTGACACTTTATAAAAAAGCCCAACTGCAGAAATGAGAGAACTCCATATCAAGTTACCCCATCGAATAATAAAACAAAAAACAAATGAACTTTAGAGAAAACCCAACTTCAGACATCATAGAACACCATACCAAGCTGCCACATTGAATAAGAAAAAAGACAAAATGGAAACTTCTGAGAGAACACAACTTCAGAAATGATAAAACACCATACCAAGCTACCGCATTTAGAACAAAGGCAGACAAAACCTGAAATTTTAAAGAAAACCCAACTGCAGAAATGAAAGAACTCAATACCAAGTTAGCACATTGAACAAAAAAACAGACAACATTGAAACTATAGAGAAAGCCGAAGTTCATTATAATAGAAGACCGTAGGAATCTACCTCGTTGAATAGGAAAACAGATAAAATAGACACTTTAGAGAAAACTCAACTACCAGGCTACCAAATTGAATAAGAGAAAAGACGAAATTAAAATTTTAGAGAAAATCCGACTTCTGAAATGATAGAACACCACACCAAGCTATCACATTGAACAAGAAAACCCAACTGCAGGAATAAGAGACTCCATTCCAATTAACAAGTTACCACATTGAATAAAAAAACAGATAAAATTGGGCAAAACCCAACTGCAAAAAATGAGAAAAACTAAAAAAAGAAAGCATTTGAAGACCTTCTCTGAGCTGTGAGGGAGCCGACGACAGTGTTATACTCGGACACATTAGTAGCATAATTCTTCTTAGCGTATTCATCCGCAGGAGCAGTTGAATAGCACGACGACGCAGCGCTCCGGCTCCGAAGTACTCGAAACCAACGACCTGCGGCGACCTGCTCGAAAATCAGTCCCAACACAGATTGCCAAATGCTGAACAACACAAGATACAATCACATGGAGTGAGATTGAGAGAGAAGGTACCAAGGATGGGTTGAATGAGTTTCATGGCGAGAGGAGGAGTGGGGAGCGGAGCAATGGAGGGGGAGAGAGCAGAGCCCTTCTTCTCTGATCGGCGGAGGATCGGAGGGGTTTTGTGGGAGCCGAAATGGCGGCCGGTGGTGAGACTGTGGAAGGCGACCGAGTTGAACCGGGTGGCACTGTTGGGCTGGGCCTGATGGGTTCAACTCGTTTAAAGCCACCCCCAAACCCAAACCCGTCTATAAAAAGCCACATAAAGGAGAGAATATTTATATAGAAAGCTCACTCCAGACTATCGGCCACATTAGCCTAACTGTGGTGATGCAAAAAAAAAAAAAAAAAAGTTAGCCTAACTTTGAAGGTACTATATGTATTTTTACGAGTCATGCTAGGTTGTACTGTAGTGTGCTGTATGGTGGTAGTCATTATATCACGTGGGGCCCATTGATCTTATTGCTACCACCCTACAACAATGCATGCTAGATTTTTCATTTTTTATATTGTACATTATCTCGGCTATAACTATTGTGGCAATGGCTGTGATGGTGGTAGATATGGCACAGTCTCCAGTGAGAATTCCGACATGGTTCCTTGTGGTTGTTGGCAAGGTTGGGAGAGGATGCTTCAAGTAAGAGAAGAAAGCAAACGTTGTTTTGTTGAATGGGGTGGCTAGTCCTGGGAGCAAAGTAGGGTACAAATGGCTCATTTCATTTTAAGGGGAAACGATGTTTGTATAGCAGATTCCTACACAGCTGATGTGTATGAAAAATGTCTAGGAATCTGATGTAGGGTTATCACTGCCCCATTTTAAGTCCTGACATCATCATTTAGGTGCAATTGTTTAAGAATCGGTCTTGTTAGGGCATCTAGGGTCGGGTTTTGCTATATCCAACCCTACCCGAGATAGAACCTGAGTTACTTAAACCAGACCCTACTCGAGATTCCTAAACCTAACCCTACCTTAGATAAAACCCGCAATACCCATGAACCCGAGATAGTAACCGAGATTTTAATAAAATAATTAATATAATTATAAAATTTTTTAATAAAATAATTTATATAGTTATAATAATAAATATATATAGATATATATATATTAAAAAATAAAAAAATTAAATTATATATCTCAAATAGGGTCAATTCTTGGATATTTTAAAGCCAAAACCCAACCCGAATAAATCTTAGAACCGACCCCGGATCAATGTCAGGTCGGTTCCATCTAGGTTGGGTCGGGTCTAATTTTTTGGTACAGCCCTGGGTATTGCCAACGCTGGCTAGATTTTTCCATTGTTTAATTCTTTGGGGTGGCTAAACAGCCATTTGCCAATAAAAGGAAGATATGCAAATATCAACTTTTCAAGGTCGTCGCACACACAAAAAACAAACTGTGGGGGCAAAAAAGAGAGCAACTTTGTACCATTTGTAGGCATGCATTCTCTTTTTATCGGAACACACTCCGTCATCAAGATAAAAGCATCCAAATAGTGCTCTCTACATCTCAGAGAGTCAGAGACTATGAGAAGACAGAAAATACTCCCTCGGGTCACTTTTAATAGATACCAATTTTTCCCACATGTCAATTCCAAACTATCAATTCACCTCTTTTTATAATAACACAAAGGAAATATGGAATCTGATATCTCACCCAAACTATCAATTCCCACATGTCCTAAGTGCCTAACCTGTTTGAACAATATGCCAAAAACTTAGGACCTCCTATAAAAATAAAAAATTGTTTATATTCAATTCCCACCATATTTTTCTTTCTTAACTACATAATCAAGTTTAATTACAACAAAAAGCGAGAAAAGGACATATGATACACTCACCTTTCTATACATAAAAAACAAATCCTTCCATCACTTGTGTCCAAGGCCTTTGTTAATTCAGATTGCAATCTCCCCCCTTCCGTACTATTTTCTTCATCAACATGTTTCTACGTGAAACAATATTTGTTGCCATTTCTGAAGTTGCCTCGACATCAATTATTTTCTTCTAAAGAAAAAGAATATGACAATTGGGGAAAATTATTCCTCTCTCACAGAACGCCTCTTCTGAGATTGGGAAGTCAAAGGTGGTAGATCAGCAGCTGCTTGCTCTTTGTAGTCCTTCCGAATGCTCCACAATATCTCTGCAGATCTCCTCATGCTTGGACGGCTCTGCCTGGAGGGAGCTAAGCACTCTAAAGCCAGCTCAAGAACCTTTTCCAATGCAAGGATCGTAGCTGGTGACCGTGGTAATCTTGGGTCCAGTATTAAAATGGCATCTCCTTCACTAAATTTCTTCATTGCCTGCATTACCAACCATAGGTATCAGCAGAAGAGTAATCAACAATCAGAGTAAGAACGTCCATACAACAGAGGATAAAAAACAAAACAATTATTTCATGAATATCCTTAACAAGACAAAACAAATTAAAGGCAATCGCTCCCCACTGACTCATGTTGTCTCCTGTAGATGTACATGGAAGTTCTATGTACATCTATATCTTCCTTTGAGTTCCATACATATGCACCTCGGCTCACACGTGTCAGCATGCACCGAGGAGACACAGGGCTGTCAGACGACTCAGATCTCGATCTGGCTGTGCATGTTAATACATGGGCCAGGCAGCCCCATGATTAACGCACACTGTTGGATCTCAATCCACGATATACTATAGTTTATCAGCTACGAGTGATATTCAAGACTGCAGAAGGCTACATGTTACAGCAGATATAGCTAAAGCACTTTTGTATATGACAGCTCATGCAGTAATTTACATTAAAGATGAAGATAGTTACAAAAAAAAGTTTAAAGATGAAGATGAGTTCTTCAGCAGAGTGCATTTTTTAACAAGCTCACCAAAATATTACCATGGAGTATCATTGAAACAACTACGTACCCATCTAGCCGTTATCCTTTCTTTGATTTCCTTTTTTGGTTCAATAGGCCACCTTGCTGACATTATTTCTACCAGTAATACCCCAAACGAGTACACATCACTTTTTTCGGTGAGTTGGTAAGTTCTTAGATACTCAGGATCTAAATAACCAGCAGTTCCTTTCACTTGGGTAGAAACATGGGTTGCTCCTGTGTCAGTTTCTGACAAACGAGCAAACCCAAAGTCGGCGACTTTAGCCCTAAAATTTTCCGTTAAGAGGATATTTGAAGATTTGATGTCCCTATGGATTATAGGACGTTCTGCAGAGAAAGAAAGACAATATAATGAGTACAAAGCACAACCAGCACAATACAGTTTTTCCTTCTATACACTGTATAAGGAGAAGCCTGGAACCGGAAAACCATGCCAGGGATACAATCAGAAAAGGCAAACTTTGGCAAAAAAATTTAAATCTGTACCTGCATACATGTGAAGGTAGGTAATAGCATGTGCAACATCAATTGCAATATCTAAACGTGCAGCAAGGTCAAGAGTTGTTCCATGCAAGCCTGCATCAGGGCAATCATATGAGAGCTGATACTCAACCCACACTACACTTTGGGTACATACAAATAAAGCTTATCAAATAATAACATCAATTTTGGAGCATCATATTAATAATGAAATCAATATATTATCATGATGACGATGTCAGGAAAATACTAGAAGAGAAAGAGAACAATAAGTAGATGAAGACTACAAAGAAGCATGCCTTTCACACCACTCATAAACATCACCTGATACTGCTCTTGGATCAGGAAGTCCATTTTGGTGAGATCTTGCGGAGACTTGTCAATGCCTCAAGCAATAAAATCTTAAGAACAAAATTTTCCTTTTGGCGGAGGAACAGGACAAATCTTGGCGGTTTCTTGGCAATTTCATGATTTTCATCGAAGTGGTATTTCACTTTTTTTTTTTTGGGGGGGGGGGGGGGGGGGGCAAATTTTGGAGAGAAAATGACGAAATTTAGCAAGATCTACCCATTTCTGTGGGAAATAGTGAAGCTTGCCAGTTGCCACTAACATAAACTTCTTAATAGCACAATGTATAAAATGTTAAGGACCAAGCAGAAACTTCTTAGTAGCATCTTATTAACAATTACATACGTTTTATTGTAATCATATCACCACAATACAATCATTTGGGATTCATGATAAGAACCTATCCTGCCATCACAGTTGATCAATGGTCAGATGGATGTTTAAACCAAATATCCACATGTATTCCCTCACAAACTCCAAATATTTCTCTCAAAGACTCCGCAAACATATGTAATTCATGTCTCAGTGAAATCAAGTCTCATCAGTTAACCGCCCTAATTCCACAAAAAGCCCTAGCCATAAACAAACTTTAACCAGACAGAATAGACATATTATGAAAAGACCCAATCCGTTAGTCCAAGCCTATTCCTAGCATATACACAAATAATCTTTTTCTTCATTTGCTAAGTACCAAAATCAGCAGGGTGTGCTTGATGTTTCTGACGATGAAGAGAATCAAGAAACAATATGAAAAATATCACTCCTTTCACTGATAAAGGAAAAATTATTATGTTTTTCCTAAGGAAAAATGCAGAAACAATGGAGCTACTTATTGCCAAATACTCCCTCTGGGCATTATTAATAGATACTGTTGATTTTCAAATGAACTATCTGTTAAAAGTGAAGAGAATCAGCACTTGAGATGTGATTCTTTCAGTTTTTTGCGCCACATGACCAATTTGTGAGTACTTTACAAGGGGACCCAATGTTTTCAAAGTACTACTACAATTACTGTAGCACATTATTGAAAACATAATAATTTTGCTCTAGGAGAAAGAGATTACCATCCAAATGCTCTCTAAGAGTACCGTTTGGAACATATTCAACAACAATAATCCTTTCACCTTCATGCTCTAGATATCCAAGAAACCTGACCAAATTCAGATGCTCAATCTGTGCAAGAGTACGGACTTCACTCTGAAATTCTACATTTAGATGCTTCTCACTAACAGTCTGAAAAAAAGTGGACATACTTAAGTTTCAATTCACATGATTGATCAATGTTTACAGAAAGATGAAAAATTTGATTAACCTTCTTAGCACGCTTTACTGCAACATAGGTTCCATCTTCAAGTCTCCCTTTATACACAGTTCCAAACCCCCCTTGACCAATTTTGTAAGATGGGGCAAAATTTCTGGTGGCTTTATACATCTCTTCCAAGGTAAACTTTACACCTCCACGTGCACTTTGTGTAGAATTGTATGCATTGATGTTAACCCCTCTACTCGAACGCCCTTTTCGACTACTTGCCGATGTATCAGATGAAACTATTAGGGATGAAAGAAAGACATATAGAGATCAAGACCCTGTCAATACTTCATCAGTATATTCATTGGGATATCTCATATATTAAGGTTTCCACAAAATTTGCCTTTATTTGTAAGGACTTGACAGTAACATGAGACATCGTTGTAGTTATCTCAACTAAAAGCACAATCAACATTTTTTTATAGACAACATTTTAAGAAGCATAAATGAAATTTAACAAATTTTGTTGGAGTTAATTGATATTAAAGATAAAAGTGTCACTGAACAAATACATACAAGACAACTCCCACCTTAATATATTTCCATGAGAACTCTTCATTACTTCCTTAAAGAAAAATCAAATCAAATAGTTCAAGTCAGGAAGCGCCTTTCCCTTAACATATGGGATGGAGAACATTGGATCATTCACCTCCGCTCTAGCCTGTTTTACGCCCTCTTCAGTAAAAGATAGCATAGCCAAATTTTTTCCTATTAAAATCATGCATGCCCTCTTAGGTCTTCCTCTCCCTCTTTTAGCATCTTCAACTTATATCCGTCCACCTTTATTATGGGGACATCCTGTGGTCTTATCTTCTCATAACTCCTTTCTTTATTTGGACAATCTAAATAAGCTATCCAGGAACTCTGTCTTGGCCTTTACAAAATCTATGCCTTTACAAAATCTATGCGAGGCAAATAGTGATGTGAACCATGCTGGGGTTACATTCCTCCTCAAAGTTGGTGACAAAGACAAAAAGTTCAAGTTCATGGTGAAGCCTCAAAAGGATCCAAACATTATTTGGGATCTAGGACTAAATCAAGGCCCATGAGCAAAAGTTGATGGAAAGTCCAAGAAGAAATAAAGAAAGTCAAATTTGTCATTTATTTTGGAGCAGTAATTATGTGGGCCAACTATCACTTTATTAAGGCCTCAATATCTGCATTTGACCTTTCACTTCCCTGGGATACCTAGGAAATGTTGTTTTGCATTTACTCCTGTAGAAAATGTAGCTGTCCTGCCTTTATTTTCCACCTGCTCAGTTTAAACGAAATTGAAAATTATGTAAACCTATAAATAGGCCTTGGATGTAATAGAAAATAGAGCTTATTGATTTTGAACTAAATTATATTGTTGTTGATTGTGTGTCAATCCAACTCTGTGTTTGTTGAAGGTGTGACCTTCCATACACTTACCCCTGGTTGATTGCTCTCTCTTGTAGAGATTCAGTTTCAGAAGCCTGCTTGTAGCTGAATTTACTTGATTCAGAAGAAGTAGAAGACGTTATTTGATCAAGTTCTGTTGCGGTCTCTGTTCATCTCTGCCATCAACTTCACCTTTATTTGCTTTCTTCTCTGCGCATCGCATCAATTGGTATCAAAGCCTCGCTAATGTTCCGAGATGATTTTGAGCATGCCTTTGCCGTTTTTCTAAAGAATCATGGTTGAAGATGAAAGAGTTGATAATGTCCATTTGGAGTTCATCAATCTGCGCAGCTATGGTGAAAGTTACCCTTTCAATCTTCCTAATCTTCCTAATCAGGAAGGTGTATGCAGTCCAACTTTGATTGTGCAACATGAAATAGATTTTTCTCTTCCCCCCATCTACGATGAAGACTACCTTCTTCTTCCTGTTACCATCTCCAACTCCTCCCCACCCTCAAGAGCTGTTTTTGTCTCCTAGAGTGATCTAGCCGCAGCCATCCATCATATAAGTCTTCAGCCCTCTCGTATTATTGTCAACCCCATCAATGGTGTTGTCCCGTCTTCCTCATACATTAGTTGCAATAAAGTTACATATTCAGTTTCAAACTTCTTCTCCTCCATTCTTACCAAAGTATCTTTAAATTCGAGGACGAATTTTTCCGAGAGGAAAGCAAACAAAGCTGAAGTTGATGGTAGAGATGAACAGAGACCGCAGCAAAAACTAGATCAAACAACGTCTACCACTTGCTATGAATCAAGCAAATTCAACAGGCTTCTGAAACTGAATCTCTGCAAGAGAGAACAATCAACCAGGGGTAAGTGTATGGAAGGGCACACCTTCAACAAATACAAAGTTGGATTGACATGCAATCAACAACAATATAATTCAGTTCAAAATCAACAAGCTCCATTTTCTATTACATCTAAGGCCTATTTATAGACTTACATAATTTTCAATTTCGTTTAAACTGAGTAGGTGGAAAATAAAGGCAGGACAACTATATTTTCTAGAGAAGTAAATGCAAAACAACATTTCCTAGGTCTCCCAGGGAAGTGAAAGGTCAGATGCAGATATTGAGGCCTTAAAAAAAAGATACTTGGCCCACATAATTATTGCTCCAAAATAAATAACGAATTTGATTTTTTTGTAGCTCCTTTATTTCTTTTTGGACTTTCCATTAACTTCTGCTAATGGGCCTTCATTTAGTCTTAGATCCCAAATAATGTTTGGATCTTTTAAGGTTTCACTATGAGCTTGAACTTTTTGCCTTCATCACCAACTTTCAGTAGGAATGTAACTCCAACATGATTCACATCAAATAGAGGCTTTTTCACATGTTTCTATACTTTTCTACCAATCGGTGCAACAATAAGATAGCATCAATTTTCAACCTTGCTCGCATTAAACCAAAATGATTTTCCATTACCTAGCCACTTTATGCTATCGTCCTTCTACTACTCTTTGCCCCATATCATGGTAAGGCTCAGAAGCTGGATATCCCAACCTTGCTGACATTAAAGAAAAATAATTCTGCCACTTTCACCATCATAATCCTATCAGTACATCTCATGACACCAACCCGGTTTTCTCTCCTTGTCTGCCACTAAATTATCCCACTCGTATCGCAGACTTTCCTAGATAGAAAAATTAAAAACCTCTCCTAGCTTCCTAGCCTTCTAATTTTTGTCTCTTGCAAGCAAGAGGTGTTAACTCTATTCCTTCTAATTGTCTCCACAAACATCTTCTCTTACCCTCCAACATCTCAAAATCCACATTGCTAACCTAACTGCGCGCTTCTTGACCGGCCCCTTCACTATCTTATCTCTCCAATCTAACACGGGAACCCTTGCTCACTTCACATTTCAACGGGACTCACTTCAAGGAAATGTGCTAGCCAACCTTTACCTACTTACATCGTACCCAGATTTTTGTGTACTATATTCAAGGGAACGCCTTATCTCTAACTAGACCATGTTGTGTAATATTTACAAGAATTGACAACTGGTATCAACTATCAACTGCAGGCGATCCTCCTCTCTTACCCGAGCTTGTTGAACCAATGACATTACAATCTCTCGTATTATTATATTAGTCAATTCTCCGTTTTTTATAATTAATTAATTCTTCATATTAAGTGTCCACATTATCACCACTAAGATATCGAAAATGCTTCGACCAGCCTGCCACGCTTGAACCACGCTCTCAGCACGGGCCTCATGCATGGACACGCAGAAGACCCAAGCAGCTCTGAAAGCGCTGTGGACCGTCAGCAGCCATAGCACTGCTCCTAAGATAAGTTTCAGGCAACATGTTCCACCATTTTTGTCTTCAAATTTACGGCAATGAAGAAGTCAATATTCAAAGAGACAGCAGCGAAAGCCGCTAGGCAATTTAGAAAAGATAAGAAACAGCAAAAATACATTTTTAATCATTATGTCAACCAAGAAGTTCTCCCCATAATTCTAAATGACCTACTTGATCAAATTCTAATTCACAAATCTGAAATCTTCAGCTACTGTGGTTCAAATGTATGTTTTTCACCCTTACCCCGCCTACGGCCTACCACGAAGAATTCGCCTTTTCTAAGAAGAAATTTCATTTTTTATTGATCTCACTCACATAAAGCACGTCGAAGGTGGAATTTTTGCTCAATAATCAGTCAACAAATAACACATATACTCCCTCCGTCCGGAAGTAGTAGTTGACATTTGGTTTTCAAAATGAACTGAAAATGTTCATTTTGAAAAACCAAATGTTACTACTAATTCTCGACGGAGGGAGTACAAAAGATGGATGTTGAAAAGCTATAGAGCAATCAAGAACACTACCAGAAGGTGCTCCGGACACTTCAATCTCCCGCCCGTCTTTAGCCGATCCAGCCGCCGAAGGGGCCGCAAAACACGCGATGAAGACCCCGGCGAAGGCCATGATTGCACTGCGCGCGGCGCCGCCCATCCCGCCATCGGAAAGCACTTCGGAGTCCCCAGACGCCCGGGAGAGCCCCGACCGATCCGGGGTCCTCCGGGGGCCTGGCTCGGACTTCCGGCTGGCGGTGCCGGAGCTCTGCCACCAGATCGACCGGCGGTCTGGGGTCCGGCTTCCGACCGACGAGCCGGAGGAGCTCCGCATGAAGGCTGAGGAGTGGAGTTGGGCGGAGGTAATGTTCGCGAAAAAGGCGGCTAAAAGACCGGCCTTGTCGGACAGCTCATCTTCTCGCAGCGTGGCGTTTGGTGAGCAAAAATACTTGGCTTGGGTCAAATACGAAACTAATTCATATAAAAAAAACTTGGCTTAGGTCAAGGATATCAGTGATAAGAAAGTTTCATAAAACACATGAATGGAAGGTTTATTAAAAAGCTACATTTGTTATAAAATTATTAACAGCATCTCTTTTTATTCAATAAAAACATTATTATATGAATTAATTTAGTATTTTCTTACTTTATGTGAATGCATTATTTGATGAATAAGGAAACATTAAACATACATGCTTAGATCTTTTGATGTGTTCCTAAATGTTAGGGGCCGTTTGGGGCGTGATTAAAAGCAAAACATCCTGCTACACTGTAGCATCTGGATATTTTATATATCCAGCTGATACACCTCACGAGGTGTTTCAGCTGGATGTAAAAATCCACATGGATGCTACAGTATATATCCAATATCCAGTCTGGATATTTTGCAATAATCACGCCCCAAACGGCCCCTTAGTCTATTCAAGTGGAAACAAAGTGTATCCGACTCATAAAAATGTAAAATAGCAAGATGGGGTCTCGACTCTCCATTTATTTTTATTCATAGATATAGCAATTGAGTTCCATAACAAGAAAGTGTCACCGGTCCTCGACTTCATCATCACCACTATCACTATGGATTTGACTTGGTCTAATTGGACCAGTTCCTCTTTCTATGGAGGCTAGTCGGGCAGATCATTGGAGAATTGCAGGGAGGTCCCGTAACATCACTCTTATTGAAAGCTATGAAAAATCAGTCCTACAATTTGTGATGCTGAGGTACAGATTCTTTCATGGAAACATTTTTTATACATCTCTTACATGGAAACATGCCAATATTATCGCTTGCATGGTTGTAGCAAAAAAAAAAAAAGATCTCGCATGTCCTCTAGCCTTTTACCATCTACACGGGCCTTTTGTTGATAAAAGAAAAAGGGGAAATTATATAATAAATAAATAAAAAATTTATTTTGATGTACTGTAGCAAATATTTCCCGAACAGGTGCTCTGACAAGCCACGCCACGCCGCTGGTGCCTGCGTGGTTTTTTTTTTAAATTGACCCGAAAGGTACCGACATCTTTCCTTTTCAACCGAAATTTAGTTTATAACCTCGGCCTCGGCCCATCTCCCCGACCTCGACCTCGCCTCGTCTCCCTGACCTCACCTCACCTCGCCTCCAGTGCGCTCTCCAGCAACGACATTGCCACCGCCTCTCCTCGCTCGCCCCGGCCACGACCACGACCTCGACCTCGACCTCGCCTTGTCTCCCCGACCTTGCCACTGCCTCCCCGCGCTCGCCCCGGCCACCGCCTCGACTCTCCGGCGATGTTCTCGCCACTGTCTCGGCCAGATCCATCTCCCTGTGCTCCTTCCGGCCACCATATCGGCTCGCCTAAGCTCCGCCTCCTCATCCTTGACCCCGCCACCACCTCGGCTTGCCACTGCCTCACCTCTCCTGGGCCAGCAATATATGTGGGTTTGTAATACTTTGTATAATTTTATAATATTGTGTTAGTCCTTTGTAATAATTTAATTTATTTGTATAAGTTTAATGTTGTGACATATGTTATGTATATGTATATTATGTTATAAGGTGTTAAAAAAAGTTTGAATTTTGTATTATGGGAAGATGTTAATATAGAGAAATCAGTTAAAAAGCGTCAGTAGTATGTAAAAAAAAACGTGAAGTGCTTGAAAGCCATCGGTTCAACCGACGGCTTCAGGCTGTATACAAAAAAAGTTTTCGGTTGAAAAGAAAGGCATCGGTCAACCGACGCCTTTCGGGTCGGTTTTAAAAAAAGGCACACAACATGGCTTGTCAGAGCACCTGTTCGGAAAATATTTGCTACAGTGCGTCAAAATGAAATTTTTTCTTTTTTGGTGAATTAAATAACAGATACGCATAGATGCTTCTTTCCTATAGATATATGATATGATAAGTTTTTTTTTCTTTTTCAGAGAGGGGGGAGGGGAGGATATAATGAGTGTGTACAAATAGATGACATATGATGCCATAGATTTAAGCTTCTCACCGTAAGGCATTGTTAGGAAAAGTGGCCCCTTATGGTGGAGGTAGGAACTCAAGTCAACACCCTTAGGTCTGAAGTGCGCCTCCACGCCTATTGTTTTGTGCGAGACCATGGAAAATCGTCTCGCCGATATATCGGTATCGGACACAAACCGATACACCGATACCACTCAATCTCGTTTTTTCAAATTTTTCCATATATCGGCGATATATTGGTATTTTTTGAATTAAAAAAATATTTTTAAAAAAAAAAATTTATTTCAATTTTTTTTTTTTTTGAAAAAAAAAAATTTTCATGTTTGTTTTCTATCCTAATATGCATATTTTGAAATGTATTCTTTGTTTAAATTAGTATAACTCATTTTAAAAGTTAGATTGTGAAAATATATGATAAAAACTAGTTTTTAACGACCGATATTTTTTTACACAATATCTCCGATATATCTTCGATACTTCGTCTCTTTGGCTGACCGATATTTTACTGATATCCGATACGACATTCCATGTGCGAGACTCAACGTTCCTCATTCTCTATAACCGGCTCAGAAAGTCCCTTCTCTTTCTTTATTAGATGACAACCAATGCTTATGCCAATTGCGGTTCTATTCCTGATCTATGAAGTCTTTCGTAACCAATTTCTAGTCTTGATCCCGTCACGAAGACAGAGTTCCTATAGATGCCTTCTAAGCTTCCACAGCCTAGCCAAGGAAGCCATCAACTAATGTAGGAAAACTAGTTTCCTTAGCTCTTTCAAAAAAAAAACTTTCCTCTATGTTTATTGGTGCAAGTGAAGTCCATCAAAATGTAGATTTATCAACATGAGCAGTAGAGATTTTCCTTAGTGTGACCGTGGGGCCCACCAAATTGCAACTTATATGCTCATGTCTTATTTATATAATGATAATGATGCCCTAAAGTTAGAAATCGATGGGTAGTTAATGTACCTACAAGAGGAGAGGTTGTAGATGGAATATAATGATAATGATAATGATGCCCTGAAGTTAGAAATCGATGAGTAGTAATGCACCCACAAGAGGTTGTAGCTGGATGGAGATGAAATCCCACCATCCAAATAGTAGCGACTGCATTTGAATTCTTATAGATAAAAAATAAGTGGCAGGAAGTACATGGTTTCCTCATTAATAGGAATTACTACCACCAGGCAGTTTTTGGTAATCCAAAAACTACATGAGTCTTTGTAGGTGTTTCAAAGGATTCTTGAAGTGTATGCAACAAAACAGTCTGTAGGAGACCCCTATCAAGCTCTTCTTCCTGGGGGAACACCATCAGAATTTCGGCGGATCCTTGAGCTCAAGGTTTTTCCCTTGTCTCTGAGCTGGCCTAGAGTTATATATGAAAATAATTAATAGTTAATTCATAACCAGAATATCCTATGGTGTCACATAGTAGATGTCATGTATGATCATAGTCACAATGTTTCAATTTCGGTTCATTTCAGTGAGGAGCCATTTCGGTTTCATTTCAAATTTTTTTTGGAAAGTTTTATAGTGTAAAAAGAGGAAGAAAAAGAATGAGGAAGAGGTGGAGGGGAAGAAGATGAGTGAGAAAGAAAAATAACATGGCTCACACGTCAAAACTTCAAACTTTTTTGCTTAAATTGTAAATAACCTAAAAATTAACTGCCTGAATTATAATAAATCTGAAAATCTGCTACCTAAATTGTAAAATACCCAAACTAGTCTGCGTAAATTGTGAATTTCCGGTAAATTTTGGCGAAACGATAGAAATTGATAAATACAGAGCAGTGGGCGCCCATTTCGCCGTAATTTTGTTAATTTCGCGAAACTTTTGACTATGTAATTCAGAATTGTTAATCTTACAATAGTTAATACTAACACTTGAGCTAATCAAGAGTAAAGAAGATAGTTGATTGGTTGCTTTGTAAATTGTAAACCAACTCATTTGTGAAATAATTATCCACATTGTGTTTTTATAAATGAATACATACATTGAGCTATTTTTTTTGGAATATATTCATTTTTAATTTTTTTGTGTCCGATACCTCTGATTGACTGAATCTAAAGCAGGTCGTCCTACTTAGTTTTTGGAACAGTGAATAAAACACTTTAGTTTTTGGAACAGCGGTTAAAACATTCTGTAGAAAACATTGTGGATTACAATTTTAGCTCATTCTGGAGGACAGGTGATAGTTAAAGATATAACTGATGAATGCTATCTGATCTTCATTATTGTTGATCTTTCGATAATACTTTCTTTCTAACTCCCTCATCTTGTGAATCTCTTTGTAAGGGATCGTATTTAGTTATGAGGGCTATATCTTTTTTGTTGCTATCTGTCGCGAGAGCCATATCGATGATATTCTGAAGCTGCTTAGATCAATGTCAACGTATATCTGTTTTTGACCCTAGTTCCCCGTTTAACCTATTTCCCCTGAGTACTTCGACTGCAGGGATTCAAGAAAGCAGATCAGCAGACTGTACTTGATGACTTCAACAAGCATAGGTCCTCTACTATATCACATCCGCTCCACAAGTCGTCGTGCCTGCGGCACCACAAGTTGCGCCAGTGGCTGCGCTTACCAGCCTCTACTCCCAGCACCATTGGAACTGTCATTTGTCGAGAGGATGTCCTTGCTCCGGCTGCTGCTTTCGGTCGTGGTGCTGCCACCACAGATTCCTTGCTCTCACTGAAGCTGAAAAAGATAGAAAAGATGGATATTCAATCCATGAGAAAGAATTTTTTTTTTGAAAAAGGGGAAGGAAACTTTTTGTATGTCCACAATGCATTAACAAAAATGCAACGGGAAGTTCTTCAGATTTTTTGAGTTTGGCAGGGGCACTAGAAATGTGGTGAATCATCACATTGTATATCGATCATTTTTATCGTATTGTCTGGTTTTGGTTTCTTATTACACTTTAGGGAAATAAAAGCTTTAGTTACTCAAATAGATAACGATTGTCCTTGTCTACAATCTTGAAATCTATTTGTAACAAAGAAAGAGTAGTGCTAAGATCTTTCCTCCTTTACCCAGTAGTGAGTGGGACGAAGCAACACGAACTGACTGAGGTCCCGGCTAAAGCTGTGGCCTTTTTGGCCTCACCAGGCAGAGCCAGGCCAGATTTAGCCTCAGCCACTCCCTTTCTTGTCCTTGTCCTTCTCCTTTTCCTCAGTCATCGTCTCCTCCTCACTCCTCTCCTCCTCCTTCTTTGGCAGCCCATTGAGAGGCCGCGGCCCAGAGGTTGAGGTTGGGGAGCAGGGCACTGAGGAGTAGCACTAGTGCTGGAAAGACAGAGGTAGGCTGAGTGGCTGACACCCGCGTCAAAGAAGGAAACAGGAGGGGGTGGACTATGAGATATGGGGTGGGTTAACAAAGGAAGAAAACATTTTTGAAACTAAGGGGCCGTTTGGGGCATGATTATTGCAAAAATATCCAGACTGGGGGCTTTTTACATATTACCTGGCGCCAAGTTTGTTATTTCCATATGACCTGGTTTTTTCCGTGTTATCTCATATCACCTGGAATCTGGACTTGGAGTACCAAAAATGCCCCTCTTGTATATTTATCGTGTTATGACTGTGCGAAGAGGGCGTGTTGGAGTTGTATACGAAAAGAAAGTGTTTCCGGCCATCTTTCCGGCGATTTCTCCGGCAATTTCCAGAGGCGACTCCGCCGGCGAGTCCTCCGACGAATTCCAGCTGCCCCCAAGGTGTTCGAAGATCCGATTAACGTCCCCCCTGTTCGTCGATTTCTCCGGTGCCCCTTGTTGGATTTCGACGACACGACTGACGGACAGTGCGGTTTGGGCGGCGATTTGTCGCGTAAAACTCCTGGGATTTCGGGGATGAAGAAGTCCCTTGAGTTTCCCCTGCGGCTCCCCGCGCCTTCGAGCAACCGGCGGAGTGTGAATTCTGAGGTTCGGTTTGCGGCGAGGAAGCGTGTGAAAGGGCGTACGAGGAAATACACACATACACACCACTAAAACCGCGGTAAGTTAGATAAATCCTTACTTATTTTAGTTCCAGAAGCTAAGAATTGAAGATTTATAATTTTTAAGATGAAGCATAAAGTCGTATTGTATACAATACGACTTGAGCGTTAGTCGTGTAGGATGCAATACGACTTGAGCGTTAGTCGTGTAGGATGCAATACGACTATTATGATTGCCTGTGTTTCCAACACGACTGTTCTACTGACCACTCTACCTATCTCATTGCAGATGGATACAAAAGAAGATGAGTATATGGAGGCAATACCATCGGAAGAGGAGGAAGATCAGGAATTCTTCGTTGCACCTCGGGAGCGAAAACAGAGGGGCAGGAAGAGGAAGGCTCCGATGGACCCATCAGGCAAGAAAACATGCAATCCGCGACTGGCGGTGAAGACATATTGTCAACCGGGGGCGATGAAAAAGTGTGCGGCCATCTTACGGCGTCACCAAAGATGTTGCCAACTGATCAGAGAAGCTGGGTTCTCTGTCATTTTTGAAGGTGAGGACGTAGTTGTTTCTTGGAACCTGATCGACCATTTGGTTAGGTATTGGGATGAGGAGGCGAAGGTCTTCAATATCAAGGGGAGAACGCTACATTTCACAGAGCAAGAAGTTGCTCTTATCACTGGATTGCCCGCTAAGGGCGAAAGAGTTGAGGTCCTTCCCTTTGTGCCAAGGCGAACGGAATGTGAATTCTTCAAAAAGTACTTCAGCGTAAGGAAACCGGACATTCCACATATTGAAGAAATCATTGACAAGCTTAGCGAGGGCGAAATGAAGATGCCAGAGGAGGACATGGCGAGGATGATCATCTGCCTCCTCATCTCCACGGTGTTGTTTCCACATAGCACGAGAGCGGTGCATCCCTGTTTCTACTCTTATATTGAAGACCTCCCAAGAATGAGCTCATACAATTGGGCTGAGGCTATTCATACGATGTTGGTTTCTGGTATAACCCACACCCGCAGACTAGTGGGTGGGAGAAGTAAAGGGCTGGGAGGTGGATACCTAAATGGCGCCTCATATGTCCTTCAGGTATGTAGTATTTGTATGTTCGTACAGTCTTCGAAAGGCTCTAAGTGTCGTGTATTATGCAACACGTCTTTTATTAATGTCGTTTATTATGCAACACGACTTTATTTATAGTCGACTATTATACAATACGACTTGATATATAGTCGACTTGAATTCAACACGACTGTATCCCCGACTTTTACTAATGTCTTCATCTGATTACTATGCAGATTTGGTTTTTTGAGCACATGACAATCTTCCATTCTGTGTTCGGCCCTACCAGTCCGAGGGCGAAAAGGTGGCCAGGAAGTGGGGCCCTAATTACAGAGGTGAAGATGGGTGCACAAAAGAAGCACCGTATGACCGACTACTGGAAGGGTCTATTCGATAATCTCGACGTATGGGAAGACGTCGTCGATGTCATCGTCCCCATGGACAAAGAGGCATCTCTCATTCCTTCGCCTCCCCCAGTGGCCCCTCAACCGCGACGACATAAGACGGAGAGGCCGGAAAGAAAGAGGAATCCTAAACAACCTACCTGCTCTTCCTCGAGGACGGCTGCTCAGTCTACTGCCCTGGGCCGATTGGAGGGTTCGCTCCAGGGCATACAGTCACTAATTGAGATCGCCCTGTCGTCGTATGAGGAGATGGGAAGGCCCGTCGGACCTCTGGGAGAGGTTCTTCACTGTATCAAGGCATCTGCCGCCACAGCGTCAACGATGTTAGAGGGTCACAACTTTGACCATCCTGCTGAAGAGAAGAGTGAAGAGCTGAAGAAGGAGACGAAGAAGGAGACGAAGGAATCACAGAAGAAGGAGAGGATAACGAAGTCATCATCGGTCCATCACAACGAGGAGGCAAAGAAGCGGCCCGATGACAAGGACCACGTCAAGCAAACTCCGATGGTCATGCGCAGAAAGGAGCTGGCGCACAAGTCAGCCAGCGATTCATTGCACTGGGGTAAAGGTAAGTTGGAACACGATTATTTAATCTTTCGTGTTGCATACAACCCGACTAGGTATTTTTCGTCTTGCATTGAACACGACTATCTAATTTTTCGTATTGCATTCAACACGACTAGCTAATTTTTCGTATTGCATTCAACACGACTAGCTAATTTTTCGTATTGCATTCAACCCGACTATCTAATTTTTTGTGATGGATTGTACACGACTATTCCTTCTTTTGTGTTGAACTCTACACAACTATATTATATTTCTTGCTGTTACTAATACGAATTTTGAAAATGTCATTTCAGCTCCCATAAAGCAGGCGGATGCGGAAGATAAGAGTCGACGGGCTACAAAGAGAGCCGCCGCGAAGATGTTTTTGAAGAAGCTCCAACTAGAACTTGAGGAACACATGGAGCGTGCAGAAGAGGAGTCCCGGATGACGTACGGCCGGGACAGATTCCCCCCTGGTGTAGTGGTAAGGAGGAGAATGAGGACTGTCAATTCGAGGGAATTGCAGAGGCTTAGGGAAGAAGACCATATACGGAGAATGGCGGAGGAGAGGGCGAGGAAGAATTTGGCAGAAGATCCGAACGCCGACTCTGAAGATACCTTATCCGACCAACGAACAACCTCTATCATCGATGAGGTGATCTCTTCCCTACAGCAGTCGGATATCCAAACGGCCAAGGATGATGAATGGGCAAAGGAGGAGGCGGAGAAGAAGGACGAGGTTTCATTGGCAAAGGAGGAGGAGGAGAAGAAGGAGGAGGATGAGGCAAGGGAGGAGGTGAAGGAGGAGGAGGTGAAGGAGGCAACTGGCTTAACGTTATCCCAGGCTGTTGACGTTGATGTCCTGCAAACCCCAGAAAAGGCTAAGCTGCCAGTTGATCTCCCAGAAAACTATGGTAATTTGGAGTTATGCTTCGACATGGGGGTGTTGTTAGAGCGGGATAGAAGGGAAATATCAGGATGGATAGCCAATCCAAGGAAGGCTTATCCTATCCCAACACTATGTGATGATGACTACGTATCCCTTCTGCAAACAACAGAAATTAACACCAATGTAAGTATACATACTCGACCACCTGAACCTTAAGTCGTATATAACATACTCGACTATTCATAAAGTCGTATATAAAGTACTCGACTATCTGATATAGTCGTGTATGTCGTTAGCACGACTATACCTAAAGTCCATTATCATTTGAAAACTGCAACTTCTGATTATGTTGTTGGTTTATACAGGTGATAGATGAATTTTTTGGTCTATTACGGGAGCGTAATGACAGAGAACGGCTGAAGTATCCGTTCAGTTATTTTGGATGTCACGCATTCAAAGAAATATTCGACAACGTAAGTTTTTCCTGCATCACCAACGCTAATTTCACGTTTCCAGTTCGTGATTTTCGGAATTCTATTGCGATTTTGCAGGAATACATAGAAGGGGGCAATAATACAAAATTGATAAAAAAACTTGGGAGGATGCTTAAGGGATTGAACAGGAACATGTTCTATGCCTTTTTCCCAATCCGCACTGGTTCGCATTTCTGCCTCGTCTATGTACACTTCCCAGTTGGTGTATGGCGTTTCTACAACCCCCTATCCGGCAAACCCCAGTTGTATCCACATCACAGGGTCGCAGCTGAGAAATTCACTAACTTTATGAACATTGTCATGGCACACACACTGGGACTCATCCGTTGCATCGACTGGAAGATGACTCAGATCGCCAAAGCGCCCTGCCAAGAGAACTCAAAAGACTGTGGCATCTTCATCATGATGTACGTGGCGCACTTGGCCTCCAATGTCAATCCACCTGAGTTTGATCAGTCATCAATTACACGAAAGTGGCGCCCAATAATTGCTGCGAGTATGATTCGCGGGGTTATCGACAGCGAGTTTGACGACGATCCAATCCGAAAGCAAAATCAGGCTGTCACAATTGCGGGGTTTTTGAGGATGTCGGATGAAGACTAGTATTCTTTTTCGATATTTTTTTGTACATGTAATCCATTACAGACGAAACTTTTTTGTGGTTTTCTGCATATTCTTCCATGTACATACAGTATGCTTTCAATAAATTCAAATTCATTTCTTCCATGTCAACAGAGTATTGGAAAGACGACAGGTTTCGACTCTTGAAAGACGACATCTGATATAGTCGTGTTGTCTCATATCCGACTATCTATATTATCGTATTGTATCATATACGACTATCTATATAGTCGTGTTGTATCATATACGACTTTCTATATAGTCGTATTGTATCATATACGACTTTCTATATAGTCGTGTTGTATCATATACGACTTTCTATATAGTCGTGTTGTATCATATACGACTTTCTGTCAGACCATGACCATGACGGAGTATAATTTATTTTTCTGTCATGTACGTGAGGAATGATGGGCGTCTTTCAACGACGGGAGGGCGCTTATACAAGACGACACTTATGCAAAATGACACTTACATTCAAAGAAATATTCGACTACATGCATACATTAAGGTAGAGTAATATTTGTTATACATGAAATTGTGATCGACCTAAGTGAAGAAGGGTGGGGCCTTAGGTAAGCCAGAGGGTCGTCTCGGCGCTGAATCATCCGTTCCCAGGTTGCCTTGTTGCGGGAGTCTTCGATATCTGCGCTTCCTTGCTTCTTTCGCAACCGTTGGGTTAGTACACCTTTTACGGTTGTGACCAACTTGTCGACAGTTGCCACATCTCACCCTCAACCTCTCTGGCGGGTCAGGCTGTGACTCGATTCTCTTTGTCTGTCTCCTACCCCTCTTTGGAGCATCGAGCATGGGCGGTTCGCATTTGAATAAAACCCCGTAATCCCCCCACTGACTCCTGTCTAAAGTAGGGAAAAGTACTTCTTCATACGTTGTGCGGTACAGACATGCATGGTACCACTTTTCACAATATTCCACCGGGTCGAAACTCCTCTCATCGATACATGCAATGGCGTGCTTGCAAGGAAGTCCCATGCTCTGGAAGAACCCACATGTGCAGGTTCTCTTCGTTAGGTCAACAACATCCTGAGGGAAAGATATGACAACAACATGAATAGTCTTGTTGTGAAATAGTTTTCTTAATTTAATAGTCGTATTGTCGCTAAGACGACTATATCAATAGTCGTATTGTAACTAATACGACTAATTATATAGTCGTGTAGGCGACAACACGACTATATAATTAGTCGTCTATTTTACGATACGACTATTCCGGAATTGAATTATCAGAAACCATTGCGGAATGAATTCTTACCACATGGTATAAAGATGTGACTTCAAACTGCCATAACGATAGCGGTTGCACTCTGACTGTTCCAGCACTCTTATTCCTCATTTCGTTAATATGATTGTGTGCATACTTGGTTAATGGTGTCGTTAGCCGTTCTGCTTCCATGCGGCGTCTCTCGAAATGGGAGGTCGTGGTCGCACGAGTTTGCTCGATCAACCGAGTTATTGGCCAAAATCTAGCCTTCAATAGCATATTATTTGCACTTTCTGATATGCTTGATGTGAGCATCCCATATCTTTTACCAGGATATTCCACGTTAGCCCAATTTTTTTTATTGATCTTCTCAACATATTTCCATGCCTCCTCATTGTGGTCCTTCATCTTTTGCATGATTTCATCAAATTCTGTTCTCCGGAAGCATTTTGCAGCTCGGAATAGAAGGTCTTTTAAGTATTTATCCTTCCATTGATTAAGCATATTGGCAGCCATATGCCTTAGGCAAAACCCGTGGTGAGCCTCAGGAAATACATCAGCAACCGCTCTCAGAAGTCCCTTCTGTCTATCCGAGACAATTGTATCCAGAGATGCCGGGGGGTCCGTAAAGAGGGTGGCTTTGAGTAGGCTAAGAAACCACTTCCTGCAAGGCAGCAATCAGAGTGAAAGCAGATTCAAGAAGAGATGGGGGTACACAGTCGTATACGAAAGAAGACGACTGTATTAGTAGTCGTGTTGCTCGAATACACGACTACTCATACAATCTTTTTAGCATACGTACCACGAATTTATAGTTTCTTTCTCAACAACTGCAAATGCAACGCACATTAATTGTTGGTTCCCGTCGACTGTTGTTGCAACCAATAACACTCCGGGGTACTTTCCTTTCAGGAATGTTCCATCAACTGTGAGCAGCGGCCTAAGTGATCTTCGGAATGCTCTTGCGACCGGGCCGAAGATCCAAAAGGCACGTCTGAACTCGTATCCGGCTTTCTCATTTTCAATTTCCGGAATATCACAACATCTTTCAATCACCACATATGTACCTGGATTACACCGCTCTAATTCCTTTGCATAATGGGGCAAAATACGATATGCGTCTTCCGGGTTGCCATCGATCAATCGTATCAATTCCTCTTTCGCCCTCCATGCCCTTTGATAGTTCACTTTGACGCCCCAATGTTTCTCAATGTACTGTTGGATATTAACCGTTTTTATGGAGTTTGAATCCTTGTGGAGGCCATGACACTTCCGTGCAATCCATAAGTGTGAGGCCAATGGATGATCTTTAGAACTTATCAAAATGTCGCATGTATGCCTTCCTTCACTCCTTGTCACGGTGACTCCGTCAACTAGATTCGAAGCCCGTATGTACCACTTGCACCCTGTAATCTTGCACTTTGCAGCAAAGGTGTCCTTGTTCTCGTCCGCCACTTTGAACATGAATTTCCTCTTGATTGCCAAATCAGTAAGAACCATTTTGAACTGTTTTATACTTTCGAATCCAGCCCCTAAGGCAAGTTGTGCCTCATAGTCGTCTCCTTGCAAACTGCCGCTCAACATCGTCTCCTCCTCATATTTTTTTGCAGGACCGGCCTGCGGTGAAGAGGTACCCCAATCCCAACCACCTTCACCATCAATATTGTTGTACTCATTGTCGTCCAAGTCTTGTGCCCCCGACGTGACAGATTTTCCTTTAGAAGTGGATGCTCTCGCTGCTTGTTGGAGTTCTATTCCTGACACAGACTGGTCTCCTCCCGTCGGATGCGGCCCGGGAAAAACTGGTAGTGTGAGAGGCTCGTCCCAGTCATCTGCAGACCACGGTATTTGTTCATCTTCAAATAATTCTTCTTCATCTGGATCTTCTTCTTCGTCTTCATTTTCATCTTTCTCTTCATCCTCGGCTTCATCCTCATCTTCATCTTCACCATTGATCCCATTCATCTGACACTGGTTATCGACTTCATTCGGAAATTCATCCTTTGTATTTTTATTACCATCTCCCAATCTGCGATAACAACATGGTAAGAATGGCATGCATATTGTACAAAAACGTCTAAACGACTTGATTATTTAGTCGTATTGTCGACAACACGACTTCAATTCCAGTCGTATTGTATACAATACGACTTCAATTCCAGTCGTCTTCTTGTATGCAACACGACTTTAATTCCAGTCGTATTGTATACAATACGACTTCAATTCCAGTCGTCTTCTTGTATGCAACACGACTTTAATTCCAGTCGTATTGTATACAATACGACTTCAATTCCAGTCGTCTCGTATGCAACACGACTTTAATTCCAGTCGTCTCGTATGCAACACGACTTTAATATATGTCCACTCGTTAATTTCACCCCTTACCTCACGGTTTCAATAGAAAAATTTTCATCTTTTCCTCCTTCAAAGGCTGGTGCAGGTGACTTATTCCCCGGCCTGCACGGCCTCTCCTGTGGTGTCTTACTGGCCGGCCTCCCATTTGGAGGCATTGAATTCTCGCCGTCCTTATCCACAGTGGAAACCATTTGCTTATTGGCAATGGAATTCTCTGTGTTGTTATTTCCAGCAGAAGTCCACTCCACGTATAGATCGAGTGGTCCATCTGTGCATCGCCTCTTGTTGTGAAGAATGAATATTGTCTTCACGTCTTCATCGTCTTCAAGGACGTATCGGGTTCCACAACGAACAAGATATGACAAAGACAATGTACCGGATGGAGACTTCAGCGGTAATCTTTCTTCCACTTGTTGCAACAGTCCTATGTACTTTACTTGTGTATCTATAGACATGAGCTTCAGTTTCCCACCCACATACCCATCAGAATTTGTGAATATTCCATCGTAGTGTAAGCACAAAGGTATGAAATCCATCCTTACCTGGTATTACAATAACGAAATTAATTAACAAACCTTGATTGAAAATAGTCGTGTAATAGTCGTATTGTAAAATACACGACTATAGTTATTGTCGTATTAGGGAATATACGACAGTAGGAAAAAGTGGAACACTGTGCAAATTTTCAACTTACATCTCTCGATCAAATTTACATTATATCAAACGTTGAATTTCAAGTTGACGTACCGTTTTTGAATGGGCGATGACTCTTTCACAGTTGTGTTAGCGTATCAACTGCTTTCCCGCTCTTTTTTCGTGTTTTGGCAGCAATATAACTTTTCCTAGTTTAGACGGCGCCGGCGCCGGCGACGTTATGGCCGGAGCTGCTGCACGGAACTTCTCCGGAACACCTTCTTCTCCGGACCGCCTTTTCCTTCTTCTCCGGAACGCCTTCTCAAAAAAATGCAAAAACCCCTGCTGCCGTATATAGAAGGCAAGGGTATTTTGGGTAGGTTCCAGGTCATATGAAAGGAAATAGCTTTTTCCAGGTGATATGATAAAACCAAACCCGGCGCCAGGTAATATGTAAAAAGCCCCCAGACTGGATATTGGATATATACTGTAGCATCCATGTGGATTTTTACATCTAGCTGAAACACCTTTTCAGCTAGATATATAAAATATCTAAATGCTACAGTGTAGCAAAAGATCCCATCTGGATGTTTTGCTTTTAATCACGTCCCAAACGGCCCCTAAAATAAGGGGATGTTTGGATGCTCCCGGGAAAAGAGACTTTAGGGCACAAAAGAACTTTACACTAAAAAGTGTTTAGAAGCAATTTTTTTCTCCAAAAAGTCTCGTTTTTGCTTGGGTTTATTTGCACATTTTCTTGCAGATAAATTTTTAATATAGAAAGAATTTTTCAACCCTCAAAAAAATCTTTTATATTTCTAGTAAAAAGAATTTTCTTATGAAAAAAATAGTTTAACCTTTTTAAAAGACATTCTCATCTACATGTTATAAGTCATTTCTATCATTTCATTAAGTAAAAGTAATAATAACTTTTTATCCTTAAAAGTAAGAAAAAAATAAAATTAAATATAAAAGTTTTTGTGTTTTTTAACTAAAAAAAAGAAATAAACTTTTATTTAATTATTTCTAAAGGTGTACCCAAACAACCCTAAATTGACCTTATTTGGTGCGGCAGTTCTGAAATAAAGGGTGGCTAGAAACTTGTCCACAGGTTAAGTTTGCACCGTAGCAGGTCGTATACGACTCCAAGAAGCGCACATATTTGCAAGAAGAGGCATTCAAGAGCCGGTACTAAAAGAGATAGGGCAACCAGCCTCTTAATGCTCCATATTATTTCTGTCGTACTCCTAATAGTTGTAAACAAGCCTAATCACATTTCACAACAATTCTAGAAACCTAGGTGACACCCTGATGGACAAATTTGTAAGAGCAGCAAATATGTTACATTCTTCACTTTAGAACAGCAATTGAAGCTTCCTGGGCTTCCTCGGGCACTTTTATGTATGGGGAGAGGAATTCCCCGAGTGGCTCGCCCTTGCGCTGCTAACAATCTTGAACCATTGGCTGGACGGTTCGCACGCTCGATCACCGTTCATGCACTTGCATGGATTGGTGATGATGGTGTTGTTGGGTCCCACGTCCAAGCACACCGTGCTGCCATCGGCCAACTTTGTTGAAAGATGCATCTTTGAGTCTGATGATTGGTCCCACTGGGAACCGGGGTTCTGGCAGGTGATCCCGAGCTTTGCCGGCTTGTTGATGCCGTCGCCAGTGACTTGCAGGCAAAAATACGTTCCCTTGAGTGTTAGGATTCTCTGGGGTGTGTAGCTCCATCCCTCACTCTGGGCACATGGACCTAGCTCAAGTGGCTGCATCACAGACTTCCTCAGGACGCATTGGGCTGTTGAAGGATGAAAAATGATATTGTATGAACTTCCCCCCACACCTGGGCCTGCAGAAGGGGCTAAGATTTACATAAATGTTGTTTCCAATTAGTGTAAATACGGTTCCATCAAGATTTGATAATGTAAGACTCAACTTTTTGTTATTTAGCAAACAAAAAGGATTTAAATTTTTGTTAACGAAGAGCGTTCAAGTCTTTATTACTTAGCAAGCTATCATGGTAAGGCTCAGAAGTTGGATATCCCAGCCTTGTTGACATTAAAGAAAAATAATTTTGCATTACTTAGACATTGTCTGCTATCGTCCTTCTACTACTCTCTCTCTTTCTCTCATAATTTCAAGGGAAGGCTCATAACTTGGATATCCCTATAGCTTGTATAACTTTGAATATTCCTCTTCCTTTTATATAGACATATAAAGGTTCTTCTCATCCACTCTTTCAGCATCCTTTTCATTTCTACCTATCAACCTAGTCTTTGATTTAATCCAAAACCCAAAACTAGGCTTTGATTTAATAAAGGATAGTGGATTCCCACTATTGACACGTGAACCCAATTTCCAGTGTAGGGATATCACTATCATTGAAAGAAATATTGTATGGTTCTCCTCTCTTCTGAAAATAAAACCTCGGTCATTCACTCGTGTAAACTCTGACATTTTCTCCTATTCCATTCTTCTCCCCAAATCGATACCCACTATATACACCTTCATGTTCTACTCTTCTCCCCTTACATGGCCATTTCTATCTCTAGCCAATGATTCCTTTCGCCAATAGGTCACGTTACTTGGTCCTCTTTCCTAGAATGGCGCCTTAAGGTTGTCTCCTAATCCTACTTGAGGTTCATAGGCACTAATAACATGAACTATATACCTCTACAACTACTTTCACCATCATAATCCTATCGGTAAACCTCTTGACACCAACCAGGTTATCTCTCCTTGTCTCCCACGAAAATATCCCACTCGTATCAGACACTTTCCTAAATAGAAAAATTAAAAATCTCTCCTAGCTTCCTAGCCTTCTAACTTTTGTCTCTTGTAAGCAAGCAATGTTAACAATATTCCTTCTAATTGTCTCCATTAATATCTTCTCTTACCCTCCAACATCTCAAAATCCACATTGTTAACCTAACTGCAGGCTTCTTGACCGGCCCCTTTGCTATCTTGCCTCTCCAATGTAGCACGGAAACCCTTGCTCACTTCCCATTTCAACAGGGCTCACTTCAAGGAAATGTGCTAGCCAACCTTTACCTACTTACCTCGAACACAGATTTTTCTGTACTTCAAGGGAACGCCTTATCTGTGGCTAGAACATGTTGTGCAATTTTTACAAGAATTGGCAATGAAGAAAGTCAATATTCAAAGAGACAGACGACGCGAAGCCAGAAGGCAATTTAGAAAAGATAAGAAACAGCAAAAATACATTTCTGATCATTATGTCAACCAAGAAGTTATCCCCATAATTCTAATGTTCTATGTTCTTCACCCTTACCTACTTGATCAAATTCTAATCCACAAATCTGAAATCTTCAGCTACTGTGGTTCAAATGTATGCTTTTGGCTTCAAATTTACGGCAATGAAGAAAGTCAATATTCAAAGAGACAGAAGCGAAAGCTGCTACGCAATTTAGAAAAGATAAGAAACAGCAAAAATACATTTCTGATCATTATGTCAACCAAGAAGTTATCCCCATAATTCTAATGTTCTATGTTCTTCACCCTTACCGACTTGATCAAATTCTAATTCACAAATCTGAAATCTTCAGCTACTGTGGTTCAAATGTTCAGTGTTCTTCACCCTTACCCCGCTACCCCCCGCCCCCGCCTACGGCCTACCACGAAGAATTCGCCTTTTCTAAGAAGAAATTTCATTTTTTTGTTGATCTCACTCAGATAAAGCACGTCGAAGGAGGAATTTTTGCTCAATAATCAGTCAACAAATAACACATACTCCCTGCGTCCGGAATTAGTAGTAACATTTGGTTTTTCAAAATGAACATTCATTTTGAAAAACCAAATGTCACTCTAATTCCGGACGGAGGGAGTACAAAAGATGGATGTAGAAATGCCATAGAGCAATCAAGAATACTACCAGAAGGTGCTCCGGACACTTCAATTTCTCGCCCGTCTAGAGCCGATCCAGCCGCCGAAGGGACCGCAAAACACGCGATGAAGACCACGGCAAAGGCCATGATCGCACTGCCCGCGGCGCCGCCCTTCCCGCCATTGGAAAGCACTTCGGAGTCCCCGGACGCCAGGGAGAACCACGACCGATCTGGGGTCCTCGGGGGGCCTGGCTCGGACTTCCGGCTGGCGGTGCCTGAGCTCTGCCACCAGATCGACCGGCGGTATGGGATCCGGCTGCCGACTGACGAGCCGGAGGAGCTCCGCATGAGGCCTGAGTGAGAGCTGGCGGGAGGTACAAGGATTGGTAGCTGTAGTGAGAGCCACATTTTTTTTGTTTTTTTGTCAGAAATTTTATTGAACTGAAATAGAAAAAACAAATAAAGAGTTCTATGGTGTACAGCAGATTCCTACATGGGAAACGATATTTGTACAGCAGATTCCTACATATTTTCCATATACAGCTGATGTGTATTGAAATAAGTGGGTGAATTTATGTGACCCCCCACATCAGTTTAACCACTCATTTCCATACACATCTATCCATATCTTCCCCAATTTAATAAACAAAAAATATATAGTAGAATTTTTATTTAAATATAAGTACAACGTTGAGGACCTCAAACCCACGTATTCGGGGCTATTTCTAAAGGGTCGATAAGAAGCTGATTTACTAATAAAATATATCTATGCAACATAGTAAACGAAATATATAATGGAATTACCAAATAATGAGTTTTTGGCAGCAACATCACAAATAGTAGTCCCAGAGATATTCACCCAATTGGTAGGTGACAACTGCAAAACCGAATGATTAGGCGCACGTCCAACAGAGGTTAGAATCTCACTCTATGGACCTCGACTCAGTTGATCACCACTTGATTGGAGCATGCCAAGAGTAGAGACCAGCCATTTGTACCCAAGGAGGGAGAGACCTGACGGCAAGAACACTGGTTGGGGCAATCGCTCCAAGATGACAACTTCCAAAGGACTCACCTTTGTCTTCGGAAAAATCCACCGGAGCCGCCATCGCATTTCACATGAAAACCAGGGGAAAAGGACCAAAGGAACAGGGGAGGGGGAGGGGGAGGAGGAGAAGCACAACTCCCCCCTCACTACCTTCCCGTCCAATAGAAACCCAGATAAATGAACAAAAAAACACAAAGTGAATCTCTGCCATTACAGGGGTGCAACCTCCGAGAAGGAACCAACAGGGCCTGCCTGCGAGCCTATCACCGGTGGGGAGGGGGGTGGTTTGGGCAAGAGAAGGTAGGAGGGTGGGAGAACTCGAAGTTCGTCGTCCCTCCGATGGCCCTCCTCCCACCCAACCCACCTGCCTAAAACTGCAGCACTGTCTGAACCTGACCATAGCGGGGACGGAGGACGAAGAGAGGAGAGGAAAGGGGAAACAAGATGGGTGGAAGGAGGAGAAGAGGAGAGAGGGGAGTGTTTCTCTCTCCTCCCGGTTGGTTGGGGGTGCAATGAGAGCCACATAAAACGCTAAGGACGAGTACTTTTTGCCCTTTTTGTTCTGCATTAGGAACTTGGCTTAGGTCAATTATAAAAAAAACCTTGGTTTAGGTCAAGGATTTTTAGTGAAAAGAAAGGTTAATAAAACACATGCATGGAAGGTTTATTAAAAAGCTACATTTGTTATGAAAAAGAAGATACATTTGTTCAGTTCCATTTAACAATTCAGGATGAATGTAGAATTTTAGCAAAAAAAGGTATTAATAGAAGGGCATTGATAACCCTACATTAGATTCCTACACATTTCCATACACATCTGATGTGTATGGAAATGAGTGGTTAACTTATATTATGTGACCCACATCAGTTCACCCACTCATTTTCATACATATCAGCTGTGTATGGAAATGTGTAGAAAATCTGATGTACAAATATCGTTTCCCTTAATAGAACAACATAGGTGGTTTATTAAGAAGCTGCATGCCTATAATAACATTTATATAACGAAGATCCTTATTTAGGCCTATTTAAGGGGGGTTGGGCTCTTTCATATGTATCAAATTCAGTTAATATTTTAAACTTTTATGATTTAATTAATGAAACACCATAGACTGCCTTTCTCAGGAAAAAAAACATCTTTTGATTGGATTCGGCAACAAATAGATTTGGATTCGGCAGGGCCTGCACTCGGCTCAGATTTGGAGTATTAGGTACCTGAGAGAAGGGGACACTAAATTTAGGATGGAGCTGATTGTCTCGAATCTGGGAAGCAGGATTACAGAGTAGACGTACTCTGTTTGGAAGGTGCTCGGTATGAGAGAGGCTCTCTTGGATTTTGCATTTCAATTTCACACGCTCATGAATCCAACAAACCAAAGTTTTTCTATTTCTTCTATGTTTAGCTAGTTTCATTTATTCCAAAGCATGATGAAGCCCTAGCTTTGTGACTCTATTTTTATTTATGTGTGCTTAACATGAAATGTGATACGACAATGTATAGTATAGAAGGATACAAGCTAAAATAAAGATAAATTATTCTTCATCTACATTTGACTGATTGTAGAATATGGCAAATATAAACATATTTTATAATATGACCGTTTCAAAATCAGTAACAACATTTATTTTTATACAATAATAACATTATTATATGAATTAGTTTAGTATTTTGCTTGCTTTATGCGAATGCATTATTTGATGGATAAGGAAAAATTAAACATACTTGTGTAGATCTTTTGATGTGTTCCTAAATGTTAGACTATTCAAGTGGAAACAAAGTGTATCGATTCACAAAAATGTTAACTATCAAGATGGGGTCTCTACTCTCCTGTTATTTTTATTCATAGATATAGCAATTTAGTTCCATAATAAGAAAGTGTTACCGGTCCTCGACTTCATCTTCACCAATATGGATTTGTCTCGGACTAATTGGACAGTTCCACTTTCTATGGAGACTAGATGGGCAAAAGAGGACTCTACGGAGAATTGCAGGGAGGTCCCGTAACATCACTCTTATTGAAAGCTATGAAAAATCTGTCGTACAAGTTGTGATGCTGAGATACAGATTTTATGCCAAAATTTGTTGTATTGAGAAAGGGCAGTGATATCCCTACATCACTGACATACACATAGGTATGCCAGTGCTGTAGGGAAACATTGAGAAAACATCGTCTTTCATGGAAGCATGCCAATCTTATCCTTGGATGGTTGTAGCAAAAAAAAAAGATCTCGCATGTCATCTAGACTTTATCTTCTACATAGGCCTTTTGTTGGTAAAAGAAAAAATAACAGATACGCATATATGCTTCTTTCCTGCAGATATATGATGTGATCAGTCTTTTTTTTTTTTATCTTTTTTTTGAGAGGGGGGAGGGGAGGATATAAAGAGTGTACAAATAGATGACATATGAAGTCAAAATTTAGGTTTCTCACCGTAAGGCATTGTTACAAAAAGTGGCCCCTTATGGTGGTAGGAAAGGTTGACAATTTCCTTTTAGTGCACTCAAGTCAACACCCTTAGGTCTGAAGTGCGCCTCCACGCCTATTGCCTTGTGTGAGACTCAAACCTTCCTCATTCTCTATAACCGGCTCATAAAGTCCTTTGGCTTTCTTTATTTGTATACGGTTTGGTTCGTGATTAATCCAAAACATCTACAGTGAAAAGTCTACTTTCACTATTCATTTCCGGATTTTTCACTGTAAATGTGTGAAACACGTCATGAGGAGTTTCAGCTGAAAGTGAAAAAATAGGAAATAAATAGTGAAAGTGAAACATCCACTGTAGATGTTTTGCTTTTTTTCACTCCCCAAATGAAGATGACAACCAATGCTTATGCCAATTGATGTTCTATTCCTGATCTATGAAGTCTTTCATAACCAATTTCTAGTCTTGATCTCGTCACGAAATCAGCGTTCCTATATATGCCTTCTAAGCTTACACAGCCTAGCCAAGGAAGTCCTCAACTAATGTAGGAAAACTAGTTTTCTTAGCCCTTTCAAAAAAGAATCCTAAAGGGTGCGTTTGACAACCTTGATTTGGATTTAGAGGTGTAATTATTGGAATCACGTCATTTTGAATGACAAACACATAAGATTTCTATTTTAGAATCCAATGTTTGGCAAGAGTGTGATTTTAGTAGTGGGATTAAGAGAATCACACGTTTGGGAACTTGGAATTCAATGGAGATTTGATTCTTCAATTGATGCCTACTAAAACTAATATAGTAAACTTAAAAACGATGAGTACTGTTGTGTTAGACCATTATTCTAATTAATTTATGAATAAAGAATGTGATATTGCACCATTATATTGCGTACCCATAAGAAGCATTTGAAATGGAGCAGTTAATATGAGATAGATGGAACAGTCAATTTCATGAACATTTATTGCAAGATAAAATCAGATTATAGTCCTTTAACCATTGAAAATCAACAACAAATGTAAATACAAGAAAAAAAACCAGATATACACAAACAGATTAGAAATAAGTTAATATAGGATAGAGCATAATCATAAGAGGAACCTGTGTACACCTTTTTTACAGTGAAAACATAGGAGAGAGAGAGAGAGCAGGGTGTTAGAGGAACGAAAGAGACATTATGTTCTTTCTGCAACGCGTGAAGAACTTGTACATGGTTTGTGACATTGGGACACAATAGTGAATATTTTCAAATGTACATAATATTTTGGAATGGAGGGAGTATGATAATATCTATAAAATATTCACATTTTTATATACCTTTTTACCTACATGTTAGTCGTAATTGTAATTGGAATGAGGATAATTAATGACTATTAGTGTTAGGTGAGAAATTAGGAGTTTAATAAATAAATATGCTTAATTGATTAATTTAGATGCATTAATTAAATTTAATAAATTTATATTTTATGATATTTCTAAGTTATATTTAATTTTATTTATGTAGGTTTAAGAGTTCCAGATATCCAAAGTGAAGCACGTCAAACTGGGTACGAAGATTCGATTGATGGTGTCGCTATAACGGTTTTTACCCACAGAAAAGACCCGGTTCAGCGGGTCAGTTCGGTTTGAAAAAAAGAAGAAAGGAGACCCGAGCCGATGGCTCGAGTGCTTCAGTCGAACAGAACAGGCAGAGCGTTCGAGCTCTACTCGAGCGCCTGCGGGTGTCGGAGACGGCAGCCATGGGTGGTCACGATCACGGCGAGGCTGCAAGCGATCGGCGGCGATGGGTCACGATGGTAGAGCCTGCGATTGACGGCGGTGGAGAAGACGATGGCTGCCGACAGAGAAGCTCGACGGCATGAATGAAGCGGCTGACAAAAACGGCGGCGGTGGCCGATGGCGGATTGAGGGCCATGGGAGAGGAGCAGAGATGGCAGAGGAGGGTTTTACGGCGAGGAAGCAATCGACGAGGGCAAGATCACGAGCAACAGAAGAAGGAAAGTTCTGATTTTGGAAATTTCCAAATCGCGTGCGACAAAGACGAATCGGGAAACTTCAATTGCAGATTCGTTTTAGAATGGTAAGATGTCACATTTTGTTTTAATTGGAGAAGATAAAGGGTCTGATTTTGCTCGAATTGGAAAAGCTTCATATTGTGGATGATTTTGCTATGTTTTGGGAAAATGAAGAGGAATTTTTACCTTAAATTGGGACAGGATTGAAAGCAATTCGAACTGTAAATTGCTTGATTGGGAAGGCAGCAATTGGAATTCGATTTTGCATGTAAGATTGATTTGGAAGGTTGTCTGATTTGGGGGGAAAGGATGACTATCTTGCAGTCGATATAAAACAGGGCATACGAGAGCATACGGGGCCCTGACTGTTCTGAAAGAGGATTGTTCTGAAAAACAGATGAGAGAAGAAGACAAGGAGGAACTGCTGTTGCTGGGCCGAGGAGAAATTCTGTGGACGACGACTGCTTTGCTGAGAAACAGAGGAGGTCGTGCGATTGGGTTCTGTCGAGGGCTGGGTTGCTGTTTCAGATTTTACACGTCACCAATGTCTTCCCCATCAAAACAGAGTTTTCCCTTTTCATCTCCTTTTATGTCTAGCTAATCATTTTGTCAGGGCTAAGATGAAACTTTAGACTTGTGTTATTACTTTCAGTTGTTTCATTTAATTATAGTTGATATGATTATTGCATATGTGTTTAATGCGATTTCATGATTGTTTATCTAGTACTCGACTATAGATTTGTACGATTATGAATGAAATTTGATTTTAATATTTTCTGTGTTTAACTAAGAACAAACTTATGCTGATTCTATGCCCGAGCAAGGAAAAAGTTAATTATATTAATTTACATTGAATGAATTCTTTGTGTCCGACCAAAGAAAATTGAGTGAGTTTAATTATAAATCGTGTGTCTGATTAAGAACACGAGTTTGTGTCATTCATTGAGAGTAGTGATTGCATGTATAGTGGTGGATTCGTTGCCTTGATATTCTCATTCATTTTATTTCTTATTAAAGTTAATTTCTTTAGTTCTTTATTTCATTAAAATCAAAATCTTTCATTAGAATTAATCTAGAACAGGTAAAATCAACCAAGTCCTTTGGGTTTGACTTCGTTTCCACTAGACATACATAGTTTCGTGCAATTGCAAGTAAAGTAGTTAAAAATCACATCAATTTTATGACTACGAGATATGTTGTGCATGGTGACCGTTCTCAGGGAAGTGAATAAGTAATGGTAATGGCTAGCTTGTTTTCCACCGACAAAATGAATGAGGATACTCCTAAATCCTAATCCAATGACGTAAGCAGACATCGATCTTAAGATCAAATATTTTCGAGCATTGAGATAATTAAAATCCTCCATCGATAAAAGTAAATATGCTTACTTCCTCTGTCCCACTTTAACAATCCAAAGCCAAAAATATTCTCTCCGTTCACAAAAATCTGGCTCCATTTGAATGTGAGTTAAATTTATTGGCCTATAAGGCCCACAACATTTCAAGCCTTATGCTTTAAATTTTTAGATGCCGCTTAAAATCTGAATGCAAAATTCAGTCAGCCAATGCTGGATCTATTATTTTTCAAATGTAGCCAGGTATTTTTGCACAGAAGGAGCCGTTCATGTATTGTGTTCCTAATTATTAGGATTTTTAAAGTGGGATGGAGGGAGTAGCATTTGAGTCAATCAATGAGGAAAATACCGAGCCCTCAGAATTAAGCCCAGAGAACACCCGCACCTTTGGGCCTGGAATTGTGGTTATGATACGAGCTGACAAAAAGTTAAACATTATTCAATGACTATTGCTATTTCTCCCGCTTTTTTACCATGGTCAACTTCACGTGCTAGAGTGATGAAAAGAAATAAAATGTGGGGCTCACAGCATTTCCATGTGAGGTGGCCGTGAAAATAAAGCCGAAGAAGAAGAATTTTTCTTATTTAATTTGTTCAAGGTATATGCTTGATCCATATGTCTGGTGATATTGATTTTTGTGTATGATTAATGATACTCAATAATCTCTATCTCCCTTATGTTTGTCAACGTGACTCTTTCTTGGATTATAAAAAAATTGCCTAGTAGTAGTAATTCCCTTTTTGTTTGTGAAACTACATGAATCTCTGTCTTTTATCTCCCATTGTAGGTGTTTCAAAGGGTTCTGATTTCTTAAAGCTTATGCAACAAGACTTTTTGCTCGGTTACCAAAAGGTGGGACTGGGCTTGTTGCAGCTGCCACTGGCACTGATGGACAAATCAAGGTTAGTGACTGCACTACATATAAGTACCATTTGTAAATTTCTATGTCGTAGGGAAGTTTAATTTTAGTCCGTTACTGATTTGTTCTTTATCTGCTTTCTAATTGTACCATCAATCAGACATCGGATACAGATGCGAAGATGATTTGTTACATTGTAAATACCGGCGAGTACTGCCACAAGACGGTAGGAATTTCTGCTGAAACTATAAATAAGTTTGACTGTGAGTATGGGAAATTCTTTGATTGAGGGACAAAAACAGTTTCTTTGACCAGTTTATGGTTTTCTGAAATTATGATTCCTATTTTTATGCAAGGAGATGTGCTAAGTACTTGGCCTTAATGCAAGACTGTAATGGTTTTGACAGGAAAATGTTATAGGTATGTGGATGCATACATCATACTACATGTTAGAGTTCTTCTTAGAAACCAAGTTTTGTATTCCTTGTTAAAAAACCTGTTTGTCTGCTACACATTGTTGGGCCGTTTCCTAGATGCTCGAGCTTTTGAGGCAACTTGGTTTTTAACAGTCCTAACTACAATGTTATCATGTTCCCTTCTGGTTTCTCATAAAATTTGGTTTTGTGGAATGCTTTGCTTTTAAAAGTCAGGTGAGCTGACTGAAAATATTTCCAAAATGATTGATTCTCAATTTGCGGACAAGGTCGATATTGTAGGGTAATCGTGCTACGGCGGAAGTGATTTTGAATAGTTCGTTTGGTGTTGAATCCTCCAAAATCTGATATGATTTGGAATTCACTTGCACTCACAAACAACAACAATATAGTACAACGTTTTTACCAATATAAACAAACGAATATTTATATTATGCAATCAAATTAAACACAAGAATGCGTACTACTAACCTGCGGCCGTTGTGCCAAAGATTATACCGTTCTTCGTAGAGAAATAAAAGTATGTCCGAGATCACCCTTTTCAACCGTTCGTGTGCGATTATGTGATTTGCTATTCTCTATGAGATAGCAATATCAATTTCTGTGTTTCTCTGAATCCTATGCTTTGATATGATTTCCGAGATCAATCCAACAATAGTCAAAGAGGAGAAATCACCACTAAGGAGAGAGAGATGTTGGAGGAGAGAGAGAAAACCAATGGCACTATTTACATCACTATTCATAGCCTAAGTCAAGGTGAGGATGGCGTCCCCCCCTTTCCTTCATTTAACCAAATTCAGTTACCCAAATTAATGGGGAGTCATGCCATTTCGGTTACAAGATTTGGGGAGTCAATCTTCCCATTATTCTCTCTCCACGTTCCCTCAATTAGGACTCCTTTTTTTTTTTTCCTAATTTACTCTCTTTCCATAAATGGTAAATCCTGATCTCATTAGGATTCAATCTAATGGTTAAAAATAAAGGTGTTTCTTCTATTTAGGTGTGGACCCACCCGGGCCCACGGAAGCCTAACCATCTCCTCATGTGCACACACCCCACATAGGAGGGCCGACTCCTCTCAAGTAAGACAACTAATATGGGATGAACCCATATCAATATCTTACATCCCCACTATGAGTTCAGTGCTAATATTTGCGACTCAACAGTGACTCGTGCACTAGTCTTGTCGTAATCCAAAACTATGAATTTGGAACTGATCTCCCCATTAAGGAGTGTCGACACAGTTGCCAAATTATCACAATAAATTTGGACAGGAGTATCAGTCTACTATTCTAGCTGCAACCCAGCTAGAAACTCTTTAATCCACACTGCCTCGGAAGCTGCAAAATTGCATGCAACAAACTCAGCTTCCATTATAGACTTAGTAACACATTTCTGCTTCTTACTAGCCCACGCTACGGCGCCGCTACCAAACATAAATACATAACCGGCAGTGGATTTCCTGTCATCCTTACACCCGACATAGTCCGAATCACTATAGCCTTCTAATGAAAGGTTCTCAGCCTGATATGTGAATTTCATATCTTTGGTACCCAAAAGGTATCTGAACACCGACTTAATAGTATGCCAGTGTTACATACCTAGGTTAGCCTGATATCGACTCACAAGGCTTACTACAAAAGCCAAATCAGGTCGAGTGCAGTTCATGGCATACATCAAACTGCCAATAGCCTGCGCATATGGCACAAATTGCATCTTTAGATATTCCTTGTCTTATGCAGGTGCCATTTTCTCGGACAAAACTGTCCCTTTATGAATAGGCGAATCTATGGTTTTCTAACCAATCACGCCAAAGCGTTTCAACACACTCTCTATGTATGATTCTTGAGATATACAAAGCCTCATCGCTTTTCTATCTCTCTCAATCTTTATCCCTAGGATATAAGATGCTTCACCCATATCTTTCATTTCAAATTGGGTTTTGAGCCATTCTTTAAGATTGAGAATCATACTAGTGTCATTCCCCATCAATAATATGTCATCTACATATACTGACAATATCATAAACTTACTCCCATCTCTAAAGGAGTAAACACAATGGTCATAGTCATTGGCCACAAAGCCATATTCACTTATCACCTTGTGAGAAGTGAAATACCATTGTCTTGGCAATTATTTCAGTCCATACAATGCTTTAATAAACTTGCACACCTTAGTTTCCTCTTCGGAAACAACGAACCCCTCGGGTTGTTCAATGTAAATCTCCTCCTCTAAATCACCATTTAGGAAGGCAGTTTTTACATCCATCTGGTGCAACTCTAAATCCAAGTTTGACATAATTGCCAATAAACATTGGATTGATATTAACCTAGTCACAGGAGAATATGTCTCATTAAAGTCTATGCCCTCTACTTGTGTGAAACCTTTTGCCACAAGTCTAGCTTTGTACTTATCTATTGATAGCTTTGAGCTTCTTCTTGAAGATCCACTTACACCCAATGAGTTTTCTATCAACTGGTAAGTCAACAATCTTCCAAACTTTGTTCTTCAAGATTGAATCCATTTCCTCTTGAACAACCTTTCGCCATTCCTTGGAATCTGGACTACTCATAGCCTGCTCAAATGTGACTGGATCATTAAGTATAGGTTCATCTATCGAAATCTCATCTTCACCAAGCATGACATAGTAATCCTTTAATAACACTGAAGGTCTATGCTCTCTTGATGCTGGAGACTCAACATCCTCATTAGATGTGTTACCTGTCACTTGTTCATTACTAGTGATAGTAACCTTCTCTTTTTCTATTTCAAAGAGTTCCACTCATTGACTAGGAGTTTTAAGGTCTATATCTTCCTCAAGAAAATAAGCATCTCTAGACTCAATTACCCCCACTGTCCCATCATCATAGTGTACTACAAATCGATACCCTTTCGAATGATCACAGTAACCTATAAAATTACATTTTATGGTCTTAGGATCCAACTTAGTTCTAAGTTGATCAGGCACCCTAACATGGGCCTTTGATCAGGCACACTCTCAAGTTCAAAAAGTTTGGACGTCTTCCCGCCCATAACTCATACGGGGTCAACTTGATTGACTTCGATGGTACTCGATTTAGTACATAGACAACAATGTCTAGTGCTTTGCCCCAAAACTACGTTCCTAGTTTAGAGTGGTTTAACATGGACCTTACCATGTCCAACAATGTCCTATTACGTCTTTCAGCGACTCCATTCTGCTAAGGGATATACGGCAAAGTATATTGATGCACTATTCCATGGTTTGTACAATAGTTCTTGAACAAATTTGATGTGTACTCACCACCTCTGTCTGTTCTTAGAACTTTAATTTTCAGTCCTAATTGGTTCTCAACCACAGCTTTAAATTTTTTGAATTTTTCTAAGGCATCGGACTTCCTAGATAATAAGTACACATAACCATACCTAGAATAGTCATCTATAAACGTAATAAAATACGTCATACCCCTTTAAGTCTTGATGTTTATAGGCCCACAAATATCTGAGTGAATGACCTCTAAAAGATCTATTGCTCGTTGCCCTTTGGGAAAATGTTGCCTAGTCATTTTGCCTAATAAACAATCTTCACATACGCACAAATCATCACCTATTCTAGGCAGTAACCCACTACCTGACATTCGGTGTAATTTTATCGCATTAATATGACAAAGGCGCAAATGCTACAACCAAGCATTATCAACAATCACACAAGCAATATACTCAGAATTAATCATTTCATTAAAATCAACAAAGTCATTGGATACATCCAGTTTGAATAAATCATCAACTAAAGAAGCAGTAAAAAGAATATTATTCTTCTGTCCCACAATTCCTTTGCCACCTTTGAATCTAACTTCAAATCACACAAGCAATATACTCAGAATTAATCATTTCATTAAAATCAGCAAAGTCATTGGATACATCCAGTTTGAATAAATCATCAACTAAAGAAGCAGTAAAAAGAATGTTATTCTTCTGTCCCACAATTCCTTTGCCACCTTTGAATCTAACTTCAAATCCGTTTTGAGTTAGCAAAGGGACTGAAATCAGATTCCTACGAATCGTTGGTGCAAGCAAGCCTTCTATGAGGACCAGAGTGTTTCCTCCTAAGAGAGGAACATGAACAGAGCCTATTCCCAGCATATCACAATAGGTGTTATTTCCCATGTAGATCTTGTGCTCTCCGAGACTAATCTCTTTCAGCTCAGCAAATGACTCCTTGGTCATGGCCATATGACGAGTTGCAACCGAGTCAAGCCACCAGCTTCTAGTGTTAGTGTTCACAATCAATGCTTTAGAAATCATACACACTCTAAAGTGGTCAATCTGGCCACAAGTAAAGCAGGCTCCCTTCTTCTTGTTCTTGGCCTTTGCTCCACCCGGGAATTGATGCTTCTTTCCTTTCCTCTTGAAGTTCTTCTTTGAGGTGCCAGCATAGGACCCACCTTTCTTTGAGCCAACATGATGAGCAAGGTTGGCAGATGCATTAGAGTCCCTCATATGCTCTCTCCTTTCCTGCTCCAAGCCCAGCTTGGTAGTAAGATTATCGAGAGTGAGTTTCTTATCACTCAGGTTCAATGCCACCACAACTGCTTCCCATGATGGAGGAAGACTAGTGAGTATCGTAGACACTTGGACCCCCAGTGAAATTGGATCTCCAAGCATCTCCAACTCATTAGCGATAATGGACATGACATTTATATGCTCAAGCACATTCTTGCCTTCCTCCATCCTCATGTTGGTGTAGCGAGTGTGGAGCAACCTGATGTGAGCCTCAGTATGCTCTCCATACCTCCTCTGAATGGCCTCATACATTTCTTTGACCATTTTGTGCTTCTCAAAAACCAACTCAATAGTAGACTCCATAAAGGTTAGTCCTTGCTCATGCATCGTCCAGCTTAAACTTCTCGTACTCTCTCTTTTGAGCAATAGTATTACCATCACTGGAAGTTCAACAACTTGGTCTAACAGATGACCCAAGTTATCAAGGAACAGAATATGACGAATACGCCTCTTCCAGATAACAAAATTCGTGGAATTCAACTTTTCAGTCTTAGCCAATTCGCTGGAGACCATACGGGAAGCCATTGCAACTTATATAAAATCAGCAAGATGAAGATAAATCTACAACCAGTGAAAACAGGACAAACAGTGTTAAAGAGCAAAGTTTGAATCACTAAACAACTCACAATAATCAGGTAATTACGTGGCATAAATACTGCTTCAAAACAATTTGGTTTTTCAAATCTTTTCCAGCCGATTGATCGTGTCAAAATACTCGATCGATCGTTATCAGCCGATCGTTCGTGTCAAACTAGCCGATCGATCATAACCAGTCGCTGCAGACTTTGCACAATTTACAGTAGATACGATTGCTCTCCTTGTAATACAATGTTCAAATTGTACACCTGATTGATCGCTTCCACAAGCCGATCGATCGTGTACCGAAGCTGCCTGACCCGAAAAATGTGATCGATTGTGTTTCACAGCCGATTGATCGCGTCGATCACTTCCGCAAAAATCAAAATTTTCTAGTAGATATGATCAATCGCAAATAATGCTGGTCGATCGTTTCTAACATAATTTTGATTTCGATTTTTAACAGTAGATACGATCGATCACGTTCTCAGCCGATCGATCGTTTATCTCTTTTAAACAAAACTTCCAGTAACTACGATCGATCGCGAATGGCGCTGATCGATCGATACCGGTCGTCTTCTTCATTTTAAATCTTTAGCGATCGATCCGTCTGGAATGCCAATCGATCGCTGTATCGAAAATTACAAATTTTCAATTTTATTGCTCTGAAAATTTGCACAAAAATCAATCAGATTTTTGGGAGTTCTAACACCACAACGGAATTGGGGCTCTAATACCACTGTAGGGTAATCGTGCCGCAGCGGAGGCAATTTTGAATCGTCTATTTGGTATTGAATCCTCCAAAATCTGATTTGATTTGGAATTCCCTTGCACTCACAAACAACAACAATAGAGTACAAGGTTTTTAGCAATATAAACAAACGAATATTTATATCATGCAATCAAATTAAACACAAGAACGCATACTACTAACCTACAGCCTTTGTGCCAAAGATTATACCGTTCTTCGTAGAGAAATAAAAGTATGTCCGAGATCACCCTTTTACAACCGTTCATGTGCGAATATGTGATTTGCTATTCTCCACGAGATAGCAATATCAATTTTTGTGTTTCTCCGAATCATTTGCTTTGATATGATGTCCAAGATCAATCCAACAATAGTCAAAGAGGAGAAATCATCACTAAGGAGAGAGAGATGTTGGAGGAGAGAGAGAAAACCAATGTCACTATTCACAGCCCAAGTCAAGGTGAGGAGGGCGTCTCCCCCCCCCGCCCCCCCCCCCCCCCCCCCCCCCTCCTTCCTTCCTTCCTTCCTTCCTTTAACCAAATTTAGTTACCCAAATTAATGGGGAGTCATGCCATTTCTGTTACAAGATTTGGGGAGTCAATCTCCCCATTATTCTCTATCCACGTCATCCCTCAATTATAACTCCTTTTTTTTCTTCCTAATTTACTCTCTTTTCATAAACGGTAAATCCTAATATCATTAGGATTCAATCTAACGATTACAAATAAAAGTGTCTCTTCCATTTAGGTGTGGACCTACCAGGGCCCACGGAAGACTAACCGTCTCCTCATGTGCACACACCCCACATGGGAGGGCCGACTCCTCTCAAATAAAACAACTAATATGGGATGAACCTATATCAATATCTGACAGATACATCAGAAGTACAGGTAAACTAATTACGTTAGCCTAATGATAGCAAAAGATTACCTTAGCTTACTTATGTTATGGGTGGCAGGATTGTTCTTCTGGCAAGTGCATTATGAATATCTGCAGGATGAGCTCTCAGCAGTTATCACTAAGTCATTAATAACCTTAGTTCATGGTTTGGAAACTAAATTTGATGTTGAAATGGCTGCAATGACTCGTGTACCATGGGGGACGCTTGAAAGTGTTGGCGATCAATCTGAGTATGTCTCTTACTCCTTATTTCTCCGATGTTTATTTGTTTGTATTATTGAATGGTTTATCTCCTAGTATGAAACTGCTGTAATTTCTTATTTTTAGGTATGTTAACGGTATTAATTCAATTCTTACGAGTAGTATTCCTGTGCTTGGGACCCTCAACATATACAAATGCAAAGCCATTTCAAAAACTGGAGCACAGCAGGCATCGTAGAGTTTTCAACGTCTTCTGTCATCTGTACGAAAATGAGGCTTATCTTTGTCACAAATGGAATGACAAGCTCAAAATTGTGGGCCTGTGGCTCAAGACATATCTTCGCTTTTTAATTGAAGGCACATGATATATCTTCCATGTCCGTTTACTGCAGATGCTACTGGACACTCAAGCTGCTAAAACTATTCTTTTGGAAATTCCTGCCTTGGGAAGACAGGTAGGGTCTTGCCTTCTATATAAATCGTCAGTTGTCAATCCTCTAAGAAGCTATTTCCATCGCTTTTTCCTTACCCAATTGTTTATATTGTTTGTTGCCTCCTCTCTTAGTCTTGCTTCTTTTATTGACATGTCACATGTGAGGCCCAATATCATTCTCAACGAAATACATGCATGAATGTGATTTTGCCTGATTATAGGATTTTGTGTTAGCTCAAGGATGGGAGGTGGCTATATAAATATTTCATGTACAACCATCCTGCCATGAAGCCAATCCATATATATGGAAAGGGGTACGATGAATATGATGTTGAATCTTCTTATCATTGTCCCCTCTTCAGAGGGTTGCATCAGGAAGGGCATCTGACGTAAAAATTTGCCACTATATTTCTTTGTATGGATTTTGTACTACTTTGATTCCGATCAGAGTCAAACGCGTTATATAATCCATGCCGCCTACCCCAGGGATAAGGTGCCTACCCCAGGGATAAGGCTTATGATGATGATGATGATGAACTGCATTTTCAAGGAGGTAATTTTCTTGTCAGTAGATTGTCTAGTACCTAACAGTTCTGTTGTTACTGCGAACGTCAGGTGCTGCTAGCTACTTAAAATTTGCGAGTCGTGAAATGAGCAATCCTGAAGCACTCTTGAAGGTAAGTGGCTAAGGAAGGCATTGGATGCTTTAAGGGCAGTTATGACAATGATGTGGAATTTCATTAAAAATTAACTTCTTATGTGCAAGTTATTTTGTCACCCGTTGAGTCTGTAGGAGATCCGTATCAAGCTCTTCTTCCTGAGGGAACACGATCAGAATTTCAGCGGATCCTTGAGCTCAAAGTTTTTCCTTTATCTCTGAGCTGGCCTTGGCCTAGAGTTATATATGAAAAGAATTAATAGTTAATTTATAACCAGAATATCCTATGGTGTCACATAGTAGAGAAGATAGTTGATTGGTAGCTTTGTAAATTATAAACCGGCTCATTTGTGAAAAATGATCGATTTTTTTTTATAAATGAATACATACATTGAGCTAATTTTGTTTGGCACATATTCAATTTTTTTTTAACTTTTTTTTGTGTCCGATTCATCTGATTGACTGAATCTAAAGCGGGTCGTCCTACTTAGATTTTGGGACAGTGGTTAAAACACTTTAGTTTTTAGAACAGTGGTTAAAACATTCTGTATAAAACCTTGTCATTCTGGAGTACAGGTGATAGGTAAAGATATAACTATGAATGCTATCTCATCTTCATTATTGTTAACCTTTCGACAATACTTTTTATCTAACTCCCCCATCTTGTGAATCTCTTTGTAAAGGATCGTATTTAGTTATGAGAGCTATATCATTTTTGTTGATATCTGTTGTGAGAACAATATCGATGAAATTCTGAAGCTGCTTATATCAATGTCAACGTAGATCTATTTTGACCCTAGTTCCCCCTTTAACCTATTTCCCCTGAGTACTTCGACTGCAGGGATTGAAGAAAGCAGATCAGAAGACTGTATTTGATGAGTTCAACAGGCATAGGTCCTTCAGGAGATCCACAAGTCGTCGTGCCTGCGGCACCACAAGTTTCGCCAGTGGCTGCTCTTACCGGCCTCTACTCCCCGCACCGTTGGAACTGTCATTTCTCGAGAGGATGTCCTTGCTCGTGCTGCTGCTCTCGGTCGTGGTGCTGCCACCACAGGGTTTAAGAGATTCCTTGCTCTCACTGAAGCTGCAAAAGATAGAAAAGATGGACCCTTCCGGAAATTATTCAATTCATGAGAAAGATTTTTTTTTTTTTGAAAAAGGGATACAAAACTTTTCGTATGTCCACTATGCATTAACAAAAATGCACTAACAATATGGTTGATTTGATTTGAGGATAATAACCTGAAGAACTTGAATGACAGGGAGATCAATGAGTGATGGATCTTATCAAATTCAAGTGAAAGAAAGTTACAATTTTTAATTTAATCTAAGAAAGCAGTAAACTTTAACTAATTAAACGAATATGGAGAAGTGTCAAGGCTTTGAATCAACCACAAAATAAACCAGCTTATCGTCTCTCTCTCTCTTTTGAATAAATTCCTAATTGGCTAGCATATTCCTCTCGGACATATACTTGTCAATTCAAAATGTAGTGCTCTCCTTTAAGACGTAACACATAACCAATTAAAACATGGAACTGTGATCTATCTCTCTCGAATATGAATCAATGAAATCTTATTCCTTTATAACACCTTAGTCTACTTACGTTCCTCTCGGACATGCAAGTATTACTCGGATTGAAACTCACAAGAATTCACTCTAGCCTCTCTCGAGCACATAGAATAAACCTCAATAAATTAACAGTGATTGTATAATAAGATCCATACACCAATTAAGATAAAAGTTAAGATGAAAGAAAGAAAACGATACAACCAATTTACTCGGGTTTCATCTATGCCTTGGATGCGAATTTAGCCGGCCATCGAACGAGGAGAACGCTGCTGATTTGTCGGAGTCATTTTGCACTATTCATCGAAAAACACTGTTCACCAAAAAAATACTATTCACGGGTACTGTTCACTGCACACTATTCATCGTCTTCCTCAATCGGGTGCGCACTGTAGCAATCGAAATCAACCCAAAATCAGTTGGCTTTTCTTCCTAAAGTCTCTCCTCCGGCCACCTTCTCCCCTCCGGCCAAAACCATGCGGGCTTTCCGGCAGAAATTATCTCCCTCAAAGCTCTGTTTTCCGGCCAGGAGTCGGCTCCTCTCAAAGCTCTCCTCCGGTCTGTTTTTATAGGCAATTAAGAGTACAAATTCGATTCTTCATCGATTCCTATTCAAGGAAGGAATCCAAATCAAAGCTTTCCAATTCCGGCACGGATCTGCTCCTATTTTCTCGATCGGGCACTCCTTTGTTCCTCCGCTCGTCAAACCACTCCGCCGCTGTCTTGCCGTCACTGTCATCAGCGCCGCTGTGATATCCGCCGTCGCCTCACGGAGCTCAGCCCAGCCCCGCCGGGGTCACAGTCCTCGCCCTTCACCGGCGGGAATAGAGTGCTCGAGCTCTGTTTCTGAATGGCCCGAGCTTCGGCTCGGGTCATTCTATTTTTTTTTCTTTTTCTTGAACCGAACCGGGTCGGTTCAGTTCACATTTCTTTTCTTTTTTTCTTTATTAAATGAAAACCCGTTGTATCGATCTCATCCATCCGATCTCATCTTGACGGTTCTTCTCTTTAGTCATACCTCTTTCGCGTGCTATATTTCTAATGATCATAACTTTTTGCTCAGAACTCCAAATTGTGAACGGTCAGTGGCGTTAGAAAGCTGACCTCTTGAACTTTGAATGAAGCTTCAATCAGTTCCATCAGAGATATGCACACGAAGTTGTAAGGATTTAACCATTTGAGTCGCGTTTCACCCCATTTCTGCGTCTTGCTCTTATTTTCCTACAAAACCAAAAACTATATTAAAGTACCACTAATTCTAATCAAACACCAGCATAATCATAAGTTTAGGAGAAAATAAAATGTATAATTCATGTGTAGATCATCCCCCACCCCGACGCCGCCGCTAACCCCCCTTCCCCCTTGCCGCTTCGTCGACGAGGAGAGGCTACAGAGGCAAACCAGCTCCTCCTGGAACTCCTCCCACTCCCCTACCTTAGGCTGGTACAATCCCTCCACTTCAACCAGCGTCTCTGCTGCCACGGCCTCCTCGACTACATCATTTCCTACAACGAGCCAGCTCGTGAGCTTTTCCGGCTCGACTCGAGCTCGAGCCACCCTATAACTTGACTCGGCTCGACTAGAGAATCAGCTTGAGCTCGACTTGACTTTTTTTGTGAAGAGGGCCTGCAACCTTCTATTATGCAAAGGACTGACCCATTTTGGCTTACCTTGGTTGGATGTAAAGACTATCCATTATTTCCTTTTTATAGAGTATGTTGAGCCTTAGATTCATACTCTTAGGCGATGTGGAATTTTCATATTAGTTCATGACCCCCTCCGCGGTGAGGGGCAGTGATCGTTTTAATATTAAACCCTTACAACTGCACAAGACAATTGTACTAAAGTGAGCACTTAAGGTTGTCGAACCACAGGGACGGATGATTAACTATCAAATCCAAGTGAAAATTGTGTTTTTGTTTATACTATAATTACTCTAAGAAATGAAATTAAATAGAGAAAAGTAAATTAAGATAAATGGCTAGGGCATTGGAATCTACTGCTAGACCGCTACTCGTATCCTACCGTTGCTTAAGACCTATCTTACGTAGACATCAATGTTCCTAACTAGACTCTTAGAACCATTGAAGAATATAACAATGGAATCTAAATAGTATGGGGTATCTATTGAGTATAATTCATCTACACTAAACTATTTGTAGGCATGGACTATCCCACGAGTATACCCCATCCAAATTCTTCCACTACTTCCATTAGAACTATTGCATGAAATTCCCTAATGAGACTAACCACGAGTGCACAATGGGAACGCGTATCAACTCCAGATCAAAACAATTAATCCGGATTCACAACAGGCACTGGAGTTGAATAATTGATAATTAAACTTAAAAGAAGATTATTTAATCAATCATGCAATTGTCTACATAAAATAAAGAAGAAAAACTAGGGTTAGAGATACAAATATTAGGATCTAGGGCTTCTCCAAGCCCTATGCCGAGGTCTAGTCGCTCATGGTAGGAGGTACGGAGAATAGATCTTGAGTCGTCATCTTCATCTTCTTCTCTTTTCTCAAGCTCCTCCTCAGTTCCTCTTTTTCATTTCGTACGAGCTCTCCCAAAACCTCTCTCCCTTTGCTATGAACCCTCCTTAGGGCCAATATGTTAGGGCAAAATTTGGGAGTGTGATTTTATCTTTTAATGTATGTTAATTTAATGTACAAAAATATATAGGGCATGTGAGAAAAAATGGGGTATATGTGTGAATTAGGATATATGTACAAATTGGGCTATGTAAAGAGATTGAGAGGAGACAATCTCAAGATGAAGCCAACACAAAGTAGAGTTTGAAGATGAAGCCACCAAGGTGAGGAAGGCACCTCAAGGTAAGCTCAAGGCATCTCAAGGAAAATGAAGATTGTAAAAGTCGAAGACAATGTAGGAGCACACCACAAAGCCCATGAAGACTCTCTTAGGCTCATATAAAACACTTAGGACTAGAGCCCACATCACATATCTATGGGATCACATAAGTTGGGCTCAAGTCACTCTAAAAGGAGCCCACAAGTCAAATAGGAATTAATCCCTAGCTCTATCCCCTAGAAGCCCATAAAGCCTACAATTGGCCCAACCATCCAAACCCACCTTCCTTTGGGCTAAGATACATTGGTAATTACCCACATCCTTGGGTAAGTGCACAATCCTAGGAATGACATTTTTGGTGAATAATCAAAATCTTTAGGATTGAGATTGGATAAATCCTAGAATGACAAAATCCTAGGATTGAGGTAGAAAAAATTCTAGAATTGCCAAAATCCTAAGAATGGAAATTGGGAAATACCACAATCTTAGGAATGACGTTTGCTAAAATCCAAAACATCTAGGATTGAGCAAGGGCTCATGGGTAAAAGTCAATACTTCTAGGAAAATGACATTCTTGACCTTAGTTTTTAAATAAAATTATTCAACCCAAGGTTAAGATCCCTAAGAAGAGAAAGTCCTTGTTGGTAATATCCAACTCCCTTAAGGACCAAGGGCTTTTAGTAAAATCTAAATCTCTTAGGAGATGACAATCTAGGAAAGGGCATTATAGGAAAATCCTAATGCCATAGGATAGCCCAATCCTAGAGCTTTGTTGCCTATAAATAAGGATATCTCCTCTCCCTTCAAAGCATGGATTCCACTTAGTCCCTCAAACCCTGCTTCAAGGAACGAGGGAGCATATATCTCTATAGTCTAGAGTATATGTTGGTAAATCTATCGCTAGAATCCACTTAATCCTTTGGCCTTAAGTTTGCTTCTTTTCTTTCTAAAGCTTAAGCACCCATTGGAGCGTATAACTCTATACTCTTAGAGCATACACATGATGCCTTCAAGGATAGATACTTAGTCTCTTGCGAAGTCAAGTAACAAGAGAGCATATTCTCTATCCTTAGAGACAATACTACTAATCTCTTAACTGTCATTATACATCAAGAGAGGCACAAAATCCTCCTTGAGGAAACTGTGTTAGTGATTCCATATTTTGGCATAGGTTTAGACTACTAGGACCCATCCTATAGAAAACCTATCTCTAGTCCATATAGTCTCACTAACTTTGGAGCACCATTCAAATATCCAAGGGTGGACATAGAGCGGCTATTAGCTTGACACTGCGTTCAAGCTTCGGGTAGGATTTCCTACATCCTCCCGACAAGAGTACGTACTCTAACTTATCCTCTTAATTAGAGTAATACTTTTATCCTCTCTCTTTGCTTGGTTGAGTGTAGTAAACCATAGGGTTTAGACATGCATGTGAGAGAGACGAGTTCTTATAACCCGTAGTGAGTGGGAGTACACTCACTGTGAGTGGTTTGGGGTTAGCCTTTGTGTAAAACCCTTGGTTTAGGAGAAACCATAAAATCCGGTGGTTTGGGGTTAGCCTCCGCGTAAAACTATTAGTTGGGACATACCATTAAGTCCTTGATTTGGGGTTAGCCTCTTCGTAAAATGCTTGGTCGGGACATACCATTAAATCCTTGGTTTGGGGTTAGCCTCTGCGTAAAACCCTTCGTTGGGACATACCATTAAGTCCTTGGTTTGGGGTGAGCCTCTGAGTAAAACCCTTGGTTTGAGATTAACTATGAAAATCTCTGGTTAGAGGTGAGCCAAGAAAACCTTTATAAGAAGTTGTGGGTGAACTAAAAACCCTCATTTAGTGGAAAGTTGGAGGTCCTTAGATTAGGTGCTCTGAGAGCGGACATACTCGTTGAAGAGATTTGCTTGGCGGTGAAAAACTATAAATTCAGCGTGTTTGATTGTGTTTTTGTTTGCCTTGTTTACACACCTACACACACACACTAAGTTTCTGTCTCACACTCTTTGTTTATATAGTCAGTGCCATTGTTGTCCATCGGGGTGGCTTTATGATTAGACTTGCATAAAAATTTTAAGTAGTTGTTCTATTCACCCCCCTCTAGGACCTAAGAGCACTTTCATAATATACTAGGGTGAGAAAAGCCGCCAATACCCCCCAGTGAAAACAGGACAAACAGTGTTAAAGAGCAAAGTTTGAATCACTAAACAACTCACAATAATCAGGTAATTACATGGCATAAATACTGCTTCAAAACAATTTGGTTTTTCAAATCTTTTCCAGCCGATTGATCGTGTCAAAATACTCGATCGATCGTTATCAGCCGATCGTTCGTGTCAAACTAGCCGATCGATCATAACCAGTCGCTGCAGACTTTGCACAATTTACAGTAGATACGATTGCTCTCCTTGTAATACAATGTTCAAATTGTACACCTGATTGATCGCTTCCACAAGCCGATCGATCGTGTACCGAAGCTGCCTGACCCGAAAAATGTGATCGATTGTGTTTCACAGCCGATTGATCGCGTCGATCACTCCGCAAAAATCAAAATTTTCTAGTAGATATGATCAATCGCAAATAATGCTGGTCGATCGTTTCTAACATAATTTTGATTTCGATTTTTAACAGTAGATACGATCGATCACGTTCTCAGCCGATCGATCGTTTATCTCTTTTAAACAAAACTTCCAGTAACTACGATCGATCGCGAATGGCGCTGATCGATCGATACCGGTCGTCTTCTTCATTTTAAATCTTTAGCGATCGATCCGTCTGGAATGCCAATCGATCGCTGTATCGAAAATTACAAATTTTCAATTTTATTGCTCTGAAAATTTGCACAAAAATCAATCAGATTTTTGGGAGTTCTAACACCACAACGGAATTGGGGCTCTAATACCACTGTAGGGTAATCGTGCCGCAGCGGAGGCAATTTTGAATCGTCTATTTGGTATTGAATCCTCCAAAATCTGATTTGATTTGGAATTCCCTTGCACTCACAAACAACAACAATAGAGTACAAGGTTTTTAGCAATATAAACAAACGAATATTTATATCATGCAATCAAATTAAACACAAGAACGCATACTACTAACCTACAGCCTTTGTGCCAAAGATTATACCGTTCTTCGTAGAGAAATAAAAGTATGTCCGAGATCACCCTTTTACAACCGTTCATGTGCGAATATGTGATTTGCTATTCTCCACGAGATAGCAATATCAATTTTTGTGTTTCTCCGAATCATTTGCTTTGATATGATGTCCAAGATCAATCCAACAATAGTCAAAGAGGAGAAATCATCACTAAGGAGAGAGAGATGTTGGAGGAGAGAGAGAAAACCAATGTCACTATTCACAGCCCAAGTCAAGGTGAGGAGGGCGTCTCCCCCCCCCGCCCCCCCCCCCCCCCCCCTCCTTCCTTCCTTCCTTCCTTCCTTCCTTCCTTTAACCAAATTTAGTTACCCAAATTAATGGGGAGTCATGCCATTTCTGTTACAAGATTTGGGGAGTCAATCTCCCCATTATTCTCTATCCACGTCATCCCTCAATTATAACTCCTTTTTTTTCTTCCTAATTTACTCTCTTTTCATAAACGGTAAATCCTAATATCATTAGGATTCAATCTAACGATTACAAATAAAAGTGTCTCTTCCATTTAGGTGTGGACCTACCAGGGCCCACGGAAGACTAACCGTCTCCTCATGTGCACACACCCCACATGGGAGGGCCGACTCCTCTCAAATAAAACAACTAATATGGGATGAACCTATATCAATATCTGACAGATACATCAGAAGTACAGGTAAACTAATTACGTTAGCCTAATGATAGCAAAAGATTACCTTAGCTTACTTATGTTATGGGTGGCAGGATTGTTCTTCTGGCAAGTGCATTATGAATATCTGCAGGATGAGCTCTCAGCAGTTATCACTAAGTCATTAATAACCTTAGTTCATGGTTTGGAAACTAAATTTGATGTTGAAATGGCTGCAATGACTCGTGTACCATGGGGGACGCTTGAAAGTGTTGGCGATCAATCTGAGTATGTCTCTTACTCCTTATTTCTCCGATGTTTATTTGTTTGTATTATTGAATGGTTTATCTCCTAGTATGAAACTGCTGTAATTTCTTATTTTTAGGTATGTTAACGGTATTAATTCAATTCTTACGAGTAGTATTCCTGTGCTTGGGACCCTCAACATATACAAATGCAAAGCCATTTCAAAAACTGGAGCACAGCAGGCATCGTAGAGTTTTCAACGTCTTCTGTCATCTGTACGAAAATGAGGCTTATCTTTGTCACAAATGGAATGACAAGCTCAAAATTGTGGGCCTGTGGCTCAAGACATATCTTCGCTTTTTAATTGAAGGCACATGATATATCTTCCATGTCCGTTTACTGCAGATGCTACTGGACACTCAAGCTGCTAAAACTATTCTTTTGGAAATTCCTGCCTTGGGAAGACAGGTAGGGTCTTGCCTTCTATATAAATCGTCAGTTGTCAATCCTCTAAGAAGCTATTTCCATCGCTTTTTCCTTACCCAATTGTTTATATTGTTTGTTGCCTCCTCTCTTAGTCTTGCTTCTTTTATTGACATGTCACATGTGAGGCCCAATATCATTCTCAACGAAATACATGCATGAATGTGATTTTGCCTGATTATAGGATTTTGTGTTAGCTCAAGGATGGGAGGTGGCTATATAAATATTTCATGTACAACCATCCTGCCATGAAGCCAATCCATATATATGGAAAGGGGTACGATGAATATGATGTTGAATCTTCTTATCATTGTCCCCTCTTCAGAGGGTTGCATCAGGAAGGGCATCTGACGTAAAAATTTGCCACTATATTTCTTTGTATGGATTTTGTACTACTTTGATTCCGATCAGAGTCAAACGCGTTATATAATCCATGCCGCCTACCCCAGGGATAAGGTGCCTACCCCAGGGATAAGGCTTATGATGATGATGATGATGAACTGCATTTTCAAGGAGGTAATTTTCTTGTCAGTAGATTGTCTAGTACCTAACAGTTCTGTTG